>OY720441.1:130104551-130775761 GCA_963082915.1 Dolichopus griseipennis
AAGACAAGGGTTTTTTTTCCAAACACAAAAAAATTAAACAGGGGCCCAGTGCGCTGTTTAATAGTTAAAAACAATAACAACAGTAACATCAACGTTACTCAACCCAACAAAACAACAACATTAACAACAACAACAGTAATAGCAACACAAATAACAGCAACAATACCACAGCAACAATTTTAAAAAAGCACATTTTCAAAATTATATTGTGTTACAAACTGAGTTTAATTTTGGAAATATATACACTGGTGAATAAGTTACTGCTTACTTGTAAAAACAGTATATTTTTAATTTTTAAGTCCTAATAGCCTTTCAATGGGGAAGGTTGCCATTTTTATTAAAGATCTATCTTCACTCCATGCCACCTCTTTTTTTTAGGTTCTAGGAAATAAACTAAAATTTGGAATTTCACTTAGAATCTACTATCTAAACAAAAATTGGTAAAACTGAGAGACACTTCTTCAATTTAAAGAACAACTTTCAAAATTTAAGAAAAACCTTTAACATATGTTAATATAATAAAAAAAAAATTGGGCAGTTTCTATTCAAGTTACAGGTGTTAAAAAAAAGCAAAATTTCAATTTTGGATCCCATACAGCTCTCCACTTCCACTTCTACTAATTTCTGATGATCTAACATCTCCCAAAATATCAAGTTTGTAGTTTGGACCGGTCAGAAGTGAAAATTTTGCAAAACTTAGTTTTAGATGACGGTAAATTTTAGTACCGTTTAGTAACCCTATACATTTGGCTTTTAAAAGTTTATAAAGCTTATAAAAACATCTGTCTTTTACCGTCTTCAGGGAGAAAATATTCCCTCTTGTTATAACTTTTTAAGTATAGGGCTTTTTCCGACTTTGAGGGGCTGTAGCTCCGTAAGGGGGGGTTTACAGAAAAAAGTTTCAACATTAAATTATTTTTATTGCAATACCTACCCGGGGCTGATATTTTTTAGTCAGCCGTAGGTAAAAAAGGATGGACGGACGGACGGACAGAGTGAAACTGTATTGGCACATTTTTACAAAATTTTTTGAAAATGTGCTAAAAATGGCTAATAATAATCGCGTCAAAAATTTAACTTTTGATCCGTTGAAATATTTAGATAAATTACCCACATTGAATGGTGACAGTAGGGACTTACAGACTTTTGTCAATTTAGTAAATAGAATACACCCAATGCTAATAACTTACGACGCATTGGCTCAAACAATTTTCTCAGATCATAATATATAATCGGCTTATTTTTTCCCATACAAATATAAACATCCCTTTTCAGGGAAAACAATTAAACCAAGAAAGCTTTTTTATACCCTACACCTCAGGCACGATAACTCAAAAACTAATGGACCTATCTCGATGAAATTTTAGCTGTATGTTACTAGGACTTAAAGTATGGCGGGGATTGCATATGGGCGAAATCGACCCATCGGTTCGGATTGTAGACCTTTTAATCATTTCAAGGACTAACAAACAAAAAAAAATTAGCATAACTCAAAAACTAATAGCGCTACCTTCATGAAATTTGTGCTGTAGGTTACTAGTAATAAGAGTATGGCGCGGATTGCGCGCGGTTGAGATCAGACCATTCGTTCGGATCCTAGAAATTTTTAGAAATAGTAAGCAATATAAACAATGATCATGTTAAATCAAAAAACATAAATAATGATCGTGGTAACCCTAATAACAACTTTAATCGTAATAACATATATTACAATCGCAGTAATCCTAATAATAACTTTAACCGTAACTGTAGCTATGGTAGCAAATCCTATACGATTATAACCAATCAAAATATTTTATTTTATTTTATTTTGAACAATTCTTATAGCTAAAACTTAAAATTAACATAAAATTTAATTACATAGCAAAAAATTTAAATACAATAAAATCAAAAGTTTATTTATTTGTTTGTAGATTGTAGAAAATGCATACATGGCAAAAATACAGTTAAAATGAACTTTATAAAGTTAAAAAAAGTAACTTAATTATAAAATTATAAAATAATGTGAAGTTGAAGTGAATTGAATGTAATGTAATATCTGTTTATTGGTTATTGTTTTCCATATTCAGTTCTTTGAGCATTTTCAACTAAATATTTAGCGCTTGTCGTATTTCTGTCCCCATTTTTAGCACATTTTCAAAAAATTTTGTAAAAATGTGCCTATAGAGCTTCACTCTGTCCGTCCGTCCGTCCGTCCGTATGTTTACAAAAACTTTTACACCGTTTGAAATAGAGAAAAGAAATTTTAACCATGGGTAGTTTTTGCAAAAAAATTATTTCGTAGAAGAATTTTTTTCAGTAGCCCCACCTGTTACGGGGCTACAGCCCCCCAAAGTTGGAAAAAGCCCTATATTTAAATTGTTATAACAAGAGTTTTGTTACATATATTTTCAATCTGAAAACGGCAATTGATAGCTGGTTTCATAAACTTTATAACTTTTTACAAGGCAAATATTTAGGGTTGCCATACGGTACTAAAATTTAACATTACGCAAAACTCAATTTTTGCAAAATTTTTGGCCACACATATCTTCTGAACGGTTCAAGCTAGGGTCTTGAAATTTTGGGAGAAGTTAGATACTTAAAAATTAGTAGGAGTCGGTTAACAAAAATTTTTTTGTCAAGCCCCCTGTTTAGGAGCTATAAGGGCCCGAAAATTGAAATTATGCTATTTTTAAGAACCTGTAACTTGAATACCTGTCCAATTTTTTTTTTATTAATATACAAAATTTAAAGGTCCAACATTATATTTTAACATATGTTAAAGGTTTTCCTTAAATTTAAAAGGGGTTCCTTAAATTGAAGAAAGTGTCTCTCAGTTTTACCCATTTTTGCTTAGATAATAAAATTCTAAGTAAAATTCCAAATTTTTGTGTAATTCACAAAATGGGGGGGGGGGAGGGGGAGTTGAAGTTAGATTCTTGAGAAATTTGGCAACCTTCCCCATTAAAGGGTTATAACAACTTTTATATAAAAAATTTACTGTTAGCAGTACAAATAATACAAATAGTAAAAACCCGGCATTGAAATAAAAAATTTTCAATTAGAAGCCTCAAACTCTCAATATCTTATATCTTAATCAAAACCCATTCACGGTCTTTAAAATTTTTTATAGATTCAGGAGCAACTCACTCAATAATGAACCCCAATATAGGTCATCCTAGATTAATAGAAACGTTAAAAGAAGACTTGCAATTAAGAACATCTACAAATGTTACTAATAACAAAAAGATAAATTCCCAGTCTTCGAAGAATTTGGGGAAACTAAAACAAAAATATAAATGTTTGTTTATCAATTCCATAAAAATTACGACGGTTTGATAGGAAACGATATATTAATACCTTTAGAAGCCATAATTCATTTAAAAAACAATATCCTGATAACTGAAGGAAAACAAAACAAACTATACTTATCTAATAGCGACCATGAAAATACTTCAACCTATCCGAAAAGCAGAAATCTTCAGATAATGAAGTCGTAAATAAATCTTAATCAAAAAGAATTAAAAAAACTATTATTAACACCTCATATATCGAACTTTAAAAAAGCAATAAATCAAACAAAAATAGATAAACAAAATTATAACATTGAACAAAAAAAAAAATATGATAACCCCATAATAGATAAAGTACGTATCAATTTTAATTCAGAAGAAAAATATAGTTTATTAAATATATTTAAAAAAAAAACAAACATGTATTTTACCAGGAGATTGCGATTTAAGCTTTACATACTATTAAACTGTTAAACACCAAATCAGAATAACTAATAATATCCAAATTCAAGACAAAAATATATTCGTCATAGCAACTCACCTTATTCTGCTCCAGTGTGGATAGTACCTAAGAAGATAGACGCCAGCGGAAAACAAAAATTGAGATTGGTAATTGATTATCGAAAACTGAGATCACAGTAGACGACAAAAATTCCCAGTTCCAAATATTGACAAAATTTGGATCAAACTTGGTAAATGTCACTACTTTACCACTTTAGACTTGACAAAAGGATTTCATCAGATTGAAATCAAAGAAAGCGATATTCATAAAACAGCTTTTAATGTTGAAGATGGACACTACGAGCTTTTACGAATGCCTTTCCGCTTGAAAACGGCACCTGCAACTCTTCAACAACTAACGAACAAAAAAAAACGGACAACATAAAAAATCTGGAGTATCAATCCATGCATTTGAGAAACTCCATCTCAACTTAAATTCATACGAACTTAATCTAGTAAAATGTATTAGGAACCCAGCAAAATTAGATGCATATGAAACTTTTTACATTAATAAAGACAACAACAATATGAATGCAGACAAAGGAAATACTGATACGTTTTTATTTGATAGCATTCGCTAACTTATTATAATATAAAAAATTTTTTGTTTTTGTAATTCCGTTCAATTTATTAGTTTATTTAAAATATTTCTTTTTTGATTTAACTTGACGAATGTTTAAAAACTTTTATAATATGTTACAATTTTATTTAATTTTGTTTTTGTAATTTTGTTTTAATTTCGTTCAATTTTTATTTTATTTTATTTTTTAATATGTTATAATTTTATTTGATTTTGTTTTTGTAATTTTGTTTAAATTTCGTTCAATTTTTATTTTTTATTTTTTATTTTTTAATTTAATTTGATTTATGACATAATATATTTATAAGGGTTCTCTAATACATATATATACATATATTTATATTTAATTGCAATCGTGCAGTGCTGATGATGGGCTATGCTCGAAATGCATCCATTTTATATTGATTAATTTTTTAAAATAATAAAATAATGATAATTTTAAAATTAAAATAATTTGTGTTAATTTTTTATTATTTATTATTTTTCTTAATTATTATTAGAGAAAATTAATTAAAAAAAATAAAAAAAAAAGTAGAATCAATAAGGTTTTTTAAAAAATTTAAATTTGAATTAAGATCGATTCTACAAGGATTAATTTTATATTAAAAAATGGCAAACAATCCAAATTTAATCCGCTTTGCTCGATTGCAAACCAAAATATATTTAATTAAAGAAGATATAGCTTTTCTTAAAGAGTGTAAAAATAAAAAAATTTTTCCGAAATTTATTAAAATAAAATGTGCAGTAAATAACTCAAGAACAAAACTAGTAATTGAAAAATCACAAAACTATGGCTTAAACTAGAAACTAAATATCAATATTCAAGACTAGAGGCAATAGAATTAGAAACATACTCGCTTCATCTCCAACTAACCAAAAATTTTGATGCATTTGAAATAGAAAAATTTAATGAATATTATAATGACACCATAATTTTAAATATTAAAAAACAAGTTGATAAAAAGGTTTTAAATTTAAAAAGAAAATTAAATAAACTAATTGTAGAAAATCCAATATATAATAGAAAACTTGAACCTAAATTTATAGACAATTTTGTGATTAATCAATCAACTCAAAATTTTAGTGTAGAAGAATTAAATTTTTTAAACAAAGGTTTAAAATTTTCCATAAAACCTAAAGTTACGCCAATAGTTGATGCAATTGTAGATATTGAGACATCCATTAAATATAAGACAAAAAATGTCCAACAACAAATTAGAAATAAGGTAAAACAAATGCTACCTATTAATAATAAAACTACATGCAATTCAGATAAAAGATATTTTGAAATCATTAAAAGCTTAAATGAAAAAGACTGTTTTTATTTGAATGCGGATAAAGGTAATAAAATAGTAATCATAGATAAACAGGATTATGATGAAAGAGTTCTAAATACGATCAGGGAAGGTCCATATGTTGAAATTAAAAAGGACCCATTACCAAGTATGTTGAAAGAAACAAAAGAATTTTTAAAAGCAATCACGGATACGGTCACCTATAGAACCAAGATGGCACTAATAGTCTCAAATCCAATTGTCCCTACTTTATATTGTTTACCAAAAATCCATAAAATAGGTAACAAAATGAGACGTATTTGCTCTAATATTAATGCTCCAACCAACAAAATAGCAAAATGGTTAGTAAAGGAAATGAAGAGTTTACCACCTTTCGAAAGTCTTTCGGTCATAAATTCGTACGAGTTCGTGGATAAAATAAAAGAAGCTAAAATTGAGGACGATGAAATTATGATTTCATTTGACATTGAATCGCTCTTCCCGTCCATTCCAGGATCCGACGCTCTATGTTTCTATGGAAACTATTTAAGGAAAGTTAATGTTCCTGTACAAAAAAGGAGAACATACTTAAAAGCGCACACACATGCATGAACCAAAATTTTTTTCAATTTCGAAACAAATTTTATAAAATTGAACTGGGCACCAGCATGGGAAATCCGCTTTCCCCTTTTATTGCTGAAATATTCATGGCTGAATTTGAGATAAATCTAATGAAATTAAATTTACTCCCCAAAATTTGGTTGAGGTATGTTGATGATATTTTCGCCATTGTCAAAAAAACAGAGTATCTAAACATTTTAAATATTATCAATCAGCAATACACAACCATTAATTTTACGTTTGAATTGGAAAGAGACAATACACTACAATTTTTAGATTTAGAACTGAAGAGAAATGGGAACAAAATTGATATCGGTATATATCATAAACCAACATCAACTATGAGATATATAACTTCAGATTCGTTTTGTCCAATTCAACATAAACATGCCAGTTTCCATTCAATGGTACATCGTTTATGTAAATTACCTTTATCCATCAATAATTTCAAAATAGAATACAATTACATTAAAGAAATTGCTAATGTTAATGGATACCCAGAAACATTAGTAGACGAATTAGTTGCAATACATTCTAAACGGAATAAGAAAAATAACATGACAACACTAATTCGACAAAATTTAAATACACCAAATAATTTAAAAAGAAAAAGGATTTCTTTCAATTATATTCCGGAGGTCACAAATCATCTTAAACCCATTTATAAAAAATTTAATATGGATATTGTATATGAGAATAAAAACAAAATTGGCTATTTATTTAAATCAACCAAAAACAAACCTGAGAATGTAAATAAATCAGGTATATATAAAATTACATGTAAAGAGTGCAATATTAATTATTATGGACAAACCAAAAGGAAAATAGGGGATAGATTCAAAGAACATTTAAGCTATATTAAAAACGGACAACATAAAAAATCTGGAGTATCAATCCATGCATTTGAGAAACTCCATCTCAACTTAAATTCATACGAACTTAATTTAGTAAAATGTATTAGGAACCCAGCAAAATTAGATGCATATGAAACTTTTTACATTAATAAAGACAACAACAATATGAATGCAGACAAAGGAAATACTGATACGTTTTTATTTGATAGCATTCGCTAACTTATTATTAATATAAAAAATTTTTTGTTTTTGTAATTCCGTTCAATTTATTAGTTTATTTAAAATATTTCTTTTTTGATTTAACTTGACGAATGTTTAAAAACTTTTATAATATGTTACAATTTTATTTAATTTTGTTTTTGTAATTTTGTTTTAATTTCGTTCAATTTTTATTTTATTTTATTTTTTAATATGTTATAATTTTATTTGATTTTGTTTTTGTAATTTTGTTTAAATTTCGTTCAATTTTTATTTTTTATTTTTTATTTTTTAATTTAATTTGATTTATGACATAATATATTTATAAGGGTTCTCTAATACATATATATACATATATTTATATTTAATTGCAATCGTGCAGTGCTGATGATGGGCTATGCTCGAAATGCATCCATTTTATATTGATTAATTTTTTAAAATAATAAAATAATGATAATTTTAAAATTAAAATAATTTGTGTTAATTTTTTATTATTTATTATTTTTCTTAATTATTATTAGAGAAAATTAATTAAAAAAAATAAAAAAAAAAGTAGAATCAATAAGGTTTTTTAAAAAATTTAAAAATTTGAAATAACGAACAAAGTTTTAAAAGATTACATAAATAAAATTTGTCTAGTGTACCTTGATGATAAAATCAACATCTCCACAAGAACATTTAGACTCTTTAACGAAAATTTTACGATAACTCAGAGAAGCAATCCTCAATATTCAAATGGACAAATCCGAATTTCTAAAACAGTAAACAGAATTTCTTGGACATGTAGTTAGTGAAGAAGGTATAAAAGCAAACCAAAACCAGTAAAGAAACAGTCAGTCAGTGCAATCAACTTAGAAATATCCTACACCTATTTGGTTCTGATTTAATGGGAAGCCCACTAGACATTTTAAAATCATAAAAGCTTGATGGTAAGACATAGCTAACGAAATTAATTTTATGATACTAAAAAAATTTTACAATTATTTTATCAATTCAAAAATATTATAAATTCTTACTGTTTTATTTATTTAAAAATATTGAACAATAAATAAACTTGAAATACCTGGATTCGTAAAATGCAATTACAAAATTACATATTTAAAAGTTTTTATCCAATTCAATAAAATTTTATAAACATGAAGCAATTACTTCTTTTCAGGATTTTTACCTGTAGCGCATTTCCTGTTGAATGATTTAGTACCCTTGATTAATTATTTAAATTTTAAATAGTTTTTAAATTTGTTTTCTTAATTTACTTATTATACCCTACACCTATAGAATAGGTAAAAGGGTATATTAACTTTGGTATGGTGTTTATAACCACCTAAAGGAAGCGAGCTTGATATGGAAAAGTATATATATTTGTGATCAGCGTGATCTCCTGAGTCGATATAACCATGTCCGTCCGTCCGTAGGCACGATAAGTCAAAAAATAATGGAGCTATCTTGATGAAATTTTAACTGTAGGTTACTAGGACTGAAAGGACGGCGGGGATTGCATATGGGCGAAATCGGCCCATTGGTTCGGATTCTGGACCTTTTAATCGATCGAAGGGCTAGCGATCATATATAAAAAATCACAATAACTCAACAACTAATGCCGCTTTCTTCATCAAATTTGTGCTGTAGGTTACTAATAATGAAACTACTTCGGGAATTGCGTAAGTTCGGGATTGGACCATGGGTTCGGAACCTAGAACTTTTTGATCGAATTTAGGCCAAGCGAGCATAATTACGAAACCAATGAAGATAGAACCTCCAAAATTTGTATCAGGGTGCCCCTTCCTATTTCCTTAATGTCTTTCAAATTTGGGCCCCATTGGAGTAGTGGATCGGGGACCAGCCATACATTTCCTAAGACCTTAAAGCATATCTTTAAAATTAATAAAGATAAAATTAATAACTTAAAAAAATGTAGAAGCTTCAAATTTGGCACAAGGGCGTTCTTTATTATCCCTTGCGTGTCCCCCTAATTTGGGATCAATTGGAGTGGTGGTTCAGTATCCCTCTTAGACCTCTTAAGTTTTAAAAGCTTATAATCGAAATTATTAAAAATAGTAACTTAAATTAAGATAGAACGTTCAAATTGTTTACAAGGGTTAATTAGTGCTTAAAGCTTACTGCATAAGGGCGAAATCAGCCCAAGGGTTCGGATTCTGGACCTTTTAATCGGTTTCAGGGCTAACGAACATATATAAATAATCACGATAACTCAACAACTAATGACGCTATCTTCATGAAATTTGTGCTGTAGGTTATTGGTAATGAAACTACGGCGATGATTATGTACGGTGAGGATTGAACAATGGGTTCGGAACTTAGAACTTTTTGATCGAATTTAGGCAAAACTAGCATAATTCCGTAACCAATGAAGATAGAACCTCCAAATTTGGTTTCAGGGTGTCGCTTTCGATTTCCTTAGTGTCCTTGAAATTTGAGCCCAATTGGAGTAGTGGGTGTGGACCAGCCACTCAGTTCCAAGGATATTAAAGCATATTTTCGAAATTAATAAAGATAGTAACTTGAAACAAATGTAGAAGCTTCAAATTTGGCACATGGGTGTTCTTTACTATTTCCTGCGTGTCCCTCTAATTTTGTACCTTTCTTAGACCCCCCAATGTGTAAAAGTTTATCATCGAAATTAATTAAACTAGTAACTTGAAACAAATGTAGATGCTTCAAATTTGGCACATGGGTGTTCTTTACTATTTCCTGCGTGTCCCTCTAATTTTGTACCTTTCTTAGACCCCCCAATGTGTAAAAGTTTATCATCGAAATTAATTAAACTAGTAACTTAAAATTAAGATAGAACGTTCCAATTGTGTACAAGGGTTAAATAGTATTGACAGTATGACGTGGACTGCATATGGGCGAAATCGTACCATAATTTCGGGTTTTGGAACCCTTGAAAAGTTCAAGGGCAAACAAACATATATCTTAAAAACACCATAACTCAAAAAATAATGCCGCTATTATGATGAAATTTAAACTCTAGGTTACTACTAATGAAAGTACCATTGGAATTGGTTCTGGTCGAGTTTGGTCAATGAGTTCGGATTCTAGAAGCTTTTGATTAATTTGAGGTCGAACGAGTATAATTTCGTAGCCAAAGAATATATTTCCTGTTTCCTATGTGTCCCCGAAATTTGGACTTAATTGTAGTGGTGCAGCTATGTTCAAAGGTACTTGCTGCATTTATGTAAAATTTATTTTTATATTTAAATGAATTATATGAAAAGGTCTAAATTTGTAATTGTATTTTAAAAATACATTTATTGCATATTTTGCGTAAAAGCTTTTCTATTAAGTATTAACTAGCCATTTAAAATAATTGCAATTTTGAAAAATTTGAATTATTAAATATATTATGCTTTGATTAGCTTTTTATCACAAAATTTAATA
Organism: Dolichopus griseipennis; assembly: GCA_963082915.1. Taxonomy (NCBI): domain Eukaryota; kingdom Metazoa; phylum Arthropoda; class Insecta; order Diptera; family Dolichopodidae; genus Dolichopus; species Dolichopus griseipennis. The sequence goes on from OY720441.1 coordinate 130,115,257, forward strand.
ACTAGAATTTTTTTCATTTTGTAATTGAATTAGAATAAATATATTTTCATTTATAACAAGTTTTTTTGTTTTTTAATATTTTTAAATAATTAAATTAGTAAGAATTTGTAATATTTTTTAAGAGATAGTGTAATTAGAAAATGTTTTTAGTATTATAAAGTTAATTTGGTTAGCTATGTCTTACAATCAAATTAATAACAGCTTTTGTGGCGTTAAAATCACTTATGGATATGTCATTAAATTTGAACCAAATAGGTGTAGGGTATTTCTAAGTCGGTTGCACCGACCGACTGTTTCTTTACTTGTTTTTTAATGTTTTATATAATTAAACTCAAAGTTATTCGAAAGAAATATTAATTTATAATAATATAAATATAAAAGTTTATATAATTTGATAATTTTTAATGTTAATTAAAACCATTAATACTTTCATTTACTTTTTATCAATTTTATTAATTTAAAAATCAAAATATGTAATAAATGTATTTCTAAAATACAATGACAAATTTGGAACTTATAATATAATTCATTGAAATATAAAAATAAATTCTACAACTTAAGTATCGTACACTATTTCTGAATTATATATTACCTATGGTTATATTTCATTAAAATATAGATTAAAAAAAAAATTCGTTTAACGTGATAATATACTTTGCTTTTAATTTATAAAATACTAGCAGATTTAGCCGGCGTTGCCGGGGAGCGTGCAAATTGTAAAAAAGCAAGTTTCAGCCAATTTTTTGAAGTACTACTTTGGTTAAAAAGAAAGCCTAAAAAAATATTTGTGGAGTTCCGTTGCGGCCTATATTCAACAGCTTTTTATAGGTTTTTCGTTACTTTGCTATAAATTAGAAATGGTTTAACCGATTGGCTTCAGATTTTGTATACGTGTTCCTCTTTGAGAATGGACTTCACTGTGTTAACAGACTTGGAACTTGTTAACCCTTGTCGCTCCACAATTTTTCAAAAATAAATTTTGGAAGGATATTACGTCCAATTTGGCGAAATATTGCTTGGTCAAAATTTCAAAAACAGGTTTGTTGAGTTTAGTTAACCCATTGCGGCACAGCAGCTTTTTACAGATTTTTTCATTACTTTACTCTTAAGCAGAAACGGTTTGACCACTTGAATTTAAATTTTGTATGCGTACATGTAGGTATATACCTATCATTCCAACGATTATTCAAAAAAATATTTTTGTAAGTAAATTTCGTCCAATTTTTGAAAGTAGGTAAAACCTTTTGGAATAAGGGGAAATTTTAAAAAATGTTTTGTCAAGTTCCTTTAACCGATTGCGAATCAAAAACTTTGAAAAACAGTTTGCAAAACTATTTTAACGATTATCTCTAGTTTTTCTACACGTTTATCTTCTGCTTCTTGACAATTTGGTGCTCCTTGACGATAGAGTTGAGGATGGTGTGCTTCCGGCGAATAATGTTAAATTTTTATTATTATTTAATAATTATGTTATTTCAATTAAAAAGTTTCAAGTGAAATTTGATAAATTTGTCGGAAAATTGGTAGAATAATCCTAAAAAAATCTTTTTAAATTATTTTAAATTAACATGTACACTATGCCTAATGTTTGTGTTAACTTTTTCAATGACATCAACTTAAATTAAAACTCCATTGAGACGCGGGGAAACGTGCACCGGATAATTGCTAGTTTACATATAAGTATTATTATACCCATTTGACTATAGGTCAAAAAGGTATACTAAATTTGGCATTAGTAGATGGTTTAGAAAAGGTTTAAAAATCTGCTTTTCAACGTATATTTAATTTTGTACTTACCTGAAAGTTCTACTAAGCTCTTCCTCGTTTGTTTATGATTTTATGAGAGAAATGTGGGCTGCTTTCTTGGAAATACGAATTGATGTTTTTGTAATTTTTAAATTTTATTTGAAGAAAACTGCAATTTTACACTTAAATCTTTTTTTAAAAAGCAACAACTACAAACTAGATAAAAAACAAAGACTTACGAAAAGATGTAGAAAAGGAAAATGTTGCGTTATTTAAATTTAAAGATATTATTATTCTCTCATTTAGCTTTTCCACTAACGGGTTAATCAACCTAAACTAAAACTTTTTGCAGGCTCTTTTTTGTACAGTAAAATCAACCTGTAAAATTGGGCACAAATCGGAAATACAGTTTTTTTTGGAAGCCCGCCAGGCCGAAATGGGTTAATTCATTCCAAACAAATTTATACAACAAATTCCGGTTGCTAAGAGGAGCACTTGTGCAAAATTTCAAGTCAATCGGTCAAACCGTTTTGACTCCACATCCAAAAACCGAAAATGCTTAAAACGGCTCTGGCGCCGCAACGTGTTTTCTTATAATAATGTGACATAGCCTATATCCGGTGATATCGGACCAGTGGTTTTCACATGAATCTTCGCCAAACAAACAAAGAAACAAAAAAAATTTTTCCTTTATATATTAGATAATAAATAATATGTTTTATAGTAAAATTCTTAGCTTAATTTTAAAAACATGAAAGTGTTAAATAAGAACGGAAATAGGAAATAGTGTATCTAATTTGAAGTTTCTATCATAATTTATTTGGAATGTATGCTTTACGGTCTTGCGAGTAGGGGGATAATATGCAAACCGCTATTCCAATTCATTCAAAATTTCACGTACGCAAAACAAATTAGAAGAAACACCAGTGTCCCAAATATAAAGTTCTATCTTTTTAGGTTTCGAAATTATACTCGTTTGGTCTTAATTCGATCAAAAGCTTCTTGAATCCGAACTTCAAAGGATCCATAACCCGAAACCATGGTACGATTTCGCCAATATGCAGTCCCTGTCACACTTTCAATACTAGTTAACCCTTGTACACAATTGAAACTTTGTATATTAATTTTTAGTTACTATTTTTATTAATTTCAATGATATGCTTTAAGGTCTTCATAACTGTGTGAATGGTCTCTGACCCAGTACTCCAATTGGTCCTAAATTTTGTCAAGGACAATTGGTCAAGGACTCTAAGGACATAGAAAGAGGCACACTGATACCAAATTTGAAGGTTCTTTCTTCATTGTTTTCGGAATTATGTTTGTTTGGCCTAAATTAGTTTAAAACTTTTAGGATCCAAACTCATGGTCCGATCTCGACCGCACGCCATCCCCGCCATAGTCTTATTACTAGTAAGCTACAGCACCAATTTCATGAGGGTAGCGTCATTAGTTGTTGACTTATCCTTAGTTTTTTATATGTTCGTTAGCTTTTAGAACGATTAAAAGGTCCAGAATCCGAACCCATTGGCCGGTTTCGCCCATATACAATCCCCGCTATACCTTAGTTTAAATTTCATTAAGATAGCTCCATTAGTTTTTGAGTTTTCGTGCCTACGGACGGACGGACGGACATGGCTATATCGACTCAGGAGGTCAAGCTGATCACAAATATATTTACTTTTCCATATCTGCTTCCTTTTCTTCCGGTGGTTACAAACATCATACTAAAGTTAATATACCTATTTATATATATATATCTTATATCTATATACTTTTCGTATTTCATAGGTGTAGGGTATAAAAAGGTAGATTGTTCGGCTATAGCAAAACCAATGACTAAATATTTAAAGAAAGACACCAAAATAAACGTTTCAGAGCCCGAATAAATAAAAAGTTTCACCACCCTTAAACAAGTACTGACTTCTGACCTAATACTTATATACCCAGATTTTTTAAAAGAATTCTATATTATCTAATCACCAATATTATCGATCAAATGACCATCCTACTTGCTATGCAAGCCGTACATTCAACAACCATGAAATATATTATAGTACAAAAGACCATATTATATTTCAGACCATATTATATAAAATTTCTAATCGAAACTGGCCATAAACCTTTGACCTGTTTATTTTCAATTAAAGAACCAAATTCTAAGTTAGTTCGATGGAGAATAAGACTATCAGAATTTGATTACGCAATTAAATATAGAAGCGGAATAAAGAACGGAAACGCCTATGCATTATCTAGAATACCTCGTTTAGAAACGCACAATATAGAAGTTAATTTAAATACCATTGAAAACACAGAGTCGCCTATAAATACATTTAGACACCAAGCCATTATAGAAAAATCTTTACCAGGAGCCATGAGAATAAAAAACATAAAATTATTTAAAAATAAAAAAAAATAATATACCTAACTAGCTAATACCCGGTGCGCGTTGCTGCGCCTTTCAATGGAGGTTTAATTGAATTTGATGTTACTGCAAAAAGTTAACACAAAAATTACCCACGGTTTACACACGTAAATTTAAAAATGTATGAAAGCAATCTTTTTAAAACGATTTTTCTAGGATTATTCTAGTAATTTTTGAAACTTTCTGTAATTCAAAGCAGTACAAACTATTTTCCAAAATTTGACGTAATTTACTTCCAAAAAATTTTTTTTGACCAAACGTAGGACCGACTGTTAACAGACTCAACTCCATTTTCAAGTTGCTTCACACATATAAAATTTGAGGTCAACCGGTCAAATCGTTTCTTATTTAGAGTAAAATAATCAAAAAATTAATAAAAAGCTGTTGGGCCGCAATGGGTTAATGGAACTCAACAACATTTTTTTAGGGCTTTCTTTTAAGCCAAAACAAAATTTCGAAAAATCGGACAAAATTTTGAACCCAAAATTTTTTTTGACCACTCGTCGGCCCGACATGGGTTTACAAATTCCAAAACTGTTAATAGTGTCAACTCAATTCGCACAGGGGAGCACGTATACAAAATTTGAAGAAAATCGGTCAAACCGTTTCTAATTTAGAGTTAAGTATTGAAAAAACCTATAAAAAGCTGTTGGGCCGCAATGGGTTAATGCAACTCAATAAAATTTTTTTTTGGGGTTTTCTTTTTAGCCAAAGCACAATTTCATAAAATCGGACAAAATTTGGACCAAAATTTTTTTTTGACCACCCGTCGGCCCGACATGGGTTAACAAATTCCAAAACTGTTAATACTGTCAACTCAATTCTCAAGGAGCATCACTTACACCAAATTTGAAGTCAATTGGCCAAACCATTTTGAATTTAGAGTAAAGTATTGAAAAAACCTATAAAAAGCTGTTGGGCCGCAATGGGTTAACGGAACTCAACAAATTTTTTTTTGGGGCTTTCTTTTTAGCCAAAGCAGAATTTTGTAAAATCGGACAAAATTTGGACCCAAAATTTTTTTTGACCACCCGTCGGCCCGACATGGTTTAACAAATTCCAAAACTGTTAATAGGGTCAACTCAATTCTCCAAGAGCATCACGTATACAAAATTTGAAGTCAATCGGTCAAACCGTTTTCATTTTAGAAAAAAGAAGTTTAAATACTTGCACCACAGCCCCAACTTGGTGGTCCGTTAGAGCAAAATTTTTGGGCCACGATTTCTTTCCGTACCCAAAAACCTCTATATACAAACTTTCATGAAAATCGGCTGGGCAGTTTAGGAGTCTATTCGCTACATACAAACAAACAAACAAACAAACAAACATACAAACAAACAAACTTTCCCTTTTATATATATAGATAAACGTTTAGATAGAGAAACTGCAATTACTATTCTTAAAAAGCATTTGAGTCCAAAAGAATTAAACGCAATCCTAACAGATGAAGATTTTATCACATTTTCGAAGAAGTTTACAATAACGCTTTTTCAAATAATAACTATTTTAAAATATTAAGATGCTATAAAAAATTACAAGATATAGAAGATGAAAATAAATTAGGACTAATTGAAAAGGAACCCAAAAATAATAACCACAGGGGAATTGATGTAGTCTATAAAGAATTAAAAAAGATAATATAACACAAAAATTTAAAATTAAGAATTACCTAATATATAAGCAACTGCAAGATATGTATGTTAGAAAATTATGATAGAAATCTACCAAAAATACCATTCAAAATCACAGAAACTCCAATAAGACATAACGAAATTGTACATATTGACACACATTAAAAAAAAAATCTATTTATGACAACTATCGACGTAGTTTATAAGTTTTCCAAATACGCTCAAGCCTCAACATGGACAGAATTTAGAACAAAACTTTTACAATATATACACGGTAACACGGTAAAATGAAAAAAATCATAGTTGGCAACGAACTCGGATTTAAAGCACTGCCAACCCAAGAGTTCCTTATACTTCTAATAGTAACCATTGGTCTAACGCTGATATAGAAAGACTACATAATTTGCTTATTTAAGCACGATAGCATCAATAATGCAGGCACAGTCGAAGAAAAAATCTTAAATATAATACATTTCGATAACAATATTAAATTCACGGTACAACTAATGAAAAACCAATCGACTTTACAAAATACAAAAATTCATAATTTAATCGTCAACGAGAAACTTAAAACTATTCATAAACTAAACGAAAACCGGAAAGAGTTTGAAATTAGAGAACGAAAAAATTACATAAAAAATCAGAGGTGGAAAAAACAACTCAAAATAAATTATTAAGATATTTAAATTTATCCAACACAAAAAAAAAACTACCAATTACGAAACATATGTTAAATTTATCAAAATTATAGTAGACTAATTAAATAAAGTTTTTTCGCAAATCAAAACCTAGAATTATAAGACCTAAGAATTATTTTAGAACAAAAAAATATATTGTACTACCAGATTTATCCTACGTTGCCCGGAAGCGTGGAAATTGTAAAAAAGCAAGTTTCAGCCAATTTTTTGAAGTACTACTTTGGTTAAAAAGAAAGCCTCAAAAAAATATTTGTGGAGTTCCGTTAACCCCTTGTGGCCCAACAACTTTTTCTATTAGAAAGTTTTTAACCGATTGACTTCAAATTTTGTATATGTGTTCCTCTTTCAAATTTTATATATACGTGGTGCTTCTTGGCAATTTGGTGCTCCTTGACAATATAGTTGAGGATGGTGGGTTTCCGACGAATAATGTTAATTGACTTAAAATGACTATAGGTCAAAAGGGTATACAAAATTTGCCATTATGTCATTATAGTAGTTTTCTTGAATTGCCAACGTTTGAATAACAATAGGTCTAGAAAAGATTTAAAAATCTGCTTTTCAACTTATATGTTGTTTAGTACTTACCTGAAAGTTGTACTACGTTCTTTCTCGTTTTTTTATGATTTTATGAGAGAAATGTAGGCTTCTTCTTTGGAAAAAATGTTTTAAAATACTATGTATATATATAATATATATATACATAGTATTTTAAAACAGTATATACATAATTCAATATACATAATTTATACGAAATTGAATTTTTTTGATTTTTAGATTTCATTTGAAGAAAACTGAAATTTCATACTGAAATCTATTATTAATAAAAAACAACATTTGCAGTAGATAAAAAACAAAGACTTACGAAAAAATATAGAGAAGGAAAATGTTATGTTATTTAATTTTGAAGATATTATTATTCGGATTCTTTATTAGCTTTATTTTTATTATTATTAATATTATCTCATTTAGCTTTTGCACTATTTGAAACTATTTAAGGAGAGCAAAAAAATTAGTCTTATAAATTAAGTGAGCTTTTGGAATAAAGGTTAATTTGCGTTAATACCAAAAATTTGAAAATTTCATTAATCTTTGTGCAAAACGAGTAAACAGGTCAAAACCAAATTAAACCTGTGGGTTTTTATACCCTACACCTATAGAATAGGTAAAAGGGTATACTAACTTTGGTATGGTATTTGTAACCACCTAAAGGAAGCGAGCTAGATATGGAAAAGTATATATATTTGTCATCAACCTGAGTCGATATAGCCATGTCCGTCCGTCCGTAGGCACAATAACTCAAAAAATAATGGAGCTATCTTGATGAAATTTTAACTGTAGGTTACTAGGACTGAAAGTATGGCAGAGATTGCATATGGGCGAAATCGGTTCATGGGTTCGGATTCATGACCTTTTAGTCGATCGAAAGGCCAACGAAAATATATAAAAAATCACGATAACTCAACAACTAATGACGCTATCTTCATCAAATTTCGGTTGACTTATAAAAATGTGTCATAGCCTATGTCAGTCCCCGGGCTCTCAGAATTATTCCTTTTAAGTTTTGTTACAATCGGACCAGTGGTTTTCAAGTGAATCCTGAACAAACAAACAAACAAATTTTCTTCTTTATATATAGATGTTCATATATATATACATATATACTTACATATACATATTTCTTTTCCTAGTTTTAGAAACTGCTTATCCCAGCAATTATATTACTCACCTAAACAATTACTACACACACAGACTGTCGAAATTCAAGTCCTCACTAATAATAAAGGGTACATTTATATAAAACTAACTAATACCCGGTGTTGTTCATGTTGCTGCGCCTCTCCTTGGAGGTTTAATTTAAGTTGGTGTTACAGCAAAAAGTTAGCATAAAACTTACACATGGTGCAAATGTTAATTTTAAAATGTATTAAAGCAATTCTTTTTAAACGATTTTGCTAGGATCTAGTAATGTTTTAAAGTTTCTGTAATTCAAAGAAGTACAAACTACTTTCCAAAATTGAACGTAATTTACTTCCAAAGTTTTTTTGAACAGCCGTCGGGCCCACTTGGGTTAAGAAATTCCAAAACTACTAATAGTGTCAACTCAATTCTCAAGGAGAATCACGTATGCAAAATTTGAAGTCAATTGGTCAAACCGTTATCATTTTGGAACAAAAAAGTTTAAATACTATCACCACAGCCCCAACTTGGCGGTCCGTTAGAGCTAAAGTTTTAGCCCAAGATTTCTCACAAATTTTTATGAGAATCGGCTGGGCAGTTTAGGAGTCTATTCGTAACATACAAACAAACAAACTTCCCCTTTTATATATATAGATTAGAAAACATACAAATTGTAGACAACTATAATAAAATTCTACATATAATAAACTTAACTGAGTATCAAAATTGCAAAAGATAGCATGTTAGACAACCTAAATGCACTGTATAACAAAAAGAAAAAAAATTCAATTATTCAAACGACAATTTATAATTGTAAATTATTAGAAAACAAATTAAATAAACTGCTTCCCTACTATAGGAAAAGTAGGAAACCCAGCGGTCTCTTCAACGGTTTAGGAACAGGTTTGAAATTTGTAACAGGTGCAATGGACTCAGTACTGTCACAGATGAAATTTATAAAGAATTAGAATTACTAAAAAACGAGGAAGATTATAGTTGCTCTTGTCAATTTTAGATACCCGTGCATACTCACTAACCGTTATTTATTTCCCTTATGCTATAATATATAACTAGCTAATACCCGGTGCGCGTTGCTGCGCCTCTCAATGGAGGTTTAATTGAAGTTGATGTTACTACAAAAAGTTAACACAAAAATTACACACGTTTTACACATGTAAATTTTAAAATGTATGAAAGCAATCTTTTTAAAACGACTTTTCTAGGATTATTCTAGTAATTTTTGAAACTTTCTGTATTTCAAAATTCTGTTACTTCGAAAAAAATTTTTTTAACCAATCTTAGGACCCACTGTTAACAGACTCAACTCCATTTTCAAGTTGCTTCACACATATAAAATTTGAGGTCAACCGGCCAAATCGTCTCTAATTTAAAGTTAAGTAACGCAACAATCTATGAAAAGCCGCTATACCCCAATGGGTTAACGGAACTACACTTTCTCTTTGCTTCCAAATCTTTTTTTCGTCAATCGTCAGCCCGGGATGGGTTAACCAATTGCAAGTCTGTTAAAAGAGTTAATTTCATTTTCGAAACGGAAAATATATACAAAATTTGAAGAAAATCGGTTAAACCGTTTCTAATTTAGAGTAAAGTATTGAAAAAACCTATAAAAAGCTGTTGGGCCGCAATGGGTTAATGGAGCTCAACAAAATATTTTTAAGGGCCTTTCTTTTTAGCCAAAGCAGAATTTCGTAAAATCGGACAAAATTTGGACCCAAAAATATTTTTGACACCCGTCGGCCCGACATGGGTTAAAAAATTCCAAAACTGTTAATAGTGTCAACTCAATTCTCAAGGAGCATCACGTATACAAAATTTGAAGTCAATTGGTCAAACCGTTTCGAATTTAGAGTAAAGTATTGAAAAAACCTATAAAAAGCTCTTGGGCCGCAATGGGTTAATGGAACTCAACAAAATTTTTTTTGGGGATTTCTTTTAAGCCAAAGCTGAATTTCGTAAAATCGGACAAAATTTGGACCCAAAATTTTTTTTGACCACCCGTCGGGCCGACATGGGTTAACAAATTCAAAAACTGTTAATAGTGTCTACTCAATTTTCAAAGAGCCTCACGTATACAAAATTTGAAGTCAATCGGTCAAACCGTTTTCATTTTAGAACAAAGAAGTTTCAATACTTACACCACAGCCCCAACTTGGCGGTCCGTTAGAGCAAAATTTTTGGGCCACGATTTCTTTCCGTACCCAAAAACCTCTATATACAAATTTTTATGAAAATCGGCTGGGCAGTTTAGGAGTCAACTCGCTACATACAAACAAAAAACAAACAAACAAACAAACTTTCGCTTTTATATATATAGATTAAAAAAAAATATATAAAAAAGTAAAATAGTTAAAAAAAATTTAACGCATTATCCCAAAATTTTTGCTTAAAAAAAATTTAATTTTAATTCATTATACCCTAATTTTTGCTTAAAAAAAAAAAAAAATAAAAAAAAAAAAATTACCCACTCTAAAAGTTGGTCCGCTATTTGCAGCTATTTAGCTATTTTTACTAGGTCCAAAAATTATGAAAATGTTCTTATGACATATTTTGGCTTTCTCGACGTTTTGAAAACGTAACAAAGCAAATTAGCTGTGTGACTATTGTGATACTGAAACTACAAAATAGTTTTAAAATAGAAATACCTGTCATGATAGCCAAATAGCAACGGATGTGTAAAAGTTACGGCAAATGCAAACATGTTTGATTTTCTATGTCACTTATATGACAGCTTAATAGAAAGATATGCTTAAAAGCTGTTATAATATCACAAATTATAAATAAAATTAAATTGTTTTAATATAAAAAAAAATTTTTTTAAATTATAAAGTTCTTATAATATTTCCGAATATAAACTTTGTAATAAGGTAATTTATATCTTGTCTAATTTTATAAATTATAATTTTTATATGAACAAATATGATTTTCCAGAAGATAAGAAAGGCTAAATTCACTTGCGATTAATATTTTATCGATTAATTTTCGAAAATACTTCGAAATAAAAAATGCGCCATTAAAATATTGAGTATTTAATAAATAAATAAAAAAATTAATTTTAAGAAAAAATTTTTTTCTCGAAAATATATTTTAAAATTTTTTTTAAATCAAAGGTTAGTGTTGTAATAATTGATAATAATAATTTAGTAGGGGTTTTAAGGGCAATAACCATTCTTTTATAATTTATAAAACTTAAATAATTTTGGTAATTTTTTCTGCCATGTTTTTTTTCTACCATGTTTATTTTTGCCTTTATTAAAAAGTTATATATCTTTCATGATAGCTAAAAAATTAGTTTCCAAAATAAATATTCTGAAAGCGAATATGTTAAGTATAAAATCAAAAAGTCACAAGAATATATTACTTAGAATTTAAAGCAATTTAGATTTGTAGGCAGCAAAATATTATTTTTTAAAAAGTTAAATAAAGGCAGGTTTTCAAGAGAAAATTTTGCCCAGTATTCTTGACTTTAGAAAGAGGTATATAGTATACTCTCAATAGGAGAGAAAGAGTAAAATGATTAAATTTATTTATATTAAAATTTTTTTATATCTTTTGACAAAAAAAAATTACATAACCTTATTTTTTAATTTTTAAATTTATATTTCGCGAATTTTTCAATTCAAAGTTAAAATTTTATTAATTTAAAATAAATAATAAAATTTTATTCAATTTCAAATAATTTTAAATAAAAATTCATTCATCAAACCATAATATAAAATGTTTTTTTTCTTTGTTTACATTCTCTTGTTTGTTTACAAAATTCAAATGTCATGTATCCATAAAAATATGTAATAGTATGCAAAAAATTTTTGTGTAGAATACACTTTTTTTTTTGTATGTAGTAGCAACTTTATAGGAAAACGAGGAAGAGTGTAGTAGAGTAGACTGTGTCAACTCTGGGATACCCGTATGACCGTAACATATACATTATATCATCCGGTTAATTACTTTTGGCAAAATTTCAAACATTCAGCTTTATTAGGTGTAGAGTAATGCTCATATAAAAGAAGGATTTGTATGGCAGCTACTCGAACCCTCAGCAGTAGACCAACCAAATTATGCAGTAACTTTGGCCATTACACTAAACTATTTTAAGCAAAATTTCAGACACCCAGCTTCATTTGGTGTAGTGTAATCCTCATATAAAAAAAGGAGTTGTATGGCAGCTACTCGAACCCTCAGCAGTAGACCAACTAAATTTTGCAGTAACTTTGGCCATTACACTAAACTATTTTTTGCAAAATTTCAGACACCCAGCTTCATCAGGTGTAGTGTAAAGCTCATATAAAAGAAGGAGTTGTATGGCAGCTACTCGAACCCACTGCAGTAGACCAACCAAATTTTGCAGTTACTTTGGCCATTATACTAAACTACTTTTGGCAAAATTTCAGACACGCAAGTAGTATGTATATGCCGTTTCAGCGGCAGCAAAAGCTCAGGAGCTTTTTTAGTGCCGTTTCAGCGTCAGTAGTCAGCAAAAGTTCTCCTAAAGTTATGCAATAAATTTGTGATAAGTAAAAAGTTTGGTGCTTTTAAGTATTTCAAATTAAGCTTAGCGGTTAGAATATCAGTTATGTTAAATTTCAAATTAAAACAGTAACAAGCTTAAGATATTGTGCTTATTGTTCTTAATTAAATATGAAAAGTTTTTTAAGTTTGGCATTAAGTACAAAGTTAATATTATGAAAGTTTAAGCTTGATTTAATATTTCCGCGAAAATTAAAAAAAATTTTTATAAATTAAAAAAAAATAAGCTTAAGCTATTGAGGTGAATATTTTTTAATTAGATATGAAAAGTTTTTTAAATTTGATTTATACTTAATATTATCAAAGTTTAAGCTTGATTTAATGTTTACGTGAAAAATTTAAAAAATTCAAAGGTGATAAAGTTCGTCCGTTATGTTTGAAAATGAAGCTTCCAACTGCCATTTTAAAGTTGAAAAGCTTAAAAAATCGATGGAAATTTTTTGGTTGATTATTAACTTAACTGCAAAAGTTTTGAAAAAAATGAAACAAATAAACCTTTGAAATTATATTTTAATTTTTTTTTTTTTAAGCTTGATTTAATATTTCTGTGAAAATAGAAAAAAAGTTTTATAGGTTTTGAATTGAATATTCTTGATTAGATATGAAAAGTTTTTATAGTTTTGGTTTAAATACAAAGTTAAAATTAAAATTGAAAGACACTTTTAATGTGTGTATAATATTTAACTCCGCCAATGCCGGTCCCAAGCCCGGATGAGAAAGGAGGAGGGGGAGGAGTACCAACTTCGTTAAAAAACCTAGGTTCAGCTGGCCCGGCTGATAGCACCTTGTGAGGGTTACACGTGAAAAGCGGTCAACGGTTGATGCGGCGGAAGAGAATATCTAAATATTCCAACGGCGTAGCAGGCGGAAGAACCAAATAAATACCGCAGCGTCTGTACTTCAAAGAAGCGGCTGCCAAAGGCGACTGTATTGCATGTTAGGAGCGGCCTTCCCTCTAGCGATGAGTCTGGTCATCCCGAAAGGAAAGTAGCACCTGCCAGACCCAACTTTTGGCTTATAACCAATCGATGGAACGCTACAAACCGAAAGATTGATGAATAAACATGGTTTTAAAAACGAAAGGAAACAAGTCTCCAAGAGGTAACCAGAGAAACACTGGGAACCCTCCCGCACAAGCGGCATGCACATCGGATTTGGAGGTGCAGAATTCATGTAATTTCAACAATATTTCATCTATAAATGAAACCAAAGCAAAAATACCTTTATTTAGTATGAAGTACAGTACAAAAATTGGTACTTGGAATGTGCGAACACTTTTTGAAACGGGGAAACTACATCAAGTAGCCCGAGAATTAAATAAATTTAAATTGGATATTCTGGGTGTGAGCGAATGCAGATGGAATGGCTCAGGCGAACACCAACTGGCCAGTGGCGAAATATTTTTTTATTCCGATCGCACAGAAAACGATATTCACCGAAATGGAGTTGGATTTCTACTTAACAAGAAGGCTTCCAAAGCACTAATTGAATGGAAACCTGTAAGTGAAAGAGTTATATACGTCAAACTACAAGGTAGAGCTAGGAACATCGTTATGGTACAAGTATAAGTTCCAACCGAAGTTTGCAGTAAAGAAGCTAAAGAGGATTTTTACCATCAACTCTCAACAACGTTGTCTGAAATCAAGAAGAAAAACATAGTTATTCTTATGGGTGACTTCAACGCCAAAGTAGGAGCAGACAATAAAGGGCTGGAAAATGTTATGGGTAAACACGGAATCGGATCTATGAATGAAAATGGAGAATATTTGATCGAAACATGTATGACGTCAGAACTCGTCATTGGTGGGACACTCTTTATTCATAAACCATGTCACAAGGCCACCTGGGTGTCCCCCGATAATAAAACTGAAAATCAAATAGATCATATATGTATCAATAAACTTTGGAGAAGTAGTCTATTAGATGTACGAGCTAAAAGAGGTGCAGACATTGGATCTGACCATCACCTTGTAGTAGCCAAAATTCGTATCAAAATAGCTGCAATTGTACAAAAAGCCAAAACTATACCAAAGAAGTTTGACTTAGGAAAATTTAAAGATCCAGCAGTGAATAGTGCTTTCACATCAGAATTAAACAAATGCTACAATGAAACTAACAACCCCGACAAATGACTATCGAAGAAAACTGGAATGCTTTTAAATCAATAATGTTAACAACAAGTGAAAAAATTCTAGGTCATAGACCAAAAGAGAAAAAATAATGGTTATCGGAAGTTACCTGGAAATTGATAGAAGAAAGAAAAAAATGCAAAGCATATTAAAAACAACGCCAAAACACGGAAACAAAAAGAAAATGCTGTTAAAATCTATAGTAAATATAACACTAAAGTGAAAAAGTCCTGCAGAAGAGACAAGCGAAATTGGATAAACGAACTAGCTAACCAAGCCGAAAAAGCAGCTGCAACAAATAATATTAAGCTACTATAAGATACCAATCGTAAACTATCAGGAGCTAAATTAAGTAATAACCGTCCAATACTAAGTAAAAATGGAATTTGTATCACAAATCGAACAGAACAGTTGCAAAGATGGCATGAACACTTCAGTGAGTGCTATAAATCTCACAGTCAACTGGCATTCTCTGAAAATAATAATGAAATATTAACAGCAGCACAAAGGGGATCCAATTTAAATACATACCCTCCCAATATTGAAGAAATAAAAACAGCAGTGAAAACGATGAAATCCAATAAATCACCAGGTTTTGATTAAATTACCGCAGAAATGTTAAAGGCAGACCCAAATCTAACAGCACGTATGCTACATCCAATTTTTCAAAAAATATGGCAAACAGAGTCGGTACCTAAAGACTGGCTTGAAGGAATTTTAATAAAATTACCTAAAAAAAGTAACCTGTCCATCTGTGATAACTATAGAGGGATAACACTACTATCTATTCCATCGAAAGTTCTCTCAAAAATACTGTTGAACAGAATCAACACTAAACTAGATGAAACAATCCGAAAACAGCAATCTGGATTTCGCCCTAATAGATCATGCGTGGATCAAATCAATACACTCTGAATAATCATAGAACAGGTAAATGAATGGCAATCCACATTAAAACTAGTTTTCGTAGACTTCAAGTCTGCATTTGATACTATACATCAAGAATATATATGGGACTCGCTTAAAATTAGAGGAGTGCCAATGAAGTTGATACGGCTTATCCGAGCACAGTACGAAAGATTTAAATGCAGGATTCTACATCAAGGTCAACTATCTGAGCCGATAAATATAGATTGTGGAGCCAGACAGGGTTTCCTGCTGTCACCAATTCTATTTTTAATTGTGCTCGATGACATACTAAGTGCTGCCATTGACGATTTAAACAGAGGCATATTTTGGAATTTCGGGGAACATCTAGAAGATCTTGACTATGCGGACGATATATGCCTACTATCAACTAGAAATACCGATCTGCAGGAAAATTTTAACGATTTGGCACAAGAGTCTGAACTGCGCGGACTAAAAGTCAATGTAAAGAAAACAAAAGCAATGAAAGTAAACTCACCTAATGTAAACAATTTGATGTTATATGATGAAAAAATATCTAATGTTACCAACTTTTGTTACCTTGGTAGCGTAATAACGCCTGAGGGAGGAGCAAAAGCAGATATGACCGCTAGAATAAATAAAGCTAAACAAGTGTTTGCACAACTTCGAAAAACCTGGAAGTCTGCAATCATCTCTAAGGAAACAAAAATTAAAATATTTAATTCAAACGTCAAATCTGTTCTGTTTTACGGTTGCGAAACGTGGTTAGTAACGGAGGAACTTACCAGCAAAATTCAAAGCTTCGTTAACACCTGTCTTCGTCGAATACTGAAAATATGGTGGCCAAACAGAATTAAGAACGAGGAATTACATGCCAGATGCAATCAAGTACCTATAGCAGAGGAGATTTTGACAATAAAATGGAATGGATTGGTCATACACTCAGAAAAGATCAGTCCGAAATCTGCAGGCAAGCGCTTGATTGGAACCCGCAAGGTGCAAGAAAACGCGGGCGTCCGAAAAACTCGTGGAAAAGAACAATTCACTCCGAAATTACCAAATCAAGAAAAACACGGGGTGAAATAAAAATGATCGCACAGAACCGTACTGAATGGAAGGATTTTGTTAAGGCTCTTTGCTCCACTAGGAGCTATAGAAATTAGTAGTAGTAGTATAATATTTTTTATTTTATTTAAACATCTTTAAATTGTGATTTTCTATTAAGCTAACAAAAATTTGATTTTTTTTTATTTTGTTTTTTTTGTTTACTACTATTGCTCAATGGCATAATGCCCCCAACCATATGTTTTTATATTATCTTCAGTTACATATCTTTTATTATCTAATGAATTTAAAGCTACTTTATTTAAATTTTGTGTATAAATTGTATGTAAATATGATCTAAATATTTTCATTTCTTTAAAACAAGTTTCATTTTTTAATAAACAATTTTTATAATTATCTAATGTTAAAGAATTGACAACATATTTTTTTATTCCTTTAGCTTTTTTAATAGTTTTATTTTCAATGTTTGAAGGAAATACATTTTAGATTTTAATCCAATAAATTCAGAAACAATTTTTCCATTAAATTCATCTTTAAAAAGACCTAGAACTTTTTTATTCATTAGAGGAAAATTAAATAAATTGTCAGATGGATAATCTGATGTATCAAAACGTTTTAAAATTTCATTAAATATGTCAGCGTAAAAATCATCTGTCTGTATAGTATAAATGAAACTGTCAGTGTCTGTATAATTTAAAAAAACCTTACTACCATATTTAGGTTTAATATAATCATAATGAAAATCATACATAAGAATTTTAGATTGTTCGAGTACCGTAAATCCCAAATATATAGGTTTGTCATAACATATATTTGTATGATTAAGCTGAATGGCTATCAAGTTTTCAGTAAATCTAGAGTGACTATGATAATTTGGTTTTGCTATTAACGCTCGAGCACCTAAATGTCTTCCTTGACTTTCCGAAGATGTAGCAATTTTGACATTTTTTCTTTTATCTACATTTTCGATTGTTTTACCAAAAACAGCATTATTCAATAATTTAAAATAATCTTTTTCAAAAGCATTTTTAGCCATTGACCTGTGTGAGTTACGTCACAGTTGGTAACCCCAACCAAGATAGTAATTAATGAACCTGCAATAAAAGATAAAACTCAATTTCACGTTTATAAAATTTAAAATATTAATTTGTAAGACAAAACATTTTTAATTTTTGTTTTTCCTTTTTATACAAAAATGTAATTAGCCACATTTTTGTATACTAAGCATAATTACAGTCAATTGCATTTGAACTAATTTTAAATATGTAATTGCACTTGAAATAATTTAACTTTATAAATGTAATATGAAACCCAACATATGGTGAAATAATTTTGTACACAAAATTCAGTACGAACATTTATTATATTAATATTGATTTTGTAATAAGTAAAAACTCAAGTAAATTTGCTTTTTGTAATTCGATACTGAATTTTGTTTCGAAAGATTTTTTCGACTAATAAATTAAAATTAGTATTAAGTAAGATAAAGCAAATTGTTTTTGTAAAATAAAAATAATGATTATTGTAATATTAAAAAATTGATTTGTTAAAAAAAGCCAGTCTTAAGACCAAACTCAAACTATAAAGTTGAGAAAAATAAAATTTAAACAATTTAGATTAAAATATTGTGTTTTTATTTTAAAAACCCATAATTGGCGCAGTCGGTAGTTTTTGCTATCCAAAGATAGTAAATTTTCTGATACGAATCGAATTTGATAAATAAAAAAAATAAAACATTTAAAAAAAAAAAATAAAAAGAAAGTTTTAAGTTGAAAAATACTAACATTTAAGTTCCTAAGTATAAAAAAAAAAATAAAAAAAAAAAAAAGAATACATACACATTTTAATGAGTATTTAATTAACTAAATTAATAAAATATCAATAAAAAAAAAAAAAACTTTAATATAATAAAAAAAAAATAAAACAATTAATGCCTAAAATTAAACAACAAAAAATAAATAATAGATTGAATTTATATACTATTAGTGAAGAACTAGAAGACATTAGTGAAACCAACGAAAAAAAAATTAATAGTGAAAGAAACATGACTAATTCAACTGCATCAGCATTCGTAATTTCTGCAAACGATATTTTGAAGGATGCACAACGGATTCACGGATTCCGTGGTGATGGCGAATACGCCTTAACATCATTTCTGAGGGAAGTTGATACAATCCTTCCTCTAATTACATGCCAACAGGCAAAAACATACATTTACCAGAGCATAATTGTAAACAAAATCCAGGGCCCAGCGTTGGACGTTATTAGAACACTAGGTGTAAATGCAGACTGGAAAGAGATAAAAGCAGCTTTAATAATCAACTTTGGGATCAAAGAGAGTTATCATCAACTATACCAGCAAGCCCTTGCAGTTAAAAAATTATCAGGTTAGACAATATTATAATACTTTAGTAATAGTTTTAAGTAAATTAAATGAAAAATACGAATATGATAGTAATAAGCCAACAGAATTCTCTGCTGAGAATAATGAAAGATTCATTTTAAATATATTTTTAAATAACATAGATGCAAATTTGGCATCAATAATAATAAATAAAGATATTAAAAAAATACGGGAAGCTTTTGACTCGTTAGAAAATTTAGGTATGATTAGAGATATGCATAAATTTAGTAATAACTATAACGATTTTAAAAATATAAATAAAAAAATAATCAATATCAAAATAATGATAGACGAACAGGACAATTTTGACAGAACATAGAGCTACAAAATACGTATAGAAATAATCAAAATTCTTTTCATAATTATAGAAATAACAATCAGAATATTTACCAAAATAACTATAGAAATAATAACAACCAAAGTACTTATTAAAATACTTCTAGAAATAATTTTCAAACTACATCTAGAAACAATTACCAAAATACTGAACGAAACCCTACAAACTCTGGACAGTCAAGAATTAGTAGAAATAGTCGGTTTACTAATAATAATAGAAATTTTGAAAGATCAGAACCGATGGATACTTACGAACCACCAAAAGAGGAGGTAAATTTTCTCTAACAGCCTCGGAAATTTACTTACCAATAGTTTTACTCACTGTTGACAATACAAAATTAAAATGTTTAATAGATACCGGGTCTTCCACTTCACTTCTCGATGAAAATCAGTTACCACAGTATAAAAGAAATAATTTAATAAGACCTATATATTTTAATACACTTAATAACCAAATATCAGTAAGAAGAGAAATTAAGACAGATTTACCTATAGAATTTAAAGAAAATGCATTCATGATTTGGAAATTAACAAATCTCCAAAATAAGAATTTTGACGCTATAATAGGTCAAAACCTACTTAAACCATTAGGTGCTATTATTGACTTAGAAAATGAAATTTTAAAAATCAATAATAATGAAATCAAATTTATTGATAGTTGTCCATATAAATTCGAAGAAATTTATCAATTAGAAAAAACTAATTTAAACGATTCTAAATTTAAAATTCTTTTTCAATCTTTAAATAAAGAAGAGTGTAATACTTTAAATCATCTTATAAACTCATATAAAGATCTCTTCTTTAAAGAAGGTGATCAATTAACTAGTACTTTTAATATTCAACATCAAATCGTAGTCACGACCGATAGACCTATATATTCTAAAATATATAGATATCCTCGTATCCACGAACAAGAGATATCTACTCAAATTTCAGATATGCTAAAGCAAGGAATAATTAAAGAAAGTAGTTCTACTTACAACAGTCCACTATGGATAGTGCCCAAAAAAACAAGACAATTCTGGAAAGAAGAAATGGCGTCTTGTTGTGGACTATAGAAAACTAAATGAGGTAACCATAGATGATAAATTTCCTATACCCAATATAGAAAATATATTGGATAAATTAAGAAACTCGCAATATTTTACAACACTAGATTTGGCCAAAGGGTTCCACCAAATCTTAGTGAAAAAAGAAGACCGTCCGAAGACAGCCTTCTCCACACCTTTTGGACATTATGAGTACGTAAGGATGCCGTTTGGATTAAAGAATGCTCCGGCAACTTTCCAACGCCTTATGAATAATGTTCTTAAGGAATATATTAATAAAATATGTGTATGTTATTTGGATGACATACTTATTTTCTCTACTTCTTTAGAAGAACATACAATCAATATAAAAAAAATATTTAACAAACTTAGAGAAAATAACTTAAAAATACAAATAGATAAATGTAAATTTTTTGCAAAAAAAACCGAATATTTGGGTCATATTTTAACTCCAGAAGGAGTAAAACCCAATCCTAAAAAAGTAGATGACATTTTAAAATTAAAATTTCCCACTACACAAAAACAGATAAAATCATTTTTGGGAATCACGGGATATTATCGTAAATTTATTAGGGACTATGCCAAATTAGCAAAACCATTGACAAACTTTCTGAAAAAAAATAGTAAAATAAACATAAAGGACTCTAATTATATAAATGCCTTTGAAAAATTAAAAAGAGTAATTACCGAAGACCCTGTACTCAAATATCCCGATTTTAACAAAAAGTTTCAATTAGTAACATATGCTAGTGCCTTTGCCATTGGTGCAACTTTACAACAGGATTCACATCCAATATGTTATGCTAGCAGAACTTTAAATGACCATGAAAAAAATTACTCTCCTATCGAAAAAGAACTGCTTGCCATTGTTTGGGCAACCAATTATTTTAGGCCGTATTTATATGGTAACAAGTTTAAACTTTTTACAGATCATCAACCGTTAAAATGGTTACATACAAAATCTCAAAGAAAAGACATCAATCCTAGATTAAATAGATGGTTATTAAAATTAGGAGAGTATAACATGGATATTGAATATATAAAAGGCAAGGAAAATAAAGTGGCAGATTTCCTTAGCCGAATAGATACAAATAAACACGAAATAAATCTCTTAGAAAATATAGAAAATTTTAATAGTTCTGATAATGAATCTCAAATAAACTCTAGTACAAATTACTCTCTTGAAAATAATGTGGATTCTTCTGATTTATAAAATGTATTCTAAGATACAAATCATAACGATATTCAATCTGAATTTAGTAGCAATAGCAATATTTCAATGGAAAATAACATAGATCCTTCTGATCTACAAGCTGTATCCAAAGATACAGATTACAATGATGAAATTCTATCTCAATTAAGTAATAATACAAATTATTCAATGCAAAATAATATAAATACTTCTGACTTTGTTTCCGAAAATTTGAGCAACGAGACTGTACATTCTCAAGAAGAAAAGGCAAATGACCATTTCCCAATTTTAGATACTGTCGTGAACAGATTCAAAACCCAAATAATTCTCACTGATAATAAAAATAAGGATATAGAAATAACGTTTGGTAATAAAAGGATATTTATAAATTCAGACAATATACAAAACAATCTTAGTGATATATGTAGAAGACATATAAAAACAGGTAGAATAGGCATTTTCTCTGAACTAAACGACCAAAAATACAATATAGTACAAAGAAAGCTAATTGACCTATATGGAAGCTTTCAAAACATAAAGTTTGTTAGGTGTAGTTATTTCGCAAAAGACATGATTACAGAAGATGAAACCTTTAAACAGATACATAAATATCATAAAAACGAAACAGGACATACCGGTATAAACGAAAATTATGAAGGTCTAAAAAAAGTCATATATTTTCCAAAATTAAAAAACTATATTCAAAAATATATTAATAATTAGTTAAATATGACAGAAAACCAATAAAAAAGAAATTCCAATTGATAGAAACACCTAAAGACATTAAAGAAATTATACATATGGACATACTAATTCAAAACAAAACTTTTTGACGTTTATAGACCGTTTTTCTAAATATGCTACCGCTTTTCACCTAAATGATAGAAATAATCAAACTATAATAGAAAAACTTAGAGAATTCAAATCAAACAGAGGGCATTTCAAAAAATTGATTACCGATAATGAATTTAAGAGTATTAATATAAAACATTTTTTTAAAGACGAACAAATTGAACTTCACTTAGTAAAATCTAACAATCACACTGGAAATTCAGACATCGAACGGTTTCACAATACTATTAGCGAAAAAATCTAAGCTAGAAAATATACATCCATCAAATATTAAAAGAAATTGTAAATTTTCAGGTAAAATTAATATTAACAATCTTCCTAATGCTATCAGCAATACCAATGCAAATCCAAGCCCATCTCACATTTGAAAAAATCGAGTCAGACTTGGGATATACAGAAATCAAACTGGAGGATATAGAATTAGTAAAAAACTATAATACAATCTTACATATCATTAACCCCAAAGAAATTTCAGAACTACTAAATAAATTAGAAGATAATATAAATTTATCAGAAATACAAAATAAACTTATCTTAACTCAACAATTAAATGTCGCGAAAAATAAGATTAAAACTTTAATTCCACAAAGACACAAACGGGGTCTAGTAAATTTTATTGGCACTGTTCAAAAATGGCTGTATGGTACAATGGACGATTCTGATCGACAAGAAATCGAAGATCATTTAAAAATAATTGACCAAAATAATCATAATGCCATAACAAATTTAAACAGTCAAATAACAATTAATAACAATTTTAATAACACTTTTATTAAGCTCAAACAAATTATTGAAAACGACAGATCCTTAATTAATGAAAAACTTAACGACATAAACACTCAATACACAACAATTTATAAATACTTACTTTACACAGATTTTGCACTAAAAATTAAAATTATACAAGATAACATTGAACACATTCAAGACAACATAGCATCAGCTAGACTAGGAATAATACATAGCAATATATTAACAAATGAAGAAATTTTAGAATACGATATTGATTTTAATAAATTACAAAATATTAAATTAGCCACATTAATTGATAGTAAAGAGAACATTGTTTTTGTTATTAAAATACCTAATGAAACAATCAGTGTACCAACAACTATGTTAATTCCAATAGGTGATAGATTTAATAATGAACTAATGTTTGAACAACAAAAAATTGCAAAATATGATAACAAAAATTTTAATCATGAAAATAAAAAAGATATAAAAGATTTAATAATTTCAAAAAACTGCATTTTCAAAGGAAACTGCTTAAAAATTTTCAATTATGTATCAGAAATAATTATTTTAAAAATAGGATTAATTTTACTAAAAAACGAGGAAGATTATAGTTGCCCTTGTCAACTTTTAGATACCCGTGCATACCCACTATGGTGTATAAAATAAACCGTAATTTACTTCCCTTATACATTTAACTCATTACCCATAATTTTGACGTAAAAAAAAAAAAAAAAATTAACAAAAAAAAAAAAAAAATCACAAAACAAAAAACAAAATTTTCATTCATTGTCCCATAACTTTAGCTTAAAAAAAAAAAAAAAAAAAAAAAAAAAGAAAATAATCACAAAAAAAATAAACAAAATTTTCATTCATTGTCCCATAACTTTAGCTTAAAAAAAAAAAAGAAAAAAAATTAAAAAAAAAAAAACAAAAAAAAAAAAAATTGGCCCACCCTAAAAGTCCGAAGGTCCGAGTGATGTCCAACTTTGCCAAGTAACTTGCCCTATTAATTTATCTGCCCAATTTTAATTTTAACCTTGTAGCTTCATTAGATTCAAAGTTATTGAATCGAAAACTTTGTATGGCAGCCCCCCGAAAATGGTGCCCTAAAATTTTGAAACTTCATATAAGTGCTCGATTCATTATATAACTAACCGTGTGTAATTTTCAGCCTCGTAGTATAATTAGTTTTGAAGAAATTCATATTGGTGCAAAGAAGTTGTATGGCAGCCCCCCGAAAATGGGGCCCTAACATTTTGAAACTTCATATAATTGCTCGATTCATTATATAACTAACCGTGTGTAATTTTCATCCGCGTAGTATAAATAGTTTTGAAGAAATTCATATTGGTGCAAGGAAGTTGTATGGCAGTCCCCCGAAAATGGGGCCCTAAAATTTTGAAACTTCATATAAGTGCCGGAGTCATTATAAAACTAACCGTGTGTAATTTTCATCCCCGTAGTATAAATAGTTTTGAAGAAATTCATATTGGTGCAAAAAAGTTGTATGGCAGCTCCCCGAAAATGGGGCCCTAACATTTTGAAACTTCATATAAGTGCTCGATTCATTATATAACTAACCGTGTGTAATTTTCAGCCTCGTAGTATAATTAGTTTTGAAGAAATTCATATTGGTGCAAAGAAGTTGTATGGCAGCCCCCCGAAAATGGGGCCCTAACATTTTGAAACTTCATATAAGTGCCGGAGTCATTATAAAACTAACCGTGTGTAATTTTCATTCTCGTAGTATAATTACTTTTGAAGAAATTCATATTGGTGCAAAAAAGTTGTATGGCAGCTCCTCGAAGCCTTTCTCCGATTTTAACCAAAAACAATAGGGAACCTACAAATTGTCTAAAAATTACTTTGTGAAAGTTTCAAAACTCTAGCTCTTATAGTTTTTGAGTTATCGTGCTGACGGACGGACGGACGGACGGACACACATAGCTAGATCGATTCACTTTGCTCGATGCTGATTCGATACGTACCCTTGACACTATATCTAGCTCTTATATTTCGATGCGTTACAAACGGAGGAGTAATTTTAATATACCCGATGTTCATATATGTATGCACGGGTATAATGAGGAAGATTATAGTTGCCCTTGTCAACTTTTAGATACCCGTGCATACCCACTATGGTGTATAAAATAAACCGTAATTTACTTCCCTTATACATTTAACTCATTACCCCATAATTTTGACGTAAAAAAAGAAAAAAAAATTAACAAAAAAAAAAAAAAATCACAAAACAAAAACAAAATTTTCATTCATTGTCCAATAACTTTAGCTTAAAAAAAAAAAAAAAAAAAAAAATTAACAAAAAAAAAAAAATCACAAAAAAAAAAAACAAAATTTTCATTCATTGTCCCATAACTTTAGCTTAAAAAAAAAAAAAAAAAAAACAAAAAAAAAAAAAATTGGCCCACTCTAAAAGTCCGAAGGTCCGAGTGATGTCCAACTTTGCCAAGTAACTTGCCCTATTAATTTTAAATTTAACCTTGTAGCTTCATTAGATTCAAAGTTATTGAATTGAAAACTTTGTATGGCAGCCCCCCGAAAATGGGGCCCTAACATTTTGAAACTTCATATAAGTGCTCGATTCATTATATAACTAACCGTGTGTAATTTTCAGCCTCGTAGTACAATTAGTTTTGAAGAAATTCATATTGGTGCAAAGAAGTTGTATGGCAGCCCCCCGAGAATGGGGCCCTAACATTTTGAAACTTGATATAAGTGCTCGATTCATTATATAACTAACCGTGTGTAATTTTCAGCCTCGTAGTACAATTAGTTTTGAAGAAATTCATATTGGTGCAAGGAAGTTGTATGGCAGCCCCCCGAAAATGGGGCCCTAACATTTTGAAACTTCATATAAGTGCTCGATTCATTATATAACTAACCGTGTGTAATTTTCATCCGCGTAGTATAATTAGTTTTGAAGAAATTCATATTGGTGCAAAGAAGTTGTATGGCAGCCCCCCGTAAATGGGGCCCTAACATTTTGAAACTTCATATAAGTGCCGGAGTCATTATAAAACTAACCGTGTGTAATTTTCATCCCCGTAGTATAAATAGTTTTGAAGAAATTCATATTGGTGCAAAAAAGTTGTATGGCAGCTCCCCGAAGCCTTGGTCCGATTTTAACCAAAAACAATAGGGAACCTAGAAATTGTCTAAAAATCACTTTGTGTGAAATTCAAGACTTTAGCCCTTTTAGTTTTTGAGTTATCGTGCTGACGGACGGACGGAAGGACGGACACACATAGCTAGATCGATTCACTTTTCGATGCTGATTCGATACGTACCCTTGACACTATATCTAGCTCGTCTAGATCGATGCGTTATAAACGGAGGAGTAATTTTAATATACCCGATGTTCATATATGTATGCACGGGTATAATCAGATAAATGTAAATTTTAATAGTAGATACTTGTGATGAACGAAAGTTCAAAATAAATGGAAATCACATATTCAATTTTAATGATTGTTCAATAAATATAAATGGAAAAGTTTTTAATAGTAATATAAGAGAATTCAAACAAAGTTTTACAATATCAGATTATCTAAATATGAATCAAGAAATTAATGAAAATATCAGTTTTAACGACATAATACTAGAACAAGTAAAAAATATTGCAGAAATAAAAGAAATAAAATATCATAAAAATAATTATTATATTTATTTAAGTCTTATAATTTTTATAATTTTATTAGTAACTAGCTAGTTTCCGGTGCGCGTTGCTGCGCCTCTCAATGGAGGTTTAATTGAAGATGATGTTACTGCAAAAAGTTAACACAAAAATTACACACGGTTTACACATGTAAATTTTAAACTATATGAAAGCAATCTTTTTAAAACGATTTTTCTAGGATTATCCTAGGATTTTTTGAAACTCTCTGTAATTCAAAGCAGTACAATCTACTTTCCAAAAATTTGACGTAATTTACTTCCAAAAAAATTTTTTTGACCAATCGTAGGACCGACTGTTAACAGTCTCAACTCCATTTTCAAGTTGCTTCACACATATAAAATTTTAGGTCAACCGGTCAAATCCTTTCTAATTTAGAGTTAAGTAACGCGAAAATCTATTAAAAGCCACTGTGCCCCACTGGGTTAACGGAACTACACTTTCTCTTTGGGCAAAGCAGTATTGCGCAAAATTGGACGTAATTTGCTTCCAAATCACTCAACAAAATTTTTTGGGGCTTTCTTTTTAGCCAAAGCAGTACTTCTCAAATTTTGATAATATTAGCTTCCAAAATTATTTTGACCAACCGTCGGGCCGACATGGGTTAACAAATTCCAAATCTGTTAATAGTGTCAACTCAATTCTCATAGGGGAGCACTTATACAAAATTTGAAGAAAATCGGTCAAACCGTTTTTAATTTAGAGTTAAGTATTGAAAAAACATAGAAAAAGCTGTTAAGCCCAAATGGGTTAATGCAATACAATAAAATTTTTTTTGGGGCTTTCTTTAAAGCCAAAGCAGAATTTCGTAAAATCGGACAAAATTTGGACCCAAAATTTGTTTTTACCACCCGTCGGCTCAACATGGGTTAACAAATTCCAAAACTGTTTATATTGTCAACTCAATTCTCAAGGAGCATCACGTATACAAAATTTGAAGTCAATCGGTCAAACCGTTTCGAATTTAGAGAAAAGTATTGAAAAAACCTATAAAAAGCTGTTGGGCCGCAATGGGTTAATGGAACTCAACAAAAATTTTTTTGGGGCTTTCTTTTAAGCCAAAGCAGAATTTCGTAAAATCGGACAAAATTTGGACCCAAAATTTTTTTTGACCACCCGTCGGCCCGACATGGGTTAACAAATTCCAAAACTGTTAATAGTGTCTACTCAATTCTCAAAGAGCAACACGTGTACAAAATTTGAAGTCAATCGGTCAAACCGTTTTCATTTTAGAACAAAGAAGTTTAAATACTTGCACCACAGCCCCAACTTGGCGGTCCGTTAGAGCAAAATTTTTGGGCCACGATTTCTTTCCGTACTCAAAAACTCCTATATACAAATTTTCATGAAAATCGGCTGGGCAGTTTCGGAGTCTATTCGCTACAAACAAACATACAAACAAACAAACAAACAAACAAATAAACAAACTTTCATTTTTATATATATAGATAGATAGATAAGCATAATTATATTTCTATTAATATTATTCAAAAAATTCAAAATATTTAAATTTGCGACTCAGGAGAGTCTTAATCTTAAGGAGGGAGGAGTTACGTCACAGTTGGTAACCCCAACCAAGATAGTAATTAATGAACCTCCAATAAAAGATAAAACTCAATTTCACGTTTATAAAATTTAAAATATTAATTTGTAAGACAAAACATTTTTAATTTTTGTTTTTCCTTTTTATACAAAAATGTAATTAGCCACATTTTTGTATACTAAGCATAATTACGGTCAATTGCATTTGAACTAATTTTAAATATGTAATTGCACTTGAAATAATTTAACTTTATAAATGTAATATGAAACCCAACATATGGTGAAATAATTTTGTACACAAAATTCAGTACGAACATTTATTATATTAATATTGATTTTGTAATAAGTAAAAACTCAAGTAAATTTCCTTTTTGTAATTCGATACTGAATTTTGTTTCGAAAGATATTTTCGACTAATAAATTAAAATTAGTATTAAGTAAGATAAAGCAAATTGTTTTTGTAAAATAAAAATAATGATTATTGTAATATTAAAAAATTGATTTGTAAAAAAAAAGCCAGTCTTAAGACCAAACTCAAACTATAAAGTTGAGAAAAATAAAATTTAAACAATTTAGATTAAAATATTGTGTTTTTATTTTAAAAACCCATAATTTGTGCGTTGTTTAAATCAATATATTTTTTTAACCAATTGCTTTGTGTGAACTTTATTACTCTATAAATTTTTTTGAGAATCAAGCCGTTTCGAAGACACTGTTTTAAGTTTCGATAATGGATGATATATTTGCGTTTGCTTGTTAAGTCAACTAACAGTTTAGGAATTTTACCTTTCGGTGGAACTTTGTTTTCAGCACAAAAAGGAAAATCATTGTGCAAATCATGTAAATGTTGAGGGTAATCTAAATCCACTTCTAAAACGTAACCAGTTTGTGAATCATCGGCAACTGAAAGCACATCAATATTTTCAGGAGTATCAACCAACTGAAAATCTTTATGAGGTAAATATTGGATCATTGCCCATCCATATAAATTGTTGGCATCTTCATATACTATATATTTGGAAGGTTCGTTTTTTTTATAAGATTCCCCCATAAATTTATTATTTGCCACTGAATGTCTAAGTGAGCACTGACTAATTCCACCACGTATCCCTTTTTTAAAAAAATTATACATATCAACATCAGTTAACAACTCTAATTTTATATCAGTGTATTTTAACATAGCCGCCCATGACAAACCTGGTGTAGTGTAAAAATTTGCAGGATCTAAAGAATAGATTTTGGAGCATATTTTTCGAAAATTTTCAAAAACATCAGTCAAAATAAGTACATCTGTTTTAAGGTAAAGTTTAAGATAGTCCCATAAATTTTGACATTTAAACGTATTCCATACATTAACTGCATGAATGTAGTCTTCATCGGAATACGGTGTGTTTGTCATTTGATTGGTAAAATTGTCTTGCGACGGTAAACATGTTTCGTCAAGTCGTTCAATGGAATTTAAATACTCATACGGAAAAACTCCCTTTCGAGTCATAAGTTTAAATTTTTCATTATTATTGAATTCTTTTTTTATATGAATCAAATCGTTTTCATTTAAATTTTTACACAATGAATCAAGGCTAGAAGCCATAAATCTGAAGCTGTCGAGAAAACGTAAATAAAATGAATGATTATTATCTATTGTAATTTTTTTAGATAATGAAATATAACGTTCTTTATTCAAAGGAATGACACCAATATGTCTATTCACTTCGTTTAGTTCTTTAAATAAAAGATGACAATCATAGCCGGAAAAATTGTGAAAAAATATTGGGAAAAAATTTGATCGTCTATACAATAAGTTGCAATAAGAATGAGCAGGACCTCTATAATTGCCAGTAAAGTGGCAATGGTCTCATGGTCTCAAATGCTTACCACATATGTGACACGTTTCTTGAACCAATTGTTGTAGCTGCTCATCCAGTGTTAGCGGATTCATCGGTTTTGAACTCATAAAGAAGGTTGAATATAATTCACTGCATGTTTCTGCCAATGATTGGATAAATTCCTTAGCACAGTTAGCTCCAACAAATTCTTTGAAACAGCTTAGACCATCATCAAAAGAACATTTAATGTAGTAAGAGAAAGCTACTGGAACATGTTGATGAATGTTTGTTGTTGAAGACATCGTGGAATCAGAATTGCATGTTGCAATAGGTTGTAAAATACTCTCAGCATCGGCATAAATAACAAAAGGTGTTTTCAATTGTTGTTGATAATTCTTAAACTCCAGGGTATTTTTTTCAACAGACGGAAGCTTTGTAACTACTTTATTGCATTCGCGTTTGTGTAAGTCACGTTGTTGTAATGTATGAAAATGTTGCAATTACATATTAAAAATATAAATTTGATGAGTATTCCTTGTTACAGACCGACTTATTAATCTTGATAAATGTTTTATGTAAACAAAATGAAATTTTTCATCCCTTTCCAAAAGCAATAAATTGTTATGAAACTTTTTTTCACATTTTGTTAAATAAAATGGCCCTACAACCTCATATTTCTTATTAATGACTTCCAATCCAAACAAATTTATGCTTATTTCATTATTAAGTTCTTCAAATAAATTTAGTTCAGACAATTTAGTTGGAAATTGCATATTGCCAAAATTAAGTTGTAAAACATCGCCAAACTCAAGCTTGACTGTGGGTTGAGAAATGTCACTAATTTTGTATGAAGATGTTCGTTTTGCACTTTCAGCGCAAGTTTGTAAGGCTGATACTAAACTCCACTTAAAACAGAAGTTATCATTATTAAATACAAATAATAAGTGATTCATCATCTTTATTTTTTTACTTAACATTATATACAATTTACAATGGATTTCAAATGCAGCGTAGAAAATGTTTGGTCACCGATATGAAATTCGATATAAAATGCAAAGGTTTCTGCAATCGTAAATTTCATGGAGTCTGCTTAAGCGCTCCGAGAAACTGGTACAGCAGCTTTTTATCTCAGTACTTTGTTTGTGAAAGTTGTCTGGATCAACAAAATTCTCTCGGACAATTTTCGCGGGAAATCAAAAATAATATTAATGATGTTAAGGACAACTTCCAAGGAACAATTGTTAAATTATTGGAAGTTGTAAAAAATAACTCCGCCAACTTTTCAGAAATGGAAAAAAATTTTGAATCGCTAAACAATAGCGTAATTATTTTCAACACAGACAACAAAAAATTTATTAGAGATATAATAAAAGTTGAAATAGGTAAATTAAAATATGAAATTTTAATTTCCAATAAATTACCTCAACATACAAATAACTCACATAATATGGAACTAAAAGATTCAATTGATAACTTATCTAAAATATGTGTTTCTATTTCTGAAAATGCGAGCAGGAACGAGATTTCATTGAGATTTAGTTTTGGCTGATTTAGATATTCTCAAGAGTAAAATGGAGGAGATGCAAGAATTTATGAAAAACCACAATAATTCTCATCCAAATCAATACAGCTCAAATATGTTACCTAAATCATTGTTTGATGAATTTAACGAAATAAATAGCGCTGGGTCAGACAAACTCAAAAATGTAGCAAAGGAAAAACAGGACGATATTTCAATGGATATTGAAAAAGAAACAAAAGTTGTCGATCCACCAGATGCTATAAGTAAGCCGAAATTTAACATAAGAATTTCGAATCTTAGCGTTAACACAACTGAAGTCAAACTGGCCAAATACATAAGAAGCAAGTTGAAATGGGATGATGTTCACTGCAAATTAATAACACCGAAGTGGCTGAAGTATAAACCGAACTATCACACATTTAAAGTTAGTGTTCCGGAATCAAAAGTGAATGAAATTAAAAACAGGAGCTTGTGGCGTATAGGAACCAATATCAGCAGTTTCAAAAATTTAGGTAAAAATAATTTAAGGACAAACACACAACATTCAATAAACCCAAAACATTCTAAAAATAATAAAACAAACACTAAAAATTCAAACAATAGAAATACTAATTTGCCTAAAATTATTAAAACAAAAAATAAACAAATCAAAAAAAAGGATAATAATAATAATAATAATAATGATAATAATAATAACAATAATAATAATAATAATAATAATAAGAATAATAATAATAATATTTTAAATTCAAACAAAACACAACCCATTTTATTAACTCAAACACCTATTAAATTTCAAAACTATTTGCCTCCGTTGAACTTAGTTACATATTCACTAACTAAGCCCAATTTAATTGAGATTCCAGCCATTAATACAAGTTCAAGTGCATTGTCTAGCACAAGGTGCAATTCAGTCATTTCTGAAAATTAATTTTCAATTTCAAATTCAAATTTAATTAAAACAACACCAATTACGTCTAAACAAAAATATTCTAACTTCATTCAGGGACAAACCTTTAATGCTGGCACTCCGTGTACTCAGAGCTTAAACGTAAACTGTAACACGACTTCAATTAACGATAAGCCAATTGCATCGGTTTCATCCCAATCTATTGCAAGTTTTGTTAATCCTATGTTACCTCCTATAGTCAGATTAACGAAAAATGCTGTAGCTAATGACGATCATACGTATGTTTTATCACGTTTTAGAGATCAAAAAATATACGAAAATGTAAGGCTATACTTAGCTTACTTACATAAGGAGGATGACGACCTTTGTGTAGATGGTAAAACCAAACTCAATATTAAAATTTTTATTGATCAAGAAGGTTTGCCTTCTAACCCTAAGGAATTAATGAAATTATACTTAAAATATCATGAAGGTTTCGGTGCTTCGTCCAAATCGGTTGAAAAAGATTTACAAGCTTATTGTAGTCACCTTAAAAGTAAGAGAATCGATTATTTGCAAAAAATTAGGAAAAGTAGTAATGATTTTTTTCGTCCCCTTAGCGGAAGAAAATAACATTAACACTAATCTTATTTTAGTAAATACAAGATCTAGCTTTAAGAAGTTAAAACCAACAGATAATTAATGTAATCTTAGTGACAATCTCAAAATCTTCTACCACAACTGTAGTGGTATGAGAGATAAACTAAAAAAATTATATGTTGATGCTAAGTCTTGTGACTTCGTTGTGCTTGCTATTACCGAAACATGGCTAAACGATTCCTTCATAAATGAAGAAATACTGGACAATAATTGGTCGATTTATAGAAAGGATAGGGATTTTTTCTCTACAAACTGCACCCGTGGAGGCGGGGTTTTACTTGCAGTAAATAATAACCTTTCTAGTATTCCACTAATCACTAGGACCTCCCACACTTTCGATCACCAATTTATTAGAGTAAACTTAGGTAATAATTTTCTTTACCTAGGAATTGTTTACTTTCCACCAAATTCTGACAATTGCTCATATTCTTAATTTTTCGATATTTATCACGATATTATATCTAAAATGAATGAGGATGATTCAATTTTTATTTTTGGCGATTTCAATCGTCCATCATTATCTTTTATAGAAGATGATTCAGATAATTTGTTATTACCAATTAACTTTCATGATGAAATTGATTTTGACATTATTTCGGAGTTCTATGGTAATGATTTACAACAAATTATAAATTTTCCAAATAAAAACAATAAGTGGCTAGATCTTGCATTTTCAAATGCATATGACAGAGTGGTGGTAAAACTCGCTGATGATGCAGTCAACCTGTTCACTAACTATCCTCATCATAACGCAGTCATCTTCGAAATTTCCACTTCTATGCCTCAATTCGCGAAATCTTACAATAATAATATTGTATATGACTTTTTTAACGCTGATTATCAAAGCATTAATAATGCTTTATCAATTTTAAATTGGGACGACCTGTTAATACAACAGGATATTAACTCTTCAATCTCTATCTTTTACTTAAAAATATTTGACATAATTAACTGCTTTGTGCCAAAAATTCGTAAAAAAGATAAAACAACAGAACCTTGGCTTAATAGAGAAATTAGGACATTGCGTAATCAACGCAACAAACTTTACAAAAAAATTAAAGTTACGAAGGACCCTAATGTTATTTTACTGAACAGGAACAACGATCTTGTTTTAGAATTTAAACAGAAATCAAATCTAGCATACGATAATTATGTTAATGAAATTGGTAACAAATTAATTACAGATCCAAAAAAGTTTTTTGACTTCATTAATAAAAAGCGAAAAACAAATGGATATCCAAGTTCTATGTCTAAAGATAATGTTTTTTCTTCTTGTCCTAATGTAATCTGTAATTTCTTTGCAGATTGTTTTCAAAAAGTTTATAGGCCATTAGATTCGCGTATCAATTTCGCTTTTCCTATCTCACTTAATAGATCTAATTCAATTATTACAGATCTATATCTTTCTGAAAACGAAATATTTGAAGCAATTACCAACCTTGATACAAAAAAAGGTGTAGGACCCGACTTGATCCCACCTTCTTTTTTATATAATTGTGCCAATTATTTGACGCAACCGCTTCATTTTATTTTTAATCTATCGCTTTCGACAGGCATTTTTCCGTATGCGTGGAAATCTTCTTTTTTGACCACCATTTATAAAAAGGGTGACAAAGCTTCCGTCGAAAACCACCGTGGTATAGCTATCTTATCCACTATTCCAAAATTGTTCGAAAAAATTGTAGTTAGTAAAATTACACCCGTCATAAATACAAAATTAAACGAACAACAACATGGATTTAGAAAAGGTCGTTCTACTACAACTAATCTTACGGTTTACACATCGGAAATACTAAATGAAATGGAAAATGGTTATCAAGTTGATGCTATCTACACGGATTTTAGCAAAGCTTTCGATCGTGTGGATCACAATATTTTGCTTAAAAAGCTTGAAACTTTAGGCATTTCAGGTTCTTTCCTCGCTTGGCTTTGCTCTTATCGTACTGAAAGAACTCAAAATATTAAATTTCAAGGTTATTTATCAAACACAATTAATGTCACCTCAGGAGTGCCGCAAGGTAGCCATTTAGGCCCACTTCTATTTAATATTTTTATTTCAGACCTTTCTAGAAAATTAGAGGGTGTATCACATATTGCATTTGCTGACGATCTTAAAATTTACCACGTTATCAAAAACAGTTCTGATTTGGCATTACTTCAATCAAATTTATATTCTTTACAAGAATGGTGTTTCTACAATAAATTAGAACTTAACATAGCGAAATGCAAGGTCATAAGCTTCACACGTAAAAGATCTACAATGTTTTTCGACTATGCAATAGATAACATAGTTCTTGAAAGAGTGTCCAGTATAACCGATCTTGGCATTCTTCTGGACTATAAGCTTAACTTCCATCTTCACTATGATCATATGATTTCCAAAGCAAGCAAAATGTTAGGTTTTATTAAGAGAAGAGCTAAAGAATTTAATGACCCAGCAGTAACAAAAGCTCTCTATTGCTCGTTAGTTCGATCTATTCTAGAATACGGTAACATCGTATGGGATCCAGCGTTTCAATTACATTCCAATAGAATAAAATCCGTTCAGAAACAATTCCTTTTGTTTGCCTTGAGAAACCAATATAATCCTACAGACTATTCTACTCTTCCAAGCTATGCTGTAAGACTTAATTCATTGAATATGTTAACCTTATCTTCACGTAGGCAAATGCTTTTTTTTATAATTCTAATATTAACTTTGGTATGGTGTTTGTAACCACCTAAAGGAAGCGAGCTAGATATGGAAAAGTATATATATTTGTGATTAGCGTGACCGCCTTAGTCGATATAGCCATGTCCGTCCGTCCGTCCGTCCGTCCGTCCGTCCGTAGGCACGATAACTCAAAAAATAATGGAGCTATCTTGATGAAATTTTAACTGTAGGTTACTAGGACTGAAAGTACGGCGGGGATTGCATATGGGCGAAATCGGCCCATGGGTTCGGATTCTGGACCTTTTAATCGGTTTCAGGGCTAACGAACAAATATAAAAAATCACGATAACTCAACAACTAATGACGCTATCTTCATCAAATTTGTGCTGTAGGTTACTAGTAATGAAACTACTTCGGGAATTGCGTAAGGTCGGGATTGGACCATGGGTTCGGAACCTAGAACTTTTTGATCGAATTTAGGCCAAACGAGCATAATTCCGAAACCAATGAAGATAGAACCTCCAAATTTAGTATCAGGGTGTCCCTTCCTATTTCCTAAGTGTCTTGTGAATTTGGGTCCCATTGGAGTAGTGGGTCGGGGACCAGCCACACATTTCCGAAGACCTTAAAGCATATCTTTAAAATTAATAAAGATAACAACTTGAAAAAATGTACAAGCTTCCAATTTGCCACAAGGGTGTTCTTTACTATCTCTTGCGTGTTCCCCAAATTTGGGATCAATTGGAGTGGTGGTTCTGTACCCCTCTCAGACCTCCCAAGTTTTAAAGGCTTATAATCGAAATTACTAAAAATAGTTACTTAAAATTAGGATAGACCGTTCAAATTGTGTACAAGGGTTAACTAGTACTATAAGTACAGCGCGGACTATATAAGGGCGAAATCAGCCCAACGGTTCGTATTCCGGACCTTTTAATCGATGTCAGGGCTAAGGAACATATATAAAAAAACACGATAACTCAACAACTAATGAGGCTATCTTCATGAAATTTGTGCTGTAGGTTATTGGCAGCGAAATTACGGCGGTGATTACGTACGGTGAGGATTGGACAATGGGTTCGGAACTTAGAACTTTTTGATTGAATTTAGGCCAAACGAGCATAATTCCGAAACCAATGAAGATAGAACCTCCAAATTTGGTATCAGGGTGTCCCTTCCTATTTCGTAAGTGTCTTTGAAATTTGGGCCCCATTGGAGTAGTGGATCGGGGACCAGCCACTCAGTTCTTAGGCCCTTAAAGCATATTTTCGAAATTAATAAATATAGTAACTTGAAACAAATGAAGAAACTTCCAATTTGCCACAAGGGTGTTCTTTACTATTTCTTGCGTGGCCCCCTAATTTGGGATCAATTGGAGTGGTGGTTCAGAACCTCTCTTAGACCCCCCAATGTGTAAAAGCTTATCATCGAAATTAATAAAACTAGTAACTTAAAATTAAGATAGAGCGTTCCAATTGTGTACAAGGGTTAACTAGTATTGAAAGTATGACAGGACTGCATATGGGCGAAATCGTACCATAATTTCGGGTCCTGGAACCCTTGAAAAGTTCAAGGACTAACAAACATATATCTTACAAACACCATAACTCAAAAAATAATGCCGGTATTTTGATGAA
Organism: Dolichopus griseipennis; assembly: GCA_963082915.1. Taxonomy (NCBI): domain Eukaryota; kingdom Metazoa; phylum Arthropoda; class Insecta; order Diptera; family Dolichopodidae; genus Dolichopus; species Dolichopus griseipennis. The sequence goes on from OY720441.1 coordinate 130,153,049, forward strand.
ATTTAACAGTAGGTTACTAGTAATGAAAGTACCATGGGAATTGGTTGTGGTCGAGTTTAATTTCAAAGCCAAAGAATATATTTCCTATGTCCTATGTGTCTCCGAAATCTAGACTTAATTGTAGTGGTTCAGCTATGTTCAAAGGTACTTGCTGCATTTATGTAAAATTTATTTTTATATTTAAATGAATTATATGAAAAGGTGTAAATTTTTAATTGTATTTTAGAAATATATTTATTGCATATTTTGCGTTTATAAGCTTTTCTATTAGGTATATAAACTAACCATTTAAAATAATTGCAATTTTTAAAAATTTGGATTATTAAATATAATATGCTTTGATTATCTTTTTATCACAAAATTTAATAATTAGAATTTTTTCATTTTGTAATTGAATTGGAATAAATATATTTTCATTTATTTCAAGTTTGTTTGTTATTTAATATTTTTAAATAGATAAATTAGTAAGAATTTGTAGTATTTTTTAATAGATAGAGTAATTAGAAAATGTTTTTAGTATTATACAGTTAATTTGGTAAGCTATGTCTTACGATCAAATTAATAACAGCTTCTATGGTTTTAAAATGACTTATGGATATGTCCTTAAATTTGAACCAAATAGGTGTAGGGTATTTCTAAGTCGGTTGCACCGACTGACTGTTTCTTTACTCGTTTATTTTAAAATTTAGTATATAGTACAACTTTTAAATTTTTCATTGTAAATTTTTAACTTAGTAATCAAATTTGTATTTTTTTTTTTTGTTTGTGCATTTTGTTAGCTTTAATTTTTTTTTTTGTTTTTTTCAATAGCTGTAAGATATTTTTTGTAAAAACCTTGTTTTGGTTTAATAAATAAAATAAAATAAAATTATTGTGGATATTAATGCAGGCTTTTTATCTTCTATGTTTTTTGGTAACTTAATATAACTAGAAACGTGGATTGGTTCATATTTATTGATATTTATTTCCACGTGTAAAATTCTAATTAACGCCCAGTCACTATCCTTTTCTTGGAAGTCTTCTGCTTGTTGTTGAATAACGTCTTTAGCATTTTCAAAAAAATCATTAATATCGTCTGCCTGTGTTATGCTTAACATTCGAGTTTGAAAAGATTTGATTGATATATTTTCAAACTTTTCTTCTGTTGGTTTTATATATTCACCGAAAAGTTCCAGATTCGCCTTAATGACATTGTGCTTTTTTAGTGATTGTCTCAACAATTCAATGATATCGGGTTGAGCTTTTTCTAAAAAGTGTGATGGGTTTAATATGCCTTCATCATCATTATCTCTAATAAATGTTTCTAGTCTATTTTGAAAACATTCATTAATACACCTAACATTAGTTTTAATGACTTCTGCTGCATTATTCTTATGTTCATTTGTCCGAACATGGTAATTCCACAATTATTTGAGATTGCTGTTTTGCACTTCTTACAAAATTTTGTATTTTCATAACCTTCTCTGTGGTTTTTTATATGTTCTAATAAATTTTTTTTTCGATCAAATACTTTTTGACATAAATCAAATTTATGTTTTAATTGTACATTTATTGAACATTTATGGCTTTTAAGATTGTCCAGCCATGTGAAAATTTTTTTGCACTCATTGCATTCCGATTTGATTTTTTTATTTGCTGAACTCATTTTTAGTTTTTTTTTTTTTTTTTTTTTTTTTTTTTTTTGTTTTAATTTAAGTAAAAATTATTTGGTAACTAAAATGGATTATAACATATTAAGATCATATATATATACTTTTAAAAACCACAGCTGCAGCAGCCTTCAAAACATTTTAATTTATACGATATATTTCAAAATACTGCAACTATGTTGTATCGTATTAGAATTTTAACTTTAAAAAACAAAAGAAAAAAAAAAAAAAATTGCATAAATCCAACTTTTAACACCTGGACAACTTTTTAATTTATATTATATTTTTCAAATACTGCAACAATGTTTCATCTTATTAGCATATTAACTTTTTTAAAAAGGCGCGCCGCCGCCCACATTACTATTCTAATCATAAAATCATAAAAATAAATCTATTAAAATATTTTTTTGGCACCGCGCAGCTGCAGCAGCCTTCACAACTTTTTAATTTATATGATATTATTCAAATACTGCAACAATGTTGTATCGTATTAGAAGTTTAACTTTAAAAAACAAGAGAAAAAAAAAAAATAATTGCATAATTGCATAATGAGTTAGTTATGTGGTTTTGATTTTATTTTTTATATGAGTGGGGAAGTCATATATAAAGTTTTTCATATAATATAGAACAACAATTTTTCTTTACTATTATTAAAAATTATTTACTTTATTAAGAGTACATAATACATATTACAAAATAAAACAAACAATATGGTAAGAAAATTTTTTTTTTTTTTGTTTTATATTTTTATTTTTCTATTTTCAATAATTAGGCTGGTTTTTTAAAAAGTTTAATGGAATTGGGAGTGGGTTCGAGTGAAAAATATCATAATATTGATATTTTACACCTAAATAAAATATACGAGGTGCTTTCCTGGCGCTTTCTAGAGACAAAAAGAGGCCAAACGGTGGTGCTTTGTGAGGTAGAAGATATGATAACCAATGAAAAAATTATATTTTTCATGCCGGACAGGTTTTCAAAAAAAGTTACAAACGAACCGGAATTAGAAGAATTGAATAGAGCGCAGTTTTATTTTAAATTTTTGGGACGGGATAAAGACAAAAAAAATATGGCGTTATTTCAATTAATTCCATCGATTGATATCGAATCGCAGGAAAAATTTTTGAAATAAATAAAGTTTAATATTAAAGAATTTAATTGGTTTTTTTTTTTTTTTTTTTGTTTTTTTTTTAAAGGAAAGTAATAATCGCATTGATATTATGTAATTTCACAATTCTTGTTCTTCTTTATGCTTCTATATTGATACTCTCATTTCTGATTTTTTTTTTAATGGTGTAATTTAAGGTAGTTGATTTTAGTGGTTCGCATTTTCCCGGAAGACGGCCGCCCCTTGTACGTGCGCGCGTGCGCCCTTTTTACGAACGCACGTGCGCACTAGCGCCCGCGCGGCCCTGCTGGAACTCAAAAAGCCAAAAATCCAAAATTTCTCCCCGTTCTGTCAAACAAACCGGAATTAGAGGAATTGAATAGAGCGCAGTTTTATTTTAAATTTTTGGGGCGGGATAAAGACAAAAAAAAAATAATATATTTTGAAAGGAAAGGAAAATTTTTTTTTCAGATGCTTATGACGGTGCCAAGGGGGCCCTTGGCGCGACGGGCCTGTATTCAAAACTACTTTCGGTCTGTGAAGGTCCGCAAACGGTCTGTGAAAGTCCGAAAACGGTCTGTGAAGGTCCGAAAACGGTCTGTGAAGGTCCGAAACAAGGGGGCCATGGCGCGAGAGGCCTGTATTCAAGACTAGTTTCGGTCTGTGAAGGTCCGTAAACGGTCTGTGAAAGTCCGAAACGGTCTGTGAAAGTCCGAAACGGTCTGTGAAAGTCCGAAAATGGTCTGTGAAGGTCCGAAAACGGTCTGTGAAGGTCTGAAGACGGTCTGTGAAGGTCCGAAAACGGTCTGTGAATGTCCGAAACGGTCTGTGAAGGTCCGAAACGGTCTGTGAAGGTCCGAAAACGGTCTGTGAAGGTCCGAAACGATCTGTGAAGGTCCGAAACGGTCTGTGAAGGTCCGTTAATAGTTTTAAAAATTTACTGCTCTTTAGTATATCTAGGTATCCCCACTTTTTTTTTTATGAAATCAGAGTTATAAATAAAAGGCTAGGTTATTAATTTTTTTTTATTATAATAAAGAACAAAATGAATTGCAACAACAACAACAGTGGTAGCAGAAAAGCTATAGTTGATTTACAATTTTTTATTGGAAATAACAAACAATATTTTTTGAAAGAATTTTCTTTGATAGCTGATGGTTCTCTAATACCAGTGTTTTTTATATTTAAAGCACCGTACTCATTTGAAGAATTAAATAGTGATGTTAAACGACAAAATGAGTACAACAAAAAGAACATTAATAACATGGATTGGAATGATGGCTTTATAGAGTATTTAAAAGTTAAAAATGTCTTTGAGGAACATTTAACAACTATATTTGATGTTGTGTATGTAAAAGGTTTTAAAAAAAAACAATTTTTAGACACTTGTATTTCAAATTCAGTAAAAGTTATTAATTTAGATAACAAAATTCCATCTCTACAGAAACTAAAGAATTACATCACCATTTGCCCTCACCATCATAATACAGAAAATTTGTTGCAAGGATGTGCTGTAAAAAATTGTAAAAACTTGTACATGTATTTAATAAAAGAAAATAATAATAATTGGCTTTAAAAAATATTCGTTTTATTTATTGTTGCACAATATATTTTTTCAGACATAAACAATGGTATTTCATAAAATTGTCTAGAATAATTACACTGAGCTATATGTAAATTCATAGGAATATAAAAATCTTCTTGTTCCAATTTCAGTTTATTCCTTTCAATACATCTGTCGAAATACTTGAATACATATTCCCGCACATTTAATTCAGCTCCATTGTTATATGACATCACTGCTTGTATAAAGTCCAACATAAAGCAAAAGCGGGTGTACTCATCTAGTTCCAATGTTAGTTTTTTAGTTTGTTCTGTATGATTGAATTTGAGTGGAAATTTATTTGAATTTAATTTAGGTTGAATGTTTGTAAAATCTACATAAAAAGCATGCCACTGCAAATAATTCATCTCGCTAATGACTTTGCGATGACGTTGAAAAATTATTGTTGCAGCTAAATTTTCAACATTAAATCCAATTTGTATTTTTATTGTTTGTTTTTTATCCAAATAGTAAATATTGCTTAATAAAAGATTTTTTTGTTGTGCTTCGTCCTCGTTATCGATGTTTATTTGTTTTTCGATAAATACTTCAGCATTTGATGTTGGCTCCATGTTTTTTTAAACTGTTAAAGTTTCGTAACTCGAAAGTTTTCTATTTATAGTTTTTATCGTAAACATTTTTTGAAAATTTTCCAAAACATTATTTGTATTTTTTTTGTGTTGAATAAATTAATAAAATTTTTGATGCTCTTGCGCTTACATCGCATCCATAAATATACACAACAATATTGTCCACAGACTGATGCAAGGTCACTTTGTAACCGCTTATTGTTGAAAATAAAACATTTTGATTGATTTTGTAGAAATTTCACAATCTCATTGTGGAATGGTGGATTTCCAAAAGAATCAAAATATTCTATACAGCCTTGAACTGGCACGAAAATTGCTAACCAATGTGTTCCTTTTTCGGGAGAAGTGTCGGTGTTTATTACTAAAATACCAGGTTTGGAAATATTTTTCGGTATTTGATCAAGAGCAAAAACACCATTAAACAATTTACTTGTGACACTATTACATTTCAGTGCTTTCGTTATCTGAAGTGTATTCATTTTTTTGTAAACGGGAAATATCAATTAGCTGAGTATTTCCACTTATGTATGCCGTTAAAAATTCAACTTTAACTTTACCATTTGTGAACACTATATCGAATTTTTCAAGCAAATTTATTAAATTATTAGTTGTTTTTTCATTGTCCATATGTCCAAAAGAGTAATTCTTGATGTCCGTTCTTTTTAAATCTTTAGTTGGGAATTTATACTTTAATTCCTTTACAATAGTTTTACATTGCCACAGCAAGGTTTTTAGCAAATATTGTATTGTTATCATCCGTACAGAAAGATAAATCTACTACAGCGTATGCCATTTTCAAATGAATAGAGATGCTCCACTATGCTTCCTTTTATATGTTTACGTAGACGTTGCGATTTTTATCAATTTCGATACTGGCATCGAATTCTGCAAACACAATACATGTTAATGTTGAAGTTAATGGAGAACTGAGTCTTGCTTCAATCTTTACTACTCCCTGGTTTAATAAACTTTGACATGTATCAGTTCCAGAACCATCTGGTGATAAATCAAAAGCTAGTATTGTATAACCTTTTGAAAATAGTTCTTTTGAAATTTGATGACTTTTATCAGAATGATGTATACCAGTTCCGCTAAATAATGTTAAATATGCACGAGAAGTGCAATTGTTATTCGATGTAAAACTGGTTTCAATTGCAGAGTTTGGTGAAGGCACTCCATTCACATATAATTGAAATTGTGTGAGATTTTGATGATCGAAGTGGCATGGATTTTTTGATCTTTTACCATTAAAATTTTCATTATTAACCATACAAAATAAAAGAGCTTTTGGTATTTGCCCTATAAATATATTATCCAATGATATGTTGGATGTGTTAGCTGGAATTGTGAATGTTTTGATTTCACTTCTCGTATAAAAATATTTTGCGTTAGCCTTTTCCAAAACAGTATTATGTGCTATTAATATGCTAGGATTAATTGTTAAATGTTTCATGTATAATGTAGCTTCAAGAATTTTTAAATAGCTTTCGTCTGAATCATTGAAAAATAGAAAAAAATCTTGTTTTTCTAATGCCAAAGCAATTCGAATGTCAACGTTATTTAAAAGTAATTTGGAAGTGTTGAAAAAATTTATATGTAATTTTCCCATTAATTCTACTATTGTAGAATTATTGTATAATTTTTGCCTTGATTTAGAACCAGAATTGTTAAAATCATTTAGATTTGGTTTATCCAATTCCCAACCAGATGCTTCCAGATGTGTTTGACTGGAATCTGTACCATAATTTAGTAAAGTAGTTAAGTATGCTTTATAATGGTATAATGAGTCTGACGGAGTGATGTTTTTTTCCATTTAGAGTTACATTACATTGCTTAATTAAAGAGTGTAATAAATTATTTACAACACTGGACTGTGAGGCTGCTTTTGCATCAGCTCCGGTTCCTACTTTATCATTTGCACTCCAAACTGATCCATCTTTTTTTAATATTTGAATTTTAAATTTGATTTAGGTTGACGATAAATCTCGATATGTATCTCCATTTCCAAGCGAAACAAATTCAATAGTTGATGGTGACGCCTCTAAAGAAGCTAAAGGATTGTATGCTACTTCTTCTGAACGCAATATACTTGTTTGTACTGGTAATGATGCAAAAAGATCAAGTTCAAATTTCATACACTCCATATTTAATTGAATATATCAGAGGTTTTAATTTGCTTTTTCGTCGCTTCGAATTTAAATGTGTCTTTTTAGAAACTGCTCGTCGTTTTATACTGCTCCGTCTTTTTATGGCTTTTCGCCTTCCACCATACATCGAATGCAGTTGATTAACTACTGATTTTCTTAGATTTTTCATGCCACCTTTACTTTGATCAATTACAGTATCTTTTATGTTTGCACCAGATGCTATATCATTCAAAATATTTTTCTTGTGTTCATAGCCTCTGTTTTAATTAAGTTCCAACCTGATGTAAAAACTGGCTTTAAGTAACGAATTAAACTTCCGAATATATTTCCAAAACCCCGATCTCTTTGAATAGCTGGATAAAATTGTAATAGAGGTCCAATATCGTTGATTCCTTCACCTACTTGAGAGGAATAATATCTCACGTAAGCTCTTTCCATGTTTGATATGATATCATATTTTAGTAGTAGTATTTATATTGTTTTTAAGCAATCATTGCTTTTTAAAGTGCAGAACAAATTTTTGTTGGATAGTAACTGGAAACAAAATTTATTCCATCGCCGTATTGGTTGCAAATTTTAATAGCTATCGTTTCAAAACAATTTTTTTCTATAGGTATGTATTGGACATTTTCAAATTCAATATTTGTAGGTATTCTGCATTTTTCTACGTTGATAGCTCTTAATGCACGTACTTTGCTACTTCCAAAAACAGATGATTGAACTATATCTGAATATATCATCACCATTCCATTAATTTCATCTTTATTATTAGCAATAGAAATAGTTCAGCTAATTTTGTTTTGAAATTTTTTATATTTTGTTTCTGTCGAAATAATTCATTTAGCAATGTTTTTATATTATAACTGTGATTAACTTTTATAAAGAAGCTGTGTTCATCAAAAGTCTGTGATATTCGAATTAAACCTTTTTTGTTTTGATCTGCTACTTTTTGAAAAGTTATATTATCATAATTTTTAGTATTAGAAATATATGTCAAAACTTCATTAAAAAATTCTTTGAAAACTTGGTTTCGAGTAAATCCCGGATTAGGAGTTATATTTTTAATAAGTGTTGGCAAAAAATTAAATTTTCAATCATCCAAATGTAATTCCGAATCGTCATATGAATAATATGTCTAACCTATAGATTTGGTTACTTTAATTTTTTCAAGAGGTTTTTCAATGTTTTTTACATAAACATTATACTCTCCAATATTAATAAGAGCACAATTCTCCTTGTTAAATTTTTCCGTTTGTAGGAAATCGTTCAGATAAACTTCTGAAAGACCTGCTTTCCAGTTTCCGTTTCTTAAATCAAAGTGAATAGGCAATTTATTTTCGAATGAAGCTAAAGTGTTGTCTGGAAAAAGTTTTAAATTATCATTACTAAACAATGTTACATAGAAGTCATCTTGACTATCCATCTTTGTTAACTTCTATTAAGACATAAAATGTTGCACTATTTATAAGTTGTCCATTCCGGTGTTGATGAAGTTCTTAGTTTTGGACTTCTTAGTAAAGGTTTTAATTTTCGTTATTTTGTTTCAGGAAACTGTGAAAGTATAGTTGAGGAAATTGAACTACCGGCCGATCTTAGTGTCTTCTTTTTTTCAGGAGATGGTACAGCAACGGTAATTACATCACCACTTGGTGTTTCAAACATTCGATAATCAGAACTTAGAAATGGTCTTTGTACTAGTTTTTCGTCTTTCAACATTTCAGTTTGAGCTAATTTTCTAAATGAATTTTCATCATCTAAATCGATATCCATATCTGAATACTCTTTTTTAGGATCATATTCAAACACTTCATCAGTAACTAATGGTACAGAATTAGTCTGTGTTGATGTTGATTTGTATAAAGATTAGGTAATTCGGTTTCTGTATATGCATTTCGTTTAGAAAAGAATTTTGTTTGAGTGCCTGTATCAAATGTAGGATTATTAGCCTTTTCTGGTAATTTTTTTGCGTGTCTTTTGTTAATTCCATATTTGAGGAGATTTTGACGATATAAGTACCATTTTTGCAATGGTTTTAAGTTTTTATCATATAAAACTTTTTTCATTTTTTGATCTAATAAATCCAAGTTTTTATCATCTTGAAATAATTTACTAAATTTTGAAAATATTTCTGGTGACATAACAATCATTCGCTGCATTATGTCTTACTGAGTAATTTCCCCATTACACCAGATAATATAGTTCCGATTAGAGTTGGTAAAAACCCACCATGTTGAACTAATATTTTTCTTTTGGCTTTTATACTTTTCTTAGCACAGGCTAGAAATCTTAATTGTTTTTTATGTTTTTTTAATTTTGCTTTTTGTGCCGATGATATTTTATTATTACCATTTAATATATTGATTGCAATTTCACCAATAGTTTTTATAATATCATCATCACAATATTTAAGAATATTTTTACGAAATATCTTGTTGTTGTACTTTCCTAGTATATGTAATATATGTTGGTTTTTCTTCAATCGTTTCATACTTTTGACAGTTGTTATTCAAATCACCCGTATCACAGAAACATATACAATATTCTTTGGAAAAAATATTAGTTCTAATACGAAATAAATCGTTAATGTCTTGTGTTAAATCCAACACAATATAACCATGAGGTTTTGATGTTGACTCATTATATACTCTCAAGAAACCCTTTATATTTTCTGGATATAGTTGCCTAGCAAGAGGAAAAATTTGCGATTTGTCTCGAGGATTTTTGAAAAGCACTAAATATTTACAATTTAATGAAATATCTCTTGATAATTTTCCCTGATGAAAAACGTTTTGTGTTAACAATATAATAGATAAATTACGATGGTGTGAGCCTTTAGTAAATAGCTCACATACCTCTTTATTTGCAGAATCTAACATTAAGTCATCTAGAACAATTAACGTAGGTTTATTTTCATTACCACTAAATTCTTTTGGGATACTGGTATAAAAGTCTATATAAGGAAAAGATAGATTTTTTGGAATAGCAGAAATTTCTGGGTTACACCATTTTATTGTTTCAATTTTCGGAGAAATCAATCTATCAATATTTTCAATTAAATTACACACAAATGTTGTTTTCCCACATCCAGATGGTCCCGCTATCATCATTGTAAATGGATGAATAAAATTAATCATTTTTGGACTGTGTCTGATAAGAAACTGAATTTAAAATACAATTTAGAGATCATATAAAAGCAGCGAACATATTCTTAGTACGGTCATTTTGAATTATGGAAGTGGAGGAGTTCTTAAATATTTATTCGTCCGTCTTATTAGATGATCATAAGAAACTAATATTACATCTATATAAACACATTAAAAACTTTTCTGGAGTAAAAAAATTCACTTCAATATATGGTACTCATTTTACCCTTTGTCCGTGGGCATATGATAATTCTACTTCTGGACCGGACATATGTGAATGTCACACAATAGAAAATTATAAAATCACTCTAGAAAATTTAATTAAATGGCACGAGAATAATGTCGAGGCTACAAGTCGTGTCAGAAATTCATAGAGGCGCTAGAAGAAACTTTACACGAAGAAAATTTATTCAAAAGGGTTTAAATGATACTTGGCAAATTGATTTGGTTGAAATGATTTGATATGAAAAATTTAATAAGACATATAAATATTTATTAACCGTTATTGATACATTTTCAAAATTTGCGTATGCTGAACCGATTAAAAACAAAAGCGCTGATAATGTTTTAATCGCAATGAAAAATATTTTTAAGCGTGCTGGTAAAAAACCAAAAAATTTACAATCTGATCAAGGTACGGAATTTTTCAACAAAAAATTTCAAAACCTAATGAGGAAATATAAAATTAACCATTATCATACATATTCAGAACTAAAAGCATCAATTGTAGAACGTTTCAATCGCACCCTAAAAAACATGATGTGGAAACCATTCAGTTTATAAGGCACATATAAATTGTTACCTATTCTGCCATCGCTAATAGAAAAATATAACTCAACATATCATCATAAAATTAAACTTCCACCTAAAAATGTTACAAAGAAGAATGAGAAATTTTTATTAAAAACTGTCTACAATAAATTAAAAGTATCCCGAAAAGCAAAATACAAAGTTGGAGATTTTGTTCGTATAAGTAAATTTAAAGGTATATTTGCAAAAGGTTATCAGCCTAATTGGTCAACAGAAACTTATACAATAGCGCAAATAAAAAGAACTGATCCAATAACATACAATTTACTTGATTACACACAAAAACAAATAAAAGGCAGTTTTTATGAACCTGAACTTACATCTGTTAAATTTTCTAATGTTTACCTTGTAGAAAAAATAATAAGAAAAAAAGGAAATCAAGTTTTGGTTAGGTGGCTTGGCTTTGATAAAAACCATGATTCATGGATAAATAAAAAAGATAGTATTTAATGAATAATAATTTATTAACTTTTAGTAAAACATGCTATGCTGTTATTTCATATTAAAAACAACTTTTTAAAACCAAGTTTTATATATATTTTTTTTTTTTTTTTTTAACTTGAACTTGATCATGTTTTCAATTTGTATTCATGATCACGCCTTTATATTATTAACAATATAATTTCAAACGTTTATTTGTTTCATTTTTTTCAAAACTTTTGCAGTTAAGTTAATATTCAAACAAAAAATTTCCATCGATTTTTTAAGCTTTTCAAATTTAAAATGGCAATTGGGAGCTTAATTTTTGAAACATAACGAACGAGCTTTATCAGCTTTGAATTTTTTAAATTTTTCACGTAAATATTAAATCAAGCTTAAACTTTGATTATATTAAGTATAAACCAAATTTAAAAAAAACTTTTCATATTTAATTAAGAATGTTCAACTCCATAGGTTAAGCTTATTTTTTTTTTAATTTATAAAACTTTTTTTTTATTTTCGTGGAAATATTAAATCAAGCTTAAACTTTGGTAATATTAACTTTGTATTTAAACCAAGCTTTAAAACTTTTCATATTTTATTAAGAACAATAAGTACAATATCTTAATTTGAAATTTAAACATAACTGATATCCTAACAACCTAGCTTAATTTAAAATACTCAAAGACTCAAACTAGCTTAAGCTTATTATTGTTTTAATTTGAAATTTAAACATAACTGATATTTAAAAAAACTTTCATATCTAATTAAGAATATTCAGCTCAATAGCTTAAGCTTATTTTTTTTAATTTATAAAACTTTTTTTTAATTTTCATAGAAATATTAAATCAAGCTTAAAGTTTTATAATATTAATTTTGTATTTAAACCAAACTTTAAAAACTTTTCATATTTCATTAAGAACAATAAGCACAATATCTTTGAAATTTAAACATAACTGATATCCTGTGATTCGGATCACTATATTATTAAAGTTAAAATTCGGCAACGTCTATCCACAATTAACTCTAATAGAAACGCTTTTAGAAGAATAAAATGGGACACGGACAAGATTAATACAAATGAAAATACAAAACTTGTATACCAGCAAACTCTATCGCACAAATTCGAAAACATTTCTATGAACGGCAATCCCTCAGAAAACTGGAAACATATACGTGAGGTGATTAAAGACACAGCTGTAGAAATCATTGGAAAGCAACCAAGAAACAATAATAATTGGTATGATTCAGAATGTAAAAGAATCAATGAGGTAAAAAACGAAGCATGGAAGAAACAACTAGCATGCAACACAAGAAATAATCGATTAGACTATGAAAACAAAAGAAGAGAAGCGAAAAAGATAATGAAAAGAAAAAAAAAAAAAGAAGATGTCAAGAATAAAATCCTAGCGTTAGAAGAGAGTTCCAAGAACCAAGCTAAAAGATTGTATCAAGGAATAAAATATCAAACCACGACATTCCAACCAAGACTAAATGTCTGCAAAAGTAAAGAAGGGGAATTGTTAATGGAAGAAGATAAAATCCTAGAAAGATGGTGCGAGTATTTTCTGGAAACTTTAAACAAGCCGGTCACTGAAATTAACAACATGCTACCACTACAAACAGTAGAAAACACAATAAGCCAACCCACAATGGAAGAAACCCAAGTGGCGAATGGAAAGTTAAAAAATGGGAAAGCTAGCAAAGAAGACTCCATTGTAGCTGAACTAATGAAATATGGAGGTAATTAATTACATTACAAAATTCATGAGCTCATCATTTCCATATGGAACACTGAGAGCATTCCCGAAGCTTGGCTAGGTAGTATAATTTTCCCGGGGCATATGAAAGGAGATAAGAAAATTTGTAATAATTATAGAGGCATCACCCTACTCAATGTAGCGTACAAAATATTCACAAATGTACTGTATGATAGGATGTATGGAATAGCAGACAAAATTATAGGTGAATATCAATGTGGGTTTAGAAAAAACAAATCAGTAGACCAATGCTTCGCATTAAGTCAAATCTTTGAAAAATCACAAGAATACTCTAGAGATATTCATTGCTTATTCATAGATTTTAAGCAGGCTTTCGACAGGATCAACAGGGAAAAAATATTCGGAGTAATGCAGAGACTGGGTATACCGGAAAAACTAATAAGACTCACCTGCATCACACTGAAAAACACCAAAGCGAAGGTACTTGTACAAGGTAAACTTACTAACTCGTTTAATATAGATTCTGGAGTAAAACAAGGAGATGCACTGTCCACGTTAATCTTCAATATTATGCTACACTATGCAATAAAAGAAATTGATCCAGGGATTACTATTTTTATTAAGTCATTCCAGATATGCGCATATGCGGTTGACATAGCAATACTCGCACGTAATAGAAATGTTTTGAAAGAAGTATGTACTAAGCTCGTTAAAACCACGGCAAACATTGGTTTAGAAATAAACGAAGATAAAACGAAATACTTCATCAAAACCAGAACGCCTAGGAATGCAGAAAATCTTCATTTACAGCACTACACTTTTGAAAACGTGACACAATTCAAATATTTAGGTGTTCTTTTTTCAAATACAAACGACTCCTCAATAGCAATTAAAGAACGAATCAGTGCTGCAAATAAAAGCTACTTCGCGCACTCAAAACTTCTAAAATCCAAGCTTCTAACAAGATCTACAAAGCTCAAAATATATAAAACACTAATAAGACCAATCCTTACTTACGGATGTGAAGTATAGAACTTAAAAGTAGCAGACTGTAAAATGCTCTCAATTTTTGAGAGAAAAATATTAAGAAGAATATACGGGCCAGTCAGAATTGATGACAACATTTACAGGGCAAGATTTAATCATGAACTCGAAACACTGATACAACACAAAACCGTTATTCGATTCATAAAATCGCAGAGAATAAGATGGCTAGGCCACATTATCCGCATGCCGAATGAAAATATAGAAACAGTCCTAAAAAGAATTTTCATGCATCGTGAACAAGGAACCCGAGCGAGAGGAAGACCAAAAAGCAGGTGGTTGGAAATGGTTGAAGCAGACTTGAATACCATGAAAGTTAGAAATTATAACACCCTAGCAAGTGATCGAGGAGAATGGAGGAGAGTAGGCGAGGAAGCTTTGGCTCACGGAGGGCTGTAATGCTAAGAAAGAAGAAGAAGGTATCCCAACAACCAAGCTTAATTTAAAATACTCAAAGACTCAAACTAGTTTAAGCTTATTATTGTTTTAATTTGAAATTTAAACATAACTGATATTCTAACCGCTAAGCTTAATTTAAAATACTCAAAAGCACAAAACTTTTTACTTATCACAATTTTATTGCATAACTTTAGGAGAACTTTTGCTGACTACTGACGCTGAAACGGCACTAAAAAAGCTCCTGAGCTTTTGCTGCCGCTGAAACGGCATATACATACTACTCACGCAGCTTCCATAGGTATAGAGTAATGCTCATATAAAATTAGAAGTTGTATGACAGGTACTCGAACCCGTGGACCAAAATGGCTGAATTTAAAACTCGATTCCGTTTTTTGCATAAAAACGATTTTGTGAAAATTTCATAATCCTAGCTCCTTTACTTTTTGAGTTATCGTGATGACGGACGGACGGACATACATAGCTAAATCGATTTATTTTTCGATTCTGATCCGATCCATACACTTGAGTCTGAGTATATATCTACCCTCCTTCTCTGCGTCACAAACGTAATGGCAAATTTATTATACCCTTGAACTATATAGTCATACGGGTATAAAGACCTAAGAGACCATCTTTTTGCCAAGGATTATGGCACTCTCTCAATACTTGTCTAAGGATTATGGATGACTCTCCAAAGAATATGGATGTTTCTCCCAGTAATTTATCGTTTTTTCTTTGTCGCACAAATAGTATTTTTGTATCTTCTGCCTATGCTCTAACTTTTGCCCAGTAAATTGCCGTAATGAAAATTAGCCTTAACTATCAGGGATTCATATTAAGTATAATTGCTAAATTGCTTGCAATCACAGCTATTATGCTGTACATAAAATAGAAAAAAAACGAGGAAGATTATAGTTGCCCTTGTCAACTTTTAGATATCCATGCGTTGTTGTAAAATATAAAAAAAAAAATTTGACCCACTCACCCCATAATTTTTGTTAAAAAAAACCGTAAAAACAAAACAAAAGAAAAAAATAAATAAAAAAATATTTGGCCTACCCTTAAAGTTGGTCCAAAAAGTAACTTGCCCTTTACCTTTACTAGCCCAATTTTAATTTTAACTTCGTAGCTTTAATAGATTCACAGATATCGAATTGACAGCTTTGTATGGCAGCTCGCCGAAAATGAAGCCTAAACATTTTGTAACTTTATAAAAGTGCTTAGTGTGTAATTATATTCTATAGTGTTTGATATTATCTCTTTTAATTTAAAACCTTGAAAAAATAAACATCATATTCATACATTAAGATTATCAAGATAGATAATAATCATCATATTCATAATGATTATTATCTAAGTATTATATAAAATACAAACTACACATAGAAAGAATTTAAAATATATATATTATACAAATACATATAAATTATTTATCAAGCCATTACCTACTTAAAAAAAATGTTTGTGTTAATTTTAGCTTATCTTAAATTTTTTAAACTACGCATCATTTGAATCATATGAAATCGTAAATTGAAAACACAACAATAACAAAAGCAAAAACAAACAAACAAAAAAATTCATATAACTGCATGTTGTATACAAGTTATATTGCAAAAATTAAAGAGTTATAAATGTAAGTTGTTCGAGAGCTATCCGAAATTTTGGTTGAATCTTAGCCACAGACATAGAGACAGAAAATACAGACACACATAGCTAGATCGATTTACTTTTCGAAGCTGATCTGATACGTATCTTTGACATTATATCTAGCTCGTCTAGATCAATGCGTTACAAACGGAGGAGAAATTTTAATATACTCGTGGTCATAATATCATATATGTATGTATGCAAGAGTATAAAAAAAAAATTGATAATCAAAAGTTATCTAGGTATTGTAATAAGATGAGCCACTCCAACCCACTCCATTTTGGTTAAAAACAATACTTAACAAATTTTATTTATATGAAATTAAAACTAGATTTTATATTATGTTTTATTATTGATAAAAGAAGTATTTTACAATACTTCTTTTATCAATAATTCTTCACATTTTTATTAAAAATTTTTTTTAGATTATGAATTCTAAATCTAATTATATAATTTAATAAAATTAAAAAAAATGATTAACAATTTTAAGCACTTTTTTATTACTTTTTGCCACTTTGTACCTACATGAATAAAAAATATTAAGGGTACTTTCCAATTCAATTTCAAATATCCCTATACTTTATATTATACCAATACAAAAAAGACAATGTATTGGTTTTGAAAGAGCGTTGCAAAAATATCGTTTTGTTTCTCTCTTGCAGAAATTTTAATAACAGAAAGGTTTTGCAACATACATATATTTTACCTAATTTTACTAATGAAATTTTTTTTGTTTGGTGTACAAACTACATTAATATTTGTGAATGACAGTGGCACATCTTATTAATAATCGGCATTCTTTGTTAATAATAAAATAGCTGTGGCAACAACCAATTACATTTCACAGAAAACTAGCTTTGTACATATCTAAATGTTTAAACTAGCTTTTCATGCATAACTATTTAGCTTTGTACAAAGCAAAATAGCTTTCCATGCATAGCTGTACAAAGCATAACTATGTACGTGGTGACATTATAATAGCATTAAAGTATAAAGGACGTTTCTGGAAATGTTTTTACACATTATTCTCATGCTTATTACAAAAAACATCTCAAAAAACTAAAGCAACATCCGATATACTTCCTACAAACACAAGTTTTTATAAAAAAATTGATTTGAGTACATCAATTTCGCTGTCAAATAATAATGCGAACAAATGGTTCTTAACAATGGATGTTTATTACAAACAAATGGTGAACAAATGGTTCTTAACAAACATATATTCTTGGTAATCCATTGAAATCAAATCAGCCTTTATCATCAGATCTCAACATTTATATAGCAGATAGTGCAAGACAATATAATGATGCTATATATGTTATCGAAAAAATTATATCATTCAATTATATCATTATATAATATATCATTCAAAACCGATTCTGTTTTTATACCTTTGCTACACTCTTTAAAATCGTTTTAAATTAATCTTGTCTATCAACATTATATTATACCTACATAAATATTTTAATTAAATTATCCTTTAAAAATTAAAAACGTTTTTTGTTCTATGAAATTAAATAAATTTTTCATTTATATAGTATTTAAATATTAATAATATTTGTTGGAAATAAGCTATTATTAGCATAGATCGCAAAAAGCTATGATAATCTCAAATATGGCAATTTTGTCAATTCGACTATATTGCCATTTTTGTAGCTAATGCCAAAATTATGCAATATGATAATTAAAGTAAAAACACTTTACTTATTGCCAGTTTACTAGAGTAGAAAATAAGTTTTCTAAAAAGCTATTTTGCTGTTATTGAAAAAATAATAAAAGCCAAATAGCATTATGGTAATCATAATTACTTTAGTAGCTATTTAGCTGTCATTTTACAGTAAATCGCTATTGCGTATATTACTTCTTTGCTTATAAAAAAGCATATTAGTTGCAAAAGCTATTTAAATTTATTTTTGGTTGTGCTAACGTTTTCATGACTCGAAAACTTGTAAATTAGCATTAGTTGCAAAGTAACTATTCTCGTCCATCAGGATGACGTTGTAAAAGCTAAAATTTAGCTGCGAAAACTCATTCGAATATAAATGTTAGTTGGATACCAGCCCAGTTTTAATTTTAACCTCGTAGCTTCATTAGATTCACAGTTAATGAATTGTAAACTTTGTATGGCAGCTGCCCGAAAATGGGGCCGTAACATTTGGAAACTCCATATAAGTGCTCGATTCATTATACAACTAACCGTGTGTAATTTCCATTCTCGTATTATAGTAGTTTTGAAAAAATTCATATTGGTTCAAAGAAGTTGTATGGCAGCCCCCGAAAATGGGGTCCTAACATTTTTGAACTTCATATAAATGCTCGATTCATTATATAACTAACCGTGTGTAATTTTCATCCTCGTAGTATAATCAGTTTCCAAGAAATTCATATTGGTGCAAAGAAGTTGTATGGCAGCCCCCCGAAAATGGGGCCGTAACATTTTGAAACTTCATGTAAGTGCTTCATTCATTATAAAACTAACCGTGTGTAATTTTCATCTTCCTTTTATAATTACTTTTGAAGAAATTCATAATGGTTTAAATAAGTTGTCTGGCAGTTCCCCGAAACTTTGGTCTGGTTTTAACCAAAAAGAATAGGGAACCTCGAAAATATCCAAAAAATGTTTTGTGTGAATTTCAAAACTCTAGCTCTAATTTTTCAATTCTATCTCTTTTAATTAATTTTTAATTCACGAATATATGAAACCTAAGCAAAATGAGCATATTGATAAAATGATCATCATGATAGATAATAATCATCATATTCATAATGATTATATCTCTTAATGCCAAAATACAAAGCATGAAAAATATTACACATATACATATTATATGAATACATATAAATTATTTATGAAGCCATTTACTTAAAAAAAATCCTTGTGTTCTTTTTTGCTTATCTTAAATTTTTTAAACTATGCCTCATTTAAATCATATGAAATCGTAACTCGAAAGATTTTTTATCTACAAAAAAAAGCAAAACAAAAAAAAAAATTCATATAATTTCATGTTTAATAGAAGATGCCTAACAAAATTTCAAATTTTTATATGAAAATATTGAAGTTAAAAAAGTTAGTTGTTCGACAGCTACCCGAAGTTTTGGTCCCATCTTAACCAAAAAAAAATGGGAAACTGGAAATTGTGTGAAAAATATTTTGTGAAAATTTCAAAACTGTAGCTCCTTTAGCTTTTGAGTTATCGTGCTGTCACACGGACGGACGGATGGCCAGACACATATAGTTAGATCGACTTATTTTTCGATTCTGAGCCGATACCTACCCTTGACACTATATCAAGCTCGTCTAGATCGATGCGTTACAAACAGAGGAGCAATTATATATGTATATATGTTATATATGTATGATGTTATATATGCATGCACGGGTATAATGACAAAAATAATTTGTATATCGAAACCAATAAACAAATTATTATTAACAACCAATTAATTAATAAAATTAAAAATATTACAAATCTCATAAACTCACAACAATTAATAGTAAAAGATTCCATTGAAAAAGAACACAAACTATACAAATTTGAATACATTTACTAAATTAACTATAACATAGACCTCTTACGAAATCACATTGGCGAAATAGAACAATTAATACTAATCAGTAAATTGGAAATGCTTTCGAGAAATATATTAACGGATGACGAATTACATAAAATTGCAAGCACAGGAGACCTCGCTAATATAAAAATTACATTAGCCAGTTTTAACAACGAAATTGTAATAATCCTATTAGTACCGAACTTTTCGAATAAAAAATATTTTACAACTTATGTAGATTCTTTACCAAACAAATATAATAAAACACTAAATATATATATATAACAAAGAAATCATAGTAAATGAAAATAATCTATACTTGGGCAATGTAAAAGATAACTTTAATAATAATTTAAAAGAAATAAAAGATGAATGTATAAGAAGCATATTTAAATCAAAGAATGAACCTATATTGTAATATGAAAGATTTTACAGATAACGTGGTAAACGAAACAAAAGATGGTTTAGTTATTACTATTTACTAAATACTAATTAAATTTGAAAACTGCGAAAATGAAATTGACAATATCACATATACAAATAATGCAATAAAAATATAAGACCATCTCATATTACCTAATTATTATACACCGGTAAAAGAAAATAAAAATAAAAGCGAAATACTTTTTAAGAAATTTCACTTAGAAAAAATTGTTTTTACAACATAGTAATTTCAAATTACTTAAAAAACATGGTAAATATTAGCTTATTTTCGGGCACAATAATAACTGTAACTTTGCTAGTAGTGATTACTGTTTACATTTCTAATAAACGCGTAAAATTTATAACACCTTCCTTGGAGCCTCAGACAAGGGGGTGGTGCTATAAGTAGTATATCTGTAATATAAAAACCTTAAACTTAAATAGCCCATTTATTGCACTTTTGGCAAACTTTCCAAAAATTTCATTTAATACCTAAACAATTCTCGGAAATAATAACATTTATATTTATGTCTAAATGATATCCGCTATAAATTAAATTTTATATTAAATTACATTAAATACAATTACAAAACGAGGAAGATTATAGTTGCCCATGCCAACTTTTAGATGTCCGTGCATACACACTATGATGTATAAAATAAACCGTTATTTATTTCCCTTATGCTATTATTTATATTACAAAAAAAAAAATAAACAAGTAAAGAAACAGTCAGTCGGTGCAACCGACTTAGAAATACCCTACACCTATTTGGTTCAAACTTAATGACAAATCCATAGGTCATTTTAACACCATAAAAGCTGTTAATAATTTGATCGTAAGACATAGCTAACCAAATTAACTTTATAATACTAAAAACATATTCCAATAACACTATCTATTAAAAAATATTACAAATTCTTACTAATTTATCTATTTAAAAATATTAAAAAACAAAAAAACTTGGTATAAATGAAAATATATTTATTCCAATTCAATTACAAAAGTGAAAAAATTTGAATTATCAAATTTTTTGATAAAAAGCTAATCAAAGCATAATATATTTAATAATTCAAATTTTCATAATTGCAATTATTTTAAATGGTTAGGTTATGTACATCATATCTGCACATAAATAAGAAATAGCGTAGGATGCAATGAACTACCTTGCACAACTCCATATTTTAGGTTTTCATTCTTACTTTTTAATGAAGCTCATTTTACACCTACACCATACAAATCTTTCAATAAGATATTTAATTTAAAAAATTAATATTTTTCTTTAATTAAATTTAAAATTTGCAGTAGTGATTTTTAGCACATTTTCAAAAAATTTTTTAAAAATGTGCCTATATAGCTTCACTCTGTCCGTCCGTCCGTCCGTCCTTATGTTTACAAAAACTTTTACACCGTTTGAAATAGAGTAAAGAAATTTTAAACATTGGTAGTTTTTGCAAAAACAATAATTTCGTAGAAGAATTTTTTTTTAGAAATTTAGCCCCACCTGTTACGGGGCTACAGCCCCCCAAAGTTCGAAAAAGCCCTATATTTAAATTGTTATAACAAGAGTTCTGTTACATTAATTTTCAATCTAAAAACGGAAAACGATAGCTGGTTTCATAAACTTTATAAATATTTATAAGGCAAATATTTAGGGTTGCCATACGGTGCTAAAATTTAACATTACACAAAACTCAATTTTTGCAAAATTTTTGGCCACACATATCTTCTGAACGGTTCAAGCTAGGGGCTTGAAATTTTGGGAGAAGTTAGATACTACGAAATTAGTAGGAGTCGGTTAAAAACATTTTTTGGTCAAGCCCCCTATTTAGGAGCTATAAGGGCTCGAAAATTGAAATTTTGCTATTTTTAAACACCTGTAACTTGAATTCCTGTCCAAATTTTTTTTTAGTGATACACAAAATTCAAAGCTCTATAATTATATTTCAACATATGTCAAAAATTTTTCTTAATTTTGAAGGGTGACGAAGCTACAGCCCCTGCAACTTTCAAAAAAGCCCTATATTTAAATTGTTATAACAGGAGTTCTGTTAGGTTTATTTTCAAATTTAAATTTTGCTATTTTTAAAAACCTGTAACGTGAATACCTGTTCAAATTTAATACCTGTTACCTGTTAATACCTGTTAATATACAAAATTTGAAGGTCTAACATTATACTTTAACATATGTTAAAAGATTTTCTCAAATTTAAAAGCGGTTCCTTAAATTGAAGAAAGTGCCTCTCAGTTTTACCCATTTTTGCTTAGATTGTATAATTCTAAGTAAAATTCCAAATTTTTGTGGAATTCACAATTTAGTTCCTAGAACCTAAAAAAATGGAGTGGGACGGAGGGGAGGGGTGAGTTAGATGAAGTTAGATCCTTGAGAAACTTGGCAACCTTCCCCATTGAAGGGCTATAACAATTTTAAAATAAAAACTTTACTGTTAGGAGTAAATTTTATAAGTAAGCAGTAACTATTTCCAAGTTAATATCTCCAAAGTTAAACTCAGTATGTAATACAATATAAATTTGAAAATGTGCTTTTTTAAAAACCCTTGGTTTTTTTTCATCACTTGTTATTTATTAAACTAAAAAATAAAAAAAAATAATATTTATTTCATTAAATTTAAAAATTTTTATTATTTCAAATTTAATGTAGTGATATTTATTTAATTAAATTTACAACTTTAGTTATTTAAAATTTAATGTAGTGCTAGTTATTTAATTAAATTTAAAACTTCAGTTTTTTAAAATTTAATGTAGTGGTATTTATTTATAAATTTTAAAAATTTGAAATAGTTATATTTGTTTTTTTTTTTTTTTTAAGCGCTAACTGTTCAACTGTTAGGCTAATAAGCCTGTCTATACCATAGGTACATGTTGGAACAGGGGGTCATATTATATTCGTGTTATTAGAATTGATCTTATTGAATTCCACATACAATTTAAACATGAGATAGTACTAGGCCTTATAACATGTAGAAACGTCTTAGATTTTCAATATTTACAATTCTATTTTTTGTTTATATTGTAATATTTTATATTTTACTTATATGGTATTCTATATCTGCGAGTTATATTATTTTATTAAATTATTTGTTTATATTTTGCATTTGTTTATATTTTTATATTAAAGTATTTTTTTATTAAAGATTTATAATTATTAATTATTGATTATGCCATTAATTTGAACCCAATGGCAAATGGTAGCTGAGTCGAGTCGAAAACTTAATTTTAATTAAACTTAAAATTTTAACTATTTAAAATTTAAAATAGTGATATTTATGTATTATATTTAAAAATTTTAAATGGAGATATTGATTTATATAAATTTAAAAATTTATATATATTTAAAATTTAAAGTAGTGATATTTATTTATTAAACTTAAAAATTTGAAATGGTGATATTTATTTAATTAAATTTACAAGTTTTAGTTTTTCATCTTTTTTTAAATTTATATTTTTTAGCTTTTTGTTGCTGTTGATGATGATGATAATTATCAAAATATGAACCGAAATTGGTGGTTACTGAAACTGATGAACATTTTTTGTTACGAATTTTGATGATGACTGATGTTGTGAAATTGGTTCTTGCTGGAACTGATGAATTAGTTGTTATGAATATTGATGATGTTTGATGTTGCGAAATTGGTGGTTGTTGGAACTGATGAATTAGTTGTTATGAATATTGAAGATGTCTGATGTTGCGAAATTGGTGGTTGTTGAAACTGATGTTATGAATTGAACTTTTGTTCTATGTGTGATGAATTTGTATTTAATTTATTTATCAGAATGTTTCACTTACAGCACTACAAAGCACTACAAAATATTTTTGTATTTTAATTAAGATTTTAAAAACTGATGTTAATCTTTTTGCAACTTAATTAAGATTTTAACGTTTTATTTCATCGACTGCGCCAGTTTTAATTAAATTATTATTAAAAAAATTTTTTAATTTAATAAAATTTAATTGCAGTTTTAGTTATATTATTATTAAATACAATATCTTCTTTTAATTTAATAAAATTTATTTACAAAGAAGTGTTGTTCTTTTGTCGAGTTGTTCTTTCAAACTGAAAACTTATAATACCAAGTTGTTCTATAATTATTTGATAAAATACTACGTAAGCAAAATTTTAATACAAACAATATTTAAATTTTTTTTAGGTTTTTTTTTTTTGTTTTTTTTCGTAAATTAGCGTTAACGAAATTTGATAGTTAAAGTACAGTTATTCTTTTTAAGGCATGCAGTTAAATAAATAAAAAGTACAGTTTATAAATTAAAATGAGAAAGATTATAGTTGCAATTGTCAACTTTTAGATACCCGTGCATAAGCTATTATTTATATTACAAAAAAATTTCAAATCTTTGCAAGCTATTGGCTAAGTTGGACATCACTCGGACCATCGGACTTTTAGGGTGGGCCAATGTTTCGTTTTTTTTTGGTTTTCCTCTTTTGTTTTTCTTTTAAGCAAAAATTATGAGATAATGAATTTAAATGTTGTTTTTTTTTTGTTTTAGTTTCTTAGCAAAAATTATGGGATACTGAGTTAAATGTTTTTTTACTAAGTATTTTACTTTTTATACCCTACACCTATAGAATAGGTAAAAGGGTATATTAACTTTGGTATGGCGTTTGTAACCGCCTAAAGGAAGCGAGCTAGATATGGAAAAGTATATATATTTGTGACCTCCTGAGTCGATATAGTCATGTCCGTCCGTCCGTAGGCACGATAACTCAAAAAAAATGAATTATATGAAAAGGTCGAGATTTTTAATTGTATTTTAGAAATACATTTATTGCATATTTTGCGTTTATAAGCTTTTCTAAAAGGTACATAACCTAACCATTTAAAATAAGTGCAATTATGAAAAATTTGAATTATTAAATATATTATGCTTTGATTAGCTTTTTATCAAAAAATTTGATAATTCAAATTTTTTCACTTTTGTAATTGAATGGGAATAAATATATTTTCATTTATTTCAAATTTTTTTGTTTTTTAATACGTTTAAATAGATAAATTAGTAAGAATTTGTAATATTTTTTAATAGATAGTGTAATTGGAAAATGTTTTTAGTATTATAAAGTTAATTTGGTTAGCTATGTCTTACGATCAAATTATTAACAGCTTTTATGGTGTTAAAATGACCTATGGATTTGTCATTAAGTTTGAACCAAATAGGTGTAGGGTATTTCTAAGTCGGTTGCACCGACTGACTGTTTCTTTACTTGTTTATATTTTTTTTTGTAATATAAATAATAGCATAAGGGAAATAAATAACGGTTTATTTTATACATCATAGTGGGTATGCACGGACACCTCAAAGTTGGCAAGGGCAACTATAATCATCCTCGTTTTGTAATTGTATTTAATGAATACATTTTTTGCAAGTTGTTTTGTTTTTCAATATTTTATACCCTGAATATAATTGTTAATTTATATTTTTTTATTATTTTATGCGTTATTTTATTATCAAAATTAATATTATTTTCTAAATAGATGTAATCATCAGCAATGTAAACAACAGCCAAGTCATTAGCATACATGAATATTTCACCATATGTTTGTACGTTAACCGTTTTATTCACATAAATAAGAAATAGCGTAGTTTTTAGTTTATCAAGTTCAACAAATTAAGATCTATTAGTTAGGTGATTTTTCAACCATTTATGTGAAGCTCATTTTACACGTCCTACATCGTTGATTAGGTATGATCAAATTTATCCATTTTTGAATGCTATAGAAATATATTGGTTCAACAAAAGCTTTGCCATATATTTAAATAAGAATGCATTACCAAAGGCATAAATAATTCGACATGATTTCCATTTAACTAATGGTTATTTTGTTCTTTTAGAGAACTAAAAGAAGAGCATATCATAAATAATCCACAACGTAATCCAACATAATCCAACAACAAAAACTAGCCCTTTTTTTATTCAATCAACAAAACATTTGTGCTTATAATTTTTTGCACTTCAAAGCTTCTACCGAAGTTTTGAAAAGTATGTGTAGAGTGAACCATGTGAAATGTTGACAGAAAGAATGTGTTTAATTATTGTATACAGTTGCTATTAAGTGTCTAACTTTGGCATTTAAAACTACTTTTATAACATGTTTCAGGTGAAAAATCATTTGAACATTTGCAAACATCAAATAATACTTATAGCTAATGAATAGCTACTAATGGAAATGAATAGCGGGATTTTTTAAATGAAGTCGACAAAGCCCATTTTAATTACGACAGTTTTTTAGTTTTATTGGCAGTTTAAATGAATTTGATAAGGTACTTTACTTTTACTTTGGAATGAATTTAAATATTTCTCATATAAACATTTTCTTCTGGACCTTAATAAGGATATTTCCATTAATATAATGTTTACTGAAATTAATAAAATATTAATAACAGGTTAATCAACTCCTAATCTTAATTAGAATCAAATCATGGATTGTATATTTCAAAATCTATATTTTGGCCCAATTCGAAAGGGCAATTATATCGTTAAAGTCTTACGTAATATTATCGTTAAAATCTTCCAAGAAATTCAGTTTTGGTACCAATGTTTTTAAAGCAAAATCCTTTACTCAAAATTCAATTATTCATAAATTCATTTTAACTTCAATATGTTCATGTAGCGGTATCAAATGACGCTTCATTAATTATTATCGATGAAATTTCAATGTATCATGTTTTATTTTAAAATCAACTTATAAATTGTTATGGAATACTATTATGAATTAAAATGCAAATAAAATTTTTGGAGGTTAACAATTTTATAACTGAATTTTGTATTTAATAATTTTATTTATTTTTACAGTTACTTTATTTTGAAATTCCACTAAACACTTAACTTATTATGTTAGGATTTCAATAGCCAGACTTTCGATATGCTAAGATTTTATCAATTAATTTAGCATAAGTCTGCTTTAATTAATATGATTCTTAATAATTAATATGAATTCTTAATAAATATAATTATTCTTAATAATTGATAACATAATATTATTGGTTTTAATATAGGCTTGTTAAATCATGTTTTACTTTGAAAATGTCGCTGACTTAATATATATTAGTAATTTACTTAATAATATGTTAATAATATTATGGATGCAATGTTAATTTAATTTATAGCGGATATCATTTAGACATAAATATAAATGTTATTATTTCCGAGAATTGTTTATTAAATAGAATTTTTGGAAAGTTTGCCAAAAGTGCAATAAATGGGTTATTTAAGTTTAAGGTTTTTATATTATAGATATACTACTTATAGCACCACCCTCTAGTCTGAGGCTCCAACGAAGGTGTTATAAATTTTACGCGTTTATTAGAAATTTAAACAGTAATCACTACTAGCAAAGTTACAATTATTATTGTGACCGAAAATAAGCTAATATTTACTATGTTTTTTAAGTAATTTGAAATTACTATGTTGTAAAAACAATTTTTCTAACTGAAATTTCTTAAAAAGTATTTCGCTATTATTTTTATTTTCTTTTACCGGTGTATAATAATTAGGTAATATGAGATGGTCCTATATTTTTATTGCATTATTTGTATATGTAATATTGTCAATTTCATTTTCACAGTTTTCAAATTTAATTAGTATTTAGTAAATAGTAATAACTAAAGCATCTTTTATTTCGTTTACCACGTTATCTGTAAAATCTTTCATATTACAATATAGGTACATTCTTTGATTTAAATATGCTTCTTATACATTCATCTTTTATTTCTTTTAAATTATTCTTAAAGTTATCTTTTACATTGCCCAAGTATAGATTATTATAATAAATAATTTAAATTAAAATTTTTTTTTTTTTAATATTTCTTTTTGTTTTTGTGTTATTTTTTTAAGGTTTTTTTTTTTGGTTTGTTTTTTTTTTATGTGTGTTTTTTTTTTAAGCAAAAATTATGGGATAATGAGTTTAATTTTTTTTAACTTTATATTTTTAGAAATTTTTTTTGTAATATAAATAATAGCTTATGCACGGGTATCTAAAAGTTGACAATGGCAACTATAACCTTTCTCATTTTAATTTATAAACTGTACTTTTTGTTTATTTAACTGCATTCCTTAAAAAGAATAACTGTACTTTGACTATCAAATTTCGTAAACGCTAATTTATAAAAAAAAAATTAACTTGATTATAATCGTATGATTCTAATCAATTTAAATATTGTATGTATTAAAATTTTGCTTACGTAATATCATATATATAATACACAAGTGTTGGCGAGACCTTGCCAACATGTAAAAAATATTGCACATCAAAATTTTTATATATATACTTCACAAAATAATTAATGATGGCAATTATCATACCTTTAAATTTATTAAAATGAATCCCGTACACGATGTACCTGTTTTGTTGTTATGCATCCCTTACACGATGTTTTCAACATGGTACGCGTACTTGCGAGGTTGATTAGGTTGCGTGTAATGCAACTATATAATGAACAATTGTGAAATTTTTATTTTTTCTTTTTCCTAACACAAACTTTTAGAAAAAGAAGAATATAAAATTCAACTAGTAACGCCCTGTGCTCGAAATTCGAGCTCTTTGTGCTTTTAAATTTACATAAAAAATCCGTTTTGTATAATTTATATTAGACTAATATTATACGAAACTTATTTTTTTTTTTCCTATGCATACTAAAATTGATGGCAACAGTTCTTTCGTTTGAAATTTCCTTATAAAAAAAAAATTTATAACTTTTTCAATTATAAAAATGTTTTTAAGTATTTTTGAATTTTATTCCTGTAGCTTGCACAGTTATTACACAAAAAAAGCATTCTAAATATAATTAAAAATATATTTACATTCTAAATATAAATAGTGTTCTAATATATAATGTTCTGAAAATTTGATGATGATGTATTATGTATCCTAATTAAAAAGCCTATTCATAGAGCATAATATGTACAACAAAATTTAACATACCAATCATAATTCATAAGTAAATAAGTTAAGTACTTAGTATTATATTATATTGAAGCTGCCAAAATACAAAATAATTGTTAAGTTGACAGAAGTCGAGATTTTTTTTAAAATCACAATTTTAAGATTTATAACATATCTATATTGATGATTTTTTCCTCCCCTTATTCCATTTTTAAATTTAGTAGCAATTTCAATCCAATCCAGCCATTTTGGTCCATGGGTTCAGGTAGCTGCCACACAACTTCTTTTTTATATGAGCATTACTCTGTACCTATTACAGCTGCGTCTCTGAAATTTTGCCAAAAGTAGTTTAGTTTTATGGCCAAAGTTTCTGCAAAATTTGGTTGGTCTAGTGAAGTGGGTTCGAGTAGCTGCCATACAACTTCTTATTTTATATGAGCATTACTCTCCATCTAATGAAGCTGGGTGTCTGAATTTTTGCCAACAATTGTTTAGTGTAATGGCCAAAGTTTCTGCAAAATTTGGTTGGTCTGCTGCAGAGGGTTCGAGTAGCTGCCATACAACTCCTTATTTTATATGAGCATTACTCTCCACCTAATGAAGCTGGGTGTCTGAATTTTTGCCAAAAATTGTTTAGTGTAATGGCCAAAGTTTCTGCAAAATTTGGTTGATCTACGACAGAGGGTTAGAGTAGCTGCCATACAACTCTTTATTTTATATGAGTATTCCACTACACTTAATAAAGCCAAAAGTAATTAACCGGATGATATAATGTATATGTTACGGTCACACGGGTATCCCAGAGTTGACACAGTCTACTCTACTACACTCTTCCTCATTTTATCTAAATTAAAGCATACGACGTACAATTTTTATACGGCAGTACGTCAATATGTCTATCTATATATCCGTAAATTGATACGCGCGTACACACAAAAATATTTATTTGAATGTTTTAATTTACAACAAAAAATTTTATTAATTTCATATAATAGGTATATTTTGAATTTTTTTCAATATAAGATATTTTTTAAAACATAATCTTAGAAATATAAGAAAAACCAAAAACCATTTGTCAATTTGTAAAGTTTAAAAATCCGATTACAGTACATCGCGTTACGCGTATTTTGGTTGCTCTCATGAAAATTCATGTACCTATTTATTTGTAAATTTTTTGACAGAAATTATACGTCAACTTTTATTTAAGTTTAAGATTATTTTTTAGTTTTTTTTTGCGAACATATTATAGGTATTTTCAATTATTTTGAATGTATGTTTTTTTAAAAAAAAAATATTATTTTAAAATATTTTATTTTGAAATCTAAATCGTAGCAACATCAGAAAAACCAATTACAATATTATTATGCGCTTTGTCAAATTTTAAAATTTTAAATTCCGAAGTACAGTACACAACATACCTACTTATTTCAAATTTTTTTGACAGAAACTGCATGCCGTACGCGTTTATTCTAGTTGATCTGTAAAGAACACATCATTTTTCTTCAGAAATGTTATTTTTTTGTTTCTGCAAACATACTATAGGTATTTCAATTATTTTGAATTTATGTAAAGTATTTTTTAAAAAAATATAGGCATTTTTAAAAACAATATTATTTTAAAATATTTTATTTTTAGAACAATAACAACATAAGAAAAAACAATAACTTTTTTATATGCTTTGTCAATGTTTAAATTTTAAAAATTCGAGGTACAGTAAGTTATTCTCATGTAATATCATGTACTTAACAACAAATTTAAAACACCATAAGCGTTGATTTTGGTTAGGCCCAAAGGAACAAATCATTTAAATTGCAAATTATTTTTTTAAGAAAGATTTTTCATTTTTAATTTTTTGCAAACATATTTCAATTATTTTGAATACCTATATGTTTTAAAAAAAATTATTTTAAAAAAATATTATTTTAAAATATTTTATTTTTAAAATTTAATCGTAGCAACATAAGAAAAAACAATTACAATATTTTTATACGCTTTTGTCAATTTTTAAATTTTAAAACTCCGAGGTACAGTACGTCGCGTATGCTTTCATGTAAATTTATTTACATAACAATTTATTTCAAAATTTTTTGACAGAAACTGAACGCCGTACACGCTGAATTTGGTTGATCCATAAGTAACAAATCATTTTTCTTAAGAAATATTATTTATCAGAAGTCGGTTTCTTATTTTAAAAAAAAACTTAACAAAAACCAACAACAATATACGATTTAAAAAAAAAAAAATTTTTAAGCAAACGAAACAAAGTACAGTACTTTTCGGTTATAACGACCATGATGGGACGGAAAATATTCGTCGTAATAAACGAATGTCGTTTTAAAAGAATGCTGTGAATTTTGAAAAATTAGTATAAAACTTGAACATTGTAGAATGTGCTGATTCTAGAATGGACACTTCGAACTCATTTGCTAAAATTTTATTTGATGTGTCAGCCTCAAGCCTATGTATAGTGCTTTTTCTTCTAATGAAATTTTTTTTGTATTTTTAATACGTTATTAGGATTTTTTTTATATTCAAAGCTAAATAAAAAAGACTTAATTAATTGCCAAGCAACATAATTAGATATAATAAGTTTAAATAAAAGAAATATCAATGTAATAAAAAACTTACATTTTTAGGTAAAATTTAATTCTTTAGCAAAAAGTGTAAAGTTTAGTATAATTAAAATTGCACCGAGTTCGTTATAAATGAAAACTACTGTATAAAGAACTCATTTTTTTCGTTCACTTTTTAAGATAAAGAAAAAACAAAAACAAAAAAAAAATTTTTAAAAAATTTAAATCTCCTTGTTCATTGAATATTAGAACTAAAAAAAAAAAAGAAAGATATACATAAGTCGGCGCCTATAATATATAGTTTGATTGAGCTGCGAATACAACCGAAAATGCATTACTTTTACCCAGAAAGTCGGCGCATAATATTAGAGTCATAAGCCTTAACTTTTAACAGCGTGACCGTTAAATTCAAATTTACGTTAATTTAAAGACGGGTTTTCACCTGAAAAAACGCAATATTCTAAAAAAAAAATATCATTGTCCTATGAAAACAAAAAAAACCTTTCTTTTGGTTGTTGTTTCATTAAAATTGGTCAAATAGTTTGTCGTAAAAAAGGATGTTTATATTTGTATGGGAAAAAATAAGCCGATTAAATATTATGATGTACAAATTCAATGTAAATATACATACCTCCACATTCAGAACAAAATACAAGCCGATTTTTTAAGAAATAGTGGAAGAACCAAAACTTTTAATTATAAGTGTAGTAAAGAATAGTTCCACAGGTCAATGTTTGTTTGTAAGACAAAAGTACAATTTTATTTAAATTTGCTCATATTTGGTACGATTTTAGTGTTACACGAGAAAAACATATCATCATATAATTTATTAGTAATTTTATAAAACGTCAAATTTTGGAAGAGACCCGATCCATACATAAACTTGACAGTTGCGAATAAAAATGATTTTTTTTTTATTTTTTAACTGTTGATTTTATAACAATTGCTTTGATTGTTAGCACATTTTCAAAAAATTTTGTAAAAATGTGCCTATATAGCTTCACTCTGTCCGTCCGTCCGTCCGTATGTTTACAAAAACTTTTACACCGTTTGAAGTAGAGTAAAGAAATTTTAACCATGGGTAGTTTTTGCAAAAACAATAATTTCGTAGAAGAATTTTTTTCTGTAGCCCCATTTGTTACGGGACTACAGCCCCACCAAATTTGGAAAAAGCCCTATATTTAAATTGTTATAACAAGAGTTCTGTTAGATATATTTTATATCTGAAAACGGCAAACGATAGCTGGTTTCATAAACTTTATATATATTTAAAAGACAAATGTTTAGGGTTGCCATACGGTATTAAAATTTAACATTACACAAAACTCAACTTTTGCAAAATTTTTGTCCACACTTATCTTCTGAACGGTTCAAGCTGAGATTTTGAAATTTTGGGAGAAGTTAGATAGTCAAAAATTATTAGGAGTCGGTTAACAAAATTTTTTTGGCAAGCCCTCTTTTTCGGAGCTATAAGGGCTCGAAAATTGAAATTTTGCTATTTTTAAACACCTGTAATATGAATGCCTGTCCAAATTTTTTTTTGTGATATACAAAATTCAAAGCACTATAATTATATTTCAACATGTGTCAAAGGTTTTTCTTAATTTTGAAGGATGACGAAGCTACAGCCCCCGCAAATTCCAAAAAAAGCCCTATATTTAAATTGATATAACACGAGTTCTGTTAGGTTTGTTTTCAATTGAAAAACGGTAGAAGAGAACTGCTATATAGGCTTTACAAAAATATGACGCTTAAATGTATAGGGTTGCCATACGGTACTAAAATTTACCATTATATAAAACTCAATTTTTGCAAAGTTTTTGGTCCCATATATCTCCTAAACGGTTTAGGATAGGGTCCTGAAATTTAGGGAGTAGTTAGATCCTCAATAATTAGTAGGAGTCGGTTAACAAAGTTTTTTTGTCAAGCCCCCTGTTTAGGAGCTATAAGGGCTCGAAAATTTAAATTTTGCTATTTTTAAGCACCTGTAACTTGAATACCTGTCCAATTTTTTTTTTATTAATATACAAAATTTAAAGACCCAACATTTTGGGGGTTTATATGAAGTTAGATCCTTGAGAAACTTGGCAACCTTCCCCATTGAAGGGCAATAACAACTTTAAAATAAAAACTTTACTTTTAGCAGTAAATTTTATAAGTAAGCAGTAATTATTTCCAAGTAAATATTTCCAAAGTTAAACTCAGTATGTAGTACAATAAAAATTTGAAAATGTGCTTTTTTAAAAATCCTTGGTTTTTTTTCAACACTTGTTTTGAAATACAAATAAAGCACTTTCAAATTTAGACGTTTTATAAAATTATAAATCAATTCTATGATATTTTTTCGTTATGTTATACTAATAGCAGGATAATAATATTTTTTTTTTGTTAAAAACAAAAGTACAATTTTATTTAAATTTTATGTCGTTTTCGATTGGTTTTATGACATTCAAAATTCTTTTTTTGTTCCAATCGAAAATGAAACGAGAGTTAGTCTTTTTTTGTTTGCATTAGTGTATATACTTTTTATACCCTACACCTATAGAATAGGTAAAGGGGTATATTAACTTTGGTATGGTGTTTGTAACCACCTAAAGGAAGCGAGCTAGATATGGAAAAGTATATATATTCGTGATCAGCGTGACCGCCTGAGTCGATATAGCCATGTCCGTCCGTCCGTCCGTAGGCACGATAACTCAAAAAATAATGGAGCTATCTTGATGAAATTTTAACTATAGATTACTAGCACTGAAAGTACGGCGGGGATTGCATATGGGCGAAATCGGGCCATGGGTTCGGATTCTGGACCTTTTAATCGATCGAAGGGCTAACGAACATACATAAAAAATCACAATAACTCAACAACTAATGACGCTATCTTCATCAAATTTGTGCTGTAGGTTACAAGTAATGAAACTACTTCGGGGATTGCGTAAGGTCGGGATTGGACCATGGGTTCGGAACCTAGAACTTTTTGATCGAATTTAGGCCAAACGAGCATAATTCCGAAACCAATGAAGATAGAACCTCCAAATTTGGTATCATGGTGTCCCTTCCTATTTCCTAAGTGTTTTGGGAATTTGGGTCCCATTGGAGTACTGGGTCGGGGACCAGCCACACATTTCCAAAGACCTTAAAGCATATCTTTAAAATTAATAAAGATAACAACTTGAAAAAATGTAGAAGCTTCCAATTTGCCACAAGGGTGTTATTTACTATCTCTTGCGTGTTCCCTTAATTTGGGATCAATTGGAGAGGTGGTTTAGTACCCCTCTCAGACCTCCCAAGTTTTAAAAGCTTATAATCGAAATTACTAAAAATAGTTACTTAAAATTAAGATAGACCGTTCAAATTGTGTACAAGGGTTAACTAGTACAATAAGTAAAGCGCGGGCTGTATAAGGGCGAAATCAGCCCATGGGTTCAGATTCTGGACCTTTTAGTCGGTGTCAGGGATAACGAACATATATTAAAAATCACGATAACTCAACAACTAATGAGGCTATCTTCATGAAATTTGTGCTGTAGGTTATTGGTAATGAAACTACGGCGGTGATTACGTACGGTGAGGATTGGACAATGGGTTCGGAACTGAGAACTTTTTGATCGAATTTAGGCCAAACTAGCGTAATTCCGAAACCAATGAAGATATAACCTCCAAATTTGGTATCAGGGTGTCCCTTCCTATTTCGTAAGTGTCTTTGAAATTTGGGCCCCATTGAACTAGTGGGTCGGGGACCAGCCACTCAGTTCCGAGGACCTTAAAGCATATTTTCGAAATTAATGAAAATAGTAACTTGAAACAAATGTAGAAGCTTCAAATTTGGCCCAGGGTGTTCTTTACTATTTCTTCCGTGCCCCCCTAATTTGGTATCATTTGGACTGGTGGTTCAGGACCGCTCTTAGACCCCCCAAATGTGTAAAAGCTTATCATCGAAATTAATAAAACTAGTAACTTAAAACTAAGATAGAACGTTCCAATTGTATGCAAGGGTTAACTAGTATTGAAAGTATGACGGGACTACATATGGGCGAAATCGTACCATGTTTTCGGGTTCTGGAACCCTTGACAAGTTCAAGGACTAAAAAACATATATCTTAAAAACACCATAACTCAAAAAATAATGCCGGTATTTTGCTGAAATTTAAAATCTAGGTTACTAGTAATGAAAGTACGTTGGGTATTGGTTCTGGTCGAGTTTAATTTCGAAGCCAATATATTTCCTATGTCCTATGTGTCTCCGAAATCTAGACTTAATTGTGGTGGTTCAGCTATGTTCAAAGGTACTTGCTGCATTTATGTAAAATTTATTTGAATATTTAAATGAATTATATGAAAAGGTCTAAATTTGTAATTGTATTTTAGAAATACATTTATTGTATATTTTGCGTTTATAAGCTTTTCTATTAGGTATATAAAATAACCATTTAAAATAATTGCAATTTTGAAAAATTTGGATTATTAAATATATTATGCTTTGATTATCTTTTTATCACAAAATTTAATAATTAGAATTTTTTCATTTTGTAATTGAATTGGAATAAATATATTTTCATTTATTTCAAGTTTGTTTGTTTTTTAATATTTTTAAATAGATAAATTAGTAAGAATTTATAATATTTTTTATTAGGTAGTGTAATTAGAAAATGTTTTTAGTATTATAAAGTTAATTTGGTTAGCTATGTCTTACGATCAAATTAATAACAGCTTTTATGGTGTTAAAATGACTTATGGATATGTCCTTAAATTTGAACCAAATAGGTGTAGGGTATTTCTAAGTCGGTTGCACCGACTGACTGTTTCTTTACTTGTTAATATTTTAATTTATTAGTTATGACATTTTAATAAAACTGACAAATGGCGAACACATACATAGAAAAAAAGAGTAAATCTGAGAAAAAAATCTAGATTTACTCTAAAAAAAAAGATTTATCCTTTCTGTGCCAATCGAAAATAAAAGCACTCTGGAGTGAATCTAGGGTGACTTTTTTTACTAACTTCAACTGCTTTGGTTAAAAAAAAGCCTCAAAAAAATATTTGTGGAGTTCCGTTAACCCATTGTGGCCCAACAGCTTTTTAAAGGTTTTTTCGTTACTTTGCTATAAATTAGAAACAGTTTAACCGATTGACTTCAAATTTGGTATATGTGTTCCTCTTTGGGAATGGATGTCAGTCTATTAACAGACTATGAATTTGTTAACCCTCGCCGCCCGACAATTGTCCAAAAAAAAATTTTGGAAGGATATTACGTTAAATTTTGCGAATTATTGCCTGGTCAAACTCTGGTTAGTTGAATTCCGTTAACTCACTGCGACAACAGCAGCTTTCCACAGATTTTTTCGTTACTTTACTCTTAAGCAGAAATGGTTGGCCCAATTCACTTTAAATTTTGTATGCGTACATGAATATACTTATCATTCCTACGATTGTTAAAAAAAAAATTTTGTAAGTAAATTCCGTCCAATTTTTGAGCGTAGGTAAAATTTTTTCGATTAGGGAAATGTTTAAAAAAGAGTTTTGTCGAGTTCTTTTAACCGATTGCGAAACAAGAACTTTAAACAAGTGAGGGGAAAAAACCAAGGGTTTTTAAAAAGCACATTTTCAAAATTATATACGGTTTCTTACTGAGTATTTTATCATTTATTTTTATAAAAATATATATTATGATAATATTATAATTTTGTTATTTCATTAATAATTAATTATATGACTAATAGTGAAATACTTAGAATACAACCCCAATGCATTCAAGAAAACCTGTTAATAAGTGCAAAATATAATGTTGGAGCTTCAATGTTAACGTTTAATTTTGGAAAAACTTACACTGGTGAATAAGTTACAGTTTTATAAGAACATAAAAGTTTTAATTTTGAAGACCTAGTAGCCCTTCAATGGGGAAGGTTCCCAAATTTTTGCTTAGCAAACTTATGATGGATCTGCTCCCCCCCTCCTGTGTTCACCCTTCCATTTTTTTCCGGTTCTAGGAAATCAATTTGGAACTCCAACAAAATTTGGAATTTTACCTAGAATATTATTATATAACCAAAAATGTTTAAGACTAAGAAACAATTTCTTCAATTTAAAGAGACTCTTTCAAATTTAAGAAAAACCTTTAACGTACGTTGAAATATAATGCTGCAGCTGTAAATTTTGCATATTTGTAAAAAAAAATTTGAACAGGTGTTAAAGTTACAGGTGGTTGAAAATAGCAAAATTTCAATTTTCGAGCCCTTATAGCTCCTAAACAGGGGGCGTGACAAAAAAATTTTGTTAACCGACTCCTATTAATTTTGGAGGACCTAACTTCTCCCAAAATATCAAGAGCCTGAAAACGACAGTAGGTTGAACCGTTTAGAAGATATATGGGGCCAAAAATTTTGCAAAAGTTGAGTTTAGCTTAATGGTAAATTTTAGTACCGTATGGTAACCCTATACATTTTAGCCTTATATTTTTGTGAAGCTTATAAAACCAGCTATCTATCTTTTGTCGTTTTCAGATTGAAAATACACTTAACCAAACTCTTGCTATAATAATTTAAAAATAGGGTTTTTCCAAATTTGAAGGGATGTAGCTCCGTAATTCTTCTACGAAATAAATTTTTTTGTAATATATACCCGTGGTTAAAATTTCTTTACTCTATTTCAAACGGTGTAAAAGTTTTTGTAAACATACGGACGGACAAAGTCAAAATTAAGAAAAACCTTTGACACTTATTGAAACTTTCGTTTTGGAGCTTTCAATTTTGTTACAAATAAGTTATAGGTGTTTAAAAGCTAAATTTTTAGCAAAATTTCAATTTTCGACCCCTTACAGCTCCTAAAGAGCGGGCGTGACAAAAAAATTTTGTTAACTGACTCTTACTTATTTCTAAGGATCTAACTTCTCCCAAAATTTCAAGTTTCTGGATTTAGCCGTTCCGAAGTTATGAGGGACCAAAAATTTTGTAAAACTTAGTTTTGAATAACGGTAAATTTTAGTATCGTATGGTAACACTATACAATTGGCTTTTAAAAACTTGTAAATCTTATAAAAACAGCTGTCTGTTACCGTTTTCAGGTTGGAGATATACCTTATAAAAACTCTAATTATAACTGTTTAAATATGGGGCTTTTTTCAATTTATGGGGCTGTAGCTCCGTAACGGGGGGGGGGGGGCTACAAAAAAAAGTTTTAACATTAAATTATTTTTATTGCAATACCTACCCACTCCTGATATTTTTTTGTCAATCGTTGGTAAAAAGGGACGGACGGACGGACAGAGTGAAGCTATATAGGCACATTTTTAGAAAATTTTTTTCTGTACGTAGTGATTCTTCGAAATTTGGTGCTTGACAATTTGGTGGTTGACGATAGAGTTGAGGATAATGGGTTTCCGTCAAATAATGTTAACTGAATTAAAATTATTATTTTTATTATTATTTAATAATTATGAAAAGTTTCAAGTGAAATTTGAAAAATTTGTTGCAAAATTGCTAGAATATTGCACCGGCACTTCAAATCAAATTCGTTGTTGTTCAGCAAATTTTTGTAAAATCGAAACTTTCACAATTATAAATATTTAGGATTAATTATTAATAACAACCTAAGCTGGAAGTTACATCTTCATCAGTTACATAAACATATGTTGCTTTGCATCCGAAAATTTTATCTACTAAAAACTTTGTGCTCTAAAAAGCTTTTACTAAAATTTTACTTTCCTATAGTGCAAGTTAAAGTATGACATGCAAGTTGTGGTGGTACCTATTTTAATTCAACCGAACCAATAATATTCTATAATATTCTAATAGCGGGATAATATAATAATAATATTCTAATAGCGGGAAAATGTACAGTTAGGATTTTTTTTTTCTAAAAATAGGGGATTTAGCTGCTGGCCTTTATTTCAAGACTCAAATATACTTCCGGTACGCAACATATATGAAACTTTTTAAAATTAAGAAATAATATTCAATGTAACCTTAGATTTGATAAGTTAAATTTAGCTTGTATTCCATTTGACTGAAACACCCGCTTGACAGCTTAGGTCCTCAATATTTTAACTAACTTCCAAACTATATAAAGGAAATAAAGGAAAACAGTATTAACAAGATATTTAAAATTATGTAAATTCTGGTTATTATCAATTAATTATCATGATTTAGAAAATTTAAGTTAAAAATACCTTTTTGAATGTTCTCATAATTGAAAGTTCTCATCCATCTCTTCCCTAGAATTTTGTAGTGACAACTTGAAAGTATTATTAATTACACAAGTTCCAATTTTCGGTCGATACATATTTTTCTTTAAATTAAAACAATAATTAAAAAATCCACTTTTTTTTTCTCATGTTTATAATAAAATAACATATTTCCTTAAATCTTAGAGTTGAAAAAAATTTTGTCATATGTATATACATACACGGAAAATCGATCAACGAAAATCGATCAACGAAAATCGCTCTTATACCTCACTTCTCTTTTGTTCTAAGACTTGCTGTGAATTAATGGATTAACTTATTAATTTAAAGGATGCAAAACCTTTCTATGGAATGTTTTAGACATTCCAGCCCAATGCAATGTATCAAAAAGCTGTAACACTTGAACTATAGACAAGAATTTTCTCCTTCATAAATATCTGATTCTAAATGGATTGTTCTGCACGAAATTTATAACAAAATTAACCCTTCTTTGCTTAATATTCCAAAATTTATTATCGATATGCATATAAAAAGAATTAATGAAATCGAACCGATCTCAACTTTTAAGGAACGTATTGCAATGAATTACATTAGCTGCCATTATAAAACGTTATTAAAAAGTAATTTATCACAATTTATTCTAAATGACATTTGCTGTTCTATGTTTCCTTGTTGTAGTTATACTATTATATAATTATTAATTAATTATGATGTAAAGTGAAATTTAATTAAGCAGTAAAATTTTAAAATATATTAATTTATATTGTCTATTAAATAAAATTTTAAAATATATTAATTTATATTGTCAATTAAATTGAAATTGTAACGTAAAAAATTATAAAAAAGAAAAAAACAAATAATAATTTATTTTATACAATATTCCAACCCCAAAATAGCATTAACATATTTTTTGTGCTGGAATTTTTTTATAATTTAACGTACCAATTATACAACACTAGTGGTTTATCCACTACTGTATAAATAAAATTTAAATTTTTGTTTTCCTTATATTTTTTGTAGTCGTAAGGATTAAATAAAGTTTTAAGACCGAAAATCTAAAAAATAATTAATAATTTATAATGTAATAAAGATTTAAATAAAAATAAAAAAAAAAAATAAAAAAAAATTCTTCCAAAATTTTACGGATACAAAGCAACTAAGAAAAAAAAATCGGTCCATGGGCTCGGATTCTGAACCATTTAATAGTACTAAAGGCTAACGAAAATATATAAAAAATCTCGATATCTCAACAACTAAAAACGCGGTAAGGTAATTGGTAATTGTCCAGGTCGTTTCATGGATTAGGAACCTAGAACTTTTTGATCGAATTTAGGCCAAACGAGCATATTTCCGAAACCAATAAAGATAGAACTTCCAAATTTGCTATCAGGCTGTCTCTTTATATTTCTTTTATTTCCTTGAGATTTAGGACTAATTGGAGTAGTGGGTCGGGGACCATATACACAATGTCGAAGACCTTAAAGAGTATCTTCGAATTAATAAAGATAATAACTTGAAACAAATGTAAAAGCTTCAAATTTGGTACAAAGGTGTTCTTTACTATTTTCTGCATGTCTTCCTAATTTATGATCGATTGGAGTGGTGGTTCAGATACCTCTCTTAGACTTCTCAAGAATTTAAAGCTTATCATCGAAATTAATAAAATTGGTAACTTAAAATTAATATGGAACATTCCAATAATTTACAAGGGTTAATTAGTATTGAAAGTACGACAGGGACTGAATATGGGCGAAATTAGACCATGGGTTCGGGTTCTGGAACCTTTAATTAGTTCAAGGACTAATGAGCATATATTCAAAAAACAAGAGGCCAAACGAGCATAATTTTGAAACCAAAGAAATAGAACCATAAAGTTTGGGGCATTCTTATTTGCTTTGTGCGAAAAATTCTTCAACTTCCATAACCTTTTATATATATGTTATTACAAATTAGTATTTTTTTCGAATAACAGTTTAATGAAAATTAGTAACACAAATAACAGCAGGATTATGATTCTAATATTTATTTATAACAGAGCTGCTCAAAATTTCTTATTCTAAATATAAACGATGAGAATTAACCAATTCTAATCGCAATATTTCAATCTGAAATTAATCTTTCCGTTCCTGTAATCTGGTTCACCTCATATTTCAAGGAAAACTAAATCGGATTCCTGAATACCTATAAATTAAATCTAACTAGAATTTTTTAAAAATTAAAAGAATTAAAATATTAAAAATTGAATTATATATAACATTAAAAAATATGTAAATTAAGAGAATAATTTTAAAATTATTAAAAATTAAAATAATTAATCAAGAGTACTAAAAAAATGACTTCTGGACTTCTCATTAAATTTGAACCAAATAGGTGTAGGGTATTTCTAAGTCGGTTGCACCGACTGATTGTTTCTTTACTTGCTGAGATTAAAATAAACCAAATATAAAAAATAAAATAAAGAAAAGGTCGGACTTATAAAATTGTGAGGAGAAAAAAATTTAATAATTAA
Source organism: Dolichopus griseipennis (assembly GCA_963082915.1). Taxonomy (NCBI): domain Eukaryota; kingdom Metazoa; phylum Arthropoda; class Insecta; order Diptera; family Dolichopodidae; genus Dolichopus; species Dolichopus griseipennis. Next base: position 130,195,477 of record OY720441.1, read on the forward strand.
TTTTTGTTTAATTGAAAAGTAATGTTATGTGATGTTGGAAACTACTACGTATAATGCAAATTTAAATTAAATATAGAACAAGAAATTATTATATTGTTTTAAATTCCTTTGTATTACGGAAAAAATTTTATAACGAATTTGTAAAAGTAAAACAAGGAAATTAAAAGGAATTATCGAATATGTTGTCCATATCTAAATAAAAACTTATATGACACCTTTTCAATTGGCTTTTACACAGTTATTGCAAGAATAAATTATATGTAGGTAATTGTTCAATTGGAGTGTTTATCCATCATGTTATAATTATTTTATTTTTAAGATAACCCTAATAACTTAATTCGAATGACGTTTATCCAGAGAATTTCCAAACTCCAGGTTGGATCAACTTTAAGCTTGCAAGTTTGGTGAAATTTGAAGATATCTGCGAGTTAATAAGTAAAATTTTACAAAGCAAGAAGGCTTAAGCTACGAATCTTTTCAATTAACAACAACAACTGTTAGGTTGCCTGCGAGAAGCGGACGTGTAAGAACATATTTTACATTTGATGAAGAAAGTTTAAAACGTAAGGAAATTGTTACTATCAAAAACATGATAACATTTGTCTGCATTGTGCTATTCTTGTAGCAAAAGCCTTTGCTGATGGAGATACTAACTGCAATGAAATTCGTAAGGACATAAGAAAAGTGCAGAAAAATCTTGCACTGGAGTTAATGCTAAAAACAAATATAAATTTAGCAGAATATGCAGGTTTGAACTAAAAAGAATACAATAATTTTTTGGAAATGAGTATAGAATTATTTTTTATGATTGGGCAAATAATAAGAATATTATTTTTGATAGAAAAATGAGAGGGAAAGAATCAATTTACTATTATTTTGAAAACCATTTTAACGTCATTACTTCCCTAACATCTGTAATTTGCATCGACTACTACTGCGAAAGGTATATAGCGAGTTTGTAATGCAGTAACCGAAATCGGCACATATATGAAAATAAAGCTATTGTCTGCCGGCAATCTCCTGCATGTAATTCCATACCCTCCAACATTTCTTGCAAAAACTGTAAACGATCATTTCGAAGTCCATTGTAGATCTTGCTTAAAAATATATTTTACAAAATTTCTTTCACATAAATCTGATACGGTTTTTTGCAAAAAATGCATCAAATTCGTAAAAAGAAACCATTTTTGCAATATTGTTGTAGACAGACGCCAACCAAAAACCAATAACTTTAAAAAAAACCAATATTTTTATTTTACGACTTAGAGACAAAGCAAGAAAAAACATTAAACCAGAAACATAATGAAGACATAACATTGCACGAAGCAAACTTATGTGTTATTTTTTTCAAGATGTCCTATTTGTATTGCGGAACAAAATTTATTTTTTTGTTCTATATTGGTTTTAAAACAATAGTTTTTGATTCAGATGTTATTTCGAATTTAATTAATCACATTTTTAAAGTGTCCAAAAAGCTTAAGCAAATTGTAGTAATGGCTCATAATCGTCAAAGTTTTGACCATCAATTTATTTTAAATAAATTACTTAATAGAAGTAATAAAACACCAAAATTAATAATGAGAAGTACAACAATTATACAAATGCACCTAAATAACATCAATATGCATTATAAATGCAAGGTCCAGCGGGACTTTGTGGGCATTATAGGAAAATCATGAGTAAAGCGATTACTGATTTACAATTTTTTACTTGGAATAATAACCAATAATTCTTAAAAGGAATAGCTTTTGTGGCAGAAAATATGAAAAAATGTTGGAAGTGTTTTAAGAAGCTGTTTAAGATAATTTTCCACCATTTACGTAAAAGGTTTATGAAAAAAGAATTTTTATGAAAATATCTGCCAACTTCGGCGGAAATTATAAATCGGCATGACAGCATTACATCTCTTCAGAAGCTGCGATATTTTTCAAGTTTTTGCCCATTCCATGACAATTAAGGTGTGCTGTAAAAAATGTGATGAATTTTTATTTAAATATTTTAGTTAATTCTTTGTTTTAAGTAGTAATCGCAAATGGAAAAAAAGTAAGCAAAATATGTCTTAAAGTGGTAGAAAACGAATTTTTAAAGGTATAGAAGAAATGCATAAGAAAAAAAAAATTGTCTTTGGACTGTATGAAATTTTGAAAGGAACAAAGGAAGTGCATAAGAATACCTGATTGCTTTTTAATACTCTAAAAGCAGACTTATTATTTTGTTTGAAGAACATTAAGTCCCTTCTTTTAAAAAAAGATATACCAATGAACTAGAAATGATGAAAAGGCATAGAAATCGGCAATACAAAATAGCAGTGTGGATTAATAATAATGAGGAATGGGAAAAATACAGGATCCTACGAAATATATATAAAAAAAAAAAAAATTAACATTTGCAAGAACACCTTTATTAAAAATAAAGTAAATAATTCGCATGACCAGAAAACAATGTGGCGAAACATAAAGATGCATGTGTTAAACGAGAAATTTAAGGAGATTAAGGAAGTTATTTTTGAAAATGAAAAAGTAAATAATGAACTTATTATGGCAAATAAATTCAACAACTATTTTATAGAAAGTATTAAAGAAATTAACATGAAAATACCTTATAAAGATTTTTTTAGATTTAAATTAAACTTTATTTATACTAGTTGTATTAAATTATAATTATAATTCATTAACTTAAAAATAATAAATAAATGAAAATTTTAAATTTTTTATACTTATTTTCTAATTTTTTAATTGATTATTTTTATGTATTCATTATTTAAAATTAAATTAATTCAATAACATACTAATTCAAAATTACTTAAAACTAGTGAATAAGAAAATGACATTATATGCTTCAAAATAAAAGTAGTGTTTAATGCCACAACAATTTGTAAAACTTTCTTTTCCTGTTGTGGGGTGAGGAAAAAAAGTGCGAAAAAGTTAAAAAAAAGAAGTAAATTATATATATAAAGTAATAAGTAAAAATGAAAAATCCTCTATAAAATGTAAAATATAACTAATATAAAAAAAACGGTTTAAGTATTTAAATATGTACAAAAATAATTTTTTATGTTAATGGTGATAGCAAACTCTCGATTTCGTTGTGCCCAAAACTTAGAAGCCAAATTTTTACTTTCTTACCGAATACATTTATATTTCTAAGTAATCGTATTGATTCAGGAAGCCTATTAAACAAACGAACAGCCACAATGTCAAAAAAGTTACGATAGCTTGTAGTACGAAAAGTTGGAACGTTAACAAAAAATCTCTGATTAGAACGCAAGGAATAAGCATTAGAGGATCTGCTGTTTAGATATCCACCTCTAGTAAAAAAATTTTTTAACACTTTATAATAATACAGCTGTCTAGCAGGAAGAATTTTCAAATACCTAAATGATTCCATACTATTAGAAAATCTATTGCGGTTACACATGTTTCTAATAATGCATTTTTGCAAAATTAGTAGCGGATTGATTTTATTTCTGTAGGTACCACCCCAACAGCTCATGCCGTACTGTAACTTAGAATGAAAAATACCATAGCAAAATATTTTAAGTACATTTAGCGAACATAATTTTTTTAGGTAATAAAAATTCCTTAGCGTGCAGCGTAAATATGACTTAAGCGTAGTAGTATGTTGTAACCAACTAAAATTTCTATCGATAAATATACCAAGATACCTAAAACTCTCAACTTTTTCAATATTAAAACAACCAGATCTACAGCAGATGGCATCATTGAAAGTAAATCCCTGCCCATTTAGGGTGAATTTATTACAATTGGTCGCATGAAAAACAAAATCTATATCAGGAGTATCCTGCTGGCTAAGGCTAAAAAACATTAGTTTCGTTTTGTTGCTAGCAACTAACCTATGTTTAGAGAACCAAGACCTAAAAACATTTAAGTTATTATTTATATCAAAGACTAAATTTAATGCACTATCACAACAATATGACACACCAACATCATCAGCAGAGGCTGTTAAATTTCCCTTAAACTTTTGATAAAAAATTGAATTCATATAAATTAAGAATAGAATTGGGCCCAAAACTGATCCTTGTGGTACCCCCAAATTTAAATTTTTTGAACTACTATAACTATTGCCTATTTTGACACGCTGTGACGTGTCTCTTAAATAGGACTCAAACCAATTAAACATAAAGCCTCGAAACCTTACAGCAAACAATTTCTGCAAAAGAATAGAGTGATCTACCATATCAAACGCCTTAGTAACGTCGATAAAATTTCCAGCGCAAAATTTTTTATTATCTAAACCCTTATTAATATTAGAGCAAAAGGCCAGAAGGGCATCCTCGGTAGAACAGGCACTCCTAAACCCAAATTGTTTATTGCAAAAGAAATTTAACCTATTTAAGTAAATTAGAACTCTATGTTTAATAGCTTTTTCAAAGATTTTTGATAATGTTGATAACAATGAAATAGGTCTATACTTGTTAACGTCTGTTTGAATACCCTTTTTGAAAAGCGGAATTATGACAGCAGATTTTAGTAGACTAGGAAAAACACCAAACAATACACTGAAATTGAAAATATAAGTTAAAACATCGATAACATTGAAAGCAATACCTTTAATGAGTTTATTAGAAATTCCGTCAAAACCAAAAGAATTTGAATTATCCAATGACTTAATAACATTCAAAAGTTCATGCCCAGTAAAACTGTCATAAAAGAAACTCTCACACAAATGAATTTCGCCAGCAATACTATCATGACTATTACCAAGGCCAGAGGATAACTCAATCGCAACATTGGAGAAATGATTATTAAACTAACACGCAATTAAAGTTTCATCAGAAATAAGTTCATCATTTTTATTAAGTCGAATTTCGTTAAAACTATTTTGAGGTGTATTTAACAAACTATTTAACATTTGCCGTTCGATTTTTAAATCACCCTTACATTTAACAAATTCTTAACGATAAAATTCATCTCGACATTTCGATATTTAATTTTTTACGGATTTACAAAGCTTATTATAACGTATTTTCAACCTATAGTTATTTCTATGTTTATACCACATAATTCTCAATTTATTTTTTAACCGGATTTTCCTTAGAAGAACATCATTCATCCACGGTTTAAGTTTTGTATTTTTCTTTCTATTCCTAATATCAGAAGTACTTAGTTCAATATATTTATTTAATTTTTTGATAAAACTACTAAAGCAGAGCAAACATATACCTCATTATATACATCATCCCAAAATTCAAGTCTTAGTAAGTTATTCAATTTATTATAATTAACTACCTTTGTAACTGAAAATTCATTGGTCTTTCTATTTTTCTCTACATTAAAAGTTTTTATTAGCAATCCTGTCATGCAAAAATTTAAAGGAATAGTAGCCAGACGAACATGAATATGATCTAAACAAGTTCCCGAAATGTGTCTAGTCGGTTCATTTATAATAGAAGCCAAACCATTCTCAGCTAGTAATGTCAAATAAAAATCAACACATTCACTACTATTCAAAATATCTAAATTCATATCTCCTAACACAATTAAGTTACTCGCAGTTTGACTTCGTAAAAATTGTGAGAACTCACCCAGAAATAAGTTGATTGTGCAACTGTGCAGTCTGTAAATACAAATGAAAGTAAAAAACACGCCGTTAATGGTACAACTAATTTTGATAACATCAGCCGAAGTGAAATTGCAATAAAAAACATCACACACAATATTATCTGTAACAAACACACCAACGCCACCAGCACAATACGAATCATTAGTGTTAGCATAAAATTTATAATTCGGTAAGTTATAATTACTTATCTCATTATTGAAAATCCAAAGCTCGGAAACAAAAATAAAATCCGGAATATTTTTAAAAACTTCTAAGTGGGCCACAAGCGAATCAAAGTTCTGCCTCAAACTTCTAACATTTTAATGAACTAAAAATAAGGAATTATCAAAATTTGTAAATTTAAAAACACTATCGCAATTATTATATTCAGGATCAATTATAGGGTAATCATTAAAAAGATTAAAATTTAAATTATTATTCATAAAAAAAAAAATAAAAATACTATAAAAGATTTAAATCATCAAAAGTTTTAATAATGAGTACCCTATCATTGTCCTGTTTTTTCATAAAAATATTATTATATCTAAACCACAAATATTTATAATTTTTCTCCTTATTCGCCTTCTCAGCAGCCATGAACAATATTCTAATTAATTTGGTGAAATTGTCATTTATGTAAATTTTTGATTTATCTACATCACCAAATAATCCAGTATCGAGATTATTATAATTTTTATACTTCGACTTCATAATTTCTTGCTTTATTTCATTCGAAGAAAGACGCACGCACAAAATTTTTTTATTAACCTTTTACTTGTTAATCCATCTTTTGTATCTTTAATCTCTTTTATGTAGCAGTTAGAAATATTATTTTCATTTAAATTAATTTTTAAACCTTCACTAAAAATTGTATTTAAATAATTTTTAGCATTATTTTTGTTTACATCTTGTACTCCAAATATTTCTATCTCATTCATCTTATCTTTCTGCTCAAGCCAGCTGATTTTGTTTTCTAAATACGATACTTTAGTATTTACCGCTGTATTTTCTTCTTTTAATATAGAAAAAGCAGCAAGGCACTCGAAATTTATTTTTTTTAAACTTACAATTTCATCATATAAAACCTCCAGAGAAATTTGTTTTGAGTTTGAGAGACCCTCTTTTTCGAAGTTGGTATTTTGTTTTTGTGAGAAATTCTCATTTTCGAAATTAACTATTTGACCTGTCAATTGTGTGTGTGAATGTGTATTTGAATTTTTCAAAACAATAGTGGGATTTGTGTCACTGGTATTTGTGAAACTCTCTTTTTCGAAGGTTCCTAGTTGATTCTCTATATCAAAGCTGTTTAAGTTCGATTATTCTCCGCAGAATCAGTAGAATTAGATGTATCTGTGTGTGTTAAAGATGATTTATGTGTAGTAGGAGTAATCGCTTGTGATGAAGATGATGCTTTTGAAATATTAGACACAGTAGATGTATTAGAAAATATTTTCGAATTCTTATCATTAGTTGTATTGGTTGAAAATGATGAAGGAGATGCTGCCAAATTATCTCTTTGAGAGGATAATCTACGCGATGAAATGGATACATTGCATTTAAAACCACTTTTTCTTCTCTCCAATATCTCCAACTCTTTCTTTTCCAATTTGGCGCAAATTGCATGGTTAAAATTTGCACAAACTAAACATTTAATTTTTAAATCATTTCGTTCTACTTTTTTCATACAAATATTGCATTTGCCATTCATTTTTAGAAAATTTTATGCTTTATAAGTTAAAGCCAACCGTACAAAAAATTTGAACTTAAATAAATTTATATCAATTTTTTAAATTTTAAAAGTCTTCAGGACTTGTTCACCCCACTGATACAAAAATGAGACTGAAAAATAAAAAAAAATAAAAAAATGGAATGAAAATATAATTGAAGAATGTGAACATATTTTTAAATTTAGAAGCATAGAATTGATTGAATTAAAAAATACGTTAAACTCTTTAAATAAAAAAAAGGATCTCTATTTTGTTAATGCACAAATGATCGTTGATTCATTTGATCTAATTGGCATAAACCTTCTAACAATCATAAATGCATCATTAGAAAGTCTATGTTTCCCTGAAAATTGGAAAGAAGTGATTGTAATTCCTGTGGAAAATGTAAAGGGTACAAACAAATGTGAGGAGTTCGGGCCGATAAACACCATTATGCTGGAATGAAAAATTATTGAAAAAATTGTGAACAGTCAATTTGAGGAACATTTAAAAAAATATCATCTAATCTATGAATATCAATCGCGTTTTAGAGAGAATCACAGTTGTGAAGCACTGTTAAATTTAATAATCAGTAACTGGAAAATGGATGTTCATGATGGAAAAGTTATAATAGCGGTTTTTATAGACCTGCAACGAGCATTTGAAACTGTGGACCGTCAAATTTTATTGAAGAAAATAAAATGCTATGGGGTGAAGGAAAAAGAACTTAAATGGTTTCAATCATACTTGGAAAACAGATCCCAAAGAACAAAAATCAAAGGTGTTGTCTCTGATGTAATCAAAGTATCACTAGGAGTACCACAGGGTAGTATCTTGGGTGTTCTCTTATTTATTTTATACGTAAACGACATGTACAAAACTGTCGAAAAGTCTAAACTTGTTCTGTTTGCAGATGATGCTTTGTTATATGTAGCTTGTGACACTGTTGAAGAATGCCTAAATGCAAGAAACGCTGATCTAAATCATCTCAGTCTTTGGCTCAGTAGAAATAAATTAAAATTAAATGTTAAAAAAACAATATATATGAAAATAAATAATATTCAAGAAGTTGATCTAAAAATTGCAGAAGAAAGAATTGAAGAGGTAATGGAAATTAAGTATTTGGGAGTAATACTGGATAGCAGGCTGATTCTTAAAAGTCATATTGAGCACGTTCACAAAAAAATTAGTAAAAAGATATATTTCTTTAAAAAAATTAGGAACAGAATGTCGTACATGAATGCTATAAAGATTTACAACGTTATGATCAAACCTCATTTTGAGTATTGTTCGTCGATACTCTTTATGGCATCTCAAGAAGATATGGAGCGTCTACAAAAGTTGCAAAATCGTGCAATGAGGATCATTTTAAGATTTAATCGTTATGCGTCAACGGGTATAAAAATTATTGTTTTTGCTCATTAAACTTAAATTTAAATTTTCAGCAGAAAGAATTATAAGTAGTTCTTTTGGCTTTATGAACACTAGTCCTATAGAAGTAAAGTTAATTATTTTATCGTTAAATAATAAAACTTCGTGTACGACTGACTCCATAAGCAATCTTTTATTTAAAACAAGTGAAGAAAAAAACCAAGGGTTTTTAAAAAGCACATTTTCAAAATAATACAGTTTTTCATACTGAGTATTTTATCGGAACCAAATATATACGTTGGTGACTAAGTTACTACTTACTTATAAAAACAGTAAATTTTTTAATTTTTAGGTCCTAATAGCCCCTCTATGGGGAAGGTTGCCAATTTCTCAAGGATCTAATCCTCACTACTCCCCTTGCCATTACTTTTTTAGGTTCTAGTAATTAAATTGTGAATTCCACAAAAATTTGGCATTTTACTTAGAATTTTACTATTTAAGAAAAATGGTTAAAACTGAGAGACACTTTCTTCAATTTAAAGAACCCCTTTTAAATTTAAGAAAATCTTTTAACATATGTTAAAATATAATGTTGGACCTTTAAATTTTGTATATTAAGGAAAAAATATTTGAACAGGTATTCAAGTTACAGGTGTTTAAAAATAACAAAATTTCAATTTTCAGCCCTTATAGCTCCTAAATAGGGGGCTTGACAAAAAAATGTTGTTAACCCACTCCCACTAATTTTTGAGGATCTAACTTCTCCCAAAACTTCAAGACCCTAGCTTGAACCGTTTAGAAGATATGTGGCGCCAAAAATTTCGCAAAAATTGAGTTTTGCACAATGGTAAATTTTAGTAACCTATGGCAACCCTAAACATTTATTTTTTAAAAATTTATAAAGTTTATAAAACCAGCTATCTTCTTCTGCTTTCAGATTGAAAATACACCCAATAGAACTCTTGTTATAACAATTTGAATATAGGGCTTTTCCCAACTTTGGGGGGCTGCAGCTCCCTAACGGAAGGGGCTACAGAACAAAATTCTTTTACAAAATTATTTTTTTTGCAATACCTACTTGTGGTGAAAATTTCTTTTCTCTATTTCAAACGATGTAAAAGTTTTTGTAAACATACGGACAGACAGACAGACGGACGGACGGACAGAGTGAAACTATATAATACAAATTTTTTTGAAGATATGCTAAAAACTGCTCCTTACATTAGAGACGTGTTTAGTTACATTTTTAGTCTATTAATTTATAATGATATTTTTCCTGATTCATTGAAATGTGCTGAAAAATTCCTTTATTTAAAGAAATGTTCCAAACTTAATCTATGTAACAGGCCAGTTTCAATTCTGCCGTCTTTAGGGAAATTATTTGAAAAATTAATTAAAACAAGAATGATAAAATTTCTATCTGACACAAAGTTCTTCGATCAAAAGCAATTTGGGTTTTTATCCGATATATCTACTGAAGATACGTATTTAAAGTTGTGTTCTGACTTATATTCAAGTTTAAATGAAAATAAATGCTCTCAGCGTTATTTATTGATATTACCAAAACTTTTGATATTATTGTTCATAATACTTTTATTAAAAAATTAGAAGAACCTTTTAGAGGTTTCTTTCTTGATATTCTAAAATCTTATTTGAGTAACAGGACACAAAAAGTTAAACTAAATAATATTTTGAGCCAATTTAAAATCATTAATATCAGAGTACCACAAGGGTCAGTTTTAGGCCCGCTATTATTTTTATTTTATATTATTCCCTCTTTTCACAACATTTCAAAGGGAAAATAACAGGCTTTGCAGATGATTGTTCTCTTTCCTACAGTGAACGTAGTATCGATTTACTCAAGCGAGCTGTGAAATTTGACGTGGATTTATTTAAAAACTGATTTTTAATTCATAAGCTTATAATAAGTGAGAAAACAAAAATCATAGTCGTCAAGTTTCATACGCCAAATTGTGGTCGTTTTAAATGCGCTAAACATATCATAAACCATTTTAGTCAAGTAATAAAAAATTCTTGTTCGGGTGGTTGTTTTAAAATTAAATCTGTTGTATTTGGGTATTCTTATATTTGGGTATAACAAAAGAATTTAGCAAACTTTGTTAAATGTGGTTTTTAAATTTAAATTACTTTGAAATCGAAATTTTAAATTAATTCAGTCTAAAAGAGAACTCTTTATTTTCAGATCCAAAATGCACTGGATTTATCAAAGTATCGTTTAATTTAAATTTTGTGAAAGATATTTGCTTACATGGAAGATCGGTACTCTATATTTGACCAGATGTTGATGCTGAAAAAGTTCTCCTATTCTGTACTTCCTTATTTCGCCTAAAAACTTGTTGCGAAATAATGCAACTATTAACTAAGGCCGATGATTTTCAACTTTGTTTAAAAAAATCTATTAACATTTCACCTCAATTTAACTTTTCGTACAACTATAATTCAGTGTCTTTAAACTATAAAAATATTTTTTCTCTGTTGACGATTTAAATGATTTTAAACGGGTTGTTTTTAATTTTGTTTTTAATAAAACTAAATTTTTGCAAAATTTTTGGCCACACATATCTTCTAAACGGTTCAAGTTAGGGTCTTAAAATTTTGGGAGAGCGCCCCCTGTTTATGAGCTATAAGGGCTCAAAAATTAAAATTTTGCTAGGGGTTAGAGCCTTGAGAAATTTGGCAACCTTCCTTATTGAAGGGCTATTAGAACTTTAATATTAAAAATTTACTGTTAGCAGTATATTTTATAAGTAAGCAGTAACTTAATCACCAGCGTATATATTTCCAAAATTAAACTCAGTATGCAATACAATATAATTTTGAAAATGTGATTTTTTAAAAACCCTTGGTTTTTTTCATCACTTGTTTTTCTATATCTAAGTATAAAAGTTACTTTTAATCTTTTTATAAGCTATTTAAGTCAGTATATGCTATTTTTAAGTATCAACTAGTTTAGTAGCATAAAGTTAAATTTAAGAATCAAACTATACGCCACTAGCGCGAATTTCGTTACTCTATAGTTCAAATTTATCTTAGTGTAAAGTTAATTAAACATCATTGTATTTGATTGTATTTGAATAAATTTGAAATATAAACAACACAATTTAATTTAAATAAATCAAATATATAAAGGAGAAAATTTGTTTGTTTGTCTAGGATTCACTTGAAAACGACTGGTCCGATTGTCACAAAATTTTAAAGGAATAATTCTGAGAGCCCGGGGGCTGACATAGGCTATGTCACATTTTTCTAAGTCAACAGGTTGCGGCCCAGAGCCGTTTTAAACTTTTTCGTTTTTTGGATGTCGAGTCAGAGCGTTTCGACCGATTGACTTGAAATATTGCACAAAAGTTTTCTCTTAGCAACCGAAATTTTCATTTATTTTTTTTATTCGTTTAACACTCTTTTAAGGAGTATAGGGCATTCACCAAGTTTTTATTTTAAACTAGGCTTCAGTTTCTTTAATCATAATATTCACTGTTGATTACTCGACTGTAGCTATTGTATAAGGTTATGAAATATGAATGCACAAATGTTAACTTTGTGCCCCATCTATAATCTTACACAAGAATTATTTATATATTTTTATTAAATCTTATTTTATATTACGATATAAACTATTACAAAATAATTAAACAATTTTACGATATTTTTTTATTGGATATGATCTGACCGGGGTGTGAACCCGAGACCTTCCACATGAAAGGCGGCGTCTTTACCACTACGCCATTGGTCAGACAGAAACCGAAATTAGTTGTATAAATTTGGTTGGAATATTTTAACCCATTTCGGCCTGGCGGGCTTCCAAAAAATTTTGTGTTTCCGATTTGTGTCCAATTTTACAGGGAAGTTTCGCAGTCGAAGAGAGGCTGACACAAATTTTTGTTGAGTTCGGTTAACCCGTTTGGGCACGTGGGCGCAATGAAGCTTTTTCAATGTTTTTGATGTCGAGTCAAAACGGTTTGACCAATTGACTTGAAATTTTGCACAAATGTTCCTCTTAGCAACCGGAATTAGTTGTATAAGTTTGGTTAGAATAAATTAACCCATTTCGGCCTGGCGGGCTTTCAAAAAATTTTGTGTTTCCGATTTGTGTTCAATTTAACAGGTTGAATTTGCAGTTTAAAAGAGAGGCTGCAAAATGTTTTAGTTAAGATCGATTAACCCGTTTTCCACGACTACGCCATGAAGTTTTCTATAAATTTTATTGCTTAAACGATTAAAAGGATTTTATTGAAAATTTTGTACCAGCATTTTAATTAAAACCCACAGGGTTAATTTGGTTTTGACCTGTTTGCGCCTTTTGAACAAAGATTCATTGAAATTTTCAAATTTTTGGTATTAACGCAAGTTAACCTTTATTCCAAAAGCTCACTTAATTAATAAGACTAATTTTTTTCCTTAAATAGCCTCAAATAGTTAAAACCTAAATGAGATAATATTAATAACAATAAAAATAAAGCTAATAAAGAATCCGAACAAAAAATCTTTAAAATTAAATAACATAGCATTTTTCTTTTCCACATTTTTTCGTAAGTCTTTGTTTTTTATCTACTTTGCAGTTGTTGTTTTTTAGAAATAGATTTCAGTGTGGAATTGCAGTTTTCTTCAAATGAAATCTAAAAATAAAAAAATTCAATTTCGTATATATAATGCTTAAATACATAGTATTTTAAAACAGTTTTTCCAAGAAAGAAGCCTACATTTCTCTCATAAAATTATAAAGAAACGAGGAAGAGCGTAGTAGAACTTTCATAATAAATCAAAATATATGTTGAAAAGGTGATTTTTAAACCTTTTCTAAGCCATCGACTATATTTTATTCAAACGTTGGCAATTCAAGTAAACTGCTATTTAGTTAAAAAAGAAACAATTAATTAATTAATTAGGTAATTAATTAATAATTTATTTATCTCTCTAAAAGAGCTTACAGATCATACAGAGTATTTACAGTTTTTTATAACACATTAATATAATATGTATATTAAAAACAAAAATTTAAACAAAGTGGTAAAAAATTTAAGATTTAACTACAAAAAGAAAAAACAAAATAATAATAATAATAGAAACTTTAAGAATACAAAAACAAAATACTAGTATTCTTAAAAATAAAGAGATATAGCAATTCATTAATTTTTAATTCACAAAAACATTAGGAAAAATTTATCATATTATTAAACCTGTATTATTTACGTTTAAAAGCTATAAAAAAAAGTTTAAAAAGTGTTGTTTCATTTTAGTTTTTATTTTCTTATCTTCCGTAATTTTAATTTCTAATGGTAATTCATTGTAGATCTTAGTGAGTGTATATTATTCGCTGTTCTGGTACTATAGCTATGTATTTCATTTGTCTGGATTATGCCTACATTAGTTTTTTTTTGTTTTCATATTATGAATTTCAATAGCTTGTATAATTTTTTTATGTAATTCCAATGTTAGTATTCCAAAGCACTTGTGTATTTCTGTGGTTGAAGATGATTCAGCCCATAAAGATTTTTAATCGCTTTATTTTGTATTCTTTGTAGCTTAGCGATATTCTTTAGGTAAGTATCACTCCCACACAATTATGTCATATGATATGGTGGAGTGAAATAAGCAATAGAATTTCGAACTTTTTTGTTCATATGGTACTCTTTTTCCTGCTAATTTGAAAACATCTGCGATACGTCTAGTTTTTTGGCAATTTCATTTGCCTGTTGGTTCCTATTTAATTTAGCGTTAATATATATTCCTAAATATTTGAATATATCCACTTACTCTGTTTCAGTACCACTATACATAATTTTTACTTTTGCTGTCGGCTGTTTTTTTATTAGCATGTATTTTGTTTTTTTTATATTTCCGTCAGCTTATGTATCTTCATCCATTCACTGACTTCTTTTAAATCTAAATTTATTTGTTTTTCTAATTCAGTATAGTTATTTTCTCTAAAAAAAAATCGCTATATCATCTGCATATAAAAAAGCCTTAGCTTTTAATTTTAATTTAGAAAAACTACTTATATAGCACGCAAATAGTGTAGGGCCGAGCGAGCTGCCTTGAATGACTCCAAATTCAACATCTTCTATTTTGTTTTTATACTGCTCACATTCTGTATACTGTTTTATTCCAGATAAGTAGTTCTTAAACCACTTATGTTCCTTTTCAAAAACTCCACATTCAAATAGTATGCGTAGAAGAATCCTCCTGTCAACTGAGTCAAATGCTTTGGCTAAATCGAGAAATACTACAGCCACTCTCTTTTTACTTACTCCTGCTTGAACTTCAGTTATTAAATCAAATAGAGCAGCATTTGTATTTGAACAATTCCTAAAGCCATATTGTTGTTTATCCATTAAGTTATTCATGCTTAAATAAGTAAGCTGATTATTTATGTAGATTTCAAGTCACTTGCTGAAAAAAGATGATATTGATATTTGCCTATAATTACATACTTCATTTTTATCACCATCACCTTTATAAATTGGAATTACTTTACTTATTTTTAGACTCTCTGGTACTTCTCCGCAAATTAAGAATGTGTTAATCAGATTTCTTATATTTAATAACAATTCATCCTGGCAATACTTTATTGTTTTCGTTTGAATTTCATCATAACCTGTTGCCGTAGTATTGTTTAAGTTACTTATAAAATTTTTTGTTTCTCTAGAGATATTAACTTAAATTTAAATCTTAATGTTGTCCCTATTTTTGGTACATATACCTTATTAAATTTTGCTGCTAAAGTCTTTCCAACATTGGCATAGTATTGATTAAATTCATTCAGTTTCATTACTTTTTTTATTATCTGCATTTTGATCATGAAATAATCCATTTTGATTCTTTGGACAAGGATTTATAATATTTTTAATATGTTTCCACGTTTGCTTGGATTTCCTTTAGTTTTCTGAAATATATTATTATCATAACTAATTTGTTTTTTTCGTCTGATTGATTTATATCGATATATATATCGATATGTATTGATATATAGAATAAATATACTATCACGCCAAAACTTATATTCTTTCTTTACATGTTCATTTTCATAATTTTTTATATGTTTTCTATGCCAATAATTTTTTATATTATTTATTCTTCTGCATTCAAGATCAAACCAGGGTGGTACTTCTTTTTGTTTTATCTTTATAATTTTATTGCATGTGGCACCTCTGGTATGTAATATGTATGTAATTTTCGAGTGATTTAAAATATCGTGGGTGGATGAGAAATTTTAGTTAAAACTTTAAAAAATAATTAAAAATATATAAACAAAAGATAATTGTGGAATTCTATTTTTTAAGTGATAAAGAACTATAAAGAACAATTTTTTAAATTAAAAATTTGGTCAATCAAACTGAATAAATTATAAAACTGCATTATAAAAAACATTCTATTGCAAAAATGCAAATGCAAATTTTTTTCTTTTTGTAATTTATTTGACATTAAGTACTCAAAATTTTTTTTCTCTTGATTGAAAATAATAAACTTTAAAAAATAAATTAAAATATTTTAACAGAAGATAATTGTGAAAAATAACTTTTTTAAGCGATAAAGAAATATAAAGAACACTTCAAATTTTTTCTTTTTTAATTGTCAAACTGAATAAATTATAAAATATCAATATAAAAAGTTCTTTATTGTAAAAAATGCAAATGCAAATTTTTTTCTTTTTGTAATTTTTTTTGGCAATAATTACTCAAAATTTTTCTATTGAGTGAAAATAGCAAATATTAAAAAAAAAAAAAACCAAGAAGATGGTTATTTGCTTATTAGAAAGCTGTAATAAACCAATTGAGAATAATGAGAGCTATATATGTGCATATGGATGTAGTAAAGCTATACATATAAAATGTGCTAAGCTGGATAATAGTGTAATTCATTTAATAAATACAAATAAAAATATAAAGTATAGTGGTGATTTATGTTCAAAAAATGGTTTACAAAACATTATCATAACTGTTTTAAAATTATCATTAGAATTAAAAGAAATGAGAGAAATAATGAGTGAAAATAATAAAAACATAAAAGATGGTAATGTTGATGTAAATTAGGGATTCGGTGAACATAAAGTATTTATATCAAAAGAAATTAAAAAATTAGAAGACAATAAAAAAAACAATTTAAAAAAAAATTTACAATCAACAAGTTATGCTGATACGTTGAAATTACCAATAATTGTGAAACCAAAAGATAATAAACAAAAAAGTGATGTAACAAAAAATGAAATAAAATTAAAAATTATTCCCTCAACATTGCAAGTAGAAATCGAAAAATTAAAAGAATTAAAAAATGATGGTGCAATTGCTATTACTTGTAAAAATAAAGAATCTGTTAAAATAGTAGAAGATGCAATAAAAGAAAAATTAGGTAAAAATTATGAAATTCAGATAACTAAAGAAATAAATCCCAAGATATTAATTGTGGGAATGACTGAAGAAATATCTAAAGAACTAGTTGTGGATGCAATAAAGAAGCAAAATAGTATAGAATTTAGTGAGGTGAAATGTTTAAAGGTATATAAGGCTCAAAAAAATAAAAAATATTATTTTAATGCAATAGTTGAAATGGATGGAAATGCATTTAAAAAAAATTATGGAAATTGGAAAGATTAATATTGAATGGGATCGTTGTAAGGTATATGAACATTTACAAATTTTAAGGTGCTTTAATTGTTATGGTTTTAATCATAAGGCTACAGATTGTAAAAGTGGAATTTGTTGTTTTAAATGTGGTGAAACTGATCATAAATCAAATGAATGTCAGGAAGCTGTTCAAAAATGTGTAAATTGTATAAAATCTAAGATTAAATTAGGTCTTACAGACTTGAATGTGGAACACGACTTCAGAAGTGTATCATGTCCTAGTTATGTAAAAAAATTAAATGTTGCAAGAAGTAAAACAGCATATTAACAATTAAAGAATGTTGAAGGTGTTTGTCTTAATATACAAGGTACAATAAATAATTTTGCACAAATAGAATCGGTAATTATTCCTAAAAAATACGATTTTATTTCATTAACTGAAACTCATTTAACGAAGGATGATGATGATATTTAATTTATATAGAGAATTATAATATTATAAGAGTAGATTCAACTTCAAAACATACGGGTGGTATACTAATTTATTTAAAAAAATGTTGGAATTATGAGATAATAAGCAACTTTAGCTCAGCATTGAATTGGTGGGGGATAAATGTAAAAATATATAAACAAAATCGATATATTAATATAGTGGTGGTATACAGATCTCCAAAATATATAAATATCAATTCAGATTTTTATCTGAATTTTTCAAAATGGATAGAAAAAACTATTATTATGGGAGACTTTAACATAAATTGGCTAATGAACAGTAATACAAAAAAATTTTTAGAAGATATAATTCATGATAATGGGTTTAAACAGGTAGTGAGATAACCAACACGTATCACCATGCATTCTAAAACACTAATTGACTTGGTAATGGTAAATGACAAATATAATGTTAAGGTAATGGTGGACAACCAGTTAAAAATAAGTGATCATGAAAGAATAGTAATATAAGTATACAAAATATGAAAGTACTATAGATGTTAAAAAAACCATTGAATATTTTAAATACAATAAGAATATATTTAGGGCAAAAGTATGCCAAAGTGAATTGCTAACAGTATATTATACAAATTGTTATTTGAAAGCTGATATTTTCAGTAAATCTCTAACTACAATTTTAAAAGAATTTGTAAAAAAGCAAACCATAAGGGAAAGTTGTCAATGGTATACAGAAGAACTAAGAATTACGAATATAGAAAAAGATAAACAATACCAGAGAGCAATTTTGATAGATAATATAAATGAGTGGCATAGGTATAAACATATTAGAAATATTTATTCCAACAAACTTTTTGAAACAAAAAATTGTTTTATTAATAATCAAATTGAAAATGCAAGAGACCAAAAATCTATGTGGCTTAAAATAAAAAGTTATATATTAAGAAAACCAAGGAATGAAATCAAAAAAGTTTGTTTCGGGAGTAAAATATATTCAAAAGAGGCTGAGATTGCTACAAAAATTAATCAATATTTTGTAGATAGTATTAGTGAAATAAATAGTAGAGTAGCATTTAAGCAATATAGTAATATCATTGACAATTATTCTTATCAATTTAAATTACATTTAGTTAGTATTGAAGAATTAAAAAAAGTTATAAAATCATTAAATAACAAAAGAGATCTTAATATTCCGAAAGTAGCTGGAACAAAAAATTATAAAGAATTTCGTCCTTTGAATATGAAATGCGTTGAATCAAAAATATTAGAAAAAATTGTTTTTGAACAATTAAAAAACTATTTTGAAAAAAATAATTTAATCGCTAAATTGCAATCAGGCTTTAGAAGAGGACACAGTTGTGAATCTTTACTTAATCTGGTTATAACTATTTGGAAGGATGCAGTAGACGATAAAAGGACAATTGTTGCAGTATTTCTCGACCTACGCAGAGCCTTTGAAACAATAGATAGATTAATTTTATTAAAAAAACTTCAAAGGTATGGTGTTACTGGTACTGAAATAAAATTGTTTGAATCGTATCTACAAAATAGAAAGCAACGTACAAAAGTAAAAGAATGCATTTCAGAAGTAATAGACACAAAGCTTGGAGTACCTAAAGGATCAGTTCTTGGAGTATTTTTTTTCTTAATATACATCAACGATATTCAGAAATGCATTAAATTTAATGAAATTGCACTTTTCGCGGATGATGTTCTTTTATATAATATAATAGGTGATAATGTAAATGATTGCGTTAATAAAATAAACTTTTTATTTACAAAATTTAAATGAATGGTTCCAAATGAACAAACTAAAAATAAATATTGATAAAACTAAATGTTTGATAATTAATAGTAAATTAAATAAATAACCTTGTTGTTTTTAATAATGAAAATATAGAAATAATTAATGAAATAAAATATTTAGGGGTGATTGTTGATAATAATTTAAATTTCAAATCGCATATTGACTACATTTGTTAAAAAATTGCTACAAAAATTTACTTTTTTTCAAAAATTAGAAAGAATATCACATTAGCTTGTGCAATTAATTTGTATAATGTTATTATAAAACCCCACTTTGAGTATTGCTCTTCAATAATTTTTATGTCAAACCAAAGTATGATGAGTAGGTTACAAAAACTGCAAAATAAATCAATGAGGATTATATTAAAAGTTAATAGATATACAGCTAGATTATATATGTTAAATACATTAAAGTGGTTAAGCGTAAGGCAAAAAGTAATAATGAATGTTTTAATTCAAGTATTTAAAATTAAATATGGTTTATTATCTAATTATCTATCTGAAAAGTTATTGTATGTAAATGAAGTTCATAATTATTATTTAAGAAATAGATTAGATTTTAGATTAGATGTAGTAAGAAATGAAAGAAATAAAAAAATATTGTTTTACAATGGATTAAAAATGTATAATGCCTTACCAAATGAAATAAAAATAGAATCAAAATTAGAAGTTTATAAAAAATTAATTATTAAGTATATTAAAGAAAATATTTCTTATATTTAAAAAAGATTATAAAAACAAAATGTGATAATTGTTAAACTAGTTTTTAACTAAATAAATAAATAAATAATAATAATAATAATAAATAATAATAATAATATTAAATTTTGTTTTAATTGTTCATATTTGTCATTTACATTAGCTGACATAAATATTATTGGACACTCCTTCAATTTTTGTTTTACTTTTCTAACATCTGTTGTTTTGACATTAATTGGAACATCAACAATTTTTTTTTTAAAGTAATATATTTATTTCAGCTATTATAATTTGATGATCAGATATTTCAGTATTTAGGTGAGTAATATTAGTATTTATTTTTACATTATTAGAAATAAAATGATCTAAACTGGTTTTACTTATTAGTCTAGTGGTAGTATAGTCACAAAAGAAGAAGCCATTACTTTCCACAATAGTTTTATACATTTCAATATCTGAATAGGCATTGTTTATGTTAAAATTAAAATCACCAAATATGTAAGTTTCATACTTAGAAAGATTTACCAAATTATACTCTAATATTTCATTAAATTTATTTATATTTTCACAATTTCTTTCAGGTGGTCTGTATATAGCTGAGACAAAGATATGGTTTTTATTAAAGTTAAGACTGATATTTATAATGTTATGATATTCATCAGAATAAATATATTGAAGTTTATAATTAAGTGTTTTGTGTATATATATTGCAGTGCCACCTCCTTTACGTGTTTTTCTACATGAAAATACATTACTATAATTCATTAAATTAACCTGACTAGTTTCATAATCACAAAATCAAGTTTCAGTGAATACAATTAAGTGAACAATTGTTTTTAAACTTTCTAATATAAGTGATATGTCTTCTATTTTATTCTTTAGGCTTCTAACATTTAAATATAATATTTTGAGTGAATCAATTTTTTGAAAATTAACTTGAGATACATAATCACAAACTTCTTTTACATGGATGTTAGAGTGGTCAAATAAAATCTTTATTGTGTTTATTCAACATTTAAATTGGATGTTGATAAAACTCGAATAATTTTGCTATTTTCTGTTTTTCTAATTAATATTTTACCCTCTTTAATCCATGCATATTTTATAAGTTTTTTTTTCTTCATATTCCTAGCTTTTTTATATAACAAGCTGAAATACGAGGTTAGTTTCTCGTTTATAAATATTGGTTTGCAATTAACTTTATCTTTGTAAGATTAAAAAATAGACATATTTAAATTTTTAAAATTTTCTTTTTCTCCATTACTTTTCGTATAATTTCTGAATTACTAAATTCTAGAACAATTTTTTCGGGCTCACCTGAGTTCTTGGACATATTTTTGCTTCTATAGGAATGATTTATATGCTCGGTTTTCAAATCAGTACTTTTAACTACATTTATAATTAATTCAGATAAGTGTCAGGTATTTCCTCCATTCCTGTGAATTCCAATATGTTAGATACGCGTTTCTGTTTCATCTTTTTAATTTCTATAGAATTATACTCCACTTTACCTTTCAACTGTTTATTTTCATTCTTAAGTTGCATATTTTCTTCCATTAGATTATCCATCAGGTTTTTGATAGAGTTAAACTCATTTCGGAGTTCTTCAAATTCTTTATCATGAGTAGTTAACTTTTCTATTATTTCATCTAGTTTTCTCATTATTTTTTCATTACAATCACTTTTGCTACTGATTATTGTACTTTTGTTGAGATTGCTCATGTTTAGATTTGACGTGCCAACACCACTCTTATCAATTGTCAAACCGTTTCTGCTTAAGAGTAAAGTAATGAAAAAATCTGTAAAAAGCTGCTGTGCCAAAATGGGTTAACGGAACTCAACCAACCTGTTTTTGAAACTTTGACCAAGCAATATTTCGCAAAATTGGACGTAATATCCTTTCCAAATTTTTTTTTTAAAAATTTGTCGGGCGGCAGGGGGTTACAAATTCCAAGTCTGTTAATAGAGTGAACACCATTGTCAAAGAGGAGCACATATACAAAATTTGAAGTCAATGGGTTAAACAATTTCTAATTTATAGCAAAGTAACGAAAAAACCTATAAAAAGCTGTCGGGCGAAACGGGTTAACGGAACTCAACAATAATTTTTTGGGGCTTTCATTTTAACCGAAGCAGTACTTCGAAAAAATGGCCGAAACT
Source organism: Dolichopus griseipennis (assembly GCA_963082915.1). NCBI lineage: Eukaryota > Metazoa > Arthropoda > Insecta > Diptera > Dolichopodidae > Dolichopus > Dolichopus griseipennis. Next base: position 130,217,816 of record OY720441.1, read on the forward strand.
AACTTTTTTACAATTCCGGGCAACGCCGGGTAAATCTGCTAGTCGAACATATAAATAAGAAAATTTGTTTGTTTGTTTATTTGTTTGTTTAGGATTCACGTGAAAATCACTAGTCAGATTGTAACCAAATTTTGGAAGAAAAATTGTGGGTGCCTGGGGGGTGACAAAGGCTATGTCACTTTTTTATAAGTCAAACGGTTGCGGCTCCAGAGCCGTTTCAAGCTTTTTCGTTTTTGTGATGTCGAGTCGAAACGGCTTGACCGATTGACTTGTGATTTTCAACCATAGTTCCTCTTACTTAGTTACTTACTTACTGGATCCTAGAACCCCTGGTGAGGCATAGGGCGTAAACAAATCCTCTCCACCTTTCACGATCCTTAGCAATTCCTTTAAGCTGTAGCCACGTTTTTCGTTGCGCTTCTGCCTCTTTCAAAACAGTACTTCTCCATGTTTTCCTTGGTCTACCCACTCGTCGTCTGCCTTGTGGATTCCACTCAAAATTTTGCCTTGCAATGTTTTCTTCTGGCTTCCTCAAGGTATGTCCGATCCATCGCCATTTTCTCTGTTGGATCTTGACCTCAATCATCTTTTGGTTCGTTTTTTGACACAGGTGTGTGTTGGTAATGATTTGCGGCCAACGAACCCTTAAGATGCCGCGTAGACAACGGTTTATATACGTCTGCAAATTTTTGGTGATAATGGCGGATAATTTCCATGTTTCACAGCCGTATAGAAGTACTGATTTGACGTTTGTTTCAAATATTTTTAGCTTTGTACGAAGGGCTATATTATTTGACTGCCATATGTTTGATAGAGTTCCAAAAGCAGCTATTGCTTTATTTATTCTGCTGTCAACATCAACTTCTGTTCCCCCATTTGATGTCACCATGCTTCCTAAATAATTGAACTGCTCTACTTCTTCAATTTGGCTTTCTTCTAGTAGAATTTGCTGATGTGTGGAGTGCTCTGTACGCATGCTTTTGGTCTTAGCTGAATTTGTTTTTAGACCAGCTCGTTTGCCATATTTGTTCAAATTTTGGCACATTTCGTTCAGACCACTTCTTGTGTGTGCCATGAAAACTACATCATCAGTATAATCTAAGTGGCTTAAATGTTTTCCTAGTTGCCACTGAATGCCATACCTCTCATCAACGCCTACGGTTGCGGTTAAAATTTCGTCCATTACAACCAAAAATAATATAGGCGACAATATACAGCCTTGCCTTACACCCTGCTGCACCTCAAACGAATCAGTCAACTGTCCATTGTGTAAGACTCAACACCTCGCATTTTCGTAGGATTCCTTAATAATGCAAAAATTTTCTCCGGGATACCCCATCTACTAAGAGCTCTCCATATATACTCGCGGTTTACACGATCAAAAGCTTTCTCGATGTCTACAAACATGAGATGTAGCGGCGACCCGAACTCTGTTGATTGCTCGAGTATTATTCGTAGCGTGTTGATATGGTCAACGCAAGAGTGACCACTGCGGAAGCCAGCTTGATGTCTTTTCAATGTATTTTCAATCCAGCTTTTGATCCTTTTGAGTATAATATTTGCCATTATTTTCGAGAAGATAGATAGCAGCGTAATACCGCGCCAGTTATTGCAATGCTTCAGGTTACCTTTTTTTGCCAGCTTAACAATAACTCCTTCTTTCCATTCACTCGGGTACTTTTCTTCTTCCCATATAGCCTGAATTAATGGGAGAAGTATATCTGTCGTTGCGGGGCTGTCTGCTTTTAGAAGTTCGGCGGGTATTTGGTCAATTCCTGCAGCTTTGTTATCTTTCAATAGCGAAATGGTACTTTAGATTTCAGGTTTCGTGGGTAGTGCTGTACTAATACCCCTGTGTGATCGACCCAACTCAGGTTCTTCATAGATTTCTGATGCAGATTGCTGTATAAAATGTTCGTTTAGCAAACGGCAAAAGTAGTCTTTCCACCTCCGTAATTGATCATCCATCGACACCAGAAGCCTTCCATCTTCGTCCAAGATAATATTTTGCTGCTTTGTTGAATGACCTGAAAGAATTTTTGTTATCTTATATAAGGCTTTGAAATCACCTCTTCTTGCTGCTATCTCTGCTTCCGTAGCAAGGTTTTCTATTTGTTAACTTCTGTCGCGTTTTACACTTCTCTGCGCGATTTTATGTGCTCTGTTATACTCGCTGCGAAGCTCACCCAATAGCCGCGGATCCTGTTTATAGTTTATTCTGTTTTTCAGCTCTTTACGTCTGGCTATGTTTTCCCACGAAATTCGTGAGATCCATGGGGCTTTTTGATGCGATGATTGTTTCTCTTCCAGTTTCTATAAATGATTGTTTTACTTTATCCCACTTTTAATCTATAGAAACTGCCCCGTCCTCTCGTTCATTTGCTTCATTCAATGTTGATGCCCTTTCTCGGAATTTTTGTACAAAATTTCCACGTGTTGCGGGATTTTTTAACGCTTCAACATCAAAGAATGCTTTTCTGACAGGCACTTGATTTCGCCTTTGGACAGCTGCTGTTTTTAACTGAATTTGCGCAACAACTAAATGGTGATCGCTTCCAACGTCACCACTCCTCTTATTTCGAACGTCGCAAAGAGATTTCCTCCCCTTCTGTTGGACAATAAAATGGTGTATTTGGTTATCAGTTTGACCATTTGGGGAAATTTTGTAACAAAACAAACTCTCCATTTAGTTTCACTGACGCCAACTATGTTAATACTGAATCGTAACATTTCACGCTCGGCTTGCTCGTATCGCCCGACACCATATAGTGTTCTCACGTTCCATGCTCCGATTAGCGTCCGCTTCTTGTAGCCAAAAGTTTTTACTATTTCACGAGAACGGGTTCTTGAACTTGTGTTCGATTCACTTATCCTGTTTGTATTTAAACATGAATTTATCTGCACCCCGAAATCCGATGTGCAGTTTACATTGACTGGAAAAGTCAAAGGAGGACTATGATTACTATGATTACCCCTTGGGGAAATATATCCATTCGCATTTTGGTTCATGTTTGCATATTTTATACAGTCAGTGTTTTATGAGATATGGTTGATAACCCCATAAGCTCATGTCTGTTGGCACACCTGCCTTTGGGATGAACAGACACATCTCACACACATTTATATAGCGAGCCGCTTGTTTCAAGTCAGACACCCGCTTGGAGCCGCCAATTCTTGGTGGGGACGCTCCTAAATCAAGCCTATGTTTTTAATACATAAGACTCGACCCGCCAAAATCTCGTTGGTTTGTTGATCCTACTCACTCCACCTGGGTTGGATACCAGATCTTCCGGTAGGATTACTCGACGTAACAGGGGGGACCAACGTGAAGGTGAGATTTGACTTGGTGTAGTACAGGCTAGGCCAACGTACCAGGATACCCGTCAGCTGTAATCTCATACTACACCCATTGATCCTATAGAGCTACCCAAAAGAGACACTTCATAGAAAACCCCCCCTTCCATATTCCTCTTACAAAATGGAATTAGTTGTATAAAGTTGGTTGGAATGAATTAACCAATTTCGGCCTGGCAAGCTTCCAAAAAATTTTGTGTTTCCGATTTGTATCCAATTTAACAGGGGGGTTTTGCAGTCGAAAAAAGATGCAGACGGAAATTTTTGTTGAATTCGGTTAACCCGTTTGGACACGAGGGCGCAATGAAGCTTTTTCAATATTTTTGATGTCGAGCCGAAACAGTTTGACCGATTGATTTGAAATTTTGTACAAATCTTCTCTTCACAGGCGGGGTTAGTTGTATAAAGTTGGTTAGAATATATTAACCCATTTCGGCCCGACGGGCTTCCAAAAAAATTTTTTTGTTTCCGATTAGTATTCAATTTTACAAGGTGAATTTGCATTCGAAAACGGAGACTGGCACAAATTTTTGTTTAGTTCGGTTAACCCGTTTGGGCATGAGGGCGCAATGAAGCTTTTTCAATGTTTTAGATGTCGAGCCAAAACAGTTTGATCGATTGACTTGGAATTGTGTACCAATGTGCCTCTTAGCAACAGGCGTTATTGGCATAAATTGGGTTGGAATGAATTCACCCATTTCGGTCTGGCGGGCTTCCAAAAAATTTCGTGTTTCCGATTGTGTCCAATTGTACAGGCTGAATTTGCAGTCCAAAAGAGAGGCTGCGAAAAATTTTAATTAAGTTCGATTAACCCATTTTACACGACGACGCCATGAAGTTCTTTATAAATTTTATTTGATTAAACGATTAACTGAATTTTAATCGAAAATTTTGTACCAGCATTTTAATTATAAAAGCCTACCGGGTTGATTTGGTTTTGGCCTGTTTACGCGTTTTGCACAAAGATTCAATGAAATTTTCAAATTTTTGGTGTTAACGCAAGCTAACCTTTATTCCAAAAGCTCACTTAATTAATAGGACAATTTGTTTTTTCCTCTCCTCAAATATTACAAAAGCTGAATGATATAATATTAAAATTAATAAAAATAAAGCTAATAAAGAATCCGAAAAATAATATCCTTAAATTTAAATAGCATAACATTTTTTTTCTCTACATTTTTTCGTAAGTCTTTGTTTTTTATCTACTTTGCAGTTGTTGTTCTTTAAAAATAGATTTCACTGTAAAATTGCGGTTTTTTTCTAAAAAAATGTAAAAATCAAAAAATTCAATTTCATATATATTATGCTTAAATACATAGTATAATAAAGCATTTTTTCCAAAAAAAAAGCCTACGTTTCTCTCAAAAAATCATAAAAAAACGTGGAAGAGCGTAGTGGAACTTTCAGGTAAGTAAAAAACAAAATAGAAGTTGAAAAATAGATTTTTAAACCTTTTCTGAACCATCAACTATATTTTATTCAAACGTTGGCAATTCAAGTAAACTAGTGTTGACATAGTGCAATGACATAATGGCAAATTAAGTATACCCTTTCGACCTATAGTCAAACGGGTATAATATTACTTATATATTGTAAAATAGCTATTACCTAGAACGTTGTCCCGTCTCTCAATGGAGTTTTAATTTAAGTTGATGTTATTGAAAATGTTAACACAAACATTACACATAGCGTACATGTTAATTATAAAATGTAATAAAGCAATTTTTTATTTTATTATCACAAATTTATCAAGTTTCACTTGAAACTTTTCATAATTATTAAATAATAATAAAAATAAAAATTTTAATTCAGTTAACATTGTTCGCCTGAAATCCATATTCCTAATCTCTATCGTCAACGAGCACCAAATTGTCAAGATGCACCACGTATAGAAAAATAGAGATAATCGTTCAAAATATTTTGCAAGCTGTTTTTTAAATTTTTGTTTCGCAATCTGTTAAAAGAACTCGAAAAAACATTTTTATAACATTACCCTAATTCAAAGAAGTTTTACCTACTTCCAAAGATTTAACGTAATTTACTTACAAATTTTTTTTTTTTGGATGAATCGGAGGAGTGACAAGTATATATATAAACGCATACAAAATTTATAGTCAATTGGGCAAACTGTTTCTGCTTAAGTGTAAAGTAACAAAAAATCTGAAAAAAGGTGCTGTGCCGCAATGGGTTAACGGAACTCAACAAACTTTTTTTTGGGACCTTGACCAAGTAATATTTCGCAAAATTGGACGTAATATCCTTCCAAAATAATATTTTGGTCAATCGTCAGAGCGGCATGGGTTAACAAATTCCAAATCTGTTAAAAGAGTGAACTCCATTCTCAAAGACGAACATATACAAAATTTGAAGGCAATGTGTTACACCATTTCTAATTTATAGCATAATTAATAGATCAGCTAACGAAAAAATCTATAAAAAGCTGTTGGGCCGCAATGTGTTAATAAAACTCCACAAATATTTTTTTGAGGCTTTCTTTTTAACCAAAGCAGTAATTTGAAAAATTGACCAAACCTTGCTTTTTTACAATTTGCACGATACCAGTCAACGCCTGGTAAATCTGCTAGAATTATCTAATATATGTATAAAGAAGATAATTTGTTTGTTTGTTTATCCAGGATTGTCACAAAATTTGAAAGGAATTATTCTGACAGCCGGAGAAGTGACATAGGCTATGTCAAACTTTTATAAGTCAACAGGTTGCGGCTCCCGAGCCGTTTTAAGCTTTTTCGTGTTTTGATGTCGAGTCAAAACCAATTCACAAATGTTCCTCTTAACCACCGAAATTAGTTGTAAAAATTTTGTTGCAATAAATTAACCCATTTCGGTCTGGCGTGTTTCCGGTTTGTGTCCAATTTTACATGGTGGTTTCCCAGTCGAAAAGAGAGTCTGACACAAATTTATGTTGAGTTCGGTGAGCATGTTTGTGCACGAAGGCGCAATGAAGCTTTTTTACTCTTTTTGATGTCGAGTCAAAACGGTTTGACCGATTGACTTGAAATTTTGCACAAATGTTCCTCTTAGCTTCCATAAATTTTGTGTTTCCGGTTCGTGTCCAATTTTACAGGGTTGCAGTCGAAAAGAGAAGCTGGCACAAATTTTTGTTGAGTTCGGTTGACATGTTTGGGCACGAAGGCGCAATGAAGCTTTTTCAATGTTTTTGATGTCGAGTCAGTAGTATAGCTAGACTGGTTCTAGACCAGCAAATGACGTCACATTTTAAAACATTTTTAGTTATTTCAATTTTTATTTGTTTTGTAGTCAAATTCTATGAATAGGAATTTTTATTGTTTTTACATATAGCAAAAGTGTTTTATATTAACAAAGAAAAAAGTTTAGTAAATTATATTGATGTAATTGTATTAATGAAATTTTAGAAATATTTTGAACTTATATTTGAAAAAAGAATTTGATGTGCATGTGCGTATGTGTCTGTGCGTCAGAGGAATTTCTTTTTGTTTATGCTATAAAGAATAAATTTATTTAAATAAAATAATTTAAGAATATTTTTTAAATTTTAAGAATAATTTTTTAATTTAAATTAGCTAGAAATGATTTTAATTACGGAACAAATAACAAATATTAAAAAATTAACGAATATCAAAAAAAAAAAAAACAAAAAACCAACAAGATTAAATTGCGCTAAAATTTTTCCTTGTTTTATTATTACTGAGATTGAAATGGCCAAGACGTGTTCCACTTTCCGTGGAAGCATTACCGGTAATTCAAAGGGAGTACAATGCAGTGCAGTGTGTCGTGGTTTTTTCCATATTCGGTGCACGTCAGTCACGAAATGTACAAAATGTCCTTCAAATGGGAATGAATCTATGGTAATCATTGAAGAAAATAATGATAATGATGCAGAATACAACCTTGTTGAGGACAATGATGACGATTTAAATGCTGCTAAACAATTATCTAACTTTGATTTCACAAATTGTTCCCTGGATAAAATGGCACAATACTTAAAGGGTTTATGCTCCGTTTTGATTCGAATACTTATGCTTCGAGTGATTGAAAATAACAAATCCCAAAATTTCTTTAGCTCCCAATTAAATGAATTATTAAACACAATAGCAAAATTGTCAAAGAAAATCAAACTTTACAAGAACAATTAAAAAAATCCGAAAACAAAAATATTGATCTGGAACAAAAAATAAACAAAATTGAAGCAAAATTGGATGAGACACAACAACAAAAAAACAATAAAAATATAATATTTGCTGGGCTTTCACAAGAAGTATCAAATTCAAAAGAGAATATAGTTCGGCTGTACCAAGCAAAAACACAGTAACTAACAATATGATCAAATTCGAGTTAAGAGCAAAAATGGACTTACTATTTTGTTTCCTAACATTGTGCATTGTCACTTTTACGATGTGAACCCTCAGTGAGTAAAAATGATGCTTCCAAAACACAGTAAGTGCATTGTTTACATCACGATTCCTAGTTCAAAACACAGTAACAAACAAATCCCAAATTAAAACAGTAATTGCAATGAGTTACTGTGTTCTAATTTGGTGTTTGTACTTACTGTGTTTTAAAAGTGAAAAATAGTTCGGTTTTGTGTAATCACAAAGCGGCTATCCCAAGCAAAAACACAGTAACTAACAAAATTAAATTGTTTTTTTTAATTCTCTTTTTTCAATGTTTACTTGTTTTTTGTACTCTATTTTTAATGTAATAAATTGTACCTCGCAAAAAAAAACTGGGTGATTTTCTCTGCGCTAGTTAATATTGTAAACCAACCAAACGGTCCAGATGAAGTTCGCTTTAAATTACTTACTAAAGGTCATACCCATATGAGTGCTGATGGAATTCATGGGAACATTGAAAAAAAAATAGGCAGGAAGCGAAATATTTATGATTTCCAAGAGCTATGCGAGGTAATAGAAAGTTCACGTAAAAATTTACGAATTTTAAAATTGGAACAGTTTCATCAATGGAAGTCAGGTAAACGGTCTTTAATGAAAAAGAAAAATATTGAAGATTCCATGACAAATTTTAAATTGTGGAATTTGGTGGAAGTAAAATTTACAAAAGGATGCCGAACAATTGAATATAAAAACGATTTCGGTGAAAATTTCAAGTTACTGGACTTTCTAAAAAAAAAAGAAAATATAAACAACGTTCCATGCTTAATCGAACACCGCGGTGTGGAGAAAAAAAAAGGAAACAATAATCAAAGAGCTTGTTCAATTAATGCCAGTTAATAGGCGCTCATTTTGGAATAATCTAAATGAGTCTGAAACATCAAAAGACTTAGTTACTTTTGACACCAATAACGTGGAAGAATAACAAATTACATAATATTTTGTACAAATTAATCTAAATTACATTTTTTATAATTATTAATTTTTTTTTAAATTTCTTAGTAGATAACACTGAATTATTTTTGTTAAGTTTATATTTTCAGATGAATTATTTTTGTCTAGTTTTAATTTGTATTTTCAAATGAAATTTTTTTGTTTAGTTTTAATTTTTATTTTCAATGAATTATTTTTTTTTGTTAAGTTTTTATTTTAATGAATTTTTTATATTTTAATAAAGTGTTTTATTATTATAGTGATTTAAAAATTTTAATAATTTTTCTTTTACGATAATGTAAAAGGCAATACCTACTGTGTTTTTGTTTTGAGATTTAATTATTAAATTAATACTTGCTTTACTTTAAAAACACAGTAAATTCAAATACTGTGTTTTTACCCGGTTTTCTTCGCTTAAATTTTCAATAATACCCATTTAAAACAAAAAAGCTTTTCGGAATTATCCAAAATTAAGAGTAATCGAATCGAAATGGTATTAAAAAGAAGCATACTCATTCCATTTATAAGAAAAAATTACTAAGACCACAAATTTTTAAAAGATGTTGTGAGGCTTCAAAATTAAGCGTTTTGCTTAATTTCTCGAAAGTATACTTGAATCAATTACTGTGTTTTTGCTTGGGACAGCCGAGTTCTTCAAATAGCCAGGAAAATTGATGCGAATATTAAGTCGGAAAATATCCTGAACGTTACCGAAATAAAAAAAAAAAGACAGCCTGGAAATAATGCATTATATCTTGTAGAACTAAACTCTGAAGAAGCGAAAAATGAGGTTATGATGAAGAAACGGAAAAAACATATATTCACATCAGAAATTTTTGTGGGAAGTCAAAATAATAATGAAATTTTTCTTCACAATCACCTCACTCCAATGCAATCGAAGCTCTATTATGAAGCCAAAACGATCAAAGAAGCACACAATTTTCATTTTCCTTGGATTAAGAACAATCAAATTTTCTTACGTCAAACGGCTGCAAGTAAGGTCTATCAAATATCTTCTTTTAATGATATTCAATTTGTCAAAAAGGTATTTAAGAGCTTGGTTTAATTAAAAATTATTATTACACACTTTTTTAAAATTTATATTTTTTCTTTATTTAATCAATAAGAATTTCTATTTACATAATTGCTAAATTTACTAATTAAAAAACGATTGTATATTCAAACTAATTATTTTATTACAAATTTTATTAATTACTTCTTATTTACACTTTATTACATAACATTAAACTACAATTTAATTTTATATGATTCAATATTTTGCTTCGTGAATTTCTTAATTATTTTTCCAGATACAAGCACTTTATATTTCTATTTAAACATCAAATTTTTTAATACTAATTTAACCTCAAAAAAAAAAAAAAGAAAAAAAATGGTAATTCATTATTTAATTTTTTTTAATTAATAAAAATTCCACTTTAAATTATTATCTTAATATACTATAAAAAAGAATATTATATTTCCACGATAAATTTATAAAATATTTTTTATTTTTATTCTATTACATAACCTTAAATAATTTACATTGCTATTAAAATTTAAAGAAAAAAAATTTCTTATTTATTAACTTATTATTTTTACAACTTTCTAAATTTGCGATTACACTTCACTAATATTTGTAATATTTTTAATATTATTAATTTTTTTTCTGTTAATCTATTTTTGTTATTTTTTTTTATTTTGATTATTGACATTATTTTTTTTTTTGCCAGTAATTATGACAGTAATTATGACACTAATTAAAACATTTAAATTTACTGAGAATTCCTACAATTTTCCTACATTATTTTCATTCGATTATATAAATCTCTAATCGCTTTAACTTTTTATTATATTGTTTTGATTTCATTATTATTTAAAAACAAGTAAAGAAACAGTCAGTCGGTGCAACCGACTTAGAAATACCCTACACCTATTTGGTTCAAATTTAAGGACATATCCATAAGTCATTTAAACACCATAAAAGCTGTTATTAATTTGATCGTAAGACATAGCTAGCCAAATTAACTTTATAATACTAAAAACATTTTCTAATTATATTATCTATTAAAAAATATTACAAATTCTTACTAATTTGTCTATTTAAAAATATTCAAAAACAAGCAAACTTGAAATAAATGAAAATATATTTATTCCAACTCAATTACAAAATGAAAAAATTCTAATTATTAAATTTTGTGATAAAAAGATAATCAAAGCATAATATATTTAATAATCCAAATTTTTAAAAATTGCAATTATTTTAAGTGGTTAGTTTATATACCTAATAGAAAAGCTTACAAACGCAAAATATGCAATATATGTATTTCTAAAATACAATTACAAATTTAGACCTTTTCATATAATTCATTTAAATATTCAAATAAATTTTACATAAATGCAGCAAGTACCTTTGAATATAGCTGAACCACTACAATTAAGTCTAGATTTCGGAGACACATAGGACATAGGAAATATATTCTTTGGCTTTGAAATTAAACTCAACCAGAACCAATTCCCATGGTACTTTCATTACTAGTAACCTAGAGTTTAAATTTCATCAAAATACCGGCATTATTTTTTGAGTTATGGTGTTTTAAGATATATGTTTGTTAGTCCTTGAACTTGTCAAGGGTTCCAGAACCCCAAACCATGGTACGATTTCGCCCATATGCAGTCCCGTCATACTTTCAATACTAGTTAACCCTTGTATACAATTGGAACGTTCTATCTTAATTTTAAGTTACTAGTTTTATTAATTTCGATGATAAGCTTTTACACATTTGGGGGTCTAAGAGAGGTCCTAAACCACCACTCCAAATGATCCCAAATTAGGGGGGCATGGAAGAAATAGTAAAGAACACCCTGGGCCAAATTTGAAGCTTCTACATTTGTTTCAAGTTACTATTTTTATTAATTTCGAAAATATGCTTTAAGGTCCTCGGAACTGAGTGCCTGGTCCCCGACCCACTAGTCCAATGGGGTCCAAATTTCAAAGACACTTATGCAATAGGAAGGGACACCCTGATACCAAATTTGGAGGTTATATCTTCATTGGTTTCGGAATTACGCTAGTTTGGCCTAAATTCGATAAAAAAGTTCTCAGTTCCGAACCCATTGTCCAATCCTCACCGTACGTAATCACCGCCGTAGTTTCATTACCAATAACCTACAGCACAAATTTCATGAAGATAGCCTCATTAGTTGTTGAGTTATCGTGATTTTTAATATATGTTCGTTATCCCTGACACCGACTAAAAGGTCCAGAATCCGAACCCATGGGCTGATTTCGCCCTTATACAGCCCGCGCCTTACTTATAGTACTAGTTAATCCTTGTACACAATTTAAACGATCTATCTTAATTTTAAGTAACTATTTTTAGTAATTTCGATTATAAGCTTTTAAAATTTGGGAGGTCTGAGAGGGGTACTGAACCACCACTCCAATTGATCCCAAATTAAGGGAACACGCAAGAGATAGTAAAGAACACCCTTGTGGCAAATTGGAAGCTTCTACATTTTTTCAAGTTGTTATCTTTATTAATTTTAAAGATATGTTTTAAGGTCTTCGGAAATGTGTGGCTGGTCCCCGACCCAGTAGTCCAATGGGACCCAAATTCTCAAGACACTTAAGAGATAGGAGGGGACACCCTGATACCAAATTTGGAGGTTCTATCTTCATTGGTTTCGGAATTATGCTCGTTTGGCCTAAATTCGATCAAAAAGTTCTAGGTTCCGAACGCATGGTCCAATCCCGACCTTACGGAATCCTCGAAGTAGTTTCATTACTAGTTACCTACAGCACCAATTTGATGAAGAAAGCGCCATTAGTTGTTGAGTTATCGTGATTTCTTATATATGTTCGTTAGCCCTTCGATCGATAAAAAGGTCCAGAATCCGAACCCATGGGCCGATTTCGCCCATATGCAATCCCCGCCGTACTTTCAGTCCTAGTAACCTGCAGTTAATATTTCATCAAGATAGCTCCATTATTTTTTGAGTTATCGTGCCTACGGACGGACGGACGGACGGACATGGCTATATCGACTAAGGCGGTCACGCTGATCACAAATATATATACTTTTTCATATCTAGCTCGCTTCCTTTAGGTGGTTACAAACACCATACCAAAGTTAATATACCCCTTTACCTATTCTATAGGTGTAGGGTATAAAAATAATCGATTATGTTTGTATATAATATTATCATATATTGTTTTGATTTTTTTATTCCATGTAAAAAATAATGCATTACATACGTCCATACTCAAATGTTTGCTTATCGAATTCATGTATATAAAAATCTTAATATCTTACATACTTTCATTACTCACATATTATATCATTTACCGAATATAAAAATTTTAAGTAAAAATGGAAACAGCTGATGAAATAAACCTAGACACAGATTTATTAGTTAATTATTATACAGAGGTAGGCAACCATTTAAATAATAATGAATATCGAAACAATGTTAATACATTGTACCTAAATATGCAAAGTCTTCGCAATAAATTAAATGATTTGGAATTACTGATAAATTCATATGAATATGATATCCATGTTATAGTCCTTTCAGAAATATGGTTAAGTCAAACAGAAAATAAGTTTTTTAACTTACCATCTTACAACGTATATTTCTCCAATAGGAAAGATTCTTATGGAGGTGTTGCAATTTATGTCAGTGAAAAACTATGTAGTACATTAATTTTTGAAGAGGAATTCCAAGAATCTAATATAGTAGGTATTAACATAACAAAACATAATATTAATGTATTTAGTTTTTCACTGACATAAATTCCAACACCTCCATAAGAATCTTTCCTATTGGAGAAATATACGTTGTAAGATGGTAAGTTAAAAAACTTATTTTCTGTTTGACTTAACCATATTTCTGAAAGGACTATAACATGGATGGATATATAGGTCTCACAATACCCACGTTACCGTTTTTCTTGAAAAATTAGATTTAATAACAAATAAATATAGAAACTCAATTATTTTAGGAGATATGAACATGAATTTATTAAACTCAAACAATAGTGAAATCAAAAACTATTCTAGTACATTACTTAGTAATGGTTTTGTTATATATAATAATAAAACTGATAAATACGCAACAAGAATTGGCAAAACATCTAAAACCATTATTGACCATTTTATCACTGATATGGTTAAATTTAAATATTTTTTTTATATTCTAAATACTTCACTAACTGACCACCAACGATTTTTTATAAGTGTTTATCTAAAACCTATCAAGGAAAATAAAAACAAAGTTAAAAAAGTTATGCTCACTTAGAAAAAGATAAAATTTGGTCTAATTTGGGGTTATATAATGATTTCAATAAATTTGTATCTGATCTCAGCACTGTGATAGAAAATAACACACAAGTTTATAATGTTGTTGAAAAGAAAAAAAAAGAATGGATAACAAATGAGATAATAAACAAAATTAAAATTCGAGAATCATTTTATAAATATACCAAAAAATATCCAAATGACATCCGTATTAAAGAGCTTTACGAAGATATTAAAGAGGAAGTAAAAAATCTTGTTGCTGAAGCAAAAAAAAAATTTTACTCTGATGAATTTAATAGGGATCCGGGAAACAGTAAAAAACTGTGGGACTTATATAAAAAAGTTATGTTTAATAAAGCTTCTTTGAATTCTTCTAATTATATTAAGCTATTAGAACACAACAATCAAATTATTTCTAATGAACAAATCATAGCTGAATCAATGAATAATTTTTTCATAAATTTTACAGACGAACTTAACATTTCTACACTCGCTGTAGACTATGATTATTTGAATCAATTTTCAACTAACATTTATTCAAGCTTTAATCTGAGTCCAACGAATATTGAAGAAATCTCCGAGACAATTAATATGTTAAAAACAAATGCGGCAACTGGTTATGACAACATCTCGGCTAGATTTATTAGAAAATATTCAGATATTTTAGCTCCGTTATTAGTCAAATTTGTTAATATTTTTCAAAACTCAACTTTTCCAGAAAGCTTAAAAACTGCGATTATAACACCCATATTCAAAAGCGGTTGCGTAACTAAAAGAACAAATTACCGGCCCATTTCAATTTAAAGTGCGTTTTCTAAAATATTTGAAATAGTTATTAAGAATAGAATTGAAAATTTTCTTAAAAGTAATAATATTTTACATAGCGAGCAATATGGGTTTGAAAAAAACTCAAACACAACCGCGGCCTGTCTTAATCTGACAGATTTTGTTACTAAAAACATAGACAGTGGTAGATATGTTGCATGCATTTTTTTAGACTTGCAAAAAGCATTTGACTGCGTAGACCATAACATTCTACTTTATAAACTTAAAAAACTAAATTTCAATCACAATCAAATTAATTTCTTCAAAACATATCTGCTAAATCGGAAACAAAAAGTTAAAAATAATTGTGCCACTAGTACCTCTAGCGTCATTAGAAAGGAGTTCCGCAAGGGTCAATTCTAGGGCCAGATTTATTTAAGATCTTAATGACCTTGCGAATTTAAGATTAAAAGGAACAATGTATGCAGATGATACAGTTTTAAAATATTCTGAGAACTGTGAGGCTAACTTAAAAAATTCCATTATTCACGATCTCAGTGTAATAGAAAGATGGCTCAATAATCATAAACTTTTACTGAATATTAAAAAAATAAAAATTATTGTTTAATAAATCGGTAATAAATTATACAGTAGTTTTAAAATGATTTATAGAAACACCGCTCTAGAAGTAGTAAAAAACTATAACTATCTTGGACTAATTTTAGATAATAAATTAAAATGGATCAATATTAATATTGATCATATTGTCAAAAAAACAAGTTCATATATTTTTATTCTACGTCGTCTGAGAAATTTCTTTTCAAAAGACGTATTATACGTAATTTTTTCTTCATATGTTTTGTCAAATATTACCTATCTCAATCCTATATGGTCTGGAGCTCCACAAATTGCATTAAATAAAATAAACATTCTCCATAAGAAAGCTATTAAAGTAATTTACTTTCATTCTAATCTTTTTCCATCAAGATTGTTGTATACAGGTAGGTTCTTAAGTTTTGATAATATTTGCACACGTGAGTTATATAAGTTAACTTAATACAATATGTATTGTATTAAAAAAATATTAATAAAAAAAAATTTAAAATTCAATAATAACTAAAAACAAGTGATGAAAAAAAACCAAGGGTTTTTAAAAAAGCACATTTTCAAAATTATATTGTATTACATACTGAGTTTAACTTTGGAAATATTTACTTGGAAATAGTTACTACTCACTTATAATATTTACTGCTAACACTAAATTTTTTATTTAAAAGTTGTTATAGCCCTTCAATGGGGAAGGTTGCCAAATTTCTCAAGTCTCTAACTTCAACTTCTCCCCCCCCCCCCTCATCCTCTAGTTTTTTAGGTCCTAGGAATTAAATTGTGAATTACACAAAAATTTGAAATTTTACTTAAAATTTTATTATCTAAGCAAAAATGGGTAAAACTAAGAGACACTTTCTTCAATTTAAGGAACCCCTTTTAAATTTAAGAAAAACCTTTAACATATGTTAAAATATAATGTTGGACCTTTAAATTTTGTATTTTAATAAAAAAAAAATTGGACAGGTATTCAAGTTACAGGTGTTTAAAAATAGCATAATTTCAATTTTCGGGCCCTTATATCTCCTAAACAGGGGGCTTGACAAAAAAATTTTGTTCACTGACTCCTACTATTTTTTGAGGATCTAACTTCTCCCAAAATTCCTAGCTTGAACCGTTTAGAAGATATGTGAGGCCAAAAATTTTGCAAAAATTGAGTTTTATATAATGGTAAATTTTAGTACCGTATGGCAACCCTATACATTTAAGCGACATATTTTTGTAAAGCCTATAAAAGCAGCTCTCTAATACCGTTTTTCGATTGAAAATAAACCTAACAGAACTTTTGTTATATCACTTTAAATATAGGGCTTTTTTGGAATTTTCAGGGGCTGTAACTTCGTCACCCTTCAAAATTAAGAAAAACCTTTGAGACATGTTGAAATATAATTATGGAGCTTTGAATTTTGTCTATCACTAAAAAAAAATTTGGACAGGTATTCAAGTTACAGGTGTTTAAAAATAGCAAAATTTCAATTTTCGAGCCCTTATAGCTCCTAAATAGGGGGCTTGACAAAAAAATTTTGTTAACCGACTCCTACTAATTTCTGAGTATCTAACTCCTCCCAAAATTTCAAGACCCTAGCTTGAACCGTTCAGAAGATATGTGTCACCAAAAATTTTGCGAAAATTGAGTTTTGCGTAATGTTAAATTTTAGTACTGTATGGCAACCCTAAACATTTGCCTTGTAAAAATTTATAAAGTTTATTAAACCAGCTATCATTTGCCGTTTTCAGATTGAATATATATGTAACAGAACTCTTGTTATAACAATTTAAATATAGGGCTTTTTCCAACTTTGGGGGGCTGCAGCCCCGTAACAGGTGGGGCTACAGAAAAAAATTCTTCTACGAAATTATTTTTTTGCAAAAACTATCCATGGTTAAAATTTCTTTTCTCTATTTCAAACGGTGTAAAAGTTTTTGTAAACATACGGACGGACAGAGTGAAGCTATATAGGCACATTTTTACAAAATTTTTTTGAAAATGTGCTAATAAAATAATAACTTTTTACTTTTTACTTTTAAAATAGATAGATCTTTATTCTTCAAAATTTAAGATTATGTATAGTAATACAATTTTGTTACAATTCACATTCATTAATAGAATTTAACTTTGCTTATCCTTAACTTCCTTATTCTCAATACCTCAAAATGGAAGAAAATCGATTCGCCTTCTGTAGTGGTTCAACGCCAAATTGATTTGATATCATCAACACGACGCTATTATCCATCCATTTAGTCACAACGACATTTTGTTCTTTATCAATGCAACTTTCGTAAAAACCTCTTTGTTGCTTTTTAAAATCTTTTTTACTTGACAAAATGCATTTTTGTGTGCGATTTTCGCGAACTGTTCCTGTAGCGCCTATTTGTTTATTATAAAGCTCAGTTATCAATTTAGCACTGCTGAAAAAGTTGTCAAAAAACAAAGAAAATTGTAGGTTCGAATAATAATCTTTTAATAATGTTGCAAAGTTTAAAACAACTTAACCTCCAAGTCCAAAATCTTCCCTAAATTTTTCGGTACTATTTACATTTTTACCTTGATAAAGATCGAATTGAATAAAATATCCACTTTTTAATGCAGCTGTCCGTGCTTTATATCCAAACCTAATTGGTTTATTTTTTAAAAATTGTTTACAGGAATGCCTGCCGTAATATTTAATCATTGTTTCGTCGATTGAAACGCAAGCTTCCACTGGTGCAAATTTGATAAATTTTTTATTTGTTTCATTTACCAATGGACGAACTTTTGCAAACTTATCATTTTTGTCTAAGTGGGAGTTATCACAAACATGGAAATGGCGAAAAATGTCATCAAACCGATTTCTTCTCATTGTGTTCGATATTAATTCATTTGAAGAATCACTTCTGTTCTCACAATACATTCTTCTTCGCGGTACAAAATTATATGAAGTTACTAACAAAATTCCAATAAAACTGAAAATTTCGTCAGGTGTAGTGTTCAGTTCCAAATTATTTTCAGCAGCATATTTATTTGTTGAATTAGAAATAAATAGCGCTGTATCGTTATTAACAAATAACTTAAAAAATTCAATAGGCTCTTTAGCTGCACCCATAGCAAGAGGGGTAAGTAAAGCTCCATTCCAAGACCGCTCAATAGCAATAATTCCATTAATATCTCCTTCTTGCCAATTCATTGTCTTTTTCCTTTTTTGTAAATGAGCAAGAGGTACATCATCCAAACTGTCGAAGTTGTCCACTCCTCTGAATATTTCAGCTTGAGCATTTAGTTGATTCCGAGTAAAATGATTTGGATCCACATCATTTTCATCACCAGAGTCCTCGTCCGTATTTGCACCATCATCAGGAGGCAATATTATGAAAGATTGCGGTATCTCATTTTCATCTTCTTCTTCAAGTTTTTCTAAAATTTCTGACACTGTTAAACAGTTTTTCCTTTAAAAATTTAAAAAAAATAATTATTCATATTATCCCATAGGGTCAAAAACGACCCACTTGTAAAACTCGCGATATCTAACATTTGAAAAGTTTAACTTATCAATATTATATGTTTTTAGTTAGAAGAATCATAAAACTAAAAAAAAATTGTATTTCCGATGAAAAAATATTAAATATTATATTTAAACTTACCAACTACTAAATTTTTCCATTTTGAAAAAAAAATAACACAATTTAAATTTTCACTTTTTTTAAACTATTAACACTTTCAGTATATTCAAAACACTAAAATTTTATATAAGTTATTTGACACAAAGTATTTTAAAAATATCATGGCTAACTAGAATTTTCAAAAATTTAAAACAATATTTAAAAACAGTTGAAATAGTAATTGGGTCGTTTTCGACCCGTTGGTATAATATGTATTTGGGTTTAAATGGGTATTAACAAAAATTTAATTCTTTATTTAAAAAATTATAAATCAAAGAAATGTTTATTTAGTCAAAAATTTAACATTAACAAAATTTAACCCAAATGGTCATATTATAATAACAATTCATGACCAGATGGTCAAAAAGCAGTACAAAACAAAATTAAATAAAAAAATGCTGACTTATAATATATTAGTTTTATAATATTCAATAGTATTTTCATTCATTAACAATATAAACAGAATAAAAAATTAAAACATTGAACTTGAACTATCATATTACAATTTTTAATAAAAAAATAAAATGAGTTTTTTTTTTATTACAATTTATTGTGAGTAATTTATTAGGGTTTTTTTAGTACAATTTATAACTCAATGGATAGCATTACAAAGCAACATTGTATTATTTTAGAGCTGCGTTGGAAAGTGTCGTTAACTTATATTATTGCTTTAAAAATTAAAAACCGATAGGCAAAAAAATAACTGCCTTTATAATTGTCTAAAATTAGACAATGAATTACCCTATGAATATAAATTAATTAGTAATATGCTAGAATTTAAAAGAAAAATAACAGAATTTATAATTGAAAGACACGTAAGTAATTAATTGAATTATGTAAACTTTAATTTGTCTAATTATATGAAATACTTAAATTAAATATAAAATAGTGAATTGAATTTTAAAATAGGTATTGAATTTTAAAATATGTAAAATTGAACTTTGAAAAAAAAATAGAGTAAATTGTTTTTTTGTTTTTTGATTTTTTATTCCATTCTATTTTGGTTTAATTTTTTTTTATGATTACATTGAGTTGTAATAATTATACTAAGAAAACAATGTGACAAATTATAACAAATTAATTATATACACAATAAAATTATTTTTGTAAAATAAAAACTACTGAATTAAATAAATAAAGAAAAAATAAAAAAAAAATTTCGGTTTTGCCTGTAAAATTATTTCAAATTTGATTTTAAAAAAATTTAAGTGTTAATACAAATTTCTGTGATAAATGGTAATCGGCTTATATTATCTAGAAATTATGTTAAGCATATTATAATATAAGTTCAAAAACATATTTAAAAAAGATGGAAATTGTGATAATTAAAATATGTAATAATTAAATTTATTTAAAACCACCTACGCAAATAAAAATTTCACATAAAATGTGAGCAATTTACAATTAACTCATTAAATTTAAAGGAAGTCTTATTCCATTTAGATCATACTATAAATAAATTTAAAACTAATAAAACCAGATGAGCTCAGAAGATATTCGAATAATTGAAGATATTCAAATTGTGTCACCAACAAACCAGGGACTTAGTGGGTTTAACTATATTAAATCTACAACAAGTGGAATGAACCATTACAATCAACCTGTTTGCCATCAGCAGAAGTTATACCACAAAAACTGTACCACGTATTAAGAATTACTAAACTGAACACTCAGTATGGTAAAAGAATATTGTTGGAGTTTGAAAACGTTGTTTTCTTTCTACCAACATATAGGGTGGATTTTCTATCGGAAAATGACATTATACAACTAAACAACCAAGTTAATATATATAATATGATAAATGATTAGTATTAATCAATAGTATATACTCTTATTTACTAATTTAATAAATAAATAAATAAAAATTAAAACTAAATTATATTACCTTTTTATTTTATATTTCCTTAAAAATTTTCAGATCCCCTAGTCTATTTATATTTCTTTAAAAATTTTCAGATACCATGTCAATTTCCTTTCACTGAAACACTCTCTATATGAGTTAAACAGAAAGTAAATTATTTTATTTAGTATAAAACAGTTCACAGTTCGTATAGGAGTTATAATCATGATCGAAAAATCTAACAAAATTTTAATTAAACATATTGATTTTACTATCAAAAGATTTAATAGTTTTAGAAAAAATTTTAGAAGAAAATTAAAACTCTAAAAGTGGTGTTAAATCATGCATAGCTGCCGTAATAGCACATTTAGAGTCATTAAAAACAAAAACAAAATACCAAATACTATTTGAAGATAATCACAAATTTTTCCATCGAGCTCTCAACATTATAGAGATGTATTTAATTTTAAAGATATCAGATTTCCAGTTTTAATAAGCGATATTCCAAAATTTGAGAAGTTAAATTTAATATTCGTTAACGTTTTTGGTTTAGAGATGATTAAAAAAGATAAATTTAAAGTAGTACCATTTTATCATACAAAATTAAAAAAGGAAAAACATGCTAATAACATCTTAAAATTAAATGATTACAAAAAAATGATACAGGTAACGCACTTACATAGCATAGAAAATCAGAAAAATAAATCAAACAAAAAAATTATAAGAAACTATGATATACATAGTTATGATACAAGATCGCAGAATCAGTTAAGACGTCAACTAGGAAGTCGGTTAAATGGGCTTCATCCAATAATAAATAGCAGCTATACATTATATAATCAAATAGATGATCAAATCAAAAACTTACCAATACATAAATTTGAAAAAACTGTTAAGAATGCATTGTTAGAAGCGTATATTACTTAATCACATAAATTTGTTCTTTATATGTATATGTATCTGTATTACTGTAAATCATAATATTTAATCGGCTTATTTTTTCCCATACAAATATAAACATCCTTTTTTAGAGCAAACTATTTGACCAATTTTAATGAAACAACAACCAAAAGAAAATTGAGTTTTGCGTAATGTTAAATTTTAGTACTGTATGGCAACCCTAAACATTTGCCTTGTAAAAATTTATAAAGTTTATTAAACCAGCTATCATTTGCCGTTTTCAGATTGAATATATATGTAACAGAACTCTTGTTATAACAATTTAAATATAGGGCTTTTTCCAACTTTGGGGGGCTGCAGCCCCGTAACAGGTGGGGCTACAGAAAAAAATTCTTCTACGAAATTATTTTTTTGCAAAAACTATCCATGGTTAAAATTTCTTTTCTCTATTTCAAACGGTGTAAAAGTTTTTGTAAACATACGGACGGACAGAGTGAAGCTATATAGGCACATTTTTACAAAATTTTTTTGAAAATGTGCTAATAAAATAATAACTTTTTACTTTTTACTTTTAAAATAGATAGATCTTTATTCTTCAAAATTTAAGATTATGTATAGTAATACAATTTTGTTACAATTCACATTCATTAATAGAATTTAACTTTGCTTATCCTTAACTTCCTTATTCTCAATACCTCAAAATGGAAGAAAATCGATTCGCCTTCTGTAGTGGTTCAACGCCAAATTGATTTGATATCATCAACACGACGCTATTATCCATCCATTTAGTCACAACGACATTTTGTTCTTTATCAATGCAACTTTCGTAAAAACCTCTTTGTTGCTTTTTAAAATCTTTTTTACTTGACAAAATGCATTTTTGTGTGCGATTTTCGCGAACTGTTCCTGTAGCGCCTATTTGTTTATTATAAAGCTCAGTTATCAATTTAGCACTGCTGAAAAAGTTGTCAAAAAACAAAGAAAATTGTAGGTTCGAATAATAATCTTTTAATAATGTTGCAAAGTTTAAAACAACTTAACCTCCAAGTCCAAAATCTTCCCTAAATTTTTCGGTACTATTTACATTTTTACCTTGATAAAGATCGAATTGAATAAAATATCCACTTTTTAATGCAGCTGTCCGTGCTTTATATCCAAACCTTATTGGTTTATTTTTTAAAAATTGTTTACAGGAATGCCTGCCGTAATATTTAATCATTGTTTCGTCGATTGAAACGCAAGCTTCCACTGGTGCAAATTTGATAAATTTTTTATTTGTTTCATTTACCAATGGACGAACTTTTGCAAACTTATCATTTTTGTCTAAGTGGGAGTTATCACAAACATGGAAATGGCGAAAAATGTCATCAAACCGATTTCTTCTCATTGTGTTCGATATTAATTCATTTGAAGAATCACTTCTGTTCTCACAATACATTCTTCTTCGCGGTACAAAATTATATGAAGTTACTAACAAAATTCCAATAAAACTGAAAATTTCGTCAGGTGTAGTGTTCAGTTCCAAATTATTTTCAGCAGCATATTTATTTGTTGAATTAGAAATAAATAGCGCTGTATCGTTATTAACAAATAACTTAAAAAATTCAATAGGCTCTTTAGCTGCACCCATAGCAAGAGGGGTAAGTAAAGCTCCATTCCAAGACCGCTCAATAGCAATAATTCCATTAATATCTCCTTCTTGCCAATTCATTGTCTTTTTCCTTTTTTGTAAATGAGCAAGAGGTACATCATCCAAACTGTCGAAGTTGTCCACTCCTCTGAATATTTCAGCTTGAGCATTTAGTTGATTCCGAGTAAAATGATTTGGATCCACATCATTTTCATCACCAGAGTCCTCGTCCGTATTTGCACCATCATCAGGAGGCAATATTATGAAAGATTGCGGTATCTCATTTTCATCTTCTTCTTCAAGTTTTTCTAAAATTTCTGACACTGTTAAACAGTTTTTCCTTTAAAAATTTAAAAAAAATAATTATTCATATTATCCCATAGGGTCAAAAACGACCCACTTGTAAAACTCGCGATATCTAACATTTGAAAAGTTTAACTTATCAATATTATATGTTTTTAGTTAGAAGAATCATAAAACTAAAAAAAAATTGTATTTCCGATGAAAAAATATTAAATATTATATTTAAACTTACCAACTACTAAATTTTTCCATTTTGAAAAAAAAATAACACAATTTAAATTTTCACTTTTTTTAAACTATTAACACTTTCAGTATATTCAAAACACTAAAATTTTATATAAGTTATTTGACACAAAGTATTTTAAAAATATCATGGCTAACTAGAATTTTCAAAAATTTAAAACAATATTTAAAAACAGTTGAAATAGTAATTGGGTCGTTTTCGACCCGTTGGTATAATATGTATTTGGGTTTAAATGGGTATTAACAAAAATTTAATTCTTTATTTAAAAAATTATAAATCAAAGAAATGTTTATTTAGTCAAAAATTTAACATTAACAAAATTTAACCCAAATGGTCATATTATAATAACAATTCATGACCAGATGGTCAAAAAGCAGTACAAAACAAAATTAAATAAAAAAATGCTGACTTATAATATATTAGTTTTATAATATTCAATAGTATTTTCATTCATTAACAATATAAACAGAATAAAAAATTAAAACATTGAACTTGAACTATCATATTACAATTTTTAATAAAAAAATAAAATGAGTTTTTTTTTTATTACAATTTATTGTGAGTAATTTATTAGGGTTTTTTTAGTACAATTTATAACTCAATGGATAGCATTACAAAGCAACATTGTATTATTTTAGAGCTGCGTTGGAAAGTGTCGTTAACTTATATTATTGCTTTAAAAATTAAAAACCGATAGGCAAAAAAATAACTGCCTTTATAATTGTCTAAAATTAGACAATGAATTACCCTATGAATATAAATTAATTAGTAATATGCTAGAATTTAAAAGAAAAATAACAGAATTTATAATTGAAAGACACGTAAGTAATTAATTGAATTATGTAAACTTTAATTTGTCTAATTATATGAAATACTTAAATTAAATATAAAATAGTGAATTGAATTTTAAAATAGGTATTGAATTTTAAAATATGTAAAATTGAACTTTGAAAAAAAATAGAGTAAATTGTTTTTTTGTTTTTTGATTTTTTATTCCATTCTATTTTGGTTTAATTTTTTTTTATGATTACATTGAGTTGTAATAATTATACTAAGAAAACAATGTGACAAATTATAACAAATTAATTATATACACAATAAAATTATTTTTGTAAAATAAAAACTACTGAATTAAATAAATAAAGAAAAAATAAAAAAAAAATTTCGGTTTTGCCTGTAAAATTATTTCAAATTTGATTTTAAAAAAATTTAAGTGTTAATACAAATTTCTGTGATAAATGGTAATCGGCTTATATTATCTAGAAATTATGTTAAGCATATTATAATATAAGTTCAAAAACATATTTAAAAAAGATGGAAATTGTGATAATTAAAATATGTAATAATTAAATTTATTTAAAACCACCTACGCAAATAAAAATTTCACATAAAATGTGAGCAATTTACAATTAACTCATTAAATTTAAAGGAAGTCTTATTCCATTTAGATCATACTATAAATAAATTTAAAACTAATAAAACCAGATGAGCTCAGAAGATATTCGAATAATTGAAGATATTCAAATTGTGTCACCAACAAACCAGGGACTTAGTGGGTTTAACCTGGTTTAACTATATTAAATCTACAACAAGTG
The DNA here is from genome assembly GCA_963082915.1 of Dolichopus griseipennis. Taxonomy (NCBI): domain Eukaryota; kingdom Metazoa; phylum Arthropoda; class Insecta; order Diptera; family Dolichopodidae; genus Dolichopus; species Dolichopus griseipennis. Next base: position 130,243,310 of record OY720441.1, read on the forward strand.
GAATGAACCATTACAATCAACCTGTTTGCCATCAGCAGAAGTTATACCACAAAAACTGTACCACGTATTAAGAATTACTAAACTGAACACTCAGTATGGTAAAAGAATATTGTTGGAGTTTGAAAACGTTGTTTTCTTTCTACCAACATATAGGGTGGATTTTCTATCGGAAAATGACATTATACAACTAAACAACCAAGTTAATACATATAATATGATAAATGATTAGTATTAATCAATAGTATATACTCTTATTTACTAATTTAATAAATAAATAAATAAAAATTAAAACTAAATTATATTACCTTTTTATTTTATATTTCCTTAAAAATTTTCAGATCCCCTAGTCTATTTATATTTCTTTAAAAATTTTCAGATACCATGTCAATTTCCTTTCACTGAAACTCTCTCTATATGAGTTAAACAGAAAGTAAATTATTTTATTTAGTATAAAACAGTTCACAGTTCGTATAGGAGTTATAATCATGATCGAAAAATCTAACAAAATTTTAATTAAACATATTGATTTTACTATCAAAAGATTTAATAGTTTTAGAAAAAATTTTAGAAGAAAATTAAAACTCTAAAAGTGGTGTTAAATCATGCATAGCTGCCGTAATAGCACATTTAGAGTCATTAAAAACAAAAACAAAATACCAAATACTATTTGAAGATAATCACAAATTTTTCCATCGAGCTCTCAACATTATAGAGATGTATTTAATTTTAAAGATATCAGATTTCCAGTTTTAATAAGCGATATTCCAAAATTTGAGAAGTTAAATTTAATATTCGTTAACGTTTTTGGTTTAGAGATGATTAAAAAAGATAAATTTAAAGTAGTACCATTTTATCATACAAAATTAAAAAAGGAAAAACATGCTAATAACATCTTAAAATTAAATGATTACAAAAAAATGATACAGGTAACGCACTTACATAGCATAGAAAATCAGAAAAATAAATCAAACAAAAAAATTATAAGAAACTATGATATACATAGTTATGATACAAGATCGCAGAATCAGTTAAGACGTCAACTAGGAAGTCGGTTAAATGGGCTTCATCCAATAATAAATAGCAGCTATACATTATATAATCAAATAGATGATCAAATCAAAAACTTACCAATACATAAATTTGAAAAAACTGTTAAGAATGCATTGTTAGAAGCGTATATTACTTAATCACATAAATTTGTTCTTTATATTTATATGTATCTGTATTACTGTAAATCATAATATTTAATCGGCTTATTTTTTCCCATACAAATATAAACATCCTTTTTTAGAGCAAACTATTTGACCAATTTTAATGAAACAACAACCAAAAGAAAGGTTTTTTTTGTTTTCATAGGACAAAGATTTTTTTTTTTTAGAATATTGCTTTTTTTCAGGTGAAAATCCGTCTTTAATTTAACGGTCACGCTTTTAAAAGTTGAGGCTTATGACTCTAATATTATGCGCCGACTTTCTGTGTAAAAGTAATTCATTTTCGGTTGTATTCGCAGCTCAATCAAACTATGTATTATAGGCGCCGACTTATGTCTTTTTTTTTTTTTTTTGTTAAGTTCAAATGTTCAATGAACAAGGAGATTTAAATTTTTTTAAATTTTTTTTTTTTGTTTTTGTTTTTTCTTTATTTTAAAAAGTGAACGAAAAAAATGAGTCTGTTCGAAAAGCAATTCATTTGGTTTATACAGTAGTTTTTATTTATAACGAACTCGGTTCAATTTTAATTATAATAAACTTTACACTTTTTGCTAAAAAATTAAATTTTACCTAAAAATGTAAAAAACTTACATTATATTACATTGATATTTCTTTTATTTAAACTTTAAATACCTAAATATGTTACTTGGCGATTAATTAAGTCTTTTTAGCACATTTTCAAAAAATTTTGTAAAAATGTGCCTATATAGTTTCACTCTGTCCGTCCGTCTGTCTGTCTGTCCGTCTGTCCGTCCGTATGTTTACAAAAACTTTTACATCGTTTGAAATAGAGAAAAGAAATTTTAACCACGAGTAGGTATTACAAAAACAATAATTTCGTAGAAGAATTTTTTTCTGTAGCCCCACCCGTTACTGAGCTGCAGCCCCCCAAAGTTGGGAAAAGCCCTATATTCAAATTGTTATAACAAGAGTTCTATTAAGTGTATTTTCAATCTGAAAACGGCAAAAGATAGCTGGTGTTATAAACTTTATAAATTTTTAAAAGAAAAATGTTTAGGGTTGCCATACGGTACTAAAATTTACCATTATGCAAAACTCAATTTTTGCAAAATTTTTGGCTACACATATGTTCTATACGGGCCAAGCTAGGGTCTTGAAATTTTGGGAGTAGTTAGATCCTCTGAAATAAGTAGAAGTCGGTTAACAAATTTTTTTTGTCACGTCCCCTGTTTTGCAGCTACAAGGGCCCAAAAATTGTAATTTTGCTATTTTTAAACACCTGTAACTTGAATACCTGTTCAAATTTTTTTTTTGTGATTTACAAAATTGAAAGCTCTTTAAATATATTTCAACATGTGTCAAAGGTTTTTCTTAATTTTGAAGGGTGACGAAGCTACAGCCCCCGCAAATTCCAAAAAAGCCCTATATTTAAATTGATATAATAAGAGTTCTGTTAGCTATATTTTCAATCTAAAAACGGTAAAAGAGAGCTTATTTCCTAGGCTTTACAAAAATATATCACTAAAATGAACAGGGTTGCCATACGGTACTAAAATTTACCATTATGCAAAACTCAATTTTTGCAAAATTTTTGGCCCCACATATCTGTTAAACGGTTCCAGCTGGGGTCTTGAAATTTTAGGAGAAGTTAGAACTTGAGAAATTAGTAAGAGTCGGTTAACAAAATTTTTTTGTCAAGCCCCCTGTTCAGCAGCTATAAGAGCTCGAAAATTGAAATTTTGCTATTTTTAAACACCTGTAACTTGAATACCTGTTCAAATTTTTTTTTGTTAATATACAAAATTTTAAGGTCCAACATTATACTTTAACATATGTTAAAAGATTTTCTTAAATTTAAAAGCGGTTCTTTAAATTGAACAAAGTGTCTGTCAGTTTTAACCATTTTGGCTTATATAGTAAAATTCTAAATAAAATTCCAAATTTTGCTAGAATTCACAATTTCATTCCTTCAACCTAAAAAATTTGGGAGAAGGGGAGTAGTGAGGTTTAGATCCTTGAAAAATTGGGCAACCTTCCCCATAGAGGGGCTATTAGAACTTAAAAATTAAAAAAATTATGGTTTTTATAAGTAAGTAGTAACTTAGTCACCAACGTATATATTTAATAAATTAAACGTTAACATTGAAGCTTCAACATTATATTCCGATAAAATACTCAGTATGAAACACTATATTATTATGAAAATGTGCTTTTTTAAAAACCCTTGGTTTTTTTCATCACTTGTTTATTTAGTTTTGAATATAAAAAAAATCTTAATAACGCATCAAAAATACAAAAAAAAATTTCAATAGAAGAAAAAGCACTATAAGTACATAGGCTTGAGGCTGACACATCAAATAAAATTATAGCAAATGAGTTCGAAGTGTTCATTCAAGAATCATCACATTCTACAATGTTCAAGTTTTATAATAATTTGTCAAAATTCACAGCATTCTTTTAAAACGACATTCGTTTATTACGACAATTATTTTCCGTCCCGTCATGGTCGTTATAACCGAAAAGTACTGTATTTTATTTTTGTTTGCAACTTATTATAATACAGTTATAAAAAAAATTTTTTTGTAAATCGTAAATTGTTGCTTTGTTGCTTTTTGTTAAGTTTTATGTACAATAAAAAAACGACTTCTGAAATATATTCTACGTTTGAGAGTCATGATATTAAAATATATAAACATTTGCAAAACAGTTAAACAAATAATCTTTCTTAAAAAAATAATTTGTAATTTAAATGATTTGTTACTTAGGGCCTAACCAACGCGTACGGTGTATAATTTGTGGAAATTTCTAGAAAATTTTGAAATAAATAGTTAGGTATCTCGGATAATTTATAGTACTGGTACCTCGGATTTACAAAAGACAAAGCGAAAAATAAAAATAGAAACTTTAAAATAATATCTTTGTAAAATATTTGTTTATTAAAAAATACCTATAATATGTTTGCAGAAACTTAAAAAAAAAATAATATTTCTTAAGAAAAATGATTTGTTTCTTATGGATCAGCCAAAATCAGCATGTACGGCATTCAGTTTCTGTCAAAAAATTTTGAAATAATTAGTTATGTAAAAAAAATTAGATGAAAGCATACGCGACGTACTGTACCTCAGAGTTTTAATATTTAAAACTTGACAAAGTGTATAAGAATACATATTGAAATTGTTTTTTCTTATGCTTCTGCGATTAAATTTTAAAAATAAAATATTTTAAAATAACATTATTTTTTAAATAATTTAGTTTAAAACATACAAATATTCAAATAAATTGAAAATACCTACAATACAATATGTTTGCAAAACTAAAAAAATTATCTTTCTCAAAAAAAGTTATTTATTCCTTAGGTCCTAACCTAAATAAAAGCGTACAGCGTACCTATAATTTCTGTCAAAAAATTGAGAAATAAATAGGTGCATAAATTTACATTAGAGCAGCAAAAATACGCGTAACGCAATGTACAGTATCTCGGATTTTTAAAATTTAAAAATATTGACAAAATGTATAAAAATATTATTATTGGATTTTCTTATATTTCTAATATTATGTTTTAAAAAATAATATTTTTTTACAATAATTTTTATTAAAAAATATCTTATATTCAAAATACCTATAATATGAAATTAAAAATATTTTTGTTGGTACTAAATTAAATAATTCAAATAAATATTTTTGATAAATTAAATATTGTACGTATCGATTTACCGATAATGGATATGTAGACAGACGTATTGACGTACTGCCGTATAAAAATTGTACGTCGTATGTTTTGATTTCATTCTAATAATTGAAAAGTTTATTTCACATTTTCAACATCGAATAATGTTTTTTTTTTATAATAAGAAAACTATTTTTAGTTTTACTTTGACAAAACGAACGAATTTTATAAATCAACAAGTGATGAAAAAAACCAAGGGTTTTTAAAAAAGCACATTTTCAAAATAATATAGTGTTTCATACTAAGTATTTTATCGGAATATAATGTTGAAGCTTCAATATTAATGTTTAATTTAGGAAATATATAAGTCAGTGACTAAGTTACTGCTTACTTATAAAAACAGTAAGTTTTTAATTTTCAAGCCATATTAGCCCCTCTATATGGAATGTTGCCAAATTTCTCAAGGATATAATCCTCACTACTCCCCATCCCACAAACTTTTTTAGGTTCTAGGAATTAAATTGTGAATTCCACCAAAATTTGAAATATTACTTAGAATTTTACTATTTAAGCAAAAATGGTAAAAACTGAGAGACACTTTCTTCAATTTAAAGAACCCCTTTTAAATTTAAAAAAATCTTTTAACATATGTTAAAATATAATGTTGGACCTTTAAATTTTGTATATTAAGGAAAAAATATTTAAACAGGTATTCAAGTTACAGGTGTTTAAAAATAGCAAAATTTCATTTTTCGAGCCCTTATAGCTCCTGAACATGGGGCTTGACGAAAAAATTTTGTTAACCGACTCCTACTAGTTGTTATTATACCCGTATGACTATATAGTCAAAGGGTATAATAAATTTGCCATTACGTTTGTGACGCAGAGAAGGAGGGGAGGTAGATATAGACTCAAGTGTATGGATTGGATCAGAATCGAAAAAGAAATCGATTTAGCTATGTATGTCCGTCCGTCTGTCCGTCCGTCTGTCCGTCTGTCCGTCCGTCTGTCCGTCTGTCCGTCTGTCCGTCTGTCCGTCCGTCCGTCTGTCCGTCCGCACGATAACTCAAAAACTAAAGGAGCTAAGATCTTGAAATTTTCGCAAAATCGTTTTTTTGCAATAGCCGTCATCGCTATTTAAATCCAGCTATTTTGTGCCATTGGTTCGGGTAGCTGCCATACAACTTTCTTTTTTATATAAGTATTTCTCTGTACCTATTACAGCTGCGTGTCTGTAATTTTGGCAAAAGTAGTTTAGTTTCATGGCCAAAGTTTTTGCAAAATTTGGTTGGTCTACTGCAGTGGGTTCGAGTAGCTGCCATACAACTTCTTATTTTATATGAGCATTACTCTATACCTATTGAAGTTGGGTGTCTAAAATTTTGCCAAAAATAGTTTAGTGTAATGGCCAAAGTTACTGGAAAATTTGGTTGGTCTACAACAGAGGGTTCGAGTAGCTGCCATACAACTCCTTCTTTTATATGGGCATTACATTACACCTAATAAAGCTTTAAGTTTGAAATTTTTAAGCCAAAAGTAATTAATGTTTTTAAATGATATAATGTTTATATAACCGTCATACGGGTATCCCAGAGTTGACACAGTCTACTCTACCACACTTTTCCTCGTTATTATCTTACTGTTAACTCTAATTACAAAAAATAATTCAACTTAAACTAATTTTTGACTGAATATTTAATGATGCTTTGTTTTTTCGGTATTACTTTTAATCTTAAAATTTTAATATTTTTTTTGTACATAATAAATTCTTATAAATGTAGATACATTTTCTTTTATTTTTTTTGCTGTATTAGTAATTAACATCTTTTGCACTTTATATTTGACATGTACTGTAAACAATCTTTTTTATACCCGTATGACTATATAGTCAAAGGGTATAATAAATTTGCCATTACGTTTGTGACGCAGAGAAGGAGGGGGGGGTAGATATAGACTCAAGTGTATGGATCGGATCAGAATCGAAAAATAAATCGATTTAGCTATGTATGTCCGTCCGTCTGTCCGTCCGCACGATAACTCAAAAACTAAAGGCTAGGATCTTGAAATTTTCGCAAATTCGTTTTTTTGCAATAGCCGTCATCGTTATTTAAATCCAGCCATTTTGGTCTAAGGGTTCGGGTAGCTGCCATACAACTTCTTTTTTTATATGAGCATTACTCTGTACCTATTACAGCTGCGTGTCTGAAATTTTGCCAAAAGTAGTTTAGTTTTATGGCCAAAGTTTCTGCAAAATTTGGCTGGTCTAGAGGAGTGGGTTCGAGTAGCTGCCATACAACTTCTTATTTTATATGAGCATTACTCTCCACCTAATGAAGCTGGGTGTCTGAATTTTTCCCAACAATTGTTTAGTGTAATGGCCAAAGTTTCTGCAAAATTTGGTTGGTCTGCTGCAGAGGGTTCGAGTAGCTGCCATACAACTCCTTATTTTATATGAGCATTACTCTCCACCTAATGAAGCTGGGTGTCTGAATTTTTGCCAAAAATTGTTTAGTGTAATGGCCAAAGTTTCTGCAAAATTTGGTTGGTCTACAACAGAGGGTTCGAGTAGCTGCCATACAACTCTTTATTTTATATGAGTATTCCACTACACTTAATAAAGCCAAAAGTAATTAACCGGATGATATAATGTATATGTTACGATCTTCCGGGTATCCCAGAGTTGACACAGTCTACTCTACTACACTCTTCCTCGTCTTTAATCATTTTAATTTTTCATACTAAATTTAGTTTAATGAATTACTTACTTATTTTAATGTATAACTATATTATGGAAATACACACTCTGTACGAGCATTAAGCTCTTCTTGAGATAATGAATAAAATAAATAAAAAAAAATAAAAATAATCTTTTATTAATTCAAAATTTTTATGATAAAAAAGAAAAATTTAATTCATATTATGAAAATAATACTAAAAATAATACTGAAAATATTGAGAACATTAAATATCATTATGTTTTGATTAAAAATATATCAAGATTACTTTCAGCTGATGTTAGCAAAAATAACAGGAAAAAATACTTTTGTGACAGATGTCTTAAATATTTTTCATCAAATTAAAAATTGTATAATCATATAATATATTGCGAGAAAATTAATAAATCAGCTATTGTACTGCCAAACAAGGAAAATAATATTCTTAAATTTATCAACTTTAAAAATAAATTAATGGGTCCATGTGCTATTTATGCTGACATAGAATGTATATTGGAAAGCAGTAGTTCAAATAACAAGAACATATTGCATATTCTATAGAATACCTAATACATAAAATCAAGTTTTTTTTTTTTTTTTACGAGGGAATGGAAAGCTCGAAAGCCACCCATTGAAACTGTGCCGTGTTTCGCTGGGTAGTGTATGATTTTAACACACCAAAACCACACCCTTTTTGAACCAAACTTTAGGAGGGAACCTGTAATACAAATGTACAGTTTTTGGTTACAGGGATGAGGATATGGAAGGATTTAGGATGATGGTGGAAGTTATTTGGAATATCTGGATTATGGGGGATGGGGAAAATTGGATGGGATATTTAGAAGAAAGATGTTAATGTTCTTCTTAAATTTGGTTAAATCGTACATATATACATTATCAACTTTGGGGAACACATTTGGTGGAAGATGGTTCCATAAACGAGATTACATAAAAAAGTTACATAGAAAATACAGAATACCGTTTCTTAAGAGGAGAGAATTTTTTGAATGGTTTTTAAATGAACTAAAAATTATTGCTTGTCTTTTGGACTTAAAGTCACCTGTTAAAATTAATGCTCTAACCAGAGAACAACAAGATGAATTTTCTTCAAACGAAGTTAAATGTAAAGATCATGATCTTTTAATTGGTGAATAAATTATGGGGTTACTCATAATAGTTGCAACATAAATTACAAAAATTCATTTTATGTTCCGGTAATATTTCATAATTTAACTGGATATGACGCTCATTTCATTATAAAAGAACTGAACTCAACAATAATTGGTAAGATAGATTTACTTCCTTTAAATAAGGAGAAATAAATCTGGTATAACTGATAGTGAATACAATCATGCTCAAACAATATGGCATGAATTTAATATTAAAAACTAAGGAGAATATTCTGACATATACCTAAAACCAGACGTTTTATTGTTGACAGATATTTCTGAAAAATTCAGAAAATATTGTATGAAAACTTATGATTTAGATCCGACACATTATTTTAATTTACCAGGTTTTTCCTGGGATGCTATGTTGAAATATAGAAAGGTAAATTTTGCATTATTAACAGATGTTGATATGTTTTTTTCAATAAAAAATAGAAAATGGTATAAGAGTGTTCTTACACAAGATTGCAAACGCTATTCTCAAACTAATAATCTATAGGTATATAGCAAATTATAATTCAAACAAATCATCATCTTATATAAGTTATTTTGATATTAACAACCAATACGGTTGGGCGATGAGCCAATATTTACCTTTAAACAATTTTGAATGGGAGAGAGATACCTATTAATAAATATAATAAAGAATTTATGTTAGGTATTTCTGATGAAAATCCTACTGGATATATATTCGAAGTAGATATAAAATATCCTAACGAGCTTCATGATCTACACAGAGATTTACCCTTTTACACTGAACATTTATCAATAAATTTTTATCAGGTGATAAAAAATTAGTAGCTACTCTACTTTGATAAAGACAAATATATTATCCATTACAGAAATTTAAAATTAGCTCTGAATATTGGTTTAGAAATAAAAAAAATTCATAAAATTTTACAATTTACACAATCAGATTACCTCAAGCCATACATAGAGTTGAATACAAAACTGCGTACACAAGCAATATACAAGTTTGAAAAAGAACTATATAAGCTAATGAATAATGCAATATTCGGTAAAACTTTAGAAAATGTTAGAAAACACTGTGATATAAAATTTAAAACTTACTGGCATGGGCGTTATGGCGCTAATGCATTAATTGAATCTCCATATTTCAAAAGTTCTACTATTTTTATAGAAAATTTAGTTGCAATGGAACTCTATATAACTGAAATATTTTTCATTAAACCAATTTATGTAGGTATGACCATATTATATATTTCAAAAACATTAGGTAATATATGAATTTTTTTATGACTGCATGAAAAAAAAATTACAACAGAATTGTAGTCTTTTATATACTGATACTGATAGTTTTATTTTAGAAATTGATAACAAAAATATATATGATAGAATTAAAGAAGACTGTTATGAACGGTTTGACAAATAAAAAAATCATAGGACTAATGAAAGATGAAATGAATTGTAAAAATTTTATAGAGTTTATTGGTTTAAGATCAAAAACTTATACAAATAAAGTTGAAAATGAAGTATATATAAAAAACATTAAAGGTTTTAAAAAGAAATAGAATTAAGTGATTACAAAAAATGTTTAGATGAAAATAAAAATAAAATAATTATACAAAATTTAATAAAATCAAAATGTCATAATGTAAATAGTATTAAACAGAAACAAGTAAAGCAAAAGTCAGTCGGTGCAACCGACTTAGAAATACCCTACACCTATTTGGTTCAAATTTAAGGACATATCCATAAGTCATTTTAACACCATAAAAGCTGTTATTAATTTGATCGTAAGACATTTTTTTTTTTTTTTTTTTTTTTTCTTGGGGTAAGGATGGTGGAAATCGTCGAAAGATACTGAGCGCAACCACAGTTATGTGTGACTTTAACACACTAAAAACACCCGCCCTGTTTTAAAATATTAAAACTAGTCTTAGAGACTAACCATTAATTTTGCGCTAACTTTTTATGATCTACTGGAATTACAGACCTCCGTTAAGGTGATCTGAATTTATCGCTAATTGGAGGGGCCTAGTTCTTTTAAGCCTTCTATTGACATTTGAAAATAGTAGAAGTTTTGACGCTTCTATGTTTATGTGACCTTCTAAGTGGGTCTTATGTTTTATGGCATATTTTTTTATTTCATCGCTAACAATAGGAATTCCTAGATCCCTATGTAAGTCGGAATTTCGTACGTACCAGGGAGCACTCACCATGTTACGTAGCACTTTGCTTTGAAATGCTTGAATTCTCTGAATATGAGTTCGTTTGGCACACCCCCAAAGTTGTACGCCGTACAACCAGATAGGCTTAATTATTTGGTTATATAATAAAATTTTGTACTCTATTGGCAATTTAGATTTTCGACCTAGGAGCCAATACATTTCTCTATATTTTTGTTCTAATTCTATTCTTTTCTTTTTGACATGTTCTTTCCATTTTAGCTTGACATCTAATGTCATTCCTAGGTATTTTGCCTTGTTTTCATGAGGAATATCTACCCCATTTAATTGTACGGCTGGGGGATTTTGAATAGGTTTATTTGTAAAATTTACTTGCACTGATTTCAGTTCATTTAGTTTGATTTTCCATCTTTTGGTCCAAAGATATAATTTATCACTTGCTTTTTGTAGTTTATTTGTAGCCTCGCCGACATTTGATCCTACTGCCATTATTGCAGTATCGTCAGCAAAAGTCGCTACAGTTATTTCTTGAAATTGGGGCAAGTCACTAGTATACAGCAAGTATAATATTGGACCCAAGATACTTCCTTGAGGCACACCCGCTTTAATTTCTCTCAGTGTAGAGTACTCTTCATCCTGTTTAATTCTAAACAGTCTATTAGTTAAGTATGATGAGAGTATATCTACATATTTTTTAGGTAATAGTTTCCGCAACTTATAAATTAAGCCTTCGTGCCAAACTTTATCAAATGCTTGTGCTACGTCTAGAAATATTGTAGAGCATATTTGTTTTTCTTCTAGAGCTTTCTCAATTATATCAGTAATTCTATGTACTTGGTCAACAGTAGAGTGTTTTTCTCTAAAACCAAATTGATAGTTTGGAATTAGTTTTCTATTTTTTATTATAGGTTTCAACCTTTTTAATAACAGTTTCTCAAAGAGTTTTGACATAATTGGTAACAGAGAGATAGGTCTATAAGACTTTGTTTCGTTTGGAGGCTTTCCTGGCTTAAGTATCATAATTATTTCTGCCACCTTCCAAACGTTAGGTACATAATTTAACCTTAACATAGCATTCATTATATATGTTAACATTGTTATCCCTTTTTTCGGGAGTTGTTTTAGAATGTCTGCAGTAATTAGATCGAAACCTGGTGCTTTTTTTGACTTCAGAGCTTTAATTTCTTCAACCATTTCTATATGAGTAATTAGTTCAATGGCATTTTCTTCTCTTCTGAAATCATTTTCAATGTAGAGGTCTGACTCTATTTCATTGGGCCGAAAAATTTCTTCCAGGTGATCTGCGAATGTTTCGGCTTTTTCTTTATTATTTTTTGCCCATTTACCATCCATTTTCCGAATTGGTGGGACTGGCACTACAGGTTTTTTCAAACTCTTTGTTGCTTTCCACAAAGAGTAATTTCTTTCTTTTTTAGCTGATAAATTCTCAACATATTTTTCATATGATTTGTTTTTTATTTCAAGAATTCTTCTTTTAAGATTCTGCGTTATTCTATTCAACACAGTTTTATCAGCTGGGTCACGTGTTTCATGCCATCTTCGTCTAGCTCTTCTCTTTAGTTTAATCGCATTTAATATATCTCTAGGATAATTAGGTCCTGCTGTCATGTATTTACATTCTTTTGTATTATTCCATGCAGCATTTTGGACAATTTTATTAAGATTTTCAATTGCTAAATCTATTTCATCTTTAGTTGTTATTTTAACCCTTAAATTTATATTATTTTCTATCTCTTGTTTAAAGTTGAACCAATTTGTTGATTTATTAACAAGTGTAGGCTTATTTTGTCTCTTAACAATTTTTTCATGCAGGTTTAGTACGACAGCCGAATGGTCTGAGTCTAAATCCTCATTATTTTCTAGGCTAATAAAATTTGGAGATATTTTTTTTGTTATGAAAAAATCCAGTAGATCAGGAGTTTTATTTGTATCAGTAGGCCAATAAGTTGGTTCGCCTGTAGAATGAAAATAGCAACCCAACTCTCTAATAGCTTTCCTTAGCTCTCTTCCTCTTGTTGAGGTAAGTCTTGAACCCCAATCGATATGTTTGGCATTGTAGTCACCTCCTAGGATGAACCTATCCCCAAGTCGGTTCAAGAGGTCTTTAAGGATCATATTCTTTAAATTATATTTAGGAGGGCAATATAAAGCCCCAATGTTTAAATCCTGTTTAAGGGACTTAACACGTATTACTGAAAGTTGAAATTCATCAGTTTCTATTTTAAACTCTTCGTGATGCAGTAAAGAGTTTTTCACCAAAATTGCACTACCTCCTCGCGGCTTATTACTAGGGTGTGTCGCATTATAACACGTGAAACCTATTATTTTTAGTTTTGACTGTCTTGTCATATGAGTTTCTGATAGGAGACACACATCAATGTTTTTAGTTTTGAGAAATAGCTCTAATGCTAGTTTTTTATTTAGTACGCCGTTTGCGTTCCATGTAGCAATACTAATTTTATTTTGGGCCATTATTTAAAAATTTTTTCGGAGTACCACTATAGCTTTTGCTAGAATTGTTTTCTAAATTGGTTATTCTTTTAGAGATATCGTTCATTGAATTTAACAAATTTTGCATCATCTGCATTAAAATGTTATTATCAGCTTTAGTGTTAGGTTTATGAATGCTATTTGTGCTTTGAGTTATATTCCTAACGTTAGTGCGTTTTATTATTTTTTCAGCTGATTTTTCTAATGCTACATTGTTCTGTTTTGTTGCACTAATAGGTTCTTTTCCTCTATTTTGTGATACTTGGGCATATGATAAACCGTCGATGACCCTGCTAGGATTTAAGCTTCTAGATTTAGGGTTAGGTGAATTCGACGCACCTTCTTTAGTATGTTTTGGATTACTTTTTTTTTTTCTCTTTTGTAATTCTTTTGCAACTACGCACCCCCTATAGTTTGCAGGGTGTGCCTCAAGGCAGTTAGCACACTTCGGTGTAACCTTTTTGTCTTTGTCACAAATCGTTGATAGATGTGACCCTGCACATTTTACACATTTAGCTAGACGCTGGCAAAATTTTTGTGTGTGACCATATCTTTGACATTTTTTACACTGAGGAATCAGATTTGTTTTTTTCAGAGCTTCAATTTTCACTCTCATGTGCTGAATAAACTCTATTTTATAAATCTTATCAATGTCCTCAGTATTTTCAAATGTTAACATAAAAAGAGGTAGTTTAACTATAGTTTCTTCCTCATTCTTTTTAATTTTTTTTCTTTTGTTAACAACTTCAATGATTTTAAAACCCTTACATTTAAGCTCTTGCTTTATATCTTCAGGATCGCATGAAGGATGCAAGTTCCTAGCCATAACTTTAATTGGCCTGGTCAACTTGTTTTCATAAGTATGCCATTCTAAATTAGCTTCATTTATGATTTTTGTTAGTTCTCTGTATTCCCCTTCTTTTTCAACATTAATCTTCAGTTGATGGTTATTCATCATATTTATTTTATAGTTAATTTGTACATCTTTCAGTATTTTATTAACTTTGGGGTATTCTACAACATTACTTAAGATAACCGGAGGAGGTTTGTTTTTTCTTGTAATTATGGGTTTATTAATTGAAATTTTTGGTTTAATCACCTTTAATTTTTCTACACTATTTTCTTTGTGTATTTCTGGTGAGTGCTCCGCTTTTCTTTTTTTCCCTGTACGTTTTACAATCCACTCGGTTTCCCGAGTTAGTTCTTCTTCATCTGTACAGTATTCTACTGCACTTTTAGTTAATTGCTTTTTCTTTAGCGTTTTATTTTCTTCGGTTAGAGTGTGAATCTGACTCATTAAGTCGCTACACATCTTCTCTAGTTCACTTATTCTTAAATGAAACTGTTTCTCTACTGTAATACCCACGTCTAGGGGTTTATTCTGACCGTCATCGTTAGACATAATTTTTATTAAATTCGAACCAGTAATATTTCTAGTGACATTAGCCTGGATTCCCGCTTTGTCACTGGTTTTTTTTTCAACTACAGGTGGTGATCTTCCCACTAAACCGCCCTTTTTGAAAGGGTCGGCTGCGTTGAACGTAGATACATTTTTAACCACTGGCGACTTAACTAATCCCTTTGTGGAATTAGCCAAGCCCTCGCCGGCAGCCGTGGTCTCTGCCGACATTTTGGTAGATATCCCTACCATATTTTTATCTTTATTTGTGTTCATTATTTTTTATTGTTATATTTTGTATTTTATACCTACTACCAGGTATTTTAACTGCCGCCCCTTTGGGGAACCGACGCAGACCAGAGAGCCGTCCATTCTGGATCAGTCGCTTCTGGATTTTCGTTGGATTTTAGAGGACTCGTACCCCAAGCATTCCTTACTGCGGATGTTTCTAAGCCCCAATCCGCCGGGGTCGTAAGACATAGCTAACCAAATTAACTTTATAATACTAAAAACATTTTCTAATTACACTATCTACTACAAATTCTTACTAATTTATCTATTTAAAAATATTAAAAAACAAACAAACTTGAAATAAATGAAAATATATTTATTCCAATTCAATTACAAAATAAAAAAATTCTAATTATTAAATTTTGTGATAAGAAGATAATCAAAGCATAATATATTTAATAATCCAAATTTTTAAAAATTGCAATTATTTTAAATGGTTAGTTTATATACCTAATAGAAAAGCTTATAAACGCAAAATATGCAATAAATGTATTTCTAAAATACAATTACAAATTTACACCTTTTCATATAATTCATTTAAATATAAAAATAAATTTTACATAAATGCAGGAAGTACCTTTGAACATAGCTGAACCACTACAATTAAGTCTAGATTTCGGAGACACATAGGACATAGGAAATATATTCTTTGGCTTCGAAATTAAACTCGACCACAACCAATTCCCATGGTACTTTCATTACTAGTAACCTAGTGTTAAATTTCATCAAAATACCGGCATTATTTTTTGAGTTATGGTGTTTTTAAGATATATGTTTGTTAGTCCTTGAACTTTTCAAGGGTTCCAGAACCCGAAATTATGGTACGATCTCGCCCATATGCAGTCCCGTCATACTTTCAATACTAGTTAACCCTTGTACACAATTGGAACGTTCTATCTTAATTTTAAGTTGCTAGTTTTATTAATTTCGATGATAAGCTTTTACACATGGGGGGGTCTAAGAGAGGTTCTGAACCACCACTCCAATTGATCCCAAATTAAGGGGGCACGCAAGAAATAGTAAAGAACACCCTGGGCCAAATTTGAAGCTTCTACATTTGTTTCAAGTTACTATCTTTATTAATTTCGAAAATATGCTTTAAGGTCCTCGGAGCTGAGTGACTGGTCCCCGACCCACTACTCCAATGGGACCCAAATTTCGAAGACACTTACGAAATAGGAAGGGACACCCTGATACCAAATTTGGAGGTTCTATCTTCATTGGTTTCGGAATTAAGCTCGTTTGGCCTAAATTCGATCAAAAAGTTCTAAGTTCCGAACCCATTGTCCAATCCTCACCGTACATAATCACCGCCGTAGTTTCATTACCAATAACCTACAGCACAAATTTCATGAAGGTAGCCTCATTAGTTGTTGAGTTATCGTGATTTTTTTTATATGTTCGTTAGCCCTGACATCGATTAAACGGTTCGGAATCCCAACCGTTGGGCTGATTTCGTCCTTATATAGTCCGCGCTGTACTTATAGTACTAGTTAACCCTTGTACACAATTTCAACGGTCTATCCTAATTTTAAGTAACTATTTTTGGTAATTTCGATTATAAGCCTTTTAAACTTGGGAGGTCTGAGAGGGGTACAGAACCACCACTCCAATTGATCCCAAATTAGGAGAACACACAAGAGAATAGTAAAGAACACTCTTGTGCCAAATTTGAAGCTTCTACATTTTTTCAAGTTGCTATCTTTCTTAATTTTAAAGATATGCTTTAAGGTCTTCGGAAATGTGTGGCTGGTCCCCCACCCACTACTCCAATGGGACCCAAATTCACAAGACACTTAGGAATGTAGGAAGGGAAACCCTGATACTAAATTTGGAGGTTCTATCTTCATTGGTTTCGGAATTATGCTCGTTTGGCCTAAATTCGATCAAAAAGTTCTAGGTTCCGAACCCATTGTCCAATCCCGACCTTACGCAATTTCCGAAGTAGTTTCATTACTAGGAACCTACAGCACAAATTTGATGAAGATAGCGTCATTAGTTGTTGAGTTATCGTGATTTTTTATATTTGTTCGCTAGCCCTTGGACCGATTAAAAGGTCCAGAATCCAAACCCATGGGCCGATTTCGCCCATATGCAATCCCCGCCGTACTTTCAGTCCTAGTAACCTACAGTTAAAATTTCATCAAGATAGCTCCATTATTTTTTGAGTTATCGTGCCTACGGACGGACGGACGGACGGACATGGCTATATCGACTCAGGCGGTCACGCTGATCACAAATATATATACTTTTCCATATCTAGCTCGCTTCCTTTAGGTGGCTACAAACACCATACCAAAGTTAATATACCCCTTTACCTATTCTATAGGTGTAGGGTATAAAAAGTAGCTTTAAATTCAAAAAATGATAAAAGATTTTTATTAAGTAACTCATATGAAACTTTACCTTGGGGTTATTATTTATTAAATGAAAGCAATAATTCAAATTAGTAATTTTAATACTTTATTTATTGAATTATGTAAGAAATTTAATTATAATAAAGAATTATGTAACAAATTTAATTATAATAAAAATATGTATAATAAAGAATTTTATTTTAAAACAAAATTAAGTTATCTGTAATACTTATAACGTTTTGTCGAAGGATGAAATGAATGGTAATATTATTACAGAATTTATAGGTTAAAGATCAAAAATTTATTCTATAAAAGTAAATAATACAAATTGTATAAAAAAAAATAAAAGGAATTAAAAAACATGTTGTAGAAAAAGAAATAGAATTTGAGGATTATAAAAAGAAGTTTAGATGAAAATATAAATAAAACAGTTGTTCAAAATTTGATTATATCAGAAAATCATAATGTAAATAGTATTAAGCAACAAAAAGTAGCTTTAGATTCAAATGATAAGAGATTTATATTAAATCACTCATATAACACCCTACCTTGGGGTCATTTTCTGTATGACTAAATTAAATTAAAATATAATGAAAATAAATAAAACAAAAAAACTATTTAATTCATAAAAAACACAATTTTATATTTTATTTCCTATTAATTAACCATATTAACTTACAAAAACTATTTTTTTTTAAAATAAATACATATACATAGTGTGTTTTTGTTTTTTTCAGCTTTCATTTTCCTGTAGGAGTGTAAAAGATTTTTATTAGGTAGTGATTTTGTTAGAATATACATGGTGTATATAGTATATCAATTTATACTTTTATATATATGTACATATGTACTATTTTTCTTATATTGTCTTTTTCCGGTTATAATAATTTTGATTATAAAAACACTTGTTAATTTGTAATAGAAGCGAGCAGATGTAATCTTAAAATATTAAAGTAATCATTAAATTTAAAACTAGTTTTTTCTATTTTTATAACAATATATATTAAAAGGTTATGGGCCCAGTGCTCTAATATTAAAAACAAAAATAATTTTTAAAAAAAATAATTAAAAACAAAATTTTAAAGGTTAACAAATTTTGGTTAACATTTTTTTTTTTTTTGTATTACGTATAAAAAAAAAAGTGGAGCAATGAATTCGCTCGGTATAACACGTTTGGAGCTGTTGTCGAAAGATAACTATGATACATGATCACTTCAGATGAAAGCTGTACTAACCAAAAATGGCCTATGGAAATATGTGAATGGTTTAAGGCAGATGATACGGATGGTGAAGCGGCTGTGGATGAGTGGAATGAGAATGACGATAAGGCAAAAGCGAACATTATTTTGTCAATTTCACCTTCCGAAATTAAACAAGTCAAAAATTGCGATACTTCTAAAGAAATGTGGTCGAAATTAAAAGAAATTTACTTGTCTAAAGGACCAGTTAGAAAAGCATGCTTATTGGAAGCGTTGACTACAATGAAAATTCATGATGGTGATGATGTCCATGAACACACTAGAAAATTCTTCGATATAGTGGACAAACTTCAAGATATGGATAAAACAATAAATCACGATTTATTATCGATATTGCTTTTAAATTCACTACCATCCAGTTTTGAAAGTTTTAAATGTGCAATCAAAATAAGAGACGAATTGCCAGCTCTGGAAATATTGAGAATAAAAATTTTGGAAGAAAGCACATCGAAAATAAATAATAATAACAACAACAGAACGCCAGGTGCATTTATAGCTACTGCCAAAACAAAACAAAATTATAAGAAGAACAACAACATTTGAAGATTTTGGACCTGATAAAAGCTCAAGTAAGTCTGTTGATTACCCTTTAATAGAATGTTCCGATTTTAGCAATATAAAAACAAAAACAAATGTAATAAAAGCAAATGAAGATAACGAAAGTGATTTTCAAACTTTTGAATCATCAGAATCTGGTCAAGAAGGAAATTTAAAAGAAGTGGAGTTTAAGAATTTAAAAATGGACAGTCGTGGTAGATCATCAATCATCGAACGTGATACATTTAGCGTTGTTGAACGAGAAGTTGATATGAGCGTAATAGGAAGCCGTTTTGTTTTTTGCAATAAATTCGATTCGAATGGTAATCCAGTAAGAAAAAAGGCCCGACTCGAAGCTAAAGGGTTTTCTCAAATACCTGTTGTTGATTTCCATGCAACCTTTTCACCTGTTGCACGTTCCAGTTCAATACGCTTATTGGTCGCTCTGGCTTGTAGATTTGCAATGAAAGTGCGTCAATTGGATATTACAAACGCTTATCTAACTAACTTCTCCCAAAATTTCAAGACCCCAGCTTGAACCGTTCAGAAGATATGTGTGGCCAAAAACTTTGCAAAAATTTAGTTTGTTTTGTTAAATTTTCGTACCGTATGGCAACCCTAAACATTTGCCTTTTAAATATTTATAAAGTTTATTTTTTGCCGTTTTCAGATTAAAAAAATATATCTAACAGAACTCTTGTTATAAGAATTTAAATATAGGGCTTTTTCCAACTTTGGGGGGCTGTAGTCCCGCCTACAGAAAAAAATTCTTCTACGAAATTATTTTTTTTTGCAAAAACTACCCATGGCTAAAATTTCTTTACAATATTTCAAACGGTGTAAAATTTTTTGTAAACATACGGATTGTCGGACGGACGAACGGACAGAGTGAAGCTATATAGGCACATTTTTACAAAATTTTTTGAAAATGTGCTAAAAAGCACAAACACCAATATGGTTAAGGACACATCTTTTGGAACAATGAAGTTGTTGATTCTGCAAAATTTTTAAACTTATAGAATCATGTTCAACCATATTAATTATATTGCAAATTTTTAAGTTTTTTTTCCATTCAATTTTTTTTTTGCTTTTATTTCTTCCTACCAACAATACTACTAGTTGATTCCGTTGAAGTATTGGCTAACTTTTCATATTTCTGTGCACAAGAATTTCTTCTTTTGTCATTTTCCATACTATCACATTTATTATTAAAATCTTTATAGCAAATTAAAAATGACTTGAATTTAATGAATGACATTAATTTAATATTGATTTCCAATGATTAAATCAGCTTTTCTAATAAATAAACATTTTCGAATATAGAATAACCAATATGATTGAATGAACATTTTTTTAATAAATTATGCTGACTTTGCAATGATTTTATACTTGTTGAATAATCAAACGAATTATTTATTTTTAAAATTTTTTCAAGCCAATTTTTTTTTATATGGATATGATTCTGAATTTAAATATACTTTTATATTTCAACATCACAATAATTAAAAGTAGAAGGATCTTCATCCGGTTTATTTTGTTTACCAGTTTGTAGAGCAAAAATAATAAAACGAGGTTTTTGAAGTTGTGAGGCTGTTTTGACATTATTATGTCATTAATATGACAAATATTATGTGTAGTTCCTGTTGATAATGTTGGATATTCATGTTATTTCCAAATTCTAAAAGGAATTTTCATAACCGAACCATTTCCAATACTTTTATATAAATCTAATTTAGGATTATCAGCTAAGTTAATATGTATGTTGAACCTTCCAATATATTTTTGTAATAGTATGTTTGGTTTTTCACTTCCATTAGTACTGCTACATAATAATGAATTGTCATTAGATCGAGAGCGAGTTAATATTAATTCATGTTTTGCATTAAATAAAGCCCTAATCCTTTCTTATATGGTTTTAAGTGTAATCCTATTCCTCCTTTTAATGCTATTGCTTCCATCATTTTATTATGACGTTTACTTTCATGTAATTCCTTATGAGCACTCTTAGCAACATTTACAGCTTTTGCTATGCCCGCAGCACCACCAGAAAGCGCTCCTGTCAAACCAGTGTTGCATGCAAAGCTATTTTTATAATATTTTTATTATTCATTGGTATCTTCATATTTCTAACAGCTTCTTTTGCTTCGTTTATAATATTTTTCAAAGGTTTTTTCTTTGAATGTTTTTTTCTTTTTAACCCTATACCAAAGATAATGAATACAACTAGATGTGCACTCTCATATAAAAAATTTTTTAAAAAATAAAACCCTAATATGGGTCTAATATCAACATACATTCATACACGTTAAAAATTAAAAAAGCTTTTAAGAGAGTTAAAAATATAAATAAGTCACGTGACTGTCAATTAACCATAGAATAAAGATTTAAAGAAGATAATTTGAGAAGAATTTTTTATTTGTATTTTGTAAGCATGTATATGAATGCGATATGTATACATGTATTAAATATTATTATTGAATGAAGTTTAATAGATTTTTTTTTCCTTCACAAAAAGGTTTTTAGATAAAGATTTAAAGGAAATAATTTGAGAAAGAATTTCTTATTTGCATTTTTTTTTGTAAGCATGTGTATGAATGCGATATGTATACATGTATTAAATATTATTGTTGAATGAAGTTTAATAGATTTTTAATAGATTATACACGTCTTTCGCTATATGTATTATTTTATTCATATGCAAGAAATTTTACATTTACAAGAAATTTAATTTTTTTCTTTATTAGATTTCTATTTTCTGAATTTAAAATCCGATGGCTCCAAAAAATAACGACGTAAGTCAAGTTTGATATGACGATTAAAATATTTGTCTTAGGTATAAGTAAATTCATATCTTTTTTTTTACCTGTTAATTTTTTATAATTAAATTTCTTATAAATAATATTTTTTTGGTTTTAAGCAGACATGGGTAAATTACAATTACAAATATTTCAATTACAATTACTTGTAATTTTAATTATAGTTTTTTCAATTACAAATTAAATGTAATTGTAATTGAAATATTTCCATTACAATCACATATAATTGTAATTTGAAAATTTTCAATTACAATTACATTTAATTTGTAATTGAAGTCATTCCATTACAATTATATGTAATTGTAATGGAAATATTTCAATTACAATTACATTTAATGAAAAAAAGTAATTGAAATAAAAATAATTCGATAGAAGCTATAATGAATTATTTTTGCTAATAATAACAATCAAAATATATGTTTAGGTATCGATTGTACTACTTCTTTTAATATTAAAATAAATCTATCTTAACTACATTAAATTAGTTATATCCATTATAAACAGTGGTGATCATAGAAATTGCCAACCTTTGTATCTTTCTTTCTTTCTGAGGTTTAGAACAAGCTAAAAATTCTCCTCTCTAAAGCGAAAAAAACTAATCGGCATAAATCTTCCGAAATTATAAAAAATATATTACAATGTTCATTAAAAAATCCTGTTGTGACACGATTGAATTCACTATACGATTGTGTCCAACAAATTTTAAGCAAGTGGGCAGAAAAACCAAGGGTTTTTAAAAAGCACATTTTCAAAATTATATAGGTAGGGTTTGTTACTGAGTATTTTATTAGTTATTTTTATAAAAATATATATAAAAATTAATGATAATATTATAATTTAGTTATTTCATTAATTTATTAATTATATGACTAATAGTTGTATAACCCCAATGTACTCAAGGAAACCTGTTAATAAGTGCAAAATATAATGTTGGAGCTTCAATGTAAAACTTTAATTTTGGAAAAACTTACGCTGGTGAATAAGTTACCGTTTTATAAAAACATAAAAGTTTTAATTTTTAAGACCTAGTAGCCGTTCAATGGGGAAGGTTCTCAAATTTTTGCTTAGCAAACTTATGATGGATCTATCCACCCCCCTCCTGTCCTCACCCTTACATTTTTTTCCGGTTCTAGGAAATCAATTTTGAACTCCAACAAAATTTGGAATTTTACCTAGAATATTATTATCTAAGAAAAATTGTTAAGACTAAGAAACAATTTCTTCAATTTAAAGAAACCCTTTCAAATTTAAGAAAACCTTTAACATATGTTAAAGCATAATGTTGGACCTTCAAATTTTGTATATTAAGCAAACAAATTTGAACAGGTATTCCGGTTACAGATGTTTAAAAATAGCAAAATTTTAGTTTTCGAGTCCTTATAACTGCTAAACAGGGGCGTGACAAAAAAATTTTGTTAACCGACTCCTACTAATTTCGGAGGACCTAACTTCTCCTAAAATTTCAAGACCCTAGCTTCAACCGTTTAGAAGAAATATGGGGCCAAAAATTTTGCAAAAGTTGAGTTTAGCTTAATGGTAAATTTTAGTACCGTTTGGGAACCCTATACATTTTAACCTTATAGTTTTGTAAAGCCTATAAAACCAGCTATCTTTTGCCGCTTTTAGATTGACAAAACTCACATACATTTAACAAAACTCTTGTTATAACAATTTAAAAATAGGGCTTTTTCCAACTTTGGGGGACTGTAGCTCCGTAACGGGTGAGGCTACAGAAAAAATTCTTCTACGAAATTATTTTTTTTCCTAAAACTACCCATGGTTAAAATTTCTTTACTCTATTTCAAACGGTGTAAAAGTTTTTGTAAACATATGGACGGACGGACGGACAGAGTGAAGCTATATAGGCACATTTTTACAAATTTTTTTGAAAATGTGCTAAAAAAGAAAATGTTTTAAATGAACTTTGTACGGAATTTACTGCAATAGATTTTACATATTTAAAAGAATATGTAAAAATTATGACCCTTTTGCAGAAATTCTGAATTTTTTACAAGAAGAAAAAGGTATTTATTATGGGATGTTAATACCTTCATTAGCAACATTAAAGGTTAAAACAGATAAAATTGCCAACAACAATGAACTAAGATATTTAGGAATGTTCGGCTAACATGCAGCAACCAGACTAGAAAGATTTAATGCTTTTTTTTACCTAACCGAAGAATCGCACCAAGCATTTGTTGCTGCAATTTCGCATCCCAATATAAAACTAAATTGGTTTAAAGTTATGGCTCCATTCTTTTCTGGCACTAGAAAAGATATAAACATATTTATTGAATATTATACCAGATATCAATTATATTCAATTGATAATAATGATGCCAATTCTTCAAATAAAAATATAATCGATATATTGGATTTCGGTGAAGATAATTCAGAAGGTTTGTATATTTTGGAAAAATGTAACTTTTGTAGTTTAAAAACCTATTATTCAAAATACTGATTTTGAAGCCAATTCCTTAGAATTTATCACCTTAAATTACTTAAATTTTGAAAACCTAGTTTTATTGAAAGCTAACAAATATTATTGTTAATATTTAATTTTATATTGTTATTTAAAAAAAAAATTGAAAATACATGTATATAAATGTATTAAACATAAATTGGTTAAGAAAAATCGTTTTCTGTATTGTTACCATGTTAAGTAATTGAGTAATAATATAAATTAATCTCATTTAACTTTTCTAAAATTACTTTCTCTCAATTAATTTTTGTCCATTACATGTAATTGTAATTGAATTTCTTCAATTACAAATTACATTTAATTGTAATTGAGAAATTTCAATTACATATTATATGTAATTGTAATGGCAAGACTTCAATTACAAATTAAATGTAATTGTAATTAATAATTTTAAAATTACAATTAAATGTAATTGTAATTGTTTAGGGTTCAATTACAATTACTTTTAAATGTAATTTGAGGTGAAATTAATTACAAAATGTAATTAATTAGTTCCAAGTCTGGTTTTAAGTATAGTCACAACGAAACAAAATTAAAACAAGGTAGAATGTAAACCAAAGGTACGCCTTATTATTAGCTTATTTATAAACTTAAGGTATGTCTTATATTAGCATTTTTAGGAGAAATAAAGAAAGAAAAATATGCCGTAAAGAACGTCATAAGTCTTGAAGATCACAGAATAAAATTGTTTTAAATATTTTTCAACGGTTTTTTCAATTTTAGATTTAAAATCGCGAATTTTAATTTGTATTCTTAATTTATTCAAAAAAATAACAAAGTTATAATAAAATATATTTCCAATATTTTTGAACTCATTTATCTTAAAACATCATTTTAGATTTACATCGTTATAATTTGGAGCCATCGATATATTATAATTTCATAAATCGTATTTATTCATTTTTCAAAATTTTTAAAAAAAATAAAGTCAACAAAGCTTTTATTTTGTTTTTTTTTTTTTTTTTCGTTCTCTAATTTAATAATGAGAGTATAAAGCTTTAAGCTTTTTTTTTATTTCTTTCTTTTTATTTTAAAGAGCTTGAATTTTAAAGTTTTTGTTTTATATGGACTGTGCACATCTAGTTGTATTCATTATCTTTGCCTATACCGAGTTAAGCTTTAACTTTCATTGTGTTTGTAACTAGATATGAATTTAACCGTTCACCAAAACTTGACTCTTTAGCTTGTGCTCTTTGGCAAGCTTTATCTACCAATATTTTATCAGCTATATGACGTTGATTTTGATCTGATCTGCTGAAGAAGTATTTTAAGAGAATATGCTATATCCATGCCTCGACAAGCCTCATCTAAACCATTAATTCCTACCTCGTGCTGATCGTTTTGGTAGTTTTGTCCCAGGACCGCAATATTTATAATCAGGTAAATGTGCTTCAAATGGCAGTTTATTAATTAGAGAATTAACTATACCTTTTCCATTAATAGTTTTTTGGTTACTGATAGAATATTTATTATAAAGAGACATGTTACGCAGATAAGTTTTTGAAAATTACTGAAACACTAAGTATCTTTTATAAAATGAAATTTATAAAACTAATGTAGATAATGTAGTTAAAGTTAAAAATTTTGGTCAAAATTAAAAAAAAAATAAAAAGACATGGTGAATGATTTCCAGATAGTATAAAAGGATTAATAGCCGGACCTTCAAATTGCGGTAAAACTAATGCTATAGTCTTATCATTTAAATCCTAAAGGGCTCAAATTTCAAAACATATATATCTACTCGAAATCATTGCATCAACCTAAATATGAATACTTTTATATAAATCTAATTTAGGATTATCAGCTAAGTTAATATGTTGAACCTTTCAATATATTTTTGTAATAGTAAGTTTGGTTTATTACTTGCATTAGTACTGCTACATAATAATGAATTGTCATTAGATCGAGAGCGAGTTAATATTAATTCATGTTTTGCATTTTGAATAATGTTTTTGTAATTTTCAGCAAGCCCTATTAATCTTTTTAGGGGAATACAAAAGTTTAAATACTAATTTCCAAGGTGACCAATTTCCATTGTATAAAGCTATACTTTCATTCCGCTTGAGTGAGATATAGTTTTTTAATGTTGAAGTTATTCCAACATTACGATTATGATCAATTTCCTTTCCATTCAGCTCATAGCGAATTTCATCAAATAGAAATGGTATAGCATTATTAACTAGTTTAGTGTGAGTAACAACTGTTCCATCATGTTTTGATACATAACCTTCAATGCAAATTAGACTTGTTGAAAGTAATATATTTAAGTTCTGATTTTGTATTTGTATTTGTATAATATCACTTAATCCAAATGAGTTTAAGAATGGAGATTGTGAAACCATATTAATTTACTTTTAACAGATATCCAAGAGATTTTAAATATTCTTTATTTTCAAATGATAATCGTTTTTTGTGTTTTAAATATTGAGTTCCTCCTATTTCGACTACCTTTAGTGAATTAAGGTGATGTTCATCATTCTGTGAATGTATATTGGATTGATAATTTTGATTATATACGATCATTCTGAAGCCTTAAGTGCAATCTTATTGTTATTGTTTCTCCACGAAAATTAATTAAATTAATTAACAGTAATAGAACTTATTTGATTAATAGTTACCGGTAAATAAATTACATTCTTAGGAACTCCAATTATTTTATAGCCGGGGCTGACGTTAATAGAGAACCCATGTAAAATGTGAGCCTCTTTTTCATTCATATAAGCTCCAGAAATAATATTGCGTTCTACTTTTATTATATTTATTTTATTAATATCAACAAAAACGTCTGAAGTATGCCACTTATTAGCTAATAATTTCTTCTTACTGAAACCTAATAATCTTCCAATTGTATCTTCTCCTTCAAAATCAATATCCTTATCAACAAAAATTTCACACTTTAATGTATTATTATTTGCTCTTATAATAAATTTATCCTTATCTGTTGTAGTTATACTCAACGTTTTTCTAAGAAATTGTTTAATATCACCAATTTTATATGAACCTGTTGGAATTATAATAGGGTTGTCATCAATAATAAATCTATTATTCTCTTCATCTATGTTAGGTATTAAGTAATACATTTGGAAATCAACTAAACCGCAGGTGTATTTTTTTTTTTTTTTTTTTTTTATTCAATTTTTTATTTAATTTCAGATAATTTTACAATAATATATAAAATTATATATAAGAAATTAAGTAATTCTTAAACTACAGCTTATAACTAACATTTAATAACTTAAGATTTTTTACAATTTTTCTAATTTCTAGATTTTTTTTTTTTATTTTTTTTTTTTTTAAATTTTCAAATTTTAAAGATTAATTTCTAAGATTTTTTACAAATTTTCTAAGTTTACTTTTTAATATGTTTAAATTTCGACTGTTTTTAATTTCTACCGGTAGCGAGTTGAAAAGCTTTATTGCGCTGCGTTTTAGACTTTTTAGTTTCAACGTTGTTTTGGCTTTAGGAATTTCGATATTTTTCATGTTTCTGGATAGATAATTATGAATATTCTCCCTATTTTGAAGTTTTACTTTTGACTTAATATTATAGTTCAGGATATTATACATGTATTTACATTTTTCAAAGTAAATTAGTTGGTTAATACCCAGTGTATCAATTATTTTATATAAATTATTAGTTCTGGTTCTTATATTCAAATTAAATAAAGTTTTGAGGGCTCTATTCATTACCGCACTCATTTGTATTTTATGAAAATATGAACAATGACTCCAACTGCATATATTATACCTAATTCTTGCTAATATATGGCCATTATATATAAGTTTAGCAGTATAATTCGTAATACTCCCCATTCTTCTGACAGCCATTGTTATAGGAATAATTTTTTTTTTAATGCTTTTTATATGTTTATTCCATCTTAGGTTTTCATCAATTATCATTCCCAAGTACTTAACATTATCAACTTGTTTTATTATAGTATCCTTTACCTTAAGCGTAATATTATCATTTGTTTTCTTTTGCATTTTGAATATAATATAATTAGTTTTTTTCGGATTTATACATAATTCATTTTGGTCCAACCAACTGCAATATATCTTTAAGTCATCATTTAGTATATTTTGAAGCTCTTCTAATGTTTTCCTTTTTGCTATAAGGTTAGTGTCATCTGCATAAATGTTGTATTTTGACTTAATATTGTTTTTAGGTAAGTCCATTATATACAGCAGGTATAATAACGGCCCCAGTAATGAACCTTGTTATGCGCCTGTTTTTATTACTAGTTCATCACTTAGTACTTTATTAACTTCAGCACATTGGGTTCTATTTGTCAAATAACTTTTTAGTAAAAGATTACTGTTACCTCGAATTCCTAAGTTGTCTAGCAATCTGATAAGTCTGGAATGACTTACCATATCAAATGCCTTTGTTAAGTCAATAAAAACTGCGCCAACATAGTATCCTTCATCCAACGCATCGTAAATATGTTCCAAGGTTGCTGCGATAGCTGATTTTGTACCACTTTTTTCTAAGAAACCGTATTGATTAGCATCAAAGCCTATTGTTTTAGTAATGAAACTTCTTATTCTTGAATTGAACTTTTTCATATATTTTCGAAATTGAGCTTAGAATTGAAATTGGTCTATAGTTACCACAGTCTTCTTTTGACCCACTTTTGTGAATAGGAACTAAATATGCTTTTTTTAACGAATCAGTAAATATACCATTAGTGAAACTTTCATTTATCAGTTTAACTAAAGATGGGGTTATAATATTGACCAACTCTTGTAGATCTCTCACTGTAATTTTATCCAATCCTGGAGTTGCATTTTTATTTAAATTCATAATATTTTGATGGATTTCGGGTTCTATAACTGGAATAAGAAACAACGAGCTATTAAATAGATTTTGTGAGCAGTTAGTAAACTCGTTGGTATTTAGAATGTTTTTTTTAATACCTAGTTCTCCTATTTCAGTAAAAAAAATATTGAGAATATTTGCAGTTTCATCATCATTTTTAGTTTTTTCACCATTGCTTTTAATAACATGAGCAGCATTTTTCAGTTTATCTTCATTGGTATTTTTTATAGAATTATTCAATATAATCCATAATTTCCTAGAATCGCTCCCGGCTTTTTCAATATTTCTATTAATATAATTTTTTTTTTCTTCTTTTATTAATTGTTCTACCTTTTTCATTTTTATATATTTTACCTTTTTTTCACTATTGGTCGGATCATTTTTATGTCGATTATATAATGCTTTTCTTATTTTCAGCTTGTCATGAATAAAAGGTGTTATCCAGCTATTATTTCTCGTTCTCATCGGTATTGTCTTTGTACATAATCTTTTTGCTTCTTGTATAATTTTTACTAAGGTTTCGATGTCTGGTATATTATTATTTTCAATTTTGTATTTTACTATGGAACGGATTTGATTATAATCGATTTTGTTTATGTTGTACTTTTTCATTGGTAACTTCTCAATGTTAATTACTTTAATAGTTACTATTGCCAATTAATTGTCCGATAGGCAGTTATTTTCTATTATATATTTAACATAATAATTGCCATTTATGTTTGTTATTATGTGATAAATTAAGATGCTAGAGTTAGTTGTATTTCTTGTACTTTCCGTTTTATTAACTATGCTATATCCAGAAGTTGTTATAATATCCTTATACTTAATAATTATATTGGAGTTCTCAAATAGATTTAGATTGGTATCTGCAAAAAATATATGATTTGCCTTATCTACCAGTTTAGGTTCAAGAAACTCCATAAATAGGTTGCTGTTTTCCACTGGAGCTCTTTAAAATGTACCGATTTTTAATTTTGGTTTTGAGTTCAGGATTTCAATTACAGTAAAGTTATATTTTTCATCTTTACATATTTCATTGAAACTGATATTATTTTTAATAAAAATGGCAGTCCCACCTCCTCTTTTTTTATTTCTACAGTTGTAAACTGCTTGATAATTGGGGGTGTTGTAGGTATCTTTTTCATAATCATAAATTCAAACCTCAGTAATTATTACTATGTCTATTTCTTTATATTCATTAATTAAAGTTTCCAGTTCCAGTATTTTATTTCTAATGCTACATATATTTAAATACAATATGTTTAGATCACCAATTTGTATTATATTTTCTTGTTCTGCCATTATTATCTGCCGATCAGGTAATTTTGCCAAGATTCTCTTGTCTTTTGAAGATTTTCCCTATATTTGTTATAAATATGTCGTCTATATGTAGCAAGATCATTCGAAACATCTTTATTGCAGATTCCTATATTTTCGTGGTATCTGTCATATATTCTCCGAAGTTCCGGATAGTCAGTTGGTAGTCCTTCTTGATTAATTAAAACCTTTATATTGGTCTGTGTTATACCATCAAAGCAAATATCATTTTGATCGTGGAAAAATGCTAAATATAATCGCACATTGTTATATATTCTGTAATCCCTTAATCTGGAAAGAACATATACACTATCTCCATTTTCAATTGCTCTTTTTGTAAGCCTTACAATTGGGGGTGACATAGGATCAACAAAACTTTTGCTATCATCTTGGAATTTAGAGTAACCTATTTTTGTTTCAGTTGTGTTCTGTAGATGTATTGTTTCGCCTTTATTCCACTTTGGGTATTTGGAGTCTTTTATTTCTACATTACTATTACTATTATCATTGTTTTGATTAATTGTATCATTTTTTATCTTACTAATACTATCATTTTCTCTTTTTTCTGTATTTTTATCATAGCCAAAAAAATTAATTTTATCGTTTTTAATTTTACTTTTTACATTATCATTGGTTTGATGAATTCTATCGTTTTTAATCTTACTTGTACTATAATTTGTTACTTTTTCTGTATTATTTATATTATTATTATCATTTTTTTGGTTAATTTTATCATTTTTAATGCTACTTTTTGAATTATTATTAATAGTTTTATTTATTTTATATTACTTTTAAGGATAGTGTTCTTATTTGACCATAATTTTGGAAAATATGAAAGAATATAGCTACGCTTCTTTTTATCTTTATTATAATCAATTTTGTTAGTCTTTTCACTGTTATGGTTAATATTATTATTATTATTTTCATTGTTATTATTTTTATTTTTTATATGAGTTATATCACTGTTAGTGTCTCTAATATTATTAATACTTGGTTTAACATTAGTATTATTCTTATTAATATTATCATTAACATTATCAGTTCTGCATGCAGAATCACTTTTTTTATTTTCATTTACATTTATATTTAATTTGTTATCTTCCTCTTCTATTTTCCTTAATTGCTAGTATCCGATTTTTTGTTTTCTTATACTTAATATAATTTTATACGCTGGACATGATCTACTAAAAGTTTTATGATTAACATCCAACCCCAAACTGAATTTTTCGTTCGATTTAAGCAATTAATGCATTTATTAATTTCCTCTTTTTGGCATTCACCAAATCAACATTTTGTATATATTAAATACAGTCGTCACAAATAAACTTAATATTCCGGTTGGTGTATAGTAAGTTCATCGTAGACTGATCCATTCCTGAACATTTTAAAGCCTCATGATAGAATTTTTTGCACACACCTGCACATTCTACACCCGTTTCTCCTTTAATTTTTAGTTTGCACTTTTGGCACGAAGCCATTTCGCGTAATTAATATATATAATAAATTTTTTTTTGCGTAATTGCTGATTATGCTTTTTTCTTTTTATCTTTTATTAATTAAAATAATTATAATCGATAAAGAAAAAAGTAAACACATCCGAACCGTACTGTAGTAATTTTACTAATGATGTATTCTCTCCCTTTTAGATATATAGGGGGGAATTGTCAAAATGGCTTAGTTTCCGTTTAAAGTTAATGTTATTGACATGTCTTTAATCGATATAATGGGATATTTCAGTTGTGTGTTCTGTTTATATAGGTTTTAAAGGCTAATTCAAAATAATTATCACTTTAATATTAATATATATATATACCTGCAAAATTCTTTCGTTTTAAATTTCTTTTCTGTTACAACTAAAATCTAATTATTATTCTTTATCAGTTTGTTTTTTATTTCATTCCTACTCAAATATAGAGAAATAACCTTGAACTTGAATAAAATTATTAATGTAGGTCACTTTAAATAAAGCTAGACATAATAAAAACATATTTTTTTTTTTTGTTATATTTTATTTACTGATATTTTTTCTTAACAATATAAAATAAAAATTCTAAACATAAATGTCCACAATTGTAGGAATTAAAGTTTTGATATTTATTATAATTATATACAAGCTTATCACATAAATATTTAATTACTTCTAATGTTGGTTGTAAATTTCCAAAACTATCAAAATTTTGTACAATTTTAGGATTTTTGTAATAAGCTTCCGAATGCGTTCCATTTCCAAATGAATTATCCAAAATTATTATGCCGCATTCATATTTCAAGGGTTTGGGTGTTGGTAAATTATCTCGCATAAAAACTCCACGGAAATGCTTTAAATATTTTTGACTAAATTCTTCTATATCATAATTGTTTAATGCTCTTTTGGGTAGCTCATTTATTGGTGTTTTGGATTTAACTAAAGCCCTAATCCTTTCTTATATGGTTTTAAGTGTAATCCTGTTCCTCCTTTTAATGATATTGTTTCCATCATTTTATTATGACGTTTACTTTCATGTAATTTCTTATGAGCACTCTTAGCAACATTTACAGATTTTGCTATGCCCGCAGCACCACCAGAAAGCGCTCCAATAGTTGTCAGACCAGTGCTGCATGCAAAGCTATTTTTATAATATTTTTATTATTCATTGGTATCTTCATAGTTCTAGCAGCTTCTTTTGCCTCGTTTATAATATTTTGCAAAGGTTTTTTTCTTTGAATGTTTTTTTTTTTTAACCCTATACCGAGTTTAACTTTAACTTTCATTGTGTTTGTAACTAGATATGAATTTAACCGTTCACCAAAACTTGACTCTTTAGCTTTTGCTCTTTGCCAAGCTTTATCTACCAATATTTTATCAGCTATATGACGTTGATTTTGATCAGTATTTTGAGAATATGCTATATCATGCTCTCGACAAGCCTCAACTAAACCATTAATTCCTTCCTCGTGCTAATCGTTTCGTCAGTTTTGTCCCAGGACCGCAATATTTATAATCAGGTAAATGTGCTTCAAATGGCAGTTTATTAATTAGAGAATTAACTATACCTTTTCCATTAACAGTTTTTTGGTTACTGATTGAATATTTATTATAAATAGACATGTTACCCATATAAGTTTTAGAAAATTACTGAAACACTAAGTACCTTTTATAAAATGAAATTTATAAAACTAGATAATGCAGTTAAAGTTAAAAATTTTGATCAAAATTAAAAAAAAAAATAAAAGGGCATGGTGGATGCTTTCCATGGTGGATACCTTCATATTGCTGTAAAACTAATGCTATGATAAGTATGCTTTTAGATCCTAAAGGGCTCAAATTTCAAAACATATATATCTACTCGAAATTATTGCATTAACCTAAATATGAATATTTAAAAAAAATTAATAAAACCAATCAAAGGAATGGGATATAACGAATTTTCAAATAATGCTGATGTAATTGAACCATCGGCCTCACAACCAAACTAAATATTTATTTTTGATGATGTAGCTTGTGATAAGCATGATAATATAAGAGCCTATTTTTGTATTGGGAATTACCAAGAAGTAGATAGTTTTTATTTATGCCAGTCATATACGAGAATTCCAAAGTATTTTTTAATTATATTTAAGCAAGATGACTTGAATTTAAAACATATATATAATAATCATGTAAATTCTGATATGTCTTTTAATGATTTTAAAAAATTGAGTGCATGCTGCTGGAATGATAATTATGGTTATGGTTTTTTATTAATTGACAAAGATAGTGGTTTAAATAATGGACGTTAAAGAAAAAATTTTGAAGCATTTGCTAAATTTTAGTTAACCCGTGATATGTTAGCAGTTGTCAGTTACTAACTGAACAGGTCATTTAATAGATATCAGGTAGTAATAGTAGTTATCAGATAGCAGTTACCAGTTAGCAGTTAGCGATTATCAGTTAGCAGTTAGCAAGAGAACAGTTCAGTCGATAATTTACAGTTAATAGTTGCACTAATCCACATTTAAAAATGGATGAACAACTTTTGAAAGATTTAATTAATACTCATTAATTTAAAAAGGAAATTTCAATCTTTAAAAGTTCAGAAGCTATCGGAAGACCATAATCGAGAAGAAGCTTTCACTCCAATTATAAAACCATTAAAAGAATTAACAAATGTTGTCAAACAACAACAACAACAATTTTCAAATAATGTTGTGAAACCGGAAATGAAATTGCCTGCTGGTGATGATAACACCTTAAAATTATTGAGATCATTTAAGCAGGAAGTTAAAACCCCTAGCAACAAAAGTAATACTTACAGTAAATTTATAACTTCAACACCAAATATTCTACATACTCATAATGATGATGATGATGAATCATCAATTTCACATTTTCCTGTTCTTAACAAGTCACAACTTGATAAATCATATGGACCCTATTTTGATCAGTCATTAAATGTTCGAAAACTTAGGAATGCTAAGTTTGAAATAGATGAAATTAGTAAAGATATTTTGATTGATAATGAAGTTTTTAAAGGAACTGATGGTCTATATGAATTGATATTTAAAAAAAAAACCTATAGCCTATACTGAAAGGGGTTTGAAAACATATCATCAAATACTTAACAAAACGAATGCACATAGAATAAATTATGATCATTTAGAACCAATAAAAGGAAACAAAGGTTTTAAATACAAAAATATAATAAGAAAAATATTTGAACATGATTATAACACTAGACATAAAAAAACTGGCTCAGGTTGTTCGAAAAAAAAATTTTACTAATTATTTTAAAAAATCTTCTTCACCAGAAACTCATTTAAAATATACAAATCAGTCAAATCAGTATTTTTATTGGGATGATCCTAATAAATAAGTTAACAGATTCAGACTTTTATTGCATCAGAAATAGCTGGTAGCAACAATCATCACAATGCAATTGTATCTATAATTGCAGAGTTGAGAGAAGCAAATATAATACAATAACTATTTACAATAACTATCAGTTAAAACCATTATGTCACTTGATAAATTTGGACGTAGTATAGCTTCTTCTTCTAGAAAGCTAC
Source organism: Dolichopus griseipennis (assembly GCA_963082915.1). Lineage (NCBI taxonomy): Eukaryota > Metazoa > Arthropoda > Insecta > Diptera > Dolichopodidae > Dolichopus > Dolichopus griseipennis. The sequence goes on from OY720441.1 coordinate 130,278,995, forward strand.
ATGCTCGTGGTCCTCCAGGTATAGGTTTCAAATTAATTTCTGAAGGAAATTATGATTAAGGCAACAAAATTTTATCAAATGTTCAAGAACCAATTGATGGAAGTGATGCAGCAACACAAAATTTTGTAAATAACCATATTTTCTTTCATAAAGAACTATTACGTGGTTGTTGCTGTAATGTTCAGTTCCGAGGAGATTACATGTTTTAAGAACTGGACTGATAAATTCACTTTGACAGTCTCATTATTTGGAAGTAATACATAAAAGTATGTGCTCCCAAAAGCTGATTGATCCGATCTAATATTAGAAGTTGGAGCTGAATTTGTTTGAAAATAATAAAATAAAAAATATTTTCATTTTCACAAAAAAACTTTGATCTATTTTCATTCTTTCATTCTTTCATTCATTCATTTCATTCTATGCAGTAATGTGCTGATAGAAACTAATAATATATATTTTACACTTTTTATTTTCTAGAAAGTTCTTTATTATGTGCAAACTTTATTTGACTTATAATAGAACACACGTTCATAAAGAGCGGTAAAAATCTATCACTTCCAACTGAATAAGCTTCAATATAATCCAAATATTCCTCTTTTAAACTTTCAAGTAATTTACTAAAACTAGTTAACACGTCACGAATTTTTGATGTTTTATTTTTTTGTATTTTCTATTAACGCTATAAATATAATTCCTTGATGGATTCGTTTCCTTATCATCGACTTTTCAATAAATTTAGATTTTCTTAATATGCATTTCTTGTCAGTGGTATTTAATATGTTCAGTAATTCCTTTATTATTACCATCTGGCAGAACATTTGAAATATTCTTTTCAATCATCTCCCAATCATCTTCTTCAGAAAATGGACAATCAGCAGTAAAATGATTAGGTGCTGGCTTTTTTTTATTTGTTAAACTTCTTATTTTACCAATAATGGATATGTCACCACCATATACTTCTATTTTTAGATGTTGCCAATCCAAAGGAGGCCAATCCAAAACGAATTGGTTAGTAAATGATTCACCATTTCTAATTTTAAATAAACAAATATTTTCACCACCTTCTGGAGTTATATATATCTCCAAAAAATCGTGAAATATTCTCCAATTAATTATTTTAATTGAAGTCCTTTTCCGCCCACAAATACAATATTTATACCCATGCAAAATACTATCAGCCCAAAACATTATGATTCTTATACTTAATATTCTAATCAGATTATGCTATATTTTATGTTAGAATTAGCATTTTATAGAATTTTGAGTATCAAATTATTGTTATTATTAGAAAAGATTTATATTTTAAATTATTTATTTATTATAAACACCTAAATAATTGTTACAATTCGGGCAAAAATGATTCACATTTTTCATGTTATCAGTACAATATGGAATACAACAACAACAAGACCATAATCCTATCAAACACATTAGTAGAGGTGCAATATGAGTTTTGTTAGCATTTTCATATTCAACTTTCGTTACATTTCTTTCACCACAATTGAAACATATTGCAACTTGGGGATAAGGTCCGAATGATGATTTAAATGCTTGTCGTACAAATTCAGTTGAACCAATACGTCCTTGGCTTGTGTTGTATGACGATGATGAATCCATGAATGTCTTTGATTAACTAAATTCTTTAGACAAAATTAAAAAAAAATCTTCTCTGGGTAAGAGCATAGAATTGGGGATCGAACCTTATACTAATAAACTTACCTAATAGATTTTATCCGCATCCCTAGCACTACTACCCACAGAAGATTTAGTTAACACTTGTTATTTTTATATTTTATTTCTAAGTTAGTGGATTAATTAGTTTTTATCGAATAATGGAGTTCGCAAGAACAATTCATATGTTTAATAAATTTTATTTAGAAAATAAAATAGAGTTTAGAAAGAAATACAAAAAGGAAATTCAAACCATATTAAGTTTTTGAAGAATTATGCTGACTCACATGATAAATGGACGGATTTGGTTACACACAATTCAACAAAGTTTTTTAAAATATCTTTATTAAGGCTAGCTAAAATCGTAAAAATAATTAAAGAAAATAATTATAAATATCGGAGAACGTTAAAAAGTAAATAAAAACCATTTGTAATATTAATATATTTTGTTTTTCTTTTTAAATTAACAAAAGGAATCCCCATCCCGTGGCATCATTTAAGATTTTTTATTTCACAACTTTAAAAATTTCGTTAGATATATAGGCATTAGTTGTATAAATTAGGTTGGAATGAATTCACCCATTTCGGGGTGGCGGGCTTCCAAAAAAATTTGTGTTTCCGATTTGTATCCAATTTTACAGGGTGGTTTAGTCGAAAAGAGAGGCTGCAAAAAATTTTAGTTAAGTTCGATTGACCAATTTTCCACGACGACGCCATGAAGTTTGCTATAAATCAAAAAGCCCACGCTTGATTTGATTTTGACCTGTTTACGCGTTTTGCACAAAGATTCAATGAAATTTTGAAATTTTTGGTAGTAATAAAATTAGAGATAATAATTCAAACTGTTTTTTAAAGTTTCTGTTTTCAATCGGTTCAAAGAACTTGACAAAACATTTTTAAAACATTCCCCTAATTCAAAGAAGTTTTACCTACTTTTAAAAATTAGAAGTAGTTTACTTACACAAATTTTTTTTGACCAATCGGAGGAATGACAAGTATATACATGTACGCATACAAAATTTAAAGTGAATTGTTCAAACCATTTCTACTTAAGAGTAAAATAATGAAAAAATCTGTAGAAAGCTGCTGTGCCGCAATGGGTTAACGGAACTCAACAAACCTTTTTTTGAGACTTTCACCAAATTGCACGTAATATCCTTCTAAAATTTGTTTTTGGACAATCGTCGGGTCAGCATGGGTTGACAAATTGCACGCTCCCGGGCAACGCCGGGTAAATCTGCTATTAAATAGTAATAAATCATATAATTAAGGTTTTAATTTAAATAACAATATTTTTTATTCTTAAAATATAAGTTTGTTTTACCGCTGTAATATGGTTTGTAATTTACTGCTTGTTTTTTTTTTAATCCAAATGAAATATACTATGTTAATTCAAGATGCTAATTCATAATTTTTAAATTCAAATAAAATAACTATACTATGGTAAATTCAAAATGCTAATTCATAATTTTTTAATTCCAAATAAACTATATTAAATTCCAGTTTTTGATCAAGATTTATTATAACTTTTTGTGTTTACTTTTATTTTGATATTTATTGCAGGTACATGCTTATATTATTAAATCTTAAATTTTTAATTAATATTATGTACGTAAAGTGCTTGTTTATACTTAATGTATGTAATAAAATTTCACTTATTAATTTCGAACTGAATTTTTTAAAATAAATAAATTTTCGAGAAGTTAGCTTAAGTATAATAAGATTAAATATTACTTGTAAAATTTTTGCTTCAATAATTTCTTTATTCACGTAAAATAACTCTCTTTATTAACTGTATAGTTTTTCCACATTCCATGTGGAAATTAAATAGTAAATTGATTTAATGATTTATAATGATTTAATTTAATATTTATATTTCCAATGATTTAATGATTTATAATGATTTAATTTAATATTTATATTTCCACGTCCAAGGTTAGTATGAAGAAATGCAGAATTTTCGCTGTGAAGCTCTATATTTTTTTTTTTTGTCCTTATTATTCCTCTTGGGCGCATAGGATATCTACAAGGTATCTCCATCTGACTCTATTCAGAACAGTTATTTTTGCTTCCTCCCATGTATCCGAGGCTCTGCCTTTTTTCAATTAAGTAAATGATTGGTCTACTGTAATCTATCTACAAGATGTCGCTTCTTAATTTTTTCCCTAGTTTCATCTATCGGTCAAGTAGAGAAACCGTGTCAAGTTTTAGGTGCATACTGCCATTGTAATTGCATATGACAGTTGCAATTACATTGTTGTTTCTGCCACATATGTCATCTCTGATCATATGCACATATAGGTTATTGTTTTTTTTTTTTGTTTATTCAGTATTAATTATTAGATTATAGAGTATAGCTGGAAACACGATTATAGGTATATTTTTTATATTATTTTGTTACTAATTATTTATTATTATATTTTTAGGTATAGAATTATTATATTATGATTTATTATATATTAATTTATTATAATTATTAATTTTATTGGATATGGTAAATCTCTCACCAGGATTCGAACCCGGGACTGCCACAGTGTTTAGATTGCAAGGTTGCGATCTAACCACCTAGGCTAAGGAGGAGTGAAGCTCTATTTATAACCTTGTTATACCATGAATAAACAGAACATTACTTTATTTACTCTACTTATAACCTTGTTATACCATGAATAAACAGAACATTACTTTCCGCAGACATCTGAATAGATGTTTTAGTTGTTTTGTAAATGTTTTCATTAAAAAATACACATTTAGTTTTTAAGTAACTTAAAATTTCTAATTTATCAGGTTTTTTGCCAAAAGAATCAAAATATTCGAAAACATGGTTCAATATAACCATGTTTTAGAATATAAATAACAAACCAATTTGATTGTCGATCTTTTGCTTTATCTGCATTTAAAATTAAAAAAGTTTTTTTTTTTGATTGTTTTGGTGAGTTGATCTAAAGCAAAAAAAAAATTTATCTCCAGAGTATTCATTAATCAAATTGACTCAAGTCATATATCTTGGTTACTTCTTTTATGCAATTCGATAAAAAAATTTGTTATAACAACATCAAAGTTTTTCAGTACTTGACAGTGCTGTTTATTTATTTTATAGTTGTACACAGTTCCAGAAGAATAATTTTCAAAATATCATTTATAAATTCTCTTGTTGGAAATTTATACTTGAGCTCTTTCACAAACTTGTTACAAGGTTCTTTGATACGAATTATACAAATATCTTTAAGAAATAAAGTATTATTATCATCCCGACAAAACGTTACCTCCAGTAGTGCAAAAGATAGCGACATTTTTTCAAATATTGAAATTCATTTTTATATATGGTATTTTTGTGTTTTTTTTTTTTGTTTTTGTCCTTTCACTCCGCGAGGGAGCATAGAGCTTCCATTTGACATCTCCATCATACTGGTTTCCTGCTGCTGTTTTTACATTCTCCTAAGTGAGGTTGCACTGATTGAGCTCACTTATTAGCGTCTCCAGGTGTTATTTGAACGCCGCGTCTTCTGCTTACATTAGTAAGGTCTTTACGCAAGCATTGAAGACCCTTACTTTTGTTTTTTTGGAGATTTGGGTGCTCCTCCATACTGGGTACAACAGTCCGAATGATGCCCTTGCTTTGCTAAGTCTGTTGATCACATCTGTCTCTGCACCACCATCAGCAGTCACTATGCTACCGAGATAGTTGAACTGGATAACATATTCGACTGGTTGCGTTTTCAGCAAGATGAGTTGGTTGTTGGTGCTGTTGATTTTCATCGCCTTAGTTTTGCTGATGTTAATTTCAAGGCCGTTATCAAGGCGTTAATTGCTAGTCTTTCTAATTGTTCCAGTTTGAACTGCATATCGCTGACCTTTTGTGTTAGAAGTAATATGTTATCTGCATATTCTAAATCTTCCAAGTGGCGAGTGAAGCTCCATGCAATGTCTTTTTTTTGCTTACAGACTTCGGAGACTATGCTATCTAGGACGATTGTGAATAGCAATGCTGATAGTGAACATCCCTGTTTGACGCCGATGTTAGCTTGGAAGGGCTAGCTGAAGTTTCCGTTGTGAGTGCCAGCTGGTTCGGAGTTTTCGTAAAGCTCCCTTATGATCCGAATTATCGTGAATGTTACACCTTTCTCTTTAAAGCTCTCCATTTGGCAACACTTTTCACAGTGTCGAAGACTTTCTTAAAGTCCACGAATAGCAGGTGGAGGAGAGTCCGCCATTCGATTGATTGCTCGATGATGATTCTTAGTGTTTTGATTGGTCTACACAGCTCCTGTGGGGGCGGAAGCCTGCTTGCTCGTCGCGTAACTTTGGTTCGATTTTTTCTTGGATTCTGCCTTGTATTATATTTGCTATGATCTTGTACCCTGTGTTGAGAAGAGTAATACCACGCCAGTTGTTGCAATCTTTGAGATCGCCTTTCTTTGGTAGCTTCACTATTGTACTCTTTTTCCAAGATGGAGGTAGCTCTTCGTTTTCCCATGCCTTTGTGATGTAAGATCTCAGAAGTTCTGCTGAAGTATTTTGACAGGCTTGTAGAATTTCTGCCGGAACACCATCGGACCCAGCCGCTTTGTTTCTTTCCAACTTGGTGATGGCTTCTTTGATCTCAGTCATAGTTGGTGTGGAAGCGCTAATGGGCAGATTGTTTGTATTGTTTTCCGCTAGTGATATATCTTCTGTTTTGTTTATTTCACTGTTTCTTGGGAATGATCTCTCCATCCTTTCCTTTGGTTCTCGGGTGTTAGTAATTTCTGTGCCGTTTTCAGCACATTTTCCAAAAGTTTTGTAAAAATGTGCCTATATAGCTGTCCGTCCGTTCGTCCGTCTGTCCGTATGTTTACAAAATTTTTACACCGTTTGAAATAGAGTAAAGAAATTTTAACCACGGATAGGTATTCTAAAAATAATAATTTCGTAGAAGAACTTTTTTCTTTAGCCCCACACATTAGGTGTATTTTCAAACTGAAAACGGCAAAGATAGCTGGTTTTATAAAATTTATAAACTTTTAAAAGACAAATGTTTAAGGTAGCCATACGGTACTAAAATTTACCATTATGCAAAACTGAATTTTTGAAAAATTTTTGCCCACACATATCTTCTGAACGGTTCAAGATAGGGTCTTGAAATTTTGGGAGAAGTTAGATCCTCAAAAATTAGTAGGAGTCGGCTAACAAAATTTTTTTGTCAAGCCCCAAAGTTTAGGAGATATAAAGGCTCGAAAATTGAAATTTTACTATTTTTAAACACCTGTAACTTGAATACCAGTTGAAATTTACTTTAGTAATATTCAAAATTGGAAGCTCTTTAATTATATTTCAACATGTGTCAAAGGTTCTTCTTAATTTTCAAAGGTGATGAAGCAACAGCCCCCAAAAATTTCAAAAAAGCTCTATATTTAAATTGATATAACAAAAGTTCTGTTAAGTGTATTTTCAATCTAAAAACGGTAAAAGAGAGCTATTTTTATAGGCTTTACAAAAATATAACGCTAAATTTATAGGGTTGCCATACGGTACTAATATTTAACATTATGCAAAACTCAATTTTTTAAAAATTTTTGGCCCCAAATATCTTCTAAACGGTTGAAGCTAGTATCTTGAAATTTTGGAAGAAGTTAGATCCTCAAAACTTAGTAGGAGTCTGTTAACAAAATCTTTTTGTCGAGCCCGTTCACATTTTTTTTTACATATATTAAAATTTAAAGCTGCAGCATTATATTTTAACATATGTCAAAGGTTTTTTCTTATATTTAAATGGGATTTTGTAAATTGAAGAAATTTTCTCTTAGTTTTAGCCATTTTTGCTTAGATAATAGATTAGGGGTGAAATTCCAAATCTAAGGGTGGAGTTCACAATTGATTTCCTTAAACCTAAAAATATTGGAGGGTGGGGACAGGAGGTGGATAAGCAGATCTATCATAAGTTTGCTAAGTAAAAATTTGGAAACCTTCCCTATTGAAGGGCTACTAGGTTTTAAGAATTAAAACTTTTATGTTTTTATAAAACAGCAACTTATTCACCAGTGTAAGTTTTTTCTAAATCAAACGTTAACATTAAAGTTTCAACATTATATTTCGCACTTGTTTACAGGGATTGTATTCTAAGTATTGATTTCACTATTATTCATAATTAATAAATTTATGAAATAACTAAAGTTTCTATAAAAATAAATGATAAAATACTCAGTAAGAAACCCTATATAATTTTGAAAATGTGCTTTTTTAAAATTGATTTTTTTCTTCACTTGTTATTTTTAAGTATTGTATTTATAGGTTTAACTTTATTTCGGTTTTTATCATTTTGTAAGCTTGCATCAAATTCTCCATAAACAATATTAGTCTGTGTAGATGTAACAGGGTTTGATAGCCTTGCCTTAATTCTAACTGAGTCCTGATTTAATAAACCTTAAGACAATTCATTTCCTGATGCATCTGGAGTTAAATCAAAAGTTCACATGAAAAATGCTTTACAAAACATAGATTTTGTTTTTTATGACCTTTATCATTATGGTAAATTCCTGTACCTGAAAATAGTATACTGTATAGCAATTTTTCTTGTGTAGCAATTATTTTCATCCGAAAAACTGATTTCAATTGCTGAATTAGGTATTTGAACTCCATTTACTTTTAACACAAATTGTGAAATATCAAAATATTAAAATTGTATGGGATTTTGGTCTCTTTCCAGAGAGTTGTGTTTGGTAGCTGACCAATGAAAACATTATGAAGTGATACTGATGAACTACTCTGTGGAATGGTAAAACTTTTTACCTCTACAAATTTGTAATTGTATTTGGCATTAGTTTTTTCCAGTACAGCATTATATGCTAATAGCCCACCAGGATTAATGTCTCATAAATAAAGTCGCTTCTATAATTTTTAGTTGGGATTCGTCATAATCTTTTTCAAAATAGTAGAATGGTTTTTCTAACATTAGGAAAATTCGAACATCAACATTGTTTATGAGGAATGTTCGTTGATTAAACATGTCTAAATGTAGTTTACCCATAAGTTCTACCACACCGTTATTATGGTATAATTTTTCTTTTGAAGCATTATTATCAAATTTGGCTATATTTAGCTTGTCTAACATCAATCCAGCATATTTTAAATGTGTAGCAGCGGCATCTGTGCCTTAATTTATAAATGATTCAATTTAAGCACTGTAATGATAATTTCCATCGAATGGAGATATATTTTTTCATTTAGTTGAACGTAACGTTGTTTTATTGATCAAGGTAAAAGTTTATTGATGACACTTGGCTGTTGAATTAATTTACCTTCAGTATTTTTATCATTATTCTATCCTTTTTTAAAACTTATACTTTTAATTTTTGATGTGCCGAAAAAAGATCTCTATATGTAGCCCCATGACGTAATGAAACAAATTCTATGACTGATGGATTATCCAAAGAAGCAATAGAGTTGTAGAAAACTTTTTCAGATCGTAATATACTGGATTGAATAGGTTGTGTTCTAAAAATATTCAACTCAGATTTCATACATTCCATCATAATTTACCAAAAATATATTTTTGTTACTCACTTTGCGTCGTTTTGACGTTTTAATGAGTGGTATTTTTATAGGTTTTCTTCTTTAATTTTCCGTTCTCCATACATTTGAACTGCTCCTCGTCTTTCATTTTTATACCCGTATGACTATAAGTCAAAAGGGTATACTAAATTTGTCATTACGTTTGAGATGCAGAGAAGGAGAGGAGGTATATAGACTCAAAGGTATGGTTCGGATCAGAATCGAAAAATAAATCGATTTAGCTACGTATGTTCGTCCGTCCCCACGATAACTCAAAAAATAAAGTAGCTAGTGTTTTAAAATTTTCACAGATTCGTTTTTATGCAGTAGCCGTGATCACTATTGAAATTCAGCTATTTTGGTCCGCGGCTTAGAGTACTTACCATACAACTTCTTTTTAGCACATTTTCAAAAAATTTTGTAAAAATGTGCCTATATAGCTTCACTCTGTCCGTCCGTCCGTCCGTATGTTTACAAAAACTTTTACACCGTTTGAAATAGAGAAAAGAAATTTTAACCATGGGTAGTTTTTGCAAAAAAAAATAATTTCGTACCAGAACTTTTTTCTGTAGCCCCACCTGTTACGGGGCTACAGCCCCCCAAATTTGGAAAAAGCCCTATATATAAATTGTTATAACAAGAGTTCTGTTACATATATTTTGAATCTGCAAATGATAGCTGGTTTCATAAAATTTATAAATTTTTACAAGCAAAATGTTTAGGGTTGCCATACGGTACTAAAATTTAACATTACGCAAAACTCAATTTTCGCAAAATTTTTGGCCACACATATCTTCTAAACGGTTCAACCTAGGATCTTGAAATTTTGGGAGAAGTTAGACACTCAGAAATTAGTAGGAGTCGGTTAACAAAATTTTTTTGTCAAGCTCCATGTTTTGGAGCTATAAGAGCTCGAAAATTGAAATTTTGCTATTTTTAAACACCTGTAACTTGAATACCTGTCCAAATTTTTTTTTAGTGATAGACAAAATTCAAAGCCCAATAATTATATTTCAATATGTGTCAAAGGTTTTTCTTAATTTTGAAGGGTGACGAAGTTACAGCCCCTGAAAATTCCAAAAAAGCCCTATATTTAAATTGATATAACAAGGGTTCTGTTAGGTTTATTTTCAATCGAAAAACGGTATTAGAGAGCTGCTTTTATATACTTTACAAAATAATGTCTCTTAAATGTATAGGGTTGCCATACGGTACTAAAATTTACCATTATATAAAACTCAATTTTTGCAAAATTTTTGGCCCCACATATCTTCTAAACGGTTGAAGCTGAAATTTTAGGAGAAGTTAGATCCTAAAAAAATAGTAGGAGTCAGTTAACAAAATTTTTTTGTCAAGCCCCCTGTTTAGGAGCTATAAGGGCTCGAAAATTGAAATTATGCTATTTTTAAGCACCTGTAACTTGAATACCTGTCCAATATTTTTTTTATTAATATACAAAATTTAAAGGTCCAACATTATATTTTAACATATGTTAAAGGTTTTTCTTAAATTTTAAAGGGGTTCCTTAAATTGAAGAAAGTGTCTCTCAGTTTTACCCATTTTTGCTTGGATAATAAAATTCTAAGTAAAATTCCAAATTTTTGTGTAATTCACAATTTAATTCTTAGAACCTAAAAAATTAGAGGATGAGGGGGGGTTGGGGAGTTGAAGTTAGATTCTTGAGAAATTTGACAACCATCCCCATTGAAGGGCTATAACAACTTTTGAATAAAAAATTTACTGTTAGCAGTAAATTTTATAAGTCAGTAGTAACTATTTCCAAGTAAATATTTCCAAAGTTAAACTCAGTATGTAATACAATATAATGTTGAAAATGTGCTTTTTTAAAAACCCTTGGTTTTTTTTCATCACTTGTTTTATATGAGCATTTTACCTATTGTTTACCTATTGAAACTGGGTGTCTGAAACTTCGCCAATTATAGTTTAGTGTAATGGCCTAACTCCGCCAAGGATGGTCCCAAGCCCGTTGGAAACAAGAAGAGGGAGGGCAGTAGAAGGAGGCCCCCGAGGTGGGTGTGAGTGGTTACTGCACTTGCACCTGGAAAAAAAAACTCGATACTGGTCAAAAATTTAATTGAAACATGGCGGGAAGTGGCGCCATCCAATAACCACAAACCACTACGGCCCTCCAAAATGTTGGCGTAAGATTGACTACCTTACCCATAAAAATTTGTTCAAAAATGAAGTTATGGAAGATGTAAAAGGAAATGCCTCGGATAAAAGGATTGGATTTATTGGGAAAAGACCTCGGAAGAGTTTAAAGGACCATGATTTAAGAATTTGTACCTGGAATGTGAGAATTCTCTACAGTCCAGGTGTATCTAACAATTTGGAAAATGTTCTTGAAAAGTATAAGCTGGACATCATTGCTATACAAGAAATACGTTGGAAAGGCAGTGGTGTAATTAAAAAAGGGAAAAGCGATATTTATTATAGCTGCAAAACACCACATATTAGGTTGCGGATTTACAGTTGGGGGTAAGCTAAGACGAAACATTATTGATTTTACACCTGTCAATGAACGCTTAGCTAAAATCCGTTTGAAAGGAAAATTATACAATATATCTCTAAGACCTACTCATCGTGTCCTAAGTACGACGCTAAAATCGTACTTGGCGACTTTAATGCAAAAATCGGGAAGGAAGGAATTTTCGGCAAAACTGTAGGTGACCATAGCCTTCATGAACAAATGATAATGGATACCGTATCATTGATTTTGCGCCAGCTCAAAATATGGTAATAAGTAGCACAAATTTCCAACACAAAGGATAAAAAAAGGAAATTTAACAATAAGGCCCTCAAAGCAACGGAGATTGCCAGTGCATATGCAGATTGTATTGAAAATATACTCACAGCCGAACCTCTTCATCATCCCTCCGTTGATGAGAAATGGAAACACTGCACAGACGCAATGAAGAAAGCGGCTTCGCGAATCACAGGTTTTGAAACAACGGTTAGAAACTCATGGTATGATAACGAATGTCGGGCACTAACGGAGAAAAAAAAACGAGGCTTATTGGAAAGCACTGCTGCGAAAAACAAGAGTAGCGCTGGAAGAGTATAAAGACAAAAGATCTAAAGAAAAGAAAGTCCTTAGAAGAAATAACTAATGTTTGAAAAGGAAAAAAATAATTCAGGTTGAATCATGCCGAAGCAGAGACGATGTACAAAGCTTTTACAGAAAAACCAAACAATAAGCGAATGGCTATAAGCCAGGTACAAATGCGCTGAGGAATGATTCCGGAAATTTGATGACTGCAAACGAGCATATAATTAGAGCATGGAAACATCATTTTGAAAAATTGCTAACTAGTGGCGACTGTGCAATTAAGAATAGGCCCTTTAAAACTCCAACCAACGAAACCGACCCAGATCTATCCAATTTAGCTAAAGTCGAGTTAGCCATCAAGAAACTAAAAAATAACAATGGTACCGGCTTTGATGGCTTGCCAGCGGAGTTATGTAAAGCTGAAGGTGGAAAATTGGTAGAGTGCATGCACCAACTGATTAAAAGAATCTGGCTCGAAGAAAGTATGCCTAATGAGTGGAGTGTGAGTGTTATTTGTCCAATTTTCAAAAAAGGAGATGCTTCACAATGTGAAAATTATAGAGGAATCTCGTTGTTAAATATCGCCTATAAAATATTTTCCTTCCATACCGTGTGCAAGACTGAAGCCCCATAGGCAACTATCAGTGCGGCTTCCGACCTGTTAAATCTACCACCGACCAGATGTTTGCACTACGCCAAATACTGGAGAAGACTCGCGAATACCAAATCGATACTCACCACCTCTTTATCGATTTTAAAGCCGCCTATGACAGTATATTTCGAAATACATTATATGACGCCATGTCCGAATTCTAAAAAGCTTTGGAAAACACTAAATTTATGGTAGCGGTTGGAAGTAATATGTCTGATTAATTCCAAATATACTCTGGATTCAAACAAGGTGATGCACTGTCCTGTAACTTTTTCAATTTTGTGCTGGAGTACATATTGCGTCGTTCTGGTGTTAATATGTTAGGTACAATTTTTTATAAATCAGTTCAGCTACTAGGTTTTGCTGACGACGTTAATATTGTAGGAAGAACACGATTCTCAGTCACTGTAGCCTTCACCCAAATTGAAAAAGAGGCAAAGAAGTGGGTCTTCGTGTAAACGAGAATAAAACAAAGTATATGCCATCGACAAAGTCGGAATCCAATCAACATCCTATTGGATGCAATATCACTGTCGGTGCATATAACTTTGAGGTATTTAACGTGTTTGTCTACCTTGGGACCAATATTAACTTCGAAAATGATATAAACGTAGAAATAAGACGTAGAATAACCATGGCAAGCCTTTGCTAGTTCGGTTTGTCAAAACAGCGTGGTTCAAAACTCCTATCTCGGAATACTAAAGTGCAACAGTACAAAACGCTCATACTCCCAATTCTGCTGTACGGTTCAGAATCGTGGACACTGCCAAAAGCAAGTGAGCTAGCACTAGGTATTTTCGAAGAAAAGTTCTACGTAGAATATATGGTCCAGTCAACGATGGCGCGGTCTGGCGGAGAAGATATAATGCCGAACTCTACGAACTGTATAATGACGTTGATGTAGCCATGAAAGTCAAAATCAGACGCCTTTATTGGCTTGGTAACGTGGAGCGAATATCAACCGATGCTGCAGTTAAGAGGATATTTGAAGCCAGACATCAAGGGAAGCGACGCCGAGGGAGACCGAACTTCCGTTGGGGAGATAAAACATCGGCAGATTTAAAAAAACTTGACATCACCAATTGCATATATTACATCAGGCCCACAACCTTCATGGTTTGTAGTGCCTAACAAGTAAGTAAGTAAGTAATGGCCAAATTTGCTGCAAAACTTGGTTGGTCTACTGCAGTAGGTTGGAGCAGCTGCCATCAACTCATTCTTTTATATGAGTATTACTCTACACTTAAGGAAGCTGGGTGTCAGAAATTTTGCCAAAAATAGCTTTGGCCCAAGTTTCTGCAAATTTGGTTGGTCTACTGCAATGGGTTCGAGTAGTTGCCATATAACTTGATATTTCACAAGATCATTACTTTATACATAATAAAGCTGAATGTTAGAAATCTTTCCAAAAGTAATTTACCAGATGATAGAATGTATATATTACGGTCATGCGGGTATTCTACAGTTGACACAGGCTACTCTACTACATTCTTGATTGTTAATTATCTATTTACTTCGATCTTGCACAACTTCTTTTGAATTTGCACCTGTGTCAATATCAGACAATGGATTAATACCAGAGTAAATAACCTACTTTTTTAGTATGTAAGCTCCGGACGTAAATATCTGTTCTAAAAAGTCCAAAAAGAAAAGTCCACCGAGCTTTCTAACCCACGCCACCTTTGGTAAGGTACAACTGAATGTAAAAAGGAAGTCCTCTGCCTGATTGAACTAAATAATATTTATAGTATGCTCTCTCCATAATGTTTTAATAAAGTAATGTTTTTAATTTTCTTTTACTAACACTTTTTTGAAATGCAATACAACTTTTGTAGGAATAATGCTGGTGGAAAAATTTATTTTATAGCCATATTTATCACAAAATAATACCGAAATACTATCAAATGATTTTTCTACATTGCAATATTGAATATTGTTATATTCCTTCACTATGCCAGTAAAAGTGTTCTCTATGTTGATAGTTCTTAAACATCTTACATGTTTTCCATCTACATTCTGCGGTTTAATAATACAGTATATATAAAAAAACATATCGGAAATGGTCGTACATTTTGAATTAATGTTGGTATTAACTATATCTTACAGCTGCACAACATTTTTTTGAATTGTATGATATGTATATAGTTTTGTGTTGAGGTTGTGGATTCTAATTATTTTATTTTTATTTATTTCTGCTCTTAAGCACGACTCGAAAAAGAAAGGAGAAAGATTCTTTCCTTCTTTGTATTTTATGCATTCTTCAGTTCCATGGAAAGCTTTACACTTTAATTATAAATGCTGATGCATTTGCATTTAATATCGTAAAACCTTTAAATGCATCAGCTGTTTATATAACACCTCTTAAGATCTTTGCGGTCCCTGCAAAGATTATGTAGGTATTTTAAATTTTGTTATTATTATTATTTTTTGCTTTTTGTATATCAGCTGTCCATGGTGAAAAGAATGCTTACATTATTTTGGCCATAGTTATAATTACTTATAATTTAAAATAGTATGCCAATGAATACATAAAATATTTCAAAAAAAAACTTTTCAACAACTTCAATTTTAATTTAGTCTTATATTATATTCTTATAATTTTTTGTTTATTTTAAAATTTACTTATATACCTAATTTTATTTATTCTTTTTATCATACATAAAATATTTAAAAAAAAAAATTTTTCAACAACTTCAATTTTAATTTAGTCTTATATTATATTCCTATAATTTTTTATTTATTTTAAAATTTACTTATATATCTAATTTTATTTATTCCTATTATCATGTTTTCTGATTGTAATCTAATCTTGTTTAATGTAAATTTAATTTTGGTACTTAAATTTTCTTTTAATTTGTTTGGATGTGTATCTAGTATTTCGTTTATTACTCGTATCAAACACGTCGTTGTTTTGTTTTTTAAATTGATTCAGTTTCTTGTATTTGGGTTTTATTTTACCTACATTTCTATTAATTACTACGTTATCAGTAAGCTCGTATTGTCGTGTATCTCGTTTTTCGTTTAGACGGTTGATACGAGAAGTTTTGTTTTGTTCGAATTGTGTCGCAAGGTTATTAATTTCTTCCGTGTTCAAATTTTTTTCGATAAAGTCTATAGGTTTTAGTTTCGTTGTAGTATGTCGTGTTTGATTATAGAAAATTATAGTATTGTGAACTTTTTCGTCTAAATCTTCGTTTCCATGTTTGTCTATTTCTAACAATCTAAGGTGTTCGTTAAGTGTGCCGTGAAGGCGTTCGACATCAGCATTTCCTGTTTTACAACCTGCTGTAGTGACATGGCATTGAATCTCGTTTTGTTTGAGGAATAATTCTACAGAATTATGTAAAATAAATGTTTCATTGTCAAAGACGATTTTTTTCATTTTTCCTAAAAATCTTATTCTTTCTTTAATAGCTTTTAGAATAGAAATCCATGTTCTGTCGTTGAGTTTGTGTATTGTAGCATATTTAGAGAACTTATCGATGGTTGTAAGGTACATTTGGCTTCTACATGGGAACCATATGTCAATGTGAACGATTTCGTTAAATGTTTTTGGGTTTTCTGTTATTGTAAAGGGTATTTTGACAGGACGTCGATCATGTTTTGCTAGCATGCAAACTTCGCAATTATTAACGTAGATGGTTGTTAGTTTTATTAAATTTGGAAAGTAATATTTTTGTTTGAGGTTATAAAATACTTCGTTAATACCTCGATGATTATTTGTTTGGTGTTCTTTTTTTATTAGGTTTAGCATTTCTTCTTTATCGAAGATTTCTTTTAATTTAATTCGTAACAGATAGGGTGGTTATTCTGACTTAGAACTGCGCCTATCGCGTGGTTTGACGTGTCCGTTGTCAGAACGAATTCTTTACTGAAATCTCGAGTAGTCTTTGATCAGGCTTAATACCTCCGTTTACAATGACATGCCCTAAGAAATTGGTAGCTTCAGCAGCGAAGTGACATTTATTAATCTGAATTTTTAAATTTGATTCCCTTATTTTTTGAAATACCTTTCTTAGATTGAGTAAATGTTCATCTAAGCTCGTGGAAAATACAAGGATGTCATCAAGGTAAACGACACAAATTTTGTCAACTAGGTCACCTAATACGTCATTCATAAGCCTTTGGAAAGTCTCTGGTGCGTTTTTCAATCCAAAAGGCATACGAATGAATTCGTAATGGCCGCTTGATGTTGAGAATGCCGTTTTCGCTCGATCTTCGGGATGAACTTCGACTTGGTGGAACCCTTTGGCCAAATCAGTAGTGGAAAAATACATGCATTTTCCTAATTTGTCAAAGAGTTCTCCCATATTAGGGATGGGAAATTTATCATCTACTGTTTGGTCGTTTAGCTTCCGATAGTCTATGACTATCCTCCATTTTTGTATAGCAGAGCTATCGATTTTTTTTGGGACTACCCAAGTGGGTGAGTTGTAAGGGCTATTGCTACGTTTAATTATGCCCTGTTTAAGCATTTCGCTTATTTGTTTATCAACCTCCGCCCTATGAATTTCTGGGTAGCGGTATGACTTATTATAAATAGGTCTATCAGATTTAGTTATAATTTTATGCTTTACTTTAGAAGAAAATGAGAGGTCATTTCCTTCCTTATAAAATACATCCTTGTATGATAGTAGTAATAGTTCGAGTCTTTTGCGATCTTTATTATTTAGATGTTTAGAAAAATTTTCGATTGGAATTTTATTGTCATGATGTTCGTTATTAAAAATATTCGTGGAGTTGTCCGTATAGCAATTTTTTTGTATATTTCCTCTTCCTCGTTGAGGTAAAGGGTAAGGCGTGAATTTCTAGTGACTAGAAGTCTTTCTTTAAAGTTTATTATTGCTTCTAAATTAACAAGAATGTTATTTCCAATTATACCGTCGAAATAGTTGTGGAAATTATATTCCAGAAAGTTTACAAAATAGTCCTGATTTTCGTTAAATTCTTTGAAAATCGGGAAACTGTAATGAGCGTTTGTTGTGATAGTTCTGTTTAAAACTTTTATTGATTTACTTTGGTTAACTCTCCATTTTGGGTGGCAATTATGAGGGTTAATAATGCTATGTTCAGTACCGGAATCAATAATAACTTTTAGGTCTCTGGTTTTAGATTTCACTGTTATATAGGGTAATTGTTTGTGCCTACTGAATGAAAATTTGGCTGTGTGAAAGTATTGTCACAATTTTGATTCGTATAGGTATCCATGGCTTCTTCATTATTATTGTTTGGGACTTGTCTTGTGTGATTTGTATTAGTTCGGCGTGATATTCCACTGTTTTGCCATTCGTTAACCCTGTTGGGGTTATTGTGATTTCTAATATAACTATAATTATTGTTATAGTTTTGGTTCGTAAATGTATCGATGGGTTCATTATTAGTATTGTTTGGGACCACTGGTCTTGTAAAGTTTCTATTGGTTCGGTGTGATTGTCCATTATTTTGCAATACATTAGCCCTATGAAAATTATTATTATGATTTCTAAAGTTATTATTATTATTGTTGTTATTGGGGAACGAGCGGTTATTTGTTGTAAAAGACCTGTTTTGTGAAAAATTACTGCTTTGAATAATTTTGGGACAATTTCCCCTCTGATCGTGTGAAAGAAATAGGTAGCCATTTTTTTGTAATTCATCGTAAGCGCCACTTAGGGTACTTGGATTTTTGCAAACTATCAGGTTCTTGGCCAAAGGTGGGAGGTTTTTAATGAAATGCTTTAGAGCTAGTCTATCATTTGAATTTAATTCTTCTGCAATGTTTACGGCGGTTAAGAGTTTACTATTGTTTATTCTACAGAGAATGGATTTTATTTTTTGAAAAAAATTTTCTATTGTAGAATCGCATCTACAAATTCTTATTTCATCTACAAGATCTTCCACTGGAGTTTTTTCTCCGAAATCCCTTGTTAGCAATTCTTTTAGGTTATTCCAAGTTTGTATTGTACCGTTCATGAGTATACTCTCTTTTGGTTTACCAGAGATTTTGTCAATTATGTAATTTAATACTATTAATTTATCTTCTTGCGTTAGGGGTTCTATTATGGGAATTAATGATTCGATTCTCTGGATAAAGCCAAGTAATTCGAATTTCTTACCGTCGAACGTAGGCATATAACTGATACTTTTTTGCAAGGAATTGCAACGTTTCTCTTGCTTCTTGATTCATTATTAAATTTAGATTTTATATTAAAGTTATAAATTATTATTTTTTTTTTTTTTTTTTTTTTTTTTTTTTTTTATTATTTAATGAAATTAAAGTAGTTGAAAAAGAAATTAAAAATTTTCTCAATGATACGGAAAAAGGAGATTTATAGTTGCAGGTTAATAACAAGACAGTTTTTATTTAAAATTCACAGAAATTTTTTTGTAAAGAAAAAGAGGTTTTATAATAATTTGTTAATGTAATAATTTGATTATTAAATTATACATAATATAATTTTTTACGATGCTATAAAAATTTATTTATGTAATAAATTAATATAATTTTTTATAGTAGTTCGACATTAATATTAATAATATAATTATTATTAATATAATCCTTTATAATATTATAAAAATTTAATCATGAATTTTATTTAATTGATTTGTAATTTAAAAAATTAAGTCTTATTTAATTCCAATTTCCTTACATAATTCCAAATTTGTTCCTAAAGTTTAGTTTTTCGATTTTTATGTGTGATTTAGATGGGTATAGATTTTATGAATAAACGAAATACATAGATATATTTTTTTTTGTTTTATGATTTCTTAAACAAAATTAGATTAATAGAACGACAAAAGTTTTCTTTATTATTAGTTTTCTTTATTTTTCTTAATTAGAATTTTTCACAAAATTTAAAAAAAAATTCCTTCAGAAGTTTATTTTTTTTTAAATGGTGGTGCGGTTACTGATCTTGATTTTTTGAATAAAAAAAAATTTTTTTTTTTAGAATTTTTATCACAATAAAGTCACTTTATTGCATTCAAAAATTTTCTTAAATATCCAAACTTATATTTTTTTTGTTTTGTTTTTTTTTTTTTTTTTTTGCTATTTTAATTTTTTATTTTATCATTTACAATTTAATAAATACTTAGTCGAATTTACTATTCATAAAATCTTTTTCAAAAATAACTTTTTTTGTTTTTTTTTTTAAATCAATAAAAATCATATAATAAAGCTACTGAGCTAATGAAGTTTAAAATTTCCTTGCTTGCTTATTTTACCTAAGTTAAATGTTATATTTTTAAAACATATATTGTTCTTTTTTATTGTTATATTAATTTTTTTTTTTATTATTATTAAATGAAATCAATTCTTTTACTTTAATAACTGATTAATTTTAATTATATATCTATACATATTTCAAATTCAAATATCTTTTATTATACCCTACACCTATAGAATAGGTAAAGGGGTATATTAACTTTGGTATGGTGTTTGTAACCACCTAAAGGAAGCGAGCTAGATATGGAAAAGTATATATATTTGTGATCAGCGTGACCGCCTTAGTCGATATAGCCATGTCCGTCCGTCCGTCCGTAGGCACGATAACTCAAAAAATAATGGAGCTATCTTGATGAAATTTTAACTGTAGGTTACTAGGACTGAAAGTACGGCGGGGATTGCATATGGGCGAAATCGGCCCATGGGTTCGGATTCTGGACCTTTTAATCGGTTTCAGGGCTAACGAACAAATATAAAAAATCACGATAACTCAACAACTAATGACGCTATCTTCATTAAATTTGTGCTGTAGGTTACTAGTAATGAAAATACTTCGGGAATTGCGTAAGGTCGGGATTGGACCATGGGTTCGGAACCTAGAACTTTTTGATCGAATTTAGGCCAAACGAGCATAATTCCGAAACCAATGAAGATAGAACCTCCAAATTTAGTATCAGGGTGTGCCTTCCTATTTCCTAAGTGTCTTGTGAATTTGGGTCCCATTGGAGTAGTGGGTCGGGGACCAGCCACACATTTCCGAAGACCTTAAAGCATATCTTTAAAATTAATAAAGATAACAACTTGAAAAAATGTAGAAGCTTCCAATTTGCCACAAGGGTGTTCTTTACTATCTCTTGCGTGTTCCCCTAATTTGGGATCAATTGGGGTGGTGGTTCTGTACCCCTCTCAGACCTCCCAAGTTTTAAAGGCTTATAATCAAAATTACTAAAAATAGTTACTTAAAATTAGGATAGACCGTTCAAATTGTGTACAAGGGTTAACTAGTTCTATAAGTACAGCGCGGACTATATAAGGGCGAAATCAGCCCAACGGTTCGGATTCCGGACCTTTTAAT
This sequence comes from Dolichopus griseipennis, assembly GCA_963082915.1. Classification (NCBI taxonomy): domain Eukaryota; kingdom Metazoa; phylum Arthropoda; class Insecta; order Diptera; family Dolichopodidae; genus Dolichopus; species Dolichopus griseipennis. The sequence goes on from OY720441.1 coordinate 130,300,194, forward strand.
CGATGTCAGGGCTAAGGAACATATATAAAAAATCACGATAACTCAACAACTAATGAGGCTATCTTCATGAAATTTGTGCTGTAGGTTATTGGCAGCGAAACTACGGCGGTGATTACGTACGGTGAGGATTGGACAATGGGTTCGGAACTTAGAACTTTTTGATCGAATTTAGGCCAAACGAACATAATTCCGAAACCAATGTAGATAGAACCTCCAAATTTGGTATCAGGGTGTCCCTTCCTATTTCGAAAGTGTCTTTGAAATTTGGGCCCCATTGGAGTAGTGGATCGGGGACCAGCCACTCAGTTCTTAGGCCCTTAAAACATATTTTCGAAATTAATAAAGATAGTTACTTGAAACAAATGTAGAAGCTTCCAATTTGCCACAAGGGTGTTCTTTACTATTTCTTGCGTGCCCCCCTAATTTGGGATCAATTGGAGTGGTGGTTCAGAACCTCTCTTAGACTCCCCAATGTGTAAAAGCTTATCATCGAAATTAATAAAACTAGTAACTTAAAATTAAGATAGAGCGTTCCAATTGTGTACAAGGGTTAACTAGTATTGAAAGTATGACGGGACTGCATATGGGCGAAATCGTACCATAATTTCGGGTCCTGGAACCCTTGAAAAGTTCAAGGACTAACAAACATATATCTTAAAAACACCATAACTCAAAAAATAATGCCGGTATTTAGATGAAATTTAAACTCTAGGTTACTAGTAATGAAAGTACCATGGGAATTGGTTGTGGTCGAGTTTAATTTCGAAGCCAAAGAATATATTTCCTATGTCCTATGTGTCTCCGAAATCTAGACTTAATTGTAGGGGTTCAGCTATGTTCAAAGGTACTTCCTGCATTTATGTAAAATTTATTTTTATATTTAAATGAATTATATGAAAAGGTGTAAATTTTTAATAGTATTTTAGAAATACATTTATTGCATATTTTGCGTTTATAAGTTTTTCTATTAGGTATATAAACTGACCATTTAAAATAATTGCAATTTTTAAAAATTTGGATTATTAAATATTTTATGCTTTGATTATCTTTTTATCACAAAATTTAATAATTAGAATTTTTTCATTTTGTAATTGAATTGGAATAAATATATTTTCATTTATTTCAAGTTTGTTTGTTTTTTAATATTTTTAAATAGATAAATTAGTAAGAATTTGTAGTATTTTTTAATAGATAGGGTAATTAGAAAATGTTTTTAGTATTATACAGTTAATTTGGTTAGTTATGTCTTACGATCAAATTAATAACAGCTTCTATGGTGTTAAAATGACTTATGGATATGTCCTTAAATTTGAACCAAATAGGTGTAGGGTATTTCTAAGTCGGTTGCACCGACTGACTGTTTCTTTACTTGTTATTACCTTCAGTTGGGATATTTTCACTTTCACTTATAACATTGATTTCTTCCGGTTCACAACTTATTGCTGTTTCATCTATAGTTAAACCAATTCTTTTCAGTCTTTTTTTGTTATTATAGTACCTTGTATATAATCGACCAACAGGACTTTCCTTCGATCCAAGTTTAGGTTGTGTATAATAAATATTCATATTGTATAATTTTATAAATAATATTTTGCAGAAACAAAACTAAGGCCATAAAACTAAGCTACATTTCGCAAAATTTCAGACACCCAGGTTTAATAGGTGTATGGTAGTGGGTAACGAAGTTTTATTGCAGGTACTCGAACCCGTGGACCAAAATGTCAATAGCGATGACGGCTATAGCATAAAATCAAATTTGTGAAAATTTCAAAATCTTAACTCCTTTATTTTTTGAGTTATAAATAGCTTAATCCTTCTCTTTTTTTGCGTCATAAACGTAATTTTAAAATTTAGTATACCCTTTTGAACTATACGGGTATAATTATTTTCGCTTATTAGCAAAACAAAGTACAAATTTAACAAAACAAAAAAATTACCATTTCTTTAAGTAATTTTTATTAAACTTCGTTGTAGGTCTTATTAAGTAATAAGAACCTACTTTCTAAACATGTTTTCAGTATTAGTTTATTTAGTAAATTCTTTTATTACAATTTTGTTCGCAGAACATAAGTTCTTAACATTATAAATTTAACATTAATATATATAACAACTTTAGAACTAATTTTAGTATTGTTTATTTTATAATTGTTTAACGAACATTTTTGCTTACGATGCTAATTTCTTTGTAATATAATTTAATTGAACTTAACTTAATAAAATATCTTTAAAGTCATTGTACTGACCTACATTCATAATTTTAATTGTTTTAAAGTAAATTAAATATTTGTTGTGTCAGCTAATTTCGTTGCATAATGTATAATAATTATGGAAATAAAATTGTATTTAAAGACGTAATTTTAAGTAAAATATAATCACTAATAAATTTGAATTCTAAACTTAAATAAGTTTTTTGTTTATTTATATTTTGTGGTTCAAACATTGGTCCTTCGAACCGGATTCTATAGAACAAGTGTCTTTAGAATTTGAATCAAAAAGAAAAAAACTTTAGAACAAGTGTCTTAAGCTTTTTCATGCAAATTTAATTGTAAAACTAGTGTTTACAATTACATCTATAGAATCAGTGTCTATAGAGATAAATTAATATAAAAACAAGTAAAGAAACAGTCAGTCGGTGCAACCGACTTAGAAATACCCTACACCTATTTGGTTCAAATTTAAGGACATATCCATAAGTCATTTTAACACCATAAAAGCTGTTATTAATTTGATCGTAAGACATAGCTAACCAAATTAACTTTATAATACTAAAAACATTTTCTAATTACACTATCTATTAAAAAATATTACAAAATCTTACTAATTTATCTATTTAAAAATATTAAAAAACAAACAAACTTGAAATAAATGAAAATATATTTATTCCAATTCAATTACAAAATGAAAAAATTCTAATTATTAAATTTTGTGATAAAAAGATAATCAAAGCATAATATATTTAATAATCCAAATTTTTAAAAATTGCAATTATTTTAAATGGTTAGTTTATATACCTAATAGAAAAGCTTATAAACGCAAAATATGCAATAAATGTACTTCTAAAATACAATTACAAATTTTGAACTTTTCATATAATTCATTTAAATATTCAAATAAATTTTACATAAATGCAGCAAGTACCTTTGAACATACCTGAACCACTACAATTTAGTCTAGATTTCGGAGACACATAGGACATAGGAAATATATTCTTTAGCTTTGAAATTAAACTCGACCAGAACCAATTCGCATGGTACTTTCATTACTAGTAACCTAGAGTTTAAATTTCATCAAAATACCGGCATTATTTTTTGAGTTATGGTGTTTTTAAGATATATGTTTTTTAGTCCTTGAACTTGTCAAGGGTTCCAGAACCCGAAATTATGGTACGATTTCGCCCATATGCAGTCCCGTCATACTTTCAATACTAGTTAACCCTTGTATACAATTGGAACGTTCTATCTTAATTTTAAGTTACTAGTTTTATTAATTTCGATGATAAGCTTTTACACATTTGGCGGTCTAAGAGAGGTCCTGAACCACCACTCCAAATGATCCCAAATTAGGGGGGCACGGAAGAAATAGTAAAGCACACCCTGGGCCAAATTTGAAGCTTCTACATTTGTTTCAAGATACTATTTTTATTAATTTCGAAAATATGCTTTAAAGTCCTCGGATCTAAGTGGCTGGTCCCCGACCCACTAGTCCAATGGGGCCCAAATTTCAAAGACACTTACGCAATAGGAAGGGACACCCTGATACCAAATTTGGAGGTTATATCTTCATTGGTTTCGGAATTACGCTAGTTTGGCCTAAATTCGATCAAAACGTTCTCAGTTCCGAACCCATTGTCCAATCCTCACCGTACGTAATCACCGCCGTAGTTTCATTACCAATAACCTACAGCACAAATTTCATGAAGATAGACTCATTAGTTGTTGAGTTATCGTGATTTTTAATATATGTTCGTTATCCCTGACACCGACTAAAAGGTCCAGAATCCGAACCCATGGGCTGATTTCGCCCTTATACAGCCCGCGCTTTACTTATAGTACTAGTTAACCCTTGTACACAATTTGAACGGTCTATCTTAATTTTAAGTTACTATTTTTAGTAATTTCGATTATAAGCTTTTAAAACTTGGGAGGTCTAAGAGGGGTACTGAACCATCTCTCCAATTGATCCCAAATTAAGGGAACACGCAAGAGATAATAAAGAACACCCTTGTGGCAAATTGGAAGCTTCTACATTTTTTCAAGTTGTTATCTTTATTAATTTTAAAGATATGCTTTAAGGTCTTCGGAAATGTGTGGCTGGTCCCCGACCCACTACTCCAATGGGGCCCAAATTCCCAAGACACTTAGGAAATAGGAAGGGTCACCCTGATACCAAATTTGGAGGGTCCATCTTCATTGGTTTCGGAATTATGCTCGTTTGGCCTAAATTCGATCAAAAAGTTCTAGGTTCCGAACCCATGGTCCAATCCCGAACTTACGCAATCCCCAAAGTAGTTTCATTACTAGTAACCTACAGCACAAATTTGATGAAGATAGCGTCACTAGTTGTTGAGTTATCGTGATTTTTTATATATGTCCGTTAGCCCTTCGATCGATTAAAAGGTCCAAAATCCGAACCCATGGGCCGATTTCGCCCAAATGCAATCCCCGCCGTACTTTCAGTCCTAGTAACCTACAGTTAAAATTTCATCAAAATAGTTCCATTATTTTTTGAGTTATCGTGCCTACGGACGGACGGACGGACGGACATGGCTATATCGACTAAGGCGGTCACGCTGATCACAAATATATATACTTTTCCATATCTAGCTCGCTTCCTTTAGGTGGTTACAAACACCATACCAAAGTTAATATACCCCTTTACCTATTCTATAGGTGTAGGGTATAAAAAGGTAATCTTGTAGAACCAGTGTCTACATGTAGTTTATTCTAGGTATCTGTTAATAAGCAAACAGTCACAAAAAGGCGTTTACTTTCAGACAGTAATACAACAAAAAGGCATTCTCTTCAACGAGTCAACAAATTTACATAAAAATCATTAAAGGCCGTATCATCAAAGCAATATGGACAAACTAATCAACACTCAAAAGAAGCTATATAACAAAATCCTAAGAGTACAGATAAACTTCAAAATTCTCTTTTCAACCTTCAACAGGTTATCACGGTTTTAACAAAACGAAAAAATTTAGCACCGAATATTTATTTTTTTTAATTTCACTTCTTTTTTTATTTATAATTTTTTGTGTTTAAAAAAAAAAAAAAAAATTAAGTTTTTTATTTTGTTTTAAAATTAAATATAACTTTCGAAGAAAATAAAAAAGTGTTGTGAGTTTGGTAATATGGCCGCATCTCCAATGGCGGGAGGTTAAGTATATTTTTATACCCTACACCTATAGAATAGGTAAAGGGGTATATTAACTTTGGTATGGTGTTTGTAACCACCTAAAGGAAGCGAGCTAGATACGGAAAAGTATATTTATTTGTGATCAGCGTGACCGCCTTAGTCGATATAGCCATATCCGTCCGTCCGTCCGTCCGTCCGTCCGTCCGTCCGTCCTTCCGTCCGTAGGCACGATAACTCAAAAAATAATGGAGCTATCTTGATGACATTTTAACTGTAGGTTACTAGGACTGAAAGTACGGCGGGGATTGCATATGGGCGAAATCGGCCCATGGGTTCGGATTCTGGACCTTTTAATCGGTTTCAGGGCTAACGAACAAATATAAAAAATCACGATAACTCAACAACTAATGACGCTATCTTCATCAAATTTGTGCTGTAGGTTACTAGTAATGAAAATACTTCGGGAATTGCGTAAGGTCCGGATTGGACCATGGGTTCGGAACCTAGAACTTTTTGATCGAATTTAGGCCAAACGAGCATAATTCCGAAACCAATGAAGATAGAACCTCCAAATTTAGTATCAGGGTGTCCCTTCCTATTTCCTAAGTGTCTTGTGAATTTGGGTCCCATTGGAGTAGTGGGTCGGGGACCAGCCACACATTTCCGAAGACCTTAAAGCATATCTTTAAAATTAATAAAGATAACAACTTGAAAAAATGTAGAAGCTTCCAATTTGCCACAAGGGTGTTCTTTACTATCTCTTGCGTGTTCCCCTAATTTGGGATCAATTGGAGTGGTGGTTCTGTACCCCTCTCAGACCTCCCAAGTTTTAAAGGCTTATAATCAAAATTACTAAAAATAGTTACTTAAAATTAGGATAGACCGTTCAAATTGTGTACAAGGGTTAACTAGTACTATAAGTACAGCGCGGACTATATAAGGGCGAAATCAGCCCAACGGTTCAGATTCCGGACCTTTTAATCGATGTCAGGGCTAAGGAACATATATAAAAAATCACGATAACTCAACAACTAATGAGGCTATCTTCATGAAATTTGTGCTGTAGGTTATTGGCAGCGAAACTACGGCGGTGATTACGTACGGTGAGGATTGGACAATGGGTTCGGAACTTAAAACTTTTTGATCGAATTGAGGCCAAACGAGCATAATTCCGAAACCAATGTAGATAGAACCTCCAAATTTGGTAACAGGGTGTCCCTTCCTATTTCGTAAGTGTCTTTGAAATTTGGGCCCCATTGGAGTAGTGGATCGGGGACCAGCCACTCAGTTCTTAGGCACTTAAAACATATTTTCGAAATTAATAAAAATAGTTACTTGAAACAAATGTAGAAGCTTCCAATTAGCCACAAGGGTATTCTTTACTATTTCTTGCGTGCCCCCCTAATTTGGGATCAATTGGAGTGGTGGTTCAGAACCTCTCTTAGACCCCCCAATGTGTAAAAGCTTATCATCGAAATTAATAAAACTAGTAACTTAAAATTAAGATAGAGCGTTCCAATTGTGTACAAGGGTTAACTAGTATTGAAAGTATGACGGGACTGCATATGGGCGAAATCGTAACATAATTTCGGGTCCTGGAACCCTTGAAAAGTTCAAGGACTAACAAACATATATCTTAAAAACACCATAACTCAAAAAATAATGCCGGTATTTTGATGAAATTTAACACTAGGTTACTAGTAATGAAAGTACCATGGGAATTGGTTGTGGTCGAGTTTAATTTCGAAGCCAAAGAATATATTTCCTATGTCCTATGTGTCTCCGAAATCTAGACTTAATTGTAGGGGTTCAGCTATGTTCAAAGGTACTTCCTGCATTTATGTAAAATTTATTTTTATATTTAAATGAATTATATGAAAAGGTGTAAATTTTTAATAGTATTTTAGAAATACATTTATTGCATATTTTGCGTTTATAAGTTTTTCTATTAGGTGTATAAACTGACCATTTAAAATAATTGCAATTTTTAAAAATTTGGATTATTAAATATATGATGCTTTGATTATCTTTTTATCACAAAATTTAATAATTAGAATTTTTTCATTTTGTAATTGAATTGGAATAAATATATTTTCATTTATTTCAAGTTTGTTTGTTTTTTAATATTTTTAAATAGATAAATTAGTAAGAATTTGTAGTATTTTTTAATAGATAGGGTAATTAGAAAATGTTTTTAGTATTATACAGTTAATTTGGTTAGTTATGTCTTACGATCAAATTAATAACAGCTTCTATGGTGTTAAAATGACTTATGGATATGTCCTTAAATTTGAACCAAATAGGTGTAGGGTATTTCTAAGTCGGTTGCACCGACTGACTGTTTCTTTACTTGTTTTTTCTAAACATAGGTCTAATTTATTTAAAAGTTTTTTATTATATGCAGTTTCAATATATATATTTATTTTTAAAAATTTTTTTTTTTATGTATATCGTTTAATTATTAAATTTTTTAAACAAACTACACCAATTTAAATTTTTATTAAAAATATTTATGATTTTAAATTAAGTTATATTTAATAGTAGTTCCTAAAACTAACATTTTGAATTTCAGTCCATACATATTTTTTTTTTTTTTAAATTCTTAAACTAATGTAATGTGGTTTACAAACTTTAGTTTTATATAAATCTAAATACAGAATCGATTAACTTGATTTAAAAATATTTTTAATATACAAAATTTGATAAAGTTTAGATATATTTTTAATTTTTTTTTTTTTTTTTTTTAAATAGAAAAAATTATCATTTAGTTATTATGTTATAATAATTGTTTAGTTATATTTAGTTATATTTTATAATACTTGTTTATAATAATTGTTCTTGTGTAGTCACTTTTTGTACCTTCAAATACTCCAAAACTTTTTTTTTTTTTTTGTTTTTTTTTTTTTTTAAATAGAGAAAAAAAAATTTAATTAAATTATTGTTATTATTTTAAAAAAATACACAATTTATTTTAATTTTATTAAGAAATATTTTATTATATGTTGCACTTTACAAGATCAGAACTGAAGTGACCTTTATTGATTTCAGCTTTATTTCAAACAAATTTTACGTAGTATTTACTGTTACGGTTACATATTCTTGATTGGTTAATTTTATGGTGTGATTTTTGTACAAAAACAATATAAGATTATTATAATTAATTACAAACATAGAGTGACCATTTACAGTTAATTTTTGTTTTTGCATAAAAAAAAATTTGAAATTTTATAAGAATATTATACGAATTACATAATTAACACGTACATAATTAATTTTAAAGGCACTCGAATATGAAATATATATTTTTTTTGTTTTATTTTAAATTTATTTCTTAGGCACAATTATTATTAGTATCATAAAATGGTAAATTAGTCCATCGGATGTTTTTTTTTGTTAAATCGTAAAAATTTCTTGTTTAAATGTAATTAGCTTGTTCTATAATGTTTTGTTTGTACTTACAATGCGATTTCTGGATTTGTACCCTTTTTTATACCCTACACCTATAGAATAGGTAAAGGGGTATATTAACTTTGGTATGGTGTTTGTAACCACCTAAAGGAAGCGAGCTAGATGTGGAAAAGTATATATATTTGTGATCAGCGTGACCGCCTTAGTCGATATAGCCATGTCCGTCCGTCCGTCCGTCCGTCCGTCCTTCCGTCCGTCCGTCCGTCCGTCCGTCCGTCCGTCCGTAGGCACGATAACTCAAAAAATAATGGAGCTATCTTGATGAAATTTTAACTGTAGGTTACTAGGACTGAAAGTACGGCGGGGATTGCATATGGGCGAAATCGGCCCATGGGTTCGGATTCTGGACCTTTTAATCGATCGAAGGGCTAACGAACATATATAAGAAATCACAATAACTCAACAACCAATGACGCTATCTTCATCAAATTTGTGCTGTAGGTTACTAGTAATGAAACTACTTCGGGAATTGCGTAAGGTCGGGATTGGACCATGGGTTCGGAACCTAGAACTTTTTGATCGAATTTAGGCCAAACGAGCATAATTCCGACACCAATGAAGATAGAACCTCCAAATTTAGTATCAGGGTGTCCCATCCTATTTCCTAAGTGTCTTGTGAATTTGGGCCCCATTGGAGTAGTGGGTCGGGGACCAGCCACACATTTCCGAAGATCTTAAAGCATATCTTTAAAATTAATAAAGATAACAACTTGAACAAATGTAGAAGCTTCCAATTTGCCACAAGGATGTTCTTTACTATCTCTTGCGGGTTCCCCTAATTTGGGATCAATTGCAGTGGTGGTTCTGTACCCCTCTCAGACCTCCCAAGTTTTAAAAGCTTATAATCGAAATTACTAAAAATAGTTACTTAAAATTAAGATAGACCGTTTAAATTGTGTACAAGGGTTAACTAGTACTATAAGTATAGCGCGTACCATATAAGGGCGAAATCAGCCCAACGGTTCGGATTCCGGACCTCTTAGTCGGTGTCAGGGCTAACGAACATTTATAAAAATTCACGATAACTCAACAACTAATGAGGCTATCTTCATGAAATTTGTGCTGTAGGGTATTGGTAATGAAACAACGGCGGTGATTACGTACGGTGAGGATTGGACAATGGGTTCGGAACTTAGAACTTTTTGATCGAATTTAGGCCAAACTAGCATAATTCCGAAACCAATAAAGATTGAACCTCCAAATTTGGTATCAGGGTATCCATTCCTATTTCGTAGGTGTCTTTGAAATTTGGGCCCCATTGGAGTAGTGTGTAGGGGAATAACCACTCAGTTCCGAGGACCTTAAAGCATATTTTCGAAATTAATAAATATAGTAACTTGAAACAAATGTAGAAGCTTCAAATTTGGCCCAGGGTGTTCTTTACTATTTCTTGCGTGCCCCACTAATTTGGGATCAATTGGAGTGGTGGTTCAGAACCTCTCTTAGGCCTCCCCAATGTGTAAAAGCTTATCATCGAAATTATTAAAACTATTAACTTAAAATTAAGATAGAACGTTGCAATTGTGTACAAGGGTTAACTAGTGCCCCACTAATTTGGGATCAATTGGAGTGGTGGTTCAGAACCTCTCTTAGGCCTCCCCAATGTGTAAAAGCTTATCATCGAAATTATTAAAACTATTAACTTAAAATTAAGATAGAACGTTCCAATTGTGTACAAGGGTTAACTAGTATTGAAAGTATGAAGGGACTGCATATGGGCGAAATCGTACCATGGTTTCGGGTTCTGGAACCCTTGAAAAGTTCAAGGACTAGCAAACATATATCTTAAAAACAGCATAACTCAAAAAATAATGCCGGTATTTTGATGAAATTTAACACTAGGTTACTAGTAATGAAAGTACCATGGGAATTGGTTCTGGTCGAGTTTAATTTCGAAGCCAAAGAATATATTTCCTATTTCCTATGTGTCCCCGAAATTTAGACTTAATTGTAGTGGTTCAGTTATGTTCAAAGGTACTTGCTGCATTTATGTAAAATTTATTTTTATATATAAATGAATCATATGAAAAGGTGTAAATTTGTAATTGTATTTTAGAAATACATTTATTGCATATTTTGCGTTTATAAGCTTTTCTATTAGGTATATAAACTAACCATTTAAAATAATTGCAATTTTTAAAAATTTGGATTATTAAATATATTATGCTTTGATTATCTTTTTATCACAAAATTTAATAATTAGAATTTTTTCATTTTGTAATTGAATTGGAATAAATATATTTTCATTTATTTCAAGTTTGTTTGTTTTTTAATATTTTTAAATAGATAAATTGGTAAGAATTTGTAATATTTTTTAATAGATAGTGTAATTAGAAAATGTTTTTAGTATTATAAAGTTAATTTGGTTAGCTATGTCTTACGATCAAATTAATAACAGCTTTTATGGTGTTAAAATGACTTATGGATATGTCCTTAAATTTGAACCAAATAGGTGTAGGGTATTTCTAAGTCGGTTGCACCGACTGACTGTTGCTTTACTTGTTTTTTTTGTAATTTGAGAAGTGATAATTTTTAAGGTTCATACTTTTTTTTTTTTTTTTCACTATTTATTTTATTATGAGACACAACAGTTTATGTTATATTTTAAACGTTTTTGTTTTTTTTTTTTTTCTTTTAATTTAATTTTTTTTTTTTTTTTAAAGCACTTTAATGGCGTAAAAATTTAAATTTTTCTTCGTTTTCAACCGGCATACCGACTGCACCAGTTTTGTGTTGAGGTTCTTCCGGTTTCGAGAGTTCCGAATTTAAATAAAAAACAACCACTTGTGGATTCTAATTATTTTATTTTTATTTATGTCTGCTCTTAAGCACGACTCGAAAAAGAAAGGAGAAAGATTCTTTCCTTCTTTGTATTTTATGCATTCTTCAGTTCCATGGAAAGCTTTACACTTTAATTATAAATGCTGATGCATTTGCATTTAATATCGTAAAACCTTTAAATGCATCAGCTGTTTATATAACAATATAGTTCCCACACCAATACCTGAGACATAAATTTATGTCCTTTTATCCAACTCTTCGCCGTAAACATTTGGAATAAAACTATATATACCGACTATAAATTATAAATACCGACTTTCCAATTTGAATCAAACATGTATTTATCCATTTTATTTGTAAACAAATGATGAAAAAAAACAAGGGTTTTTAAAAAGAACATTTTCTAAATTGTATAGCGTTTCTTACTAAGTATTTAATCATTTATTTTTATAAAAATACATATAAAAATAAATGATAATATTATAATATTTAGTTATTTCATCAATTTAATAATTATGAATAATAGTGAAATCAATACTTAGAAAATAATCCCAATGCTCTTAAGAAAACCTATTAACAAGTGCGAAATATAATGTTGGAGCTTCAATGTTAACGTTTAATTTTCGTGAATTTAACGTTTAATACTATAATACATAACGTTTAATACTAGTGAATAAGTTAGTTTTTTATAAAAACATATTAGTTTTAATTTTGAAGTCCTAGAATCTTATTATCTAAGCAAAAATGTTTAAAACTAAGAAACAGTTTCTTTAATTTAAAGAACCCATTTTATATTTCAGAAAAACCTTTAACATATGTTGAAATATAATGCTGCAGCATTAAATTTTGTATGTTTTTAAAAAAAAATTTGGGCAGGTATTTAAGTTACAGGTGTTCAAAAATATAAAAAATTTAAATTTTCGAGCCCTTATAGCTCCTAAAAAGGGCAAAGAAATTTTGTTAACCGACTCTTACTAATTTATAAAGATCTAACTTCTCCAAAATTTCAAGACCCTAGCTGAAACCGTATAGAAGATATGTGGGGCCAAAAATTTTGCTAAAATTGAGTTTTGCATAATGGTAAATTTAAGTATCGTATGGCAACTCTATAAATTTTTGCAATAAACTTTTATAAAGTCTATAAAAGCTGCTCTCTTTTGCCGTTTTCAGATTGAAAATAAATTCAACATAACTGTTGTTATAACAATTTAAATATAGAGATTTTTCGGACTTTGGGGGGCTGCAGCTGCGTAACGGGGGAGGCTACAAAAAAAAGTTTTAACTTCAAATTATTTTTTTCAATACCTACCCGTTGCTTATATTTCTTAGTCAGTCGTAAGGAAAAAAGGCTTGACAAACGGACAGACGGACAGACGGAGAAGACGGACGGACAGAGTGAATCTATATAGGCACTTTTGTACAAATTTTTTTGAAAATATTCTATAAACAACATTGTATTTTCAGAGTAATAATTCATGGATGAATCGTTTAGTAAAGTGACGTAAAATTCATCATTTACTTGTCTGTTGAACTTGTTGATTTATATTTAAGAATTGGAAAATGAAGTTCTCTTTGAGTATTACCTGCTGCTGACCGTAAAATACGTCTTGCTGAACTATTCGAATTATTGCTTAGTTTTTTCTTTCTTCGTTGGTGGACTTGGACTGTCTAAAGGAGCTGATATTAAGTCTCCCGTACGAGTTTCATATTATTAAAAAATTTTTATTTCTAATATATTTTTTTTTGTTAGACGTTCTCCAGCTGAAATAGCAAACAACGCTTTATTAAAAACTTCTTCTTCCATTTCATTTTGGAAGACTTTCTCAACTTCTTTTTCATATACATTTTTTTGAGAAAAGGTTTGTGTTGCAGCATCCTTATAAAAATTAATCTATTTCTAGATTATTTTTGAATAAAACAATTATTTTAAAATATTAATTTGGAGATCAGTATTTGGAGATATTAATTTGGAGATTTGGACCTTGGTCTCATACATAACAAATTGGCCTTAAACTATCGAAGAAATTGCATTATTAAAGTAAAAATTTCTGTTTGTAAAACAGAAATACAGTATTATTTTGTAATTTATTGATCTAGATTTTATGATCCAGATTCTTTATTAATTTTACATTATTATTTCCTTATTTAAAATTTATGGATTTTCAAATTATTATTTCGCCCAATAATCAGAATTTACAATGCCGGTTTTAAAACTAAATAATTATTATAATTTCCGCTTAGTGGACGAAACAAAGAAATAAATATTACATTAAATGCAATTTAATACAACATTACATTTAATACAATTCTTAATTTTCAAAGTGAATAGGCAATTTATTGTCGAATGAAGCTGAAGTGTTGTCTGAAAACAGTTTTAAATTATCATTACTAAACAATGTTACATAGAAGTCAACGTGACTCTTCATCTTTGTTAACTTCGTCTGAAACATAGAATGTTTCAAAATTTATATGTTGTTCATTCCGGTGTTGATGAAGCTCTTAGTTTTAAATTTCTTAGTAAAGGTTCTTGTTTTCGTTTTTGTGAAAGTATAGGGAAGGAAATTGAACTATCGGGCGATCTTAGTGTCGTCCTCTATACTGGAGATGGTACAGCAACAGTAATACATCACCAGTTGGTGTTTCAAACATTCGATAATCAGAGCTTAGAGATGGTCTTTGTATTAGTTTTGCATCTTTCAATATTTCAGTTTGAGTTAATTTTTTAAATGAATTTTCATCATCTAAACCGATATCCATATTTGACTGCTCTTTTTAGCACATTTTCAAAAAATTTTGTAAAAATGTGCCTATATAGCTTCACTCTGTCCGTCCGTCCGTCCCTTTTTACCTTTGGCTGACTACAAAATATCAGCAATGGGTAGGTATTGCAATAAAAATAATTTAATGTTAAAGCTTTTTTCGTAGCCCCCCCCCCCCCCGTTTCGGAGCTACAGTCCCACAAAGTAGCAAAAAGCCCCATATTTAAACAGTTATAATTAAAGTTCTATAAGGTGTATTTCCAACCGGAAAACGGTAACAAACAGCTGTTCTTATAAGCTTTACAAATTTTTCAAAACCAATTGTATAGGGTTACCATACGGTACTAAAATTTACCGTTATTCAAAACTAAGTTTTACAAAATTTTTGGTCCTTCATAACTTCGGAACGGCTAAATCTAGAAACTTGAAATTTTGGGAGAAGTTAGATCCTTAGAAATAAGTAAGAGTCAGTTAACAAAATTTTCTTGTCACGCCCCCTCTTTAGGAGCTGTAAAGGGTCGAAAATTGAAATTTTGCTAAAAATTTAGCTTTTAAACACCTATAACTTGAATACTTGTCAAAATTTTTTTTTATTTGTATACAAAACTGAAAGCTCCAAAACGAAAGTTTCAATAGGTGTCAAAGGTTTTTCTTAATTTTGAATTTCTCCGTCCGTCCGTCCGTCCGTATGTTTACAAAAACTTTTACACCGTTTGAAATAGAGCAAAGAAACTTTAACCACGGGTAGATATTACAAAAAAATTTATTTCGTAGAAGAATTTTTTTCTGTAGCCCCATTCGTTACGGAGCTACAGCCCCCAAAAGTTGGAAAACGCCCTATTTTTAAATTGTTATAACAAAAGTTTTGTTAAGTGTATTTCCAATCTAAAACGAAAAAAGATAGCTGGTTTTATAGGCTTTACAAAAATATAAGGCTAAAATGTATAGGGTTACCATACGGTACTAAAATTTACTATTAAGCTAAACTCAACTTTTGCAAAATTTTTGGCCCCATATATCTTCTAAACGGTTCAACCTAGGGCCTTGAAATTTTGGGAGAAGTTAGGTCTTCTGAAATTAGTAGGAGTCGGTTAACAAAATTTTTTTTGTCGCGCCCCTTGTTTATAAGCTATAAGGGCTCGAAAATTGAAATTTTTCTATTTGCAACCACCTGTAACTTTAACACCTGTTCAAATTTTTTTTTACAAATATGCAAAAGTTACAGCTGCACCATTATATTTCAACATACGTTAAAGGTTTTTCTTAAATTTGAAAGGGTCTCTTTAAATTGAAGAAATTGTTTCTTAGTTTTAACCATTTTTGGTAAAATTCCAAATTTTTTTGATTTCAAAATTGATTTCCTAGAACCGGAAAAAAATGGAAGGGTGAAAACAGGAGGTAAGCAGATCCATCATAAGTTTGCTAAGCAAAAATTTGGGAATCTTCCCCGTTGAAGGGTTACTAGGTCTTCAAAATTAAAACTTTTATATTCTTATAAAACAGTAAATTATTCACCAGTGTAAGTTTTTCCAAAATTAAACGTTAACATTGAGGCTCCAACATTATATTTTGCACTTATTAACAGGTTTTCTTGAGTGCATTGGGGTTATATTCTAGGTATTTCACTATCAGTCATATTATTTTTTATTAATGAAATAACAAAATTATAATATTATCACAATATATATTTTTATAAAAATAAATGATAAAATACTCTGTAAGAAACCGTATATAATTTTGAAAATGTGCTTTTTAAAAACCTTTGATTTTTTCTATATGCTTTCGTTTAGAAAAGAATATTGTTTGAGTGCCTGTATCAAATGTAAGATTATTAGGCTTTTCTGCTATTTTTTTTTTGAGTGTCATTTGTTTATTCCATATTTGAGGAGATTTTGACAATATAATATAAGTACCATTCTGGCAAAGGTTTCAGTTTTTTATTATAAAAAACTTTTTTCGTTTTTTGATCCAATAAATCCAAGTTTTTATCATCTTGAAATAATTTACTAAATTTTGAAAATATTTCTCGTGACATGACAATCATTCCCTGCATTAAGTTAGAGATTTTCCCTATACACCAGATAATATAATTCCTATTACAGTTGGTAAAAATCCACCATGTTGAACTAGTATTTACCCGTATGACTAAGTGTATACTAATTTTGCCATTACGTTTATGACACAGAGAAGGAGGGGGGTAGATATAAACTCAAGGGTATAGTTCGGATGAAAATCGAAATAAATCGACTTAGTTGTATGTTCGTTCGTGCGCAGGATTACTAAAACAATAAAAGAGCTAGAATTTTGAAATTTTCGCAAATTCGTTTTTACACAATAGCTGTCATGGCTATTGAAATCCAGTCATTTTGGTATACGGGTTCGAGTACCTGCCATACAACTTCTTTTCTTATATGAGCTTTAATCTATACTTACTAAAGTATATAGTTGTCTAGCAAGAGGAAAAATCTGTGATTTGTATCGAGGATTTTTGAAAAGCAGGAAATATTTACAATTTAATAAAATATCTTTTGAGGATTTCCGGTGATGAAAACCCTTTTGCGTTAACAATACAATAGATAAATTACGATTGTGTGAACCTTTAGTAAATAGTTCAAATACCTGTGTATCCCTACCTTGCGTATCCCTTTCTTTAGTCAAAGATTTTCCTTATTTAGTTTTAGGATTTTTTTGTTTCCTTGCTACTTGCATCTCCCCAGAAAACCTTTGTGTGGGTTGATCCGGTGGAGTGTAGCCATTGCTCTTTTGATTTGGTTTTAGCCCAGGCTTTTGTGAACCGTTTCACTATGAGTGTGAGTGTCCGAGTGTGACTGGGTGTTTGAAGTTTTGTCAAAAGTAGTCAACTCGAATGGCCAATGTCTGAATAAAATAAGAGTCGGTGCAGTGAAAGAGGTTTGAAGAGCTACCTTTAAACTTTAACTTTCTTTTGTTCATAGCTGTAACCCTAATAAGCTGTATATCTAAAATTTTGTAAAAAATAATTAACTGCATCATATGTATATATTAAGGTCATATGGTTATTCCAGAGTTGATTTTGTATGTTACTGTTTGACAAAAGGCATGTTCAACTACTTTTTCGAAACAGTAAAAACCCAGTAAACACTATTTACAGAATATTTTATGAAAAGAGAACTGAGTACTGGGCCATCAGTATCACAACTTTTATGCACATATTTACAATACAATACAATTTAACCTATCATAATTCGTACAATTTAACCTATTCATCGCATAATACGTACGTACCTTGCACGTACATATTATGCTATTTTAAAGGTGCCTGAAATTTCAATATGAAATTTAAAAATTCAAGGTTTTCCATATTTTCCACTCCACCCGTTACGGAGCCACAGCCCCTCGGAAGAAACCCTAAATTGAAAACGTTATATAAAGAGTTCTATGACGTATATTTTCAATTTGAAAATGTCGAAAGATAGCTGCTTTTTTTGTTACTCCCTAATAAACACTAAAATGATAAATTAAATATTATATCACCCAGTTAATTACTTCTGCCAACATGTAAAATACACAATTTATTAGGCTTTCAGTTATGAGCAAAAGAAAATATAAGTTGAAACCCAGCTCTTTGAACCTGTTCCGCTACACAGACTATTTTGTATTTAGATGTTGGTCATTAAAGTTAACTATTATTGATAAAATTTCAAACATTCAGCTTTATTATGTATAAACTAATGCTCCTGTGAAATATGAAGTTGTATGGCTAGTGGTAACCACTCGAATCCACTGCAATAGACCAACCAAATTTTGTAGAAACTTTGGCCATAACTCTAAGTTATTTTTGGTAAAATTTCAAAACTCTAGCTAGTTTATTTTTTGAATTATCGTGCGGACGGACGGGCATACATAGTTTAATCGTTTTACTTTTCGATTCGGATCCGATCCGTACCTATATATACCCCCTTACGTAATGGCAAATTTAATATACCCTTTGACTTACAGTCATACGGATATATAAAAGATTAATATATTTGAGCGCGAAATAAACTTGATAATTAATTTTAGTTTGAAATAAGTTTTTTCCGTTGATGTGTCGCATTGTACCGTTTACCTTTTGTGAACCAACATGTGTAAATACTAAGTATTTTATTCCATGTCACTTTTTTGAAAGCGTTTAAAAAATTAATATTTTTGAATAAACTTGAATATAAATTACAAGTTATAATTATATAATTATATAGCTCTTTAGAATTAGATCAAATGTAAATTCTATTCTTTCAATTTTGACATTAGATAAAACACTTCAAGATTAATGCAATAGCCAAAAATTATTCGGTTATACAACAATATTATTTTCAAGTGATTTTAGGCAGACACTACCTGTCAGAACATGATCAGCTTTAGCTGATGAATTAAATGTGTGTTCGCGTAAGATCATCTAATTTAATGTGAAATGTTCAAAGATAATATTTAACAATAAATATGCGTGTTCCCTTGCAAAACGATGAATCTGATATCACATTTTCAAAACATTATCAATTATTGGACATTGAAAATGGAACAAGTAAAGAAACAGTCAGTCGGTGCAACCGACTTAGAAATACCCTACACCTATTTGGTTCAAATTTAAGGACATATCCGTAAGTCGTTTTAACACCATAAGGGCTGTTATTAATTTGATCGTAAGACATAGCTAACCAAATTAACTTTATAATACTAAAAGCATTTTCTAATTAACCTATCTATTAAAAAATATTACTAATTTATCTATTTAAAAATATTAAAAAACAAACAAACTTGAAATAAATGAAAATATATTTATTCCAATTCAATTACAAAATGAAAAAATTCTAATTATTGAATTTTGTGATAAAAGATAAAAGATAATCAAGGTGTTTTTAAGATATATGTTTTTTAGTCCTTGAACTTGTCAAGGGTTCCAGAATCCGAAACCATGGTACGATTTCGCCCATATGCAGTCCCGTCATACTTTCAATACTAGTTAACCCTTGTATACAATTGGAACGTTCTATCTTAATTTTAAGTTACTAGTTTTATTAATTTCGATGATAAGCTTTTACACATTTGGGAGGTCTAAGAGAGGTCCTGAACCACCAGTCCAAATGATCCCAAATTAGGGGGGCACGGAAGAAATAGTAAAGAACACCCTGGGCCAAATTTGAAGCTTCTACGTTTGTTTCAAGTTACTATTTTTATTAATTTCGAAAATATGCTTCAAGGTCCTCGGAACTGAGTGGCTGGTCCCCGACCCACTAGTCCAATGGGGCCCAAATTTCAAAGACACTTACTCAATAGGAAGGGACACCCTGCTACCAAATTTGGAGGTTATATCTTCATTGGTTTCGGAATTACGCTAGTTTGGCCTAAATTCGATCAAAAAGTTCTCAGTTCCGAACTCATTGTCTAATCCTCACCGTACGTAATCACCGCCGTAGTTTCATTACCAATAACCTACAGCACAAATTTCATGAAGATAGCGTCATTAGTTGTTGAGTTATCGTGATTTTTAATATATGTTCGTTATCCCTGACACCGACTAAAAGGTCCAGAATCCGAACCCATGGGCTGATTTCGCCCTTATACAGCCCGCGCTTTACTTATAGTACTAGTTAACCCTTGTACACAATTTGAACGGTCTATCTTAATTTTAAGTAACAATTTTTAGTAATTTCGATTATAAGGTTTTAAAACTTGGGAGGTCTGAGAGGGGTACTGAACCACCTCTCCAATTGATCCCAAATTAAGCGAACACGCAAGAGATAGTAAAGAACACTCTTGTGGAAAATTTGAAGCTTCTACATTTTTTCAAGTTGTTATCTTTATTAATTTTAAAGATATGCTTTAAGGTCTTCGGAAATGTGTGGCTGGTCCTCCGCCTCAGTACTCCAATGGGACCCAAATTCCCAAGACACTTAGGAAATAGGAAGGGACACCCTGATACCAAATTTGGAGGTTCTATCTTCATTAGTTTCGGAATTTTGCTCGTTTGGCCTAATTTCGATCAAAAAGTTCTAGGTTCCGAACCCATGGTCCAATCCCGACCTTACGCAATCCCCGAAGTAGTTTCATTACTAGTAACCTACAGCACAAATTTGATGAAGATAGCGTCATTAGTTGTTGAGTTATCGTGATTTTTTATATATGTTCGTTAGCCCGTCGATCGATTAAAAGGTCCAGAATCCGAACCCATGGGCCGATCTTGCCCATATGCAATCCCCGCCGTACTTTCAGTCCTGGTAATCTACAGTTAAAATTTCATCAAGATAGCTCCATTATTTTTTGAGTTATCGTGCCTACGGACGGACGGACGGACGGACGGACAGACGGACGGACGGACATGGCTATATCGACTCAGGCGGTCACGCTGATCACAAATATATATACTTTTCCATATCTAGCTCGCTTCCTTTAGGTGGTTACAAACACCATACCAAAGTTAATATACCCCTTTACCTATTCTATAGGTGTAGGGTATAAAAATTTCAATTGATATTACAATTTGCAATTAGTTTAATTACATTTTCAGAAAAATTTTGTATTTGAAAAAATCGAAAGAAGGATTTATTCAAAGCGTTTATCTAAATATTGTACAACAGTATAAAAATCATAATTGAATACGTGAACGAGCAATATCGGCAGGAAAAACAATGACGTTAATGATATAAATATTACCATTTGAAATACAATTGAACGTAAAACGTTGAAGAGCTGTAATGGTTCAAAATTGAAATTTTGGTATTATTAAGCACCTATAACTTGAATACCTTACCAATTTTTATACCCTACACCTATAGAATAGGTAAAAGGGTATATTAACTTTGGTATGAAGTTTGTAACCACTTAAAGGAAGCGAGCTAGAGTCGATATAGCCATGTCCGTCCGTCCGTAGGCACGATAACTCAAAAAATAATGGAGCTATCTTGATGAAATTTTAACTGTAGGTTACTAGGACCGAAAATACGGCGGGGATTGCATTCGTTCGGGATTGGACCATGGGTTCGGAATCTAGAACTTTTTTATCGAATTTAGGCCAAACGAGCATAATTCCGAAACCAATGTAGAAGGAACCTCCAAATTTGGTGTCAGGGTGTCCCTTCCTATTTCCTTAGTGTCCTTGATATTTGGGCCTCATTGGAGTAGTGGGTCGGGGACACACATTTCCGAAGACCTTAAAGCATATCTTTAAAATTAATAAAGATAGCAACTTGAAAAAATGTAGAAGCTTCAAATTTGGCACTAGGGTATTCTTTACTATTTCCTACTTATTCCCTTAATTTGGGATCAATTGAAGTGGTGGTTCAGGTAACTATCTTAGACCTCCCAAGGTTTAAAGGCTTATCATCGAAATTAATAAAAATAGTAACTTAAAATTTAGATAGAACGTTCCAGTGTTAACTGGTATTAAAAGTATGACGGGGACTGCATATGGGCAAAATCGTACCATGGTTCCTGGTTCTAGAACCTTTGAAAAATTCAAGAGCTAATAAACATATATCTTAAAACACCATAACTAATTACGCTATTTTGATGAAATTTAAATTTTAGTACCATGGGAATGGGTTCTGGTCAAGTTCGGACAAGGAGTTAGGATTCCAGAAGCTTTTGATCAGCGAGTATAAATTCGAATCGAAAAAAGATAGAACCTTATATTTGGGGCACAGGTGTTTCTTCTTATTTGTTTTGTGTACGTGAAATTTTGGATGAATTGCAATAGCGGTTTGCGTACGACCCGCACTACTCCCAAGACCTTAAAGCATATATTCGAAATTAATAAATAATGAAACTTCAAATTTGATACACTATTTCCTATTTCCGTTCTTATTTAGACTTTTATATTTTTAAAAGGCTAAGAATTTTACTATAAAACATATAATATTTTATAAATTGAAAACAATATATTTTATTAATAAACGACGAAATTTTTTTTTTTTTAAATTATATTATGTCATATCTATATTTTATTTGAATTATTACCATAGGTACTTTATAGTTAAGAAATTGTGTATGATACTTAAGTTGTAAAGTTTATTTTTATATTTAAATAAATTATATGAAAAGTTCTAAATTTGTAATTCTGTAATTGCATTTTACGAATCCATTTATTTAAATTTTATTTGTTGTTTAATGTTTCTAAATAGATAAATTAGTAAAAATTTTTAATATTTTTAAATTAATAAAATAATTAGAAAACATTTTTAGTATTATAAAGTTAATTTAGTTAGCTATGTCTTAAGAGCATGATAATAAAATCTTTTATGGTTTTAAAATAACTTATGGACTTCCTGTTAAATTTGAACGACTGACTGTTTCTTTACTTGTTTTTTATTAATATACAAAATTTAAAGGTCGAACTTATATTTTAACATATGTTAAAGGTTTTCCTTAAATTTAAAAGCGGTTCTTTAAATTGAAGAAAGTGTCTCTCAGTTTCACCCATTTTGGCTTAGATAGTAAATTTCGAAGTCATATTCCACAAATTCACAATTTAATTCTTAGTATCCCTAAAAAAGTGGAGGGATGGTGGGGTGAGTGAGGTTTGATCCTTTAGAAATTTAGTAACCTTCCCGATTGAGGGGCTATTAGGACTTAAAAATTAAAAATATACTGTTTTTATGAGTAAGAAGTAACTTAGTCACAAGTGCATATATTTCCAAAATTAAGCTGAGTCGGTAGCACAATATAGTTTAGAAAATGTGCTTTTTTAAAAACTTTTGATTTTTCATCACTTCTTTTCTTAAAATTCTAATAAACAAATAAAAAAACAAAACAAAAAGTCATGGACCTAAAAACGCAAAATTATAAAAAAAAATTTGACTGTAATATGAAAACAATAGAAAAACCTTTCTTTTTGTTGTTGTTTCATTAAAAATAGCCCAATAGTTTGCACTAAAAAGTCACTTTTATATTTGTAATGCAAAAAATAAGCCGATTAAATACTAATATGAGTTCGAATTTCGATAGCAAAAATTTTTGGGTTACGTGATAAGGAGTCGAACTTCGTAATGTAATTGATGTTCTTTGATTCTTATCATAATACATCATAAAAATAAATGTATATGGCAATTACGTTTTTAAAAAAATAGTCCTCGAGTCACTTTACAAATAAAAATAAATCAAAAAAGTTTGAGAAAGGGGCTTTTAATTTTTGGGGCCCTAATTTTTAAGTCCGACTTGGAGTAAAAAATATTTTTTTCTTTGGATTTGCTACTATGAAGTTCGCCAATACGCTTTTTAAATTATGGCAATTGGATTTCCTAGATATAATCCCCAAAAATTTATTTTTTAAAAGACCTATTGTTCAAAATTCTTTAATAAAAAAAAACCAAGAAAGTCTAATATGAAATGAGGGCAAAGAGCTTAGAATTGATGCGCCAATGTGAATCGGGTATTCATGAATAATTTGAAGAATATGTGCATGTTGAGTACTATATAGTGTTTTGTAGTATGTATTGAGTGTAACTATATAGTACTATGAACCGAAACATTTTGAACGTATATTATGTTAGAATATTAGTGATTTTCACAACGCTATAGAAAGCAGATACATATTATGTTGTCATGAATTTGTGCAGAACTCAACAAATCATTGCATACGAATATACGATTCAATCACAAGGTTTGATATAGTATACATCTCACTCGTTTTATAAAATGGCTTAATTTGATTTTGAATGTGTTCATGCAAAGCTCTTAATTTTTCAAATGGATAAGACATGAAAATTTGTCCGCTATTATTCCACATAAATTTATTTAATTACCAAAAACTTTAGCATTGTATACAGTTTAATACAATAAATGTTATAGTAGGCTTTATATTTATTTTTTTTCTTTTTTGACATAAAATTTCGTTCTAAAAATATTAATTACAAAGTATAAAAAATGTAAATATAAAATATCATTTTTATTACATATTTATGTATATAAATCATTATAAAATATTTAAGAAGAGTTTCAAAATTTCAAGTCTTAAAAGATTTTAAAAATTAAAACTTTAGAATTTAGATAGTAGAAATTCTTTAATATTAATATTACCATTTTTTAGAAGATTTAAAACAAAATTGTCAAAATTTCGCATTTTCGAGATAATCGTGAACGGTATAATGCGCAAGAAGAAGAGGAAGAAATTGCTTCTAATGAAGATAGCTCACATACCTGCGTTTGTAACACAAAATGTAATACATTTTGTCAAAACTACTCTAATAGAGAAAGACAATCTGCATATCCAGTTTCGGACAGTACAACAAGTGAAGATTCTATAACCAGAAGATGTCATTATGAACAATATTTAGCGTTTATATCAACAGCGAATAGTTTAAAAGATTTATGCAAATTTGAGAAAGCTAAAATGCTAAACAGGTTATGTGAAGAAGTACATAGAATTAGCTCAAGAATAAGCTCAAGAACCGAATCTTATCGAGATTATGGAAGTAGCTGCCAAGGTAGAAGTAGAAGAGAAACGGATCGAAAACAAAAAGAAAGATGTAAAGATTATATTAGAAAAAAAATATGTAAAGCGGATAAGCCTCAGAAATCAAAAGTACCAGGGTTAATTATAGATGATGATAGATATTTGAAACACTTACAACGACAGCCAACTGATGTTAAAAATAATAAGCATAAACGAGATTCCTCCAAGGGTCCTACTGGAATTAGAGAAACCGCAGACAGACGTCTAAAAACTGAAAGAGACTTTTCACAAATTGAACAAATAAAAATTGAGCCAGGTTCTTTAAAAATTGAGCCAGGTTCGTTAAAAATTGAGCCAGGTTCTGTAAAAATTGAGCCAGGTTCTTCAAAAATTGAGCCAGGTTCTTCAAAAATTGAGCCAGGTTCTTCAAAAATTGAGCCAGGTTTTTTAAAAATTGAGCCAGGTTCTTTAAAAATTGAGCCAGGTTCTTTAAAAATTGAGCCAGGTTCTTTAAAAATTGAGCCAGGTTCTTCAAAAATTGAGCCAGGTTCTTCAAAAATTGAGCCAGGTTCTTCAAAAATTGAGCCAGGTTCTTCAAAAATTGAGCCAGGTTCTTCAAAAATTGAGCCAGGTTCTTCAAAAATTGAGCCAGGTTCTTCAAAAATTGAGCCAGGTTCTTTAAAAATTGATCAAGGACCTTTAAAAACTGATGAAGATACCAAACAAATTGAGCAAGACTCCGTAATACAAGACAGTGGTTCTCATACTTCAAAAATTAATGAAGATTCTAGGAACGGTAGCTTAAAAAAAATTGGATCTACTTTCCAATTAGAACGTCAACCAAATAAAAGAGAAACTATTGTTGTTAAAAAAGAAATTTTAAGTAACACATCAGTTAAAAAAGATGCATCAAAAACCAAAGAAGGGAACTGGGTTGATGAAAAAAATATCCCTGAAATAAAAATTTCAACTCCAGACGGAGATATATCACCAAATATAGAAATATCAATAAATGTAATAGATTCAGTTAAATTAAAGGATCTTTCAGTAAAAGAAGAAACATCATCAATAAAAATCGAAACTTCAACAGAAATTAAAAAACCACCATCAGCAAACTTAGACAAATTATCGAAAGTTGAAATCTCTCCGTCCAAATTAATAACCCCGGAAAGTTATAAGTTAGAAACGCCATCTAAAATAAATCTTCCGGAATCGGAGCTGCAAACTGCACATTTAGAAAAGGAATCTAAAGAATCGAAATTAACAATAGATGAAAAGCTGATAGAAACTATTGAAGATGAGAAATCATTTCAAAAATATCCCTCTAGTAAAGACCTTCTAGCTGAAAATAAACGAAGAGAGCCAGAAGTAAAAAAACTAAAAAAGTGCGAAACGAAAGACAAATCAAAGATAGCTTCTTCTAGTAAAATGGAACCATCATTTTCAATTGAAGCCGTTCCACGGTTCAATTGTTCTTTTCGGGAACCACCAAAATGTTGTACTTTTCAGCAGATTATATGCTACCCACATTCTGAACCAGTTATTCTTAATGACGTTTTTAAAAACAACGAAGATGCAGATCCCCACAGTAACAAAAACTTTAATACCGCAAATGAAAAAAAAAGCATGTGGTCAAAACAAAAAGATCAAACAAGTATTAGTGAATTAGATAATTGCGAAGAAGACGAAGAAATAAATGAAAATGGAGATGAATGTGAGTCTGATGAAACAAAATTATCCAATCAAACTGTTTTAGATGGTGTTTCCAAAGAAGAAAAACTATATAATCAGAAAATTAAAGGAGACTCTTCGAGAGAACAAAAATTATTTAATCAAAAGGATAATGATTTATCTGCAGTAGTAAAATTATCTGACCTGGACAAAGGTGTGACTGAAAAAGGAAAATCATTCGATCAAATAGGTAAAGAAGGCAAACCGGAAGAAAAAAAAGAGTCTGTTCAAAGAATAAAAAATCATATATCAGGAGAAAGTAAACTAGTTGATCAAAACATTGAAGATTCTGTTTCTGGAGATGCAAAATTTAATGATTGGAATATTGAAGGAATTATTACTGGCTATCATAAGTCTGATCAAGATATGAATGAATATGTTTCTAAAGAAGGCTCAAAGATTTTAAAGTCTTTTCATGTTCCAGTAAATAAAAAAGAAAACGATATTTTTAAAAAGTGTGAATTTCCAAGTAAACATGAATACGATAACAATTTTAATGACGGCGAATGCGACACCTTTCTATCCGAAAATAGTTTTAATTTAAGTAAATCTGATACTGATTATCAAAGAGACTTAAGCTTTTATGGTATTATAAAAAGAATGAAAGCGATATTAAGTCCAAAATTTTGTGATTTTGTAAGCGTTTTACTATGGTACGGAATATGTTTTGTAAGATTAATTTTCTTTCAGAGTCGGAAATTATTTTGTAGTTTTACGGAGCCATGTGAACCAACGAATAAGAATTTTCAGTCCGATGTAATTGAAATAGTATATTGTGTAGCATTAGGTAGAAGATGTTTACTAGTCCATTGGAAAAATTTAGAATGTAAAAAAATTTATGGATACGAGGTTTGTTATTGAGAATTTAATTCATATTATTCGTATTAACAATTTACTTACTATTATTGGTGGCTTACTAACCGAGCGGTTGCGAGTTTTATTTTCGTACAGGTCATGAAATATTTGATTGACAAAAAAATATTGAAAAATAATTTTTCTTTACAAATCCCCTTGGTGATCAAATATATAATATAATCAGAATAAATTTACTATTAAATTAATAGAAAGTAATATGAAAGGGGTATTTTTCGATTCCTGTACAGGTCATAAACTATTTAATTGTAAAAAAAATATATTGAAAAAATAGTAAAATACAATCTCTGATGACCATTTATAATTTTAATTAAACAAAATAAAATATTTTATAATTCTTATTAAATAATAAAAAGTATTCGAAGTGGCGCGCAGAAAAGGCCGCAAGACCAACGTGTTAGGATTCCACATGCTATCCTCTATAGCAAACAACAACAACAATACACTAAATTAACTATTGATATAAAATACCACCTAAATGAATAATAAATACATAATTATATCTTTAGATATCTGTTGATGGTTGCTTAGTTCGGCGTCTAAACACCCCTAATTGTTTATCTGATGTTATTTGTGGATATGACACGAGTGGCAGGCATTTGATATGTGTTGCACCTATCACAAACAAATGTGGTAAAAAGAAAAATTCTTTTGCTCATCCAGCTTATCAAATGCCTTATGGAAGCGAACTTGGAACACCGTCTTATTATGCTTATGAACCGTATACATGTTAAATAGAATATATGGTACTTTAAAAACTTGTGTAAAAATTTAATGTTTAAATTTCGGAATTTTTTTGTAATTTGTATTTTAATTTAAATAATTTCCAAACACAAAAACAGTTTAATAAATTATTAACATAGAGATAAAAACTTTCAGACAAAATCAACCTAATTATTATTTTAATGAACAATTAAATCCGATGCAAGTAGTCAGACGTTGCAACTAACTTATAAATACTCTACACCTATTTGGTTCAAATTTAATGAGAAGTCTATAAGTCATTTTAAAACCATAAAAGCTTATTAGTTCGATCTTAAGACGCAGCTAACCAAATTAACTTTATAAAACTAAAAACGATTTCTAATTACATCTATTCAAAAATATTACAAATTCTTACTAATTTATCCTTTTAATTTTCGTTTAAATAAGATCTGATCCACGTTACAGGTACGGAAAAGATTAATTTCATATTGAAGTATTGGGATTAGAATTGGTTAATTCTCATCTTTTATATTTTTGATAATGGAATTTTGAGCACTTCTGTTATAAATAAGTATTACTAATTAATGGTATAATTAGCCCGGAGATTGTATCCAGCAAGCTAGATATGGAAAAGCATATATCTTTTACATCTGTGTCACCTCCAGAGTCTTATATATGATGTTGATGAGGATGATAGTAATAATGATGATGGTGATGATGAGAATAATTATTTTTAGTTTTGTAGTACTAAATACTATGACCTACAATCTTTACATCATAACGATCATCATCATAACCATTATTGTGTTGTAAATGGGAATGATTCTTATTAAAGATACAAATTTAAAGCCTTCCTTTGTAATTCTAGTTTTTAATATAAATGAACATAAGTTTACACCTGATGCAAATTAATTTTCATTTTAATATATCATTTATAATTTTTATGAATTCTTCATCTTTCAAAAAATAAGAATCATATAACAAAAAGAGGCTCATAATTTACTTTTTTATTCAAAAATTCCATTTCATTTTCACAAAATTATTTATTTAATATCACCGTAAACAAACATGCTATATTAATCGTATAAAAATTTTGAGGTGTAAATTAATACTACCGCGTCGTAGGAAAAGTCTTACAGAAATGCCATACACGACAAATTAGACATTTCTATCGCCTCAATTTGGAAATATCGCTTCAACGTCTTACAGAAATGACATTAGTCGCTTAAACGTTTCTTATCGCAAGAAGCGACTTACAGAAAGAGGGTGATAATTTGATAGTTTTTAAAATAAATTAAAAACGATTAATGTTTTTATTTGTAAAATTTAATTATTGAAGTTCGTCTCTGTCGTTCAACATAAGTGGTCGTATTGGTGTGATTTTAATACTTAAATTTTTATTTTTTATCATTACTGGGTGGGCAGCACGTAACATGTTTCAAATGCGTTGTTTCAAATTTGACAGCGCGTAAATTGTTTCATAATTTTATCTTTTTCTCTAATTTGATAGTTATGATTTTTTTTGAAAGTGAAAGTTCTTCTGATGAAGAAAATAAAATAAATAATATTATACAAAAAAGAATTTTAAGAGATAACAGTAATATATTTGAACTTCCAGTAAATAAGTGATTAAAAGGAACTTTTAAATTATAAAGTATTAATCTATTAATAATCTAAATATTTTAGGGTTACAAATTTTTTTAGAGTTGGAAAGGACGCATTTAAAATGTTATTAGAAACAAGCAGGGATGCTCTCCTACCGGTTCGCACCGGTACGTGCGAACCGTTAGATGTAAATTTTATGGTTCGTGCGAACCGGCTATTAAAATAAGCGAAAAAAAAATTATTTACTTTGGCAAAAAAAAAAATACGCAAAAAAAAAAAATTATTTAAATAAAATTTATTTACCATTTGGTGCAAATTTATATAAACAATTTGAAAATTTTATCTAGTTTTCATTGCGATTCTAATTTTTTACTTTATAGAAATCTTTCAGTTAATTTTAAAAAAAATAAAAAAAATTTAAAATTTTATCAAGTTACCATAGGTAGGTATATATGTAAAAGTTAAATCTATTTCTAATTTCTATTTTTAATATTTAATTTTATCAGTTATTATTTGTTTTGTTCTGTTCAGTTTTTCTACATTTAAGTTAATAATTTTTCTAATAAAACCGAAGATTTTTAAAAAATTTAATAAGGTAAGTTCAATTAACTATTTTCATGTTTTAAGTTAAATAATTTATTTTTAAATACCTATTTTATTTTTTGAAGATGAAGAGACAAAATATGTTAACCACATATTTCTCGAAAAAAATAAGAGAGGAAACATCAGTAAGTAATGATAGCAGGTCGACTATAACAGAGACAGAAGCAGTTTCAATAACTTTACAGGAACCAATACTAGAGATTCCTAGTTCCCAAAATTAGGACAATAATAATTTACCAAGCTGTTGGGATGCGAAATAGTTGAAGGAGTTTAAAATATGATGGGCTATTTATCAGTAATCAGAAATTGGGATGTGAGTATTGTTTAAAAACGGAATCAAAACTAATATCTCAGGAATGGAAAAAATGTAAAGTTACGACATCGGGGAAAGACAAAATAGTGCAACAAGCATCTTTAAGGAAAAAAATGAGTGAACATTTTGCATCAAAAGCACACAAACTAGCTATTGAACATGCCAAGATACTTGAAAAACAAACTTTTACATCATGCACCGATAAAATGAACGAGAAATTTATTAGTTCTACTACAAGAATCTTCAACACTGTTTACAGCCTAGCGTCCGTCCGTTTTCAGACATAAAAAGTTTAATAGAGCTTCAAGTAAAAATCGGGTTGGACATGCTAACCGGACTTCATTCTCGACATAGTGCAAGTAAGATAGTAGAGCATATCGCGCAAGAAACTAAAAAAGAATTGTTTATATCAATTATTAAGAATAATTTTAAAATTTGTACTGTTATTGATGAAGCTTCCACCATTTCCAGTAAATCAACGCTTATAGTTTTCATCAAAGTAGAATCTTCTGCAGTAGAATCTTCTGAAATATCCCCAATAATGTTCGTAGATATTGTGGAACTTAACGTACTAGATGCGAATACTATTTTTCAAAGTTTGTTGGGTGTATTGCTTGTTGTTGGATTTGACACAAATTATTTAAAGCTGAATTTAATACGATTCTGTTCTGACGGTGCTAGCGTAATGCTCGGTTATAAATCTGGAGGCAGCGTACGAATAAAAGAGATGTTTCCAAATGTTATTATTTCGCACTGTCTCAATCACCGTCTACAACTTGTTTTAGATGATCCCATAAACGATATCAAACAGGTTAATCATTTTAAAGTTTTCATGGACAAAATATATTGTATTTTTCATCAATCTAATAAAAACCAAAAATAACTGAATAATATTTCCCAGGAGCTTAGTTTGGATATAATTAAGATTGAAAGAGTGTTAGGACCAAGATGGGCTGCGTGCAGTCTAAGATCTGCTCTTGCTGTATGGCGGAGCTACCCTGCTTTGTATACGTTGTTCTCTTCTAACCAAAAAATGCCTGGAATGGCAAAACGTCTACAAAACAAATGTTTTCTAGTAGATTGAGTTTTAATGATTGACATCCTACAGGAGTGCTCTCTACTATCTAATGCTCTTCAAGCTAGAAATATAAATGTTGCAAGGGGAGATCAACTGATTAGAAGAACTCAAGATCGCAATTCATTCTCAAAGATCGACGCGGTCATTACGAAAAAAAAGTGGATGAAGTTATAAACTCTGAAGCATTCAAAAACATTATCTTCGTCGAAAACCGAATTTATGGAAACCTTCCCAGAGATTCCCTTATTGACAGCATCATAAAAAATATGAAATTAAGATTGCTGGATTGCTTTCATCTCGGATCAGATAGTAACAAAAAAAATATTGATAATAGCAATATTTATGAGCTAGCCAATTTGCTAGAGCCGAGCACATGGAAAATTGAAGTTATTGTAGTTCCGTGGATAGAGGCCGAAAAGAATTTTGATAAATTTCGAAAAGTTTTTAATTTTGATATCGGTAAGAATGATTTCCGTGATTATGTAGAAAATATAATAAACAATGGCCATCAGCAAATTAGTAAAATTGCAGAAAATATTCAAAAAGCGAAAAAAAAGGTTAATACGGGTTGCCGTTAGCAGTGCTGAAGCAGAACAAGAATTTTCATTGATGAACATCATAATTACTGATATAAGAGCCAGATTAACAGTGCAGACAGTATCAAATTTGATGACATTAAACTTAGTTGGTCGTCCATTGGAAACTTGGAACGCAGTTCCCTATGTAAAAACTTGGTTGAGGAACCATAACTCGGCAGATAATACCAGGGTTAAAAAATCTAAACCGAAAGAATATACTCAAAATCAATTAGCTATTTGGAAATATTTTAAATAATATAATTACTTTTTAACAATAATATTTACTAATATATGCAATTTCACAATTTTTTTGTTATGTTCAGTTTTTTTTTTATGTAAATTAAAAAAAATTTAAGTATCTCTTGAAATTAATAAATAAAATAAAAGCGATTTCACCTCGTTGAATTATTTTTTTATTCTCTCTTATCCTATTACATTATTGTTGCAAAGAATATGAACGATAGTTAAATATTCTTGACTTAGTCTGCTACTCTGACAAACCATAATATTTTGATGGAAATATTAATATTAAAAAAATAAAAAAATTTGTAAGAAAATATCACTGCGAACCGGTTGATAAATTTTCGGAAAGCATCCCTGGAAACAAACAAACTTAAATCAAATAGAAGAATTACAGATATTTTTTAAGAATACATTAAAAACCATTGGATTTTTTTAGATGAAAATGCATTTCTTGAGACACAGAACTATTTCGAGAAATTTAAGTTACCCGGAATTATTTGTATAGTAGTAGCATCTATTCCAATTTTAAAACCTAATGTTAGATTTAGATTTTGATTTATTTTATTAGTCTCGAAGAAACTTTACAATTTCACAACTTAAAATTAAAATTATATTCTACACTAGCTAATACCCGGTGCGAGTTGCTGCGCCTCTCAAGGGAGGTTTAATTAAAGTTGATGTTACTGCAAAAAGTTAACACAAAAATTACACACGGTTTACACATGTAAACTTTAAAATGTATGAAAGCAATCTATTTAAAACGATTTTTCTAGGATTATTCTATTAATTTTTTAAACTTTCTGAAGCAATTCAAAGCAGTACAAACTACTTTCCAAAATTTGACGTTATTTACTTCCAAAATATTTATATATATAATATAAAAGGACCGACTGTTAACAGACTCAATTCCATTTTCAAGTTGCTTCACACATATAAAATTTGAGGTCAACCGGTCAAATCGTTTCTAATTAAGAGTTAAGTAACGCAAAAATCTATAAAAAGCCACTGTGCCCAAATTAAAATTGGATGTAATTTGCTTCTGAATCTTTTTTTGTCAATCGTCGGGCCGGCATGGGTTAACCTTATTGCAAGTCTATTAAAAGAGTTAATTTCATTCTCAAAACGGAACACATATACAAAATTTGAAGAAATTCGGTTAAACCGTTTCTAATTTAAAGTAAAGTGACCAAAAAATTTCTAAAAAGCTGTTGGGCCGCATTGGGTTAATAGAACTCAACAAAATTTTTTTTGAAGTTTTCTTTTTAGCCAAATCAGTACTTCGCAAATTTTAACAATATTAGCTTCCAAAATTATTTTGACCAACCGTCAGGACGACATGGGTTAACAAATTCCAAATCTGTTAATAGTGTCAGAAAGCAGAATTTCATAAAATCGGACAAAATTTGGACCCAAAATTTTTTTTGACCACCCGTCGGCCCGACATGGGTTAAAAAATTCTAAAATTGTTAATAGTGTCAACTCAATTCTCAAGGAGCATCACGTATACAAAATTTTAAGTCAATTGGTCAAACCGTTTCAAATTTCGAGTAAACTATTGAAAAATTTTGTTTTGAGCTTTCTTTTAAGCCAAAGCAGAATTTCGTAAAATCGGACAAAATTTAGACCCAAAATTTTTTTTGACCACCCGTCGGCCCGACATGGGTTAAGAAATTCCAAAACTGTTAATAGTGTCAACTCAATTCTCATAGAGCATCACGTATACAAAATTTGAAGTCAATCAGTCAAACCGTTTTCATTTTAGAACAAAGGAGTTTAAATACTTGCAGCACAGCTCCAACTTGGCGGTCCGTTAGAGCAAAATTTTTGGGCCACGATTTCTTTCCGTACCCAAAAACCTCTATATACAAATTTTCATGAAAATCGGCTGGGCAGTTTAGGAGTCTATTCGCTACATACAAACAAACAAAACGTCAAAATGACAAGAAGTAACAATACTATTTGTAATCAGTGCAAAAGCATAATTAATTTAAAAAATAATATAGGGCTACAATATGATGGCGACTGTAAAAAATGGTACTGTAGTATCTGCACAGGTTTGGAAAATGATCAAATCCAGAAATATAGACAGGATCCAGTTGAAATCTGGTTTTGCTCTCATTGCAAAATTAAGAGTCAAAAAAGAATATCAATGAATGTAAACCCGTCGAATAGCACTGCTAAGGATAATTTGAACAAATTATCTGGACCCTCATCTGATGCTGAGGCAATACACACCAAATTGGATACAATAATGGCCAACCAAGCTTCGCAAGTCACCAAAATTGACACCCTGGAAAATGAGGTTAAGCAACTAAAGGAATATATAGACACCCTTATTGATGAAAATTTAAATTTAAGAAATGAAAATGCAAAATTAAAAGATGAAATTAAGTACAACAGCATTGAATTTCAGAAAATTAAGCAAAACCAACTAGATAACCAGATCGAAATTTTTGGAGCGTTACCTGACCAACTTAGTGAAGTTGATCCAACCACCATAGTGAACAAATTAGCTCATATTTGTGACGTACAAATAAATTCTAGTGATATTAAAGATGCCTATGTGGGAAAATCATCATCAGATAAATCCGGAGAGACAGGTAAAATTATAGTTCATTTTAATAATATACGCAAAAAATCTGAATATATTAGTGCTCTTAAAAAAAGTAAACCAACAGTGCAAAGTTTCAGTGATAATGAAGATGACAAAAACAAAATTATCTTTGTTAATGAAAAACTGACGACATATTTCAGTTTACTATATAAAAAAGCAAGAGACCTAAAACGAAAAAAAATAATCGAATTTGCATGGGTTAAGAATGGCAGACTACTTATTCGTAAAACTGCAAAAAGTAAAATCATAAGAATCTTACACGAATCACACTTAGATGTTGAATAATTTAACATATGAACTGCCACTCAACACTCATGTAACTACAAATATCTTGAACACTAATGATATTCTAATAAAAGAAAAAAATTCTTTAAAAATTCTTTATATAAATGCTAGAAGTTTAAAATACAAAATTGACGAAATTACGCACTTATTAGATTCACTAAAATATGTCATTCACTTAATATGTATAACTGAAACTTGGATATTAGATACAGCTGTCCATGGGATAAATATTACGGATTATTATATGATTGTATCAGGAAGAACAACTAGACGTGGTGGTGGTGCTGCTATATTTGTTCATAAAAGCCTAAATTACAAAACACTAAAAATTTTTTCCGATGATTATAATTGTTTTATTACTATTCAAATTAACAATAAAAATATAAACACTATTGTTACAGTAATTTACAGACCCCCAAGCAATTCAACTAGTCTTATGGATAATTTCCTTATTTATCTGGACAATTACGTTGCAAATCTAAAAGCAAAAAACTCATTTGTTATGGGCGACTTTAACTTTGATATCAGAAATAATATTGATAATAAAGTACAATCTTACCAAAATGTAGTCAGTTCCAATGGTTATTTCTTTTGTCATCACGAAATTACACGTCCAGAATCTGGTACTTGCTTAGATCATATACTCAGCAGCAATCCTAATTCCGATATGAACATTACTCTTTTCCACACGGATATATCTGATCATTTAGCAAAAATAATTAAAATACGAGATGCTCGAATAGAAATAAAAAAAAAAATAACACATAACCTTAGCAAAAACATTAACTATAATAAAATTGCTGAGGAATTAAATACATTAACTATCAATACAACAGATGTTAACGAAATGGCTAATAAACTGACATTTGAAATAAACAAGTGATGAAAAAAACCAAGGGTTTTTAAAAAAGCACATTTTCATAATAATATAGTGTTTCATACTGAGTATTTTATCGGAATATAATGTTGAAGCTTCAATGTTAACGTTTAATTTATTAAATATATACGTTGGTGACTAAGTTACTACTTACTTATAAAAACCATAATTTTTTTAATTTTTAAGTTCTAATAGCCCCTCTATGGGGAAGGTTGCCCAATTTTTCAAGGATCTAAACCTCACTACTCCCCTTCTCCCAAATTTTTTAGGTTGAAGGAATGAAATTGTGAATTCTAGCAAAATTTGGAATTTTATTTAGAATTTTACTATATAAGCCAAAATGGTTAAAACTGACAGACACTTTGTTCAATTTAAAGAACCGCTTTTAAATTTAAGAAAATCTTTTAACATATGTTAAAGTATAATGTTGGACCTTAAAATTTTGTATATTAACAAAAAAAAATTTGAACAGGTATTCAAGTTACAGGTGTTTAAAAATAGCAAAATTTCAATTTTCGAGCTCTTATAGCTGCTGAACAGGGGGCTTGACAAAAAAATTTTGTTAACCGACTCTTACTAATTTCTGAAGTTCTAACTTCTCCCAAAATTTCAAGACCCCAGCTGGAACCGTTTAACAGATATGTGGGGCCAAAAATTTTGCAAAAATTGAGTTTTGCATAATGGTAAATTTTAGTACCGTATGGCAACCCTGTTCATTTTAGTGATATATTTTTGTAAAGCCTAGGAAATAAGCTCTCTTTTACCGTTTTTAGATTGAAAATATAGCTAACAGAACTCTTATTATATCAATTTAAATATAGGGCTTTTTTGGAATTTGCGGGGGCTGTAGCTTCGTCACCCTTCAAAATTAAGAAAAACCTTTGACACATGTTGAAATATATTTAAAGAGCTTTCAATTTTGTAAATCACAAAAAAAAAATTTGAACAGGTATTCAAGTTACAGGTGTTTAAAAATAGCAAAATTACAATTTTTGGGCCCTTGTAGCTGCAAAACAGGGGACGTGACAAAAAAAATTTGTTAACCGACTTCTACTTATTTCAGAGGATCTAACTACTCCCAAAATTTCAAGACCCTAGCTTGGCCCGTATAGAACATATGTGTAGCCAAAAATTTTGCAAAAATTGAGTTTTGCATAATGGTAAATTTTAGTACCGTATGGCAACCCTAAACATTTTTCTTTTAAAAATTTATAAAGTTTATAACACCAGCTATCTTTTGCCGTTTTCAGATTGAAAATACACCTAATAGAACTGTTGTTATAACAATTTGAATATAGGGCTTTTCCCAACTTTGGGGGGCTGCAGCTCAGTAACGGGTGGGGCTACAGAAAAAAATTCTTCTACGAAATTATTGTTTTTGTAATACCTACTCGTGGTTAAAATTTCTTTTCTCTATTTCAAACGA
Organism: Dolichopus griseipennis; assembly: GCA_963082915.1. Taxonomy (NCBI): domain Eukaryota; kingdom Metazoa; phylum Arthropoda; class Insecta; order Diptera; family Dolichopodidae; genus Dolichopus; species Dolichopus griseipennis. Next base: position 130,337,896 of record OY720441.1, read on the forward strand.
TGTAAAAGTTTTTGTAAACATACGGACGGACAGACGGACAGACAGACAGACGGACGGACAGAGTGAAACTATATAGGCACATTTTTACAAAATTTTTTGAAAATGTGCTAAAAATGCAATCAATAGAGCTACCAGGGTCTCTAAAAAGAAAAAGAGTACTCCAAAATTTGAGGCACCTTGGATAGATAGTGAATGCACAAAATTGTTTGAACGAAAAAATTATTGGTATAAGAAATACGTAAATAATAAAAATAATGAGTACATCAAAACTAAATACTGTTATCGGCTAAATAGATTAACAACATTAAAGAGAAAAAAGAGAGAAGAATATGACAATTTACAATTTGAAAGAGCTGCTGGTGTTCCGACAAAAAATTGGCAGTATATAAAAAAATTAATAAATGGTTCAAATATAAAAAAAAACGAATTTTTCTCTGATGAGCTAAGTGAACTTGAAAAAGAAGAGAAAATTGAACAATTCAATCAACTCTACTGCAGTGTGGGTGAAAGTATGGCAAAAAAATTTAACTCCATTTATGTTCCTATATCAAGAACTAACACGGTATTCAAGTTTAAAACCAGTGATGAATACAAAACTATTAAACTGATTGACAAACTTGCTAACTCAAATGCTGCTGGTGCTGATGAAATTTCGACAAAAATTATTAAATTCTGTAAAAATGAATTAAATAAGAATATTACTAAGCTTATTAATACATCTTTAACACAAGGTAAAATGTGTGCAATGATGAAAACAAAGTTATTCCGATCTACAAAAGCGGTGATACAAAAGATCTTAACAACTTTAGGCCAATTTCAATCTCAGTAGTCATCAGCAAAATAATAGAAACATTTGTAAATGAGCAGTTAACTGAATACTTAAATTCAACTAACTTAATTAGTAAAAATCAGTATGGTGTCAAAAGAAAATCAAATACCCAGGCGGCGCTCTTTGATTTGCTTTCTGAAGTGCAAGGCAGACTAGACAACAACAAAAAAGTCATAGTAATATTCTTTGATCTCAAAAAGGCTTTTGATTCAATTGACCGAAAAATATTACTAAGAATACTTTATGAGCAAGGAGTCACAGGTAATGAATTTAAGTAGTTCCAAAGTTATCTTGAGGATAGATCACAATATACAGAATGTGATAATATAAAAAGTGGCATATCCAGTATAAGCTATGGTGTCGTCCAAGGAAGTTGCCTAGGGCCTACACTATTTTCGTGTTATATTAGTAGTTTGCCCGATGTTATACGTCATGGTAAACCATTTTTATATGCTGATGACCTGGCCATTGTAATTTCAGAAGATACACTAGATAAACTACAAGTCAACATTGATCAAATTATGGTGAATATAAAAAACTGGATGAACAAACATAAGCTAACTATTAACACAAACAAAACAAAATATATGCTATTTAAAAATAAAACAACAAATACTATTAACATAAAATATGATAATTGCAACATTGAAATTGTTAATCAATATAAGTATCTAGGTGTAATAATCGATAGTAATTTAAGATGGGATGCACAAATTTCTGAACAAATCAAGAAAGGGAGACGAATTGCTGGGATTTATAAGTTAATAAGTAGAAGAGTTCCCCATAAGCAGAAAAGAGCAATATATTTCAGTTTATTTCACAGCACTATTACTTACGCTATCCAAATTTGGGGAAACACATATCTTAAAGATTTAAATACTTTACAAATAATTCAAAACAAGGCGATAAAAAATCTATTTGGGCACAATATAAGAACTTCTACTAAACTAATTCACAGAGATCACGGAATTCTAACATTAAAACTTTTAATAAAATGTAAGCTGGCAACTCAAGCACACATGATGATTAATAATAACATCAATACCATCAAAAAACCATCACTGATTAATAGTCATCATAACTATAGTACCAGAACAGCTGATAATATTCGGATAATTTCGTCTGCAATAAGATTTAATAATCATGACACTATTTATAACTTAGCATATAAGTACTACAATGAACTTCCTAGTAATTTAAAACAAACAAATGAATTACATACTTTTAAACATATGGTAAATGAATTTTATTTGTCATTCATTTAATTTTTTTGGATTTTAATTTTATTTTGAACTTTTTTAATTTTAATTTTTGTTTTGGATTTTTTTGCTTTTATTTTGAACTTTTTGGATTTTTTTATACCTGCTTTGAATTTTGTATTTTTATTTTGAACTATTTTAGTTTTTATTGTTTTTGTATAATTATTATCATAATATAACTAATTCTTAATATTTACTTTTAAACTCTTCTATTTTTTTGCACTGTTTTTTCAATGTTTATTGTTATTTGTTGTAATTTTTATATTTATAATATTATGTATATACTCTTTTACGAGCGATTGGGCTCATTTTGAAATAATAAATGAATAAATAAATAAATAAAAAAATAAACAAACTTTCGCTTTTATATATATAGATATATGCTCTACTATTAATTTTTTAAATATACTTATTCTAGTTTTATTCTTTATGTTATAGTGTAGTTCATTAAAAAGTTGCACCCCTTTGTACATTAGTGAATTTTGTGAGCTCGATTTTTTGTATAGCGGTAGTCTAAAATCTCCCCTGTTCCGTAAATAATAATAACCACCAACATATTCAATGTGTTTCTGCATATAACTGGGCATCAAATTATGTTTTAGTTTAAACATGAGGATCAATATGTTGAACTTTAAGTTGCTTTTCACATCCATCCATTTCAATGCATTTAACATATTTTTGATATGGGTTCTAATAACCCTTTTTAAAATGATTCTCATAGCTCGATTTTGCAAAACTTGCAATCTGTTTATTTAAGTTTCGTTGCTTAATAATAAAATTGAAGAACAATAATTTAAATGTGGCAGTATAAGCGTATTATATTTATTTATTGCACAGCTTCTGGATATTTTTGACCTTATTCTTCCTAAAAAAGCAATTTTTTTTGCCATCTTTTTACAGTGCATTTTCAAATTTAGCTTATCATCTATAATTACTCCTAGATATTTTATTTAATCGGCATTTTCAATTTTTTCTCCATTTATTTATTTTTATTTTGGTTTTTGTAATGTTCCTATTGTTAAACATTTTGTTTTGATTATATTAAGTTTGAGTTTATTCATACTAAGCCATATATATAGGTTTTTTTAATCTTCATTCATTTTTGTTTCACATTCAACTAAATCATCGCTAATTATGTACACTAAAGTATCGTCTGCAAATAGTGAAACTTTACAAAACTTTAATGTTGTGTTAACATCATTAATATATATGAGAAATAACAATACACCTAGAAGAGAGCCTTGTGGAACACCTAAATCAACCAATCGAGCATTTGAAATAGTGTCATTTATTTTTGTACACTGCATTCTACCTGTTAAAAAACATTTGAACCATTTCAGCTCCACATTTCTGATCCCGTATTTTTCTAATTTAGCTAAGAGTATTATTCCTATCAAGCGTTTCGAATGCTCTTTTGAAATCTAGAAATGTTGCTACAATTTTCCCCCTATATCTGTATGTCCATTTCCATTCCTGCAATATCCAATTTAGTGCCGTATCTGTTGAATATCCTTTCCTAAAGCCAGATTGCATTTCATTTATAATATTAGTTTTCATTAAATAATCTTCTAGTTGTTAGCCAACCCCTTTTTCTAATATTTTTTCATATAGTGGTAACATATTTATTGGCCTAAAATTTTCTGCTGATTTGGCATTTAGTATTTTTTCTACAGGTACAATGGTAGATATCTTCCACTTACTTGGATATATTCCTTCAGTTAATGATTTATTTACTAGCTCTGCTAAAACTGGTATTATTTTCTCTTTACATTCCAAAAATATTTTACTGTTTAATCCATTCCAATCATTTTTTTGAGATATACTTCTAATAACAGTCTCCATTTCATTAAAGTTGACTAGCTTAAATTTGAATTCATTCTGCATGTGTATCATTTTATTTTCATATTTTACAAAAGGTATTGCTATATTTATTTTCTTAACACTATTAATAAAAAATTAATTTAACTTATCTACTATTTCTGTTCAATTATCTATTTTTTTATCATGTATTATTATTTCATTTATCTGCTTCTTTTCCTTTTTTAGTACGTATTTTTTTATTGTTTTCCACATATTCTTTTGATCATTTTTTATACCCGTATGACTATATAGTCAAAGGGTATAATAAATTTGCCATTACGTTTGTGACGCAGAGAAGGAGGGGGGATAGATATAGACTCAAGTGTATGGATCGGATCAGAATCGAAAAAAAAATCGATTTAGCTATGTATGTCCGTCCGTCCGTCCGTCCGTCCGTCCGCACGATAACTCAAAAACTAAAGGAGCTAGGATCTTGAAATTTTCGCAAATTCGTTTTTTTGCAATAGCCGTCATCGCTATTTAAATCCAGCCATTTTGGTCCATGGGTTCGGGTGGCTGCCATACAACTTCTTTTTTTATATGAGTATTTCTCTGTACCTATTACAGCTACGGGTCTGAAATTTTGGTAACGAGTAAACGGGTCTGAAAAGTAGTTTAGTTTTATGGCCAAAGTTTTTGCAAAATTTGGTTGGTCTACTGCTGAGGGTTCGAGTAGCTGCCATACAACTTCTTATTTTATATGAGCATTACTCTATACTTATTGAAGTTGGGTGTCTGAAATTTTGCCAAAAATAGTTTAGTGTAATGGCCAAAGTTACTGCAAAATTTGGTTGGTCTACTGCAGAGGGTTCGAGTAGCTGCCATACAACTCTTTCTTTTATATGAGCATTACTCTACACCTAATAAAGGTGAATGTTTGAAATTTTGCCAAAAGTAATTAACCGGATGATATAATGTATATGGTACGGTCATACGGGTATCCCAGAGTTGACACAGTCTACTCTACTACACTCTTCCTCGTTTTCTCATTAATTTTAGCCTCGATATGTTTATCTCTATTTTAAAATTTATAATGGATCTAGTAGCATTACAAGAAGTAAGATTCATGGGAAAAGGGCCATACAAAAAAAAGACTACTCCCTATTCTTTAGTGGATCTGAGGAAACAGCTGGCCAACTAGGCACTGGCTTCATCATTAACAACAAAATAAAAAGAAGCTTAATAGGTTTTGAGCCAGTTAACAATAGACTATGCATGATAAGAATAAAAGGAAAATTTCAAAACATTACTGTAATATCTGCACACGCGCCAACTGAAGAAAAAGATGACGTTGAAAAAGAAATGTTCTATGATCAATTAGAAAAAATGTGCGATAGAATACCTAAATATGACATGGTAATATTAGGTGGAGATTTCAACGCCAAGATCGGCAAAGAAAGCTTTGTAAGCTGTGTGGCTGGGCAGCACACTCTCCATGATGAAAGTATTGAAAATGGGAGAAGACTAACCTGATCATTAGGAGCACCTGCTTTCCTCACAAAAAGATCCACCTAGGCACATGGACGTCACCAAGTAGAAATACAATAAATCAAATTGATCATATATTGGTATCGAAAAAACATGCATCTTCAATAATAGATGTAAGGGCTTGTCGAGGACCAAATTGTGACTCGGACCATTTCCTGGTGCAATCTACAGTAAGACAACGAATATCAAATATACTAGTAAACCGCGGTATAAGAGGACAAAAATGGAACGTAGGAAAATTGACAGAAAATGAAGCAAGAGAGCAATATATTGAAAATGTGTCCAGAAGATTAGATAATATCGAAGAAACTGAAGAAACTAGTGACGTTAACAAAAAATGGGAGCTGATACAAAAGGCAATTCACCAGTCCACGCAAGAAACTATCGGCCTAAAACAAACTGTAAGAAACGAGTGGTATGACCTAGAATGTGAAGATTTAATTAGGAGGAAAAATGAGGCAAGGAAAGTAATGCTACAAAGAAAAACTAGAATCAGTGTAAAAAATTACGAAGAACTACGGCGGACAGCGAAAAAGTTGTGTAAAAAGAAGAAGAAAATAGCAATGGAAAACAAAATCAAAGAATTAGAAGAGCATAGTGTTAAAAACGAAAGCAAAAGCTTCTTCAGAGAACTAAAAGCGCAAAACTTCACCTTCAAACCTAGAATAAATATTTGCAAAGATGAAAACGGTGAGATAATAAGCGAAGAAAGCAAGGTACTCAGAAGATGGGCTGAATACTTCAAGGAAGTACTGAATGGAGAACAACAAAATATAGATAATGACACCTACGTAAGTTACGTAATAGCACAGCCGCTCACTGCAAAACCCTCTCGAGAGGAAGTAAAAAATGCAACAGATAAAATGCATAATGGAAAAGCCACTGGAGAAGATTCAATAACAGCCGAACTCTTCAAATATGGTGGCTCAGAGCTACTTGAAAAAATGTATAAATTAATTACTAAAGTATGGGAAGATGAGGTAATGCCAGCATCTTGGAATGCCGGAATCATCAACCCTGTTTATAAGAAGGGCAACAAATTTGCATGTAAAAACTATAGACCAATAACGCTACTCAATGTAGCCTACAAGATATTTTCAAATATTTTACATGCAAGGCTCAATGTATATGCAGAAGAAAGACTAGGGGAGTACCAATCGGGCTTTCGACCAAATCGTTCAACCTGTGATTCTATATTTGCAGTAAGACAAGCTATGGAAAAATGCTACGAATTCAAGAATGATTTATACATGATATTTATTGATTTCATGCAAGCATTTGACAAAATAAATAGAAGCACTATTTTCGACGCATTAGAAAAATTTGGGGTACCGTACCACATAAATTAATAAGACTTGTACAACTTAGCTTAAGAAATACTAAAGCCAAAGTCAGTATAAATAATAACACCTCGGAAGAATTTATAATAAATAGTGGAGTAAGACAAGGAGACTCGTTATCAATGCTTCTTTTTAATATGACATTAGAATCGGTGATGGAACGTGTCGAGAAAAACAAACCATCTTGACAAAATCGATACAAATAAATGCATACGCTGATGACATAGCCCTGATTGCTAAAAGAGAAGATGATTTGAGAGAGAATTTCATTATCTTAGAACAGAACGCTGAAAAAGTAGGACTTAAAATCAATGAAAATAAAACTAAATTCATGACAATGTCCAGAAGGGAAACAAGTAGAAGCCGGCAAAATTTCCAAATAGGAGACTATAATTTTGAAGGGGTGAAGCAATCTTGTTACTTAGGTGCCCAGATAAGTAGCAATAACCTAACGAGTACCTGCATTCAAGAAAAACTACAAGCAGGATACAAATGTTATTTTGCTAATGCAAAAATTTTAAGATCAAGAATCTTATCAAGGAAGGCGAAAATGACAATATATAAATCTATTATAAGGCCTGTTGTGACATATGGTTCAGAAAGCTGGACTATGACGATGCAAGATGAAAACGCCTTAAGAATATTTGAAAGAAAAATATTGAGAAAAATCTATGGACCTATCAGAATAGACGAAAATAATTATAGAATTAGAACAAATGCAGAACTGAATGATATAATTAATAATGCGGACATTGTGAAATTTATAAAATCGCAAAGAATTAGATGGATAGGCTATTTACCAAAAAGTGGACGACAACCGTATGCAAAAAAAAATTATTAAATGGGTAACTGAGTGGTACAAGGGCTAGAGGGCGACCACGGAAAAGATGGTTGGACGATGTGAATGAAGACTTAAACACAATCGAAGTCAGAAATTGGAGAGATGCTGTGAGAGATAGAGATATCTGGAGAAGAACTGTGAAGGAAGCCAAGGTCCACACAGGACTATAGCGCTACTGATGATGATGTTTATCTCTATAATTTCTACACGCATTTTTATACTTATTTCTAGCGGCTTTATAATCATTCCAATTACTTATACTATATGGTAATAAGGAGTATACATTATACAATTCAATTTTGTTTGCTTTTAGCCTATGCAATTCCTCATTAAACCATTCAATTTTATTATTTTCAATATTAATAGTTTTTCTTAATTTTTTTAACCTTAAGTCAATTATTTCGCTAAATTTTCTACTCTTATCATCTAAATCATTTAAGTTCATTAAATTTTCAAAATTATTTTCAACCAATTCTTTTATGTGTAATTCCGTATTAAATTTAATGAATGAAAACTTTTCTTTTGGTATTTCATTTTTGTTTGCACATATTTTGATATCTATGGTTTCATGGTCGGATATTTTACATTTTTTTTTAATATAAATAGTGGCATCAGTGAAATAATCAATCAGTACATAATCTATAATTGTTTTGGTATCTATTGTGACTCTAGTATAATCTTTTACAGATTGTTTTAACCCAAACTCTTCAATCACTTTATTAATTTTAAATTTCTCATTACTTTATAGCTTTGTAGTCTATGTAGAAATCCCCACACATTATAAAATTTTCTTCAAATTTGTAATTATTTTCAAGAAAATTTCTCAAGGTATTTACAAATTCATTCACTGGCATTTTTGGTGATCTATACAAAGCAATAATATTCCACTTTGTATCTAACAGTTTTATTTGACACATTAAAATCAACATTTTATTATCAATTGAAAGACACTTCATCTGATTGGGTTCCATTTTTTTATTGATATAAACTGTAACTCCTCCTGTGTGTCTTGAATTGGAATAAGTTTGATACATGCTGTACCCGGTGAAGCTGATTTCACTGTTTTCTATTTATTCTGTAATGTGCGTTTCAGTTAATATAATAAAATCATATTTGTTTTTTGTAATTATTTCTTCTAATTCAGCAAAATTTCCTGTAAGGCCTTGGATATTCATCATTAGACCTACTAATTCATTCTCCTTTTTTTGTCATTTATAAAAAAATTTTCTTTTTTTCAATAAATATTTTTCTGTTTAATGTTGGACATTTTTTTTCATTTACTCTATGATTTACATCAAGACCAAATTTATATTTATTATTTGCTCTCACACAATTTACACATTTCCAATCACTTGCTTTACCATATTTTATTTTATGTTCCCCTTCACATTTTAGGCAGCTTTCCGTTTCAGCCTTACGGTTTTGAGCCTTATGGTTGTATCCTAAGCACTTATTACATTTTCTAACCCCATAACTCTCATATACTTTGCACATTTCCCACCCTATTTTTATTCTACCTTCTTTTAAAATTGTTTTATAGTCTTCAATATTTAAGTCCACAATCGCATTAAATAATAATTCTGCTGTATCAAAACATTTTTTTTATACGCGTATGACTATATAGTCAAAGGGTATAATAAATTTGCCATTACGTTTGTGACGCAGAGAAGGAGGGGGGGGGTAGATATAGACTCAAGTGTATGGATCGGATCAGAATCGAAAAATAAATCGATTTAGCTATGTATGTCCGTCCGTCTGTCCGTCCGCACGATAACTCAAAAACTAAAGGAGCTAGGATCTTGAAATTTTCGCAAATTCGTTTTTTTGCAATAGCCGTCATCGCTATTTAAATCCAGCCATTTTGGTCCAAGGGTTCGGGTGGCTGCCATACAACTTTTTTTTTTATATGAGTATTTCTGTGTGCCTATTACAGATAGTTTTATGGCCAAAGTTTCTGCAAAATTTGGTTGGTCTGTTGCAGTGAGTTCGAGTAGCTGCCATACAACTCCTTCTTTTATATGAGCATTACTCTATACCTATTAAAGCTGGGCATCTGAAATTTTGCCAAAAATAGTTTAGTGTAATGGCCAAAGTTACTGCAACATTTGGTTGGTCTACTGCAAAGGGTTCGAGTAGCTGCCATACAACTTCTTATTTTATATGACCATTACTCTGTACCTATTAAAATTGGGTGTCTGAAATTTTGCCAAAAATAGTTTAGTGTAATGGCCTAAGTTACTGCAAAATTTGGTTGGTCTACTGCAAAGGATTCGACTAGCTGCCATACAACTCCTTTTATATGAGCACTATCTTTCACCTAATAAAGCTGGTATGTTTGAAATTTTGCCAAAAGTAATTAATGTTTATAATAATAATGATATAATGTTTATATAACGGTCATACGGGTATCCCAGAGTTGATACAGTCTACTCTACTACACTCTTCCTCGTTTTTTGTTTGTTCTATATACTCTAACAATTTTTATTTCATCCTTAAATGTGATATTATTTTGAGCTACTATTTTGTTAATTACTTTAGTATTTTCATATACATCCGACATACCGATTATTAACATTTTAGGATTTCTATTTTTGATATAATAGCTTCATAATTATCTTTTAATTTATTTTCAACTTGTTTTCTGATACTTTCCACTGATTCGATATCTTTGCAAAAAACAGCTACAGTCTCATCTCTTTTATTCAATATCCCATTTATATTCAGATTTGTGTTTACTGGGTCAATTTGACGTTTAAACTGCATTTTTGTTGCATCAGCTGTTTGCATTTTTTTAGGCTTTACTAATACCATTGGATCTTTTTTTACCACTTCAACAAAAGTTTGTTTTTTTTCCATTTTGCTAATATTGATTAAATTCAATTCATTAAAAATCTTCTCACCTTGTATTTTGCAGTCTTCCGTCATTTTACTTATTTTACTAAGCTCAGCTATACTTTTTTGCTGCGAATCTTGCGAATTTTTTAAAGTCAATAGTCTTTCAACATAGCGACTTTCTACAGCTTCAAGTAAGTTTTTTATTTCGAATTCACTTTTTTTTAATGACTCATCAAATTTGTTTTTGTATTGCTCCAGCTGCAATCTATTTTTTTTCAACCTTATCACTGATACTATTCAGCAAGACTATTCTAATTTGTTGATTTTTGGAAAGGATGCTAATAATAGATTCATCAAGCCCACAACATCTAATTTTGCTGCAATAAATCTTGCGACACACTTCTTCACATATGATTCCGGTTTCTCCTCTAATTATTTTTCTACATTGGTTGCATGATGCCATTACTTCCAATGTAAAATTTTGAGTTTAAATAATTAAATATATTTATTTTAATTTTTTCTTTTTAGCGCGAAAATTTTTACTTGTTTACTTCTTAACTGTCAAATCAAACTGTTGTTGACGAACTTTTTTCAATAGAAAAGGTTGTTAAACAAGAAAATTTTAAACATCAATATTACACAAATAAGTTAATGTATTTTAAATTTTAAATCAAAATATATATTACCATGACAAATTCAATTACAAAATTTTGTTCTATAAATTTTGGATTTAGTTTGAAATTCTTTGTTCAAAACAAAAAAATTTTGTAACAAAAAAAAATTTTTTTGAAACAAATACGTACTGCCAGCAAACTTTTGTAACAAATGAATTTTGTTTCAATCAATTACGATTGTAACAACTTACGTGCTGCCACCCGTTTAGAATTTTAAAATATGGCTTTTTTTGAAATTATAAAAAAATTTTTTTATTATTTCGTGCTAATTGGATATTGCAAAAGATAATATTTTATTTCATTCTCTTGTTATTAAATAAATCTGTTTTTTTATTTATACTATTCACTCTCAATCTAACGGTATTATATTTTAACAGATTTTCTATTGGTTGAGTTAATTTAATAGGGTATAAGCACAAGTGTGATTGCTTTTTTTAATATTTAAAAAATTAAAGTTAAATTTACCTCGAAGGTTCGTTCTATAAACATTTTACTTGTAGTTCTAGCAAATTATTCAAATTATCTTGACTAAATTTTTTCACTTGTGTCTTTAACCTTTATTCTTAATGTTTTTTCTTTATTGTTAATTCTTAAAAGTTTTATATATAAAATGCCTAATTGTTCAAAAGTCACATGTCGAGAGGTTAATGCTGAACCTACAAACACCGGCTCTGGTGGCTGTGAAGGATTATTCCACCCAAAATGCATGGGTATCACAGCTGCCGTAGCAGATAAGATAAAAATTACACCAGGTTTAGTGTGTGCGAGATGTGCCGTGCAACCTCTCCAGCAGCAATACAAATATCAATGCTAAAAATTAAAAGAAAATTTAATTCAATGAAAAACACTTTAGTTAATTTCATTACAACTTTCGAATCCTTAAAGGAAGATTTCGATAAGTTGAAAACTAAAACTAAAGGGTCAGTCAGTTTCGGTCAGCTTCTATTGGGAAACCTATCAGCCCGTTAATCTAATTCAAGACTTAATAATATGGGTTCGAATCAGAGTTCGAACAATTCTAACGCTATTGTAGAAAATAGTTTAATTGAAAAAATAAATAATATCAATAATAACAATAAGACTAATATTGATAATAATAATTATAACAAAAGCAATAGTAGTAATAACGATAGTAATAATAGTAGTGATATAATTAATATAAGTAGTAGTAGCAATAGTAAAAATAGTGATACAAATAATAATATTATTGGTAATGATAGTAACAATAATAATAATCATAATAGTAGACGTAATAGTAGTAATAGAATTGTTAATGGTAATAATAATAATTATAAGTTAATAACAGTAAAAATATAAGAACTAAAAAAAAATAATGCTAAAAGTAAAATTAACAATAAAGGTAGAACCAATAACAATAATAATAATAGTTCCTTGAACAACAACAAAAGTACTAATAATCGTAGGAATCTTCAAAATAATAATTGCAATAACGGTAAAACTAATAATAATACTAACAAGTTCATATTTGTCTCTCGTTTACATCCGAATACAGAACCTTGTGATATTTATCACCACCTATCTAACATGGCCAATATTGATTGTATTCGAGATGGTGTGTTCATGGTGTGTTGATGCTGTGATTGTATTCGAGATGACGATCTTCAAGATACTAACTAAACGGTGCTCATCTTATAAAATAAGTATAATAAATCACAATAGTTGGCCTCCTGGAATACTAATTAAGGAATTCGAATTGCGTAAGAAAATATTACACAAACCAAAAAACCTGAGAACCCCTCGATCTTCTACCAAAAATGAGACGACTTCGTACAAAAACGCACTCTGCGTTTTTAAAATCTATGACTCTTCCTCAGGACATTTTAGCTTTGACGGAAACCTTGCTCAACGCCAATTTCAATAGTGAGGAACTATTCTCTAAAGATTTTTTAGTCTACCGTACAGGTATATTTCTTCCTCTCTTGGCCAATGAGGCGGTGGGGTTGTTAGCTGTAACGGTAGAACTCTAACGAGCAGTTTAGTTGATTTGCCATCTTCTAATCTATTTGAAGTGATTTGTGTCGAAATCTTTTTTAGTGTCGCAAAAGCTAATTTATTTATTTTATTGGCATATATATCTCCCAGTAATCTAAATAAAGTTCAGTGTTTTAGAGAGCTCATTATTGCCATTAACAACATTCATTGCAAACACACAACTTTTGATTGTCTTTTAGTTCTAGGCGATTTAAATCTTTCAAATTTGAAATGGTTATGGTCTTATTCAAATAATTTCTTAATTGCAGATCAACTTTGAATCAATTTTTATTATTTCAGCTTTGAATCAATTTTTATTAAAGGCCTTAAGAGTCTTGATCTGCAACGAATCAGTTAACAAATAACTCTCATATTGTTTCTAACATTTTTGCCACATTTTTCTCCAAAACCTACCAAAATGGGGTATTTGAGCCGAAGCAGTCGTATTTTAATATTTTAGTTCCTCCATCTCATTAAACTTTTGGAATTAAGAGTATTCTTATAACAGAAGACATTTTAATGCCTCACCTCTTGGCTCTAAAAGATGACTTCTAATACGACCCCGACGGGTTTCCACCAATAGTATTAAAACAATGTGTCCAACACTTGGTTGAACCTCTTTGTAAACTATTTAATCTGTCCATGTAATGTGGCTCCTTCCCCGAGTCCTGGAAACTTTCGTATATCAACCCATTACATAAGAAAGAGACTCATGATGATATCAGTAATTATAGACCAATTGCTAAATTATCGTCTATTCCTAAATTGTTTGAAAAAATAATTTGCTCTCACTTCGTTGACTATTGTCAACAATTTATACCGCCAGAATAATATGGCTTTCAAAAGGGTAAGTCTACGGGTATCAATCTAACCGAATTTGTTTCTGATACGTTAAAAATCATGTAAAGAAAAAAACAGGTGGACGTGGTATTCACTGATATCAGTAAGATCTTCGACCTGATCCCCTATAAAATTATCCTTGAAAAGCATAAAGTATTAGGATTTTCGAATCATAGCCTAAAATGGCTATCATCATATCTGACATATAGGTCTTACCAAGTTCTTTTTAGATCTACAACTTTAGTGACTTACATGGCCAATATTAAGGCAGTTTCGACCTATGACAGTCCCCTAAGTCTATCCCACTGCTATCTTCTTTATTTTGCTGATGATACTAAAATCTGTAAAACTATAACCTCACCTCGGGATTGTGAATTGTTACCTTGTCTTATTAGACTTCTTCTTATTTATATGAATTCCCTTCAATGACTCCGTCTGGTGGCGGATATAATATTTTTTCAGTAAATTATTCGCGGTGAAATTAATTCACCTGTTATTCGTGAACACATGAGGCTTAGGGAAAATTTGAATAATTTAAGACCGGTCGAGCTCTTTAACATCTCACACCACTCTAGAGATTACAGTAAATACGAGCCAATTTCGAGTATGTTAAGAGAGACTAACCTAAAGTTTGAGTTCTTTGATACTAACGTTAACAAATTAACATTGAGAGCCAGACTTTATGTAAGCATGAGTAGTTCTCCTAATTAGTATGACTGATCTAGCATTCGTATATTAACTGGCATTTGTAATGCTAGGCTCAGTGTTGTTGGCATGACTTTAAAGTTAATTTTCTTTTGCTTTAATAACTTAATTTGAATAACTTTATTCAATAGTTTAATAGTAGAGAAGCATCATTTAACTAACACACTAACTCTTGTAAATGATGACTTTCAGTTTATTGTGATGGTTTATGAAGTGAGTAACATTTACTGATGCTTGATTTAAGCAATTGTCTGAAAATTTTTCAAAATTGAAATTAATTTAAATTCTTAGTATATGTGCCTATTAGAAAAACTTATAAATGCAAAATATACAATAAATGTATTCCTAACATACAATGACAAGTTTAGAACTTTTCATATAATTTAATTAAATATAAATATAAATTTTACATACATGCAGCAAGTACCTTTGAACACAACTTAAGTATCATACACCAATTCTTAATTATATATTACCTTTGGTACTAATTCAATTTTTTTAGGTTTTTTTTTGATATGAAAGCATTTTAACTCTTTTACCTTTAGATACCGACAATTTCAATTACTTAATAATACCGCGTTACTTTGAAATTAGGTTTTGTATAAATATAGCTGAAAAAAATAAAAAGTCTCTTCACGAACAAAAAATTAAATTTAATTAAATTAACTAATTATTTTTGACATTTCAATTCCATTCGTTTATATGACTACTTAGTTTGCTTTTTGAAACAATCAAAAAATTAGAAAAATGACATTGCCATATAAATAGTTTGCTACACTTTTCGAACAAATGGAATAAAAGAACGGAATGTTTGAATTCAATTATTTCAAATATAATAAGCCTCCGGACTAGTTTTTAAATAATTCAATTAAAGTTAATTCACCCAAGCCAAACGGGTTGCATCAACTGTATACTCGAGGTATTTTGACGTAATTTTGACGTGATCGCTGAAAATTCTGTATTCACCAAAACCGGTTTCGTAATTTTTGTATTCACAAAAAACCGGTTTCGTTGCCATCAAATTTTACTAGTCATACTCGATGCACTTACCAATACAAACAAAAAAATGTTTTTGTTTTTCTTTTATTTTTTTGTTGTTTTTCTTTTTTTTCATTATTTCAAAATTTTTGAACTGTGCGCATCTTAAATAAAAAAAATATGAGACCGGACAAAATATGAAATATTTCTGGTATTGGAAATTGATAAAAATCAATATAAGATTACCATATTAGGTTTTATTTCTATTTGTTATTTTTTATCTTTCAAACTGAATACTAAAAAAAAAAAAAATGAACAGATATATTTGTATTATATTAAATACATAAATATATTTTGATTGATAATATAAATAATAAAAAAAAATAATTAATGATAAAAAAGACAATTAGTTTAAGGAACAGATTTAGAACCTAATTTTAAAATTGTAGAATTATGAATGTTTGCTCAGTCCCACAGATGTTATTTATAATAATAATCCATTTTTAAATGACCTAGATATGATATAAGTAAAATAAAATTACCTACCCACTCAATGTAAATAAAAAATTAAATTTCTTATATTATCTACAAATCCATTTTTTTATTTTGGGAGCTTCAAACCTTTTTTTTTTATATGAAACTTTCCGCTTTTGAAAAATCAGCTGACTAAACATTCTCCGACGATAACTACCTTCGAATGAACTAAATTTTACACTTCAATTCATAAGTTCATAAATTGGTAACTACACTTAAAACTACACTCGTGTGGGTCTGAGCAATATTTACTTACATTATTCATAAGGGAAAATTACGTGAATGCAACTTCGCATTACTCATCGTCTGGCTTGGCGGCTTGAGTTATTTTACTTTGACAACTGATGACCACAAGTTTGTTTATAAACAAAAGGTAAATACATATTTACACTTTTCATGTTAATAAATATAAGTTAAATTTTTTTTAATCAATTTAAAATTAATTTATTTTTCTTGCACTTCTTAAATTACAAACTTATTAACATTCATATATATTTGTTATTAGTAATTAAAAAAAAGTCTCAAATATCAACACTTTTCTAATATAAACAATATATAATAATATAATTCATTTGTTTATATTAAAATAATTTTCTAATATAAACAAATGAAATTTCAAAATCAGCTGTTTCCAAACTAATATAACTCAATTAATTTTTTTGACAAAAAACATCCTCACGAGACAAACGATTTTAATTGAATTAAGTTTAATTAAATTAAGTTTAATTATTTGTTCGTGAGAGACCTACAAATTGAGGTTTTTTAAAGTTTATTTTCGAACATGTTACTTTGAATAGTAAGAAACTAAAAACTTATCATCTTAGTACTTGAAATTTTTTTTTGAATATCATCCCTGCTTTCCAATTACAATTTAACAAATTCAATTCATATTAATTTTTTTTTATATTTGCCTCTTTATTCTATTTCAAAAACAGTTCTGTTGTTGTTCTATCAATATAACTGATGATCGAATTACATTGTATGAAAATGAATTGTGATGTGAAATAGATGCGTCTCGCTAACTTATTTGTGTATTAGTAGTTTGATTGGTTATCGTTCTTGTAGTTTATTAAAAACTATAAAAAAAACCCCTTTGGACGACAGGTATTATTTTAATTTCACTTTTTTTATATATTCTTTTTTCTCGAAATTAGAAAAGGCTACAGAATTAATAAAGGAAATTCGTTACCTAAAGAACATTAAGTTAACATTATAATCGTTTATTTTAGTTCTGTAAGTGATAATAAAATAGAAGTATACATAATAAAATGTAAAAAATAGCGTTATATGTTTTTATTATAGTTTTCTGTGTCTACCTTCTAACATATTTCTTATACGTTTTGATTTTTTTTCCCCTATAAAAAATAGAAACTACATATTATTGAAGTTAATTATTTATTTAAAATAAATGAAAGACGTATTTTTAATTTCGCTTTTAATATATATTCGTTTTTCTCCTACTCTTGCGCTACAGAATTAAATAGTGTTATACGTTTTTTATATAATTTTCTGTATCTACCCTCTAACATATTTGTTATACGTTTTGATTTTTTTTCCCCTATAAAAAATAGAAACTACATATTGAAGTTAACTATTTATTTAAAATAAATGAAAGACATATTTTTAATTTCGCTTTTAATATACATATATATATTCGTTATTCTCCTACTCTTGCGCTACAGAATTAGATAGCGTTATACGTTTTTTATATAATTTTCTGTATGTACCTTCTAATCTAACAGATTTCTATACGTTTTGATTTTTTTTTTTTCTCTTTATAATTTACATTTTATCAGTTTCATTTTTTCTTTCTCCTATGTATGCAAGCATTTGTAGTTAGAAGTATGTTACATGTGTAAATGAAGCTTAACATAACATAGGGCACACTAATAAGCAGCAGCAGCAGCAGTTTGTCTCTTATTATATTTAGATATTAAAAAAAATTAATACTTGTTTGTCAAATTCAAAATATTTCAATTTATGACTCATATTTTTGTAATATTTCAAATAAATAACGAAAAACACTACACCACTGATAAAATGTGTTTTTTAAGTTTTTTTTTTTGTTTGCATGTACCTACTCCAATATTGTTTTGTTCCCACTTTTTTTGATGTAAAAAATCTTTGAAAAAATTTAAGCAACAGTCGCGTTCAGAATGCAGTAGGACTACACTGAATGGAGAATCCGAACTCATTATCCGATCTCGACCATAAGCATCCCCGGGGTACTTTCATTACTAGTAACTTAGAGGTTGAATTTCATAAAAATAGCGTAATTAGTTTTTGAGTTATGCTGATTTTTTTTATATGTTCGTTAGCCTTTAAAACGATGAAAAGGTCGACAATACTTTAAGTTTTTGAATTATCGTACCTACGGGCAGATGGACTGACCGGCAGACAAACAAGGCTATAACGACACAGGTGGTCACGCTCACCACAAATATAAATACTTTTCCATATCGAGCCTGCTTCCTTTGGGTGGTTACAATCACCATACCAAAGTTGATATACCTTTTTCCTATTTTATAGATGTAGAGTTTTAAAACATTTTCCAATTATTTTATCAATTCAAAAATATTAAAAATTGTTGCTAATTTATCTATTTAACAAGTAAATAAACAGTCAGTCGGTGCAGCCGACTTAAAATTACCCTACTCCTATGTCGTTCAAATTTAATGAGAAGTCCATAAGTTATTTTAAAACAATAAAAGCTTTTATTAGTTTTATCTTAAGACCTAGCCAACCAATTGAAGTTAATAATACTACAAACACTTTCGAATTATTTTATCTGTTCAAAAATATTAAAAAACAAAAAAACTTGAATAAATGTTGAATACATTTATTTTTATTCAGCTTTTTATCACAAAAATTAATAATTCAAATTTTTCAAAATTGAAATTACTCGACTATCTCTCATAGAGTGCTGTGAGATTTAATTTAATTTCTTTCATTTTCTTTGCTTAATCCAATTTTGTTCTTATTGTTTTTTCTATTTTTATTTCTGGTTTTTCCTTATAAAATTTAAAAAAAAAGAAAAAAAAAACATATAATCTATTATTATAAATGAACTTTTACTTAGTTTGGTGATGTTAAGCGACTGGCCGATACCCTCAGGGAATCGGTTTAATTTACTTGATGGGACTTTTTGTCATCAAGATAAAAAAAGAAGAGGAACAAAAGGGTAAGACAAGAATTTCCACCACTCACTCAAACAGTTCTCTCAAACGATCCAAAATTTGTCGCTATCGTGTCGATTAATACCAATAAACCATTATCATCATTCAGCATTTTCGCTAAACAAAAATCAATTGAAGATATCAGTTCACAATACGAGTCAATTAGTTTACAACGAGATGGTAGCCTTTTGGTGATATTGAAAACACAAAAAAAAGCTTGTTATGTTAAAAATGTTATGTTTTAATTAATACATATATTAATTGTTACAACAATGCCTTGTATATTGTACTTCGTTTAGGCCGGAATACTCAAAAATTTGAGTAAAAATAAGATCCAATTTATGTGTAAATCTTATGGGGGTTTTTCTTTTCAAAAGATCTTACTTCTGACAAAGTTTAGACTAAATTTAATTTACCAAAATGAAAGGACAGTATTTAATCTATTAATACCTAGAGCCGCATTAAAAAATTTTAATTTTTTCATTCATAATTTTAAAAAATAAAAAATATTTCCAAAAAAAATTTACCGCATACATTCTTCCACTTCAAATTGTACCAGATGACTAAAAAAATTCTCTTTTTATTTTGTATTTTCGTTTTCATATATATTTTGCTTATATTGATATGAGGTAATAGTTAATGTTATTGGCACGCTGAAAAAATTAATACGTACAATGGACCATGGAAAAAAAATTAAAAAACAAATTTTTTTTAAAATTGTTTTTATATAAAATAATAAAAAAAAATTTAAAAACAAAACATTTCATTGGATAAAAAAAAGTGGGTAGGTACATAATAAAAAAAAACAAAACAATTCATTATTTAGCTACTTATTACTATTAGAAACAAAAAACATTTAAATAAATTAGGAACAAAAACCATATTTTACTAAACTAAAAAAAATTAATAAGTAGGTACATAATAATAAAAATAAAAAGCAAGCATATAAAACTTAATTTTGGAATGTTTCCATTTTCTGTTTGATTTAAGGGAAATTATATCATTGATATTTTTGCCAAAATTTTTCAATAAAATATTTGAAAAAACTGAAAATATTTTACGGTAAATTTTAATTGAAGGCACACCACAAGAACAAATTTCTTCAAAAGAGATGTCAAACATTTTATATGTTAGAGCACAAATAATGTCTTTTTGATGTGTTTCCATTACTCTAATATAAGTTATTACTGTAATAAGTATATAAACCAGTAGCATTAATTGACAAATTTACCTTATAATCCAAATAAAAATATAATAAAAATAAAACATGCGTCAATGCACACTCCCTTAAAGACATCTTCATACACACTAAACTTAATTCTACTATAAAGAAAAAATAGAAAATAACAAAATGCATAAAAAAATATAATAACAAAAAAGAAATCGGGGAAAAAAATAGCATTCAATTGTTATTGTAATTTTAGGCGAAAATAATACGAAATCTAATGTTCGGAAAGTCAATTCAATATTCCAGCCTGGTACAATATACATAGCAATGGTTACAATATTAATTTATTTCACTTTTGTTACAATATTAATTGTTACAATATTAATTTATTTTTTAATTACATATATTAATTGTTACAATATTAATTTATTTTTTGTTACAATATTAATTGTTACAATAGTAATTTATTTTTTAATTACATATATTAATTCAGTCTTAACTGAACAAATATCAAACTCTGACTGCTAGTACATTTTATTTTTAATAATTAGGTATCTTCGAAATAAGGAAAAGAAAACAAAGAATGCCAAGCGCTCCAGTTTTAAGTGGTACGCTTGGGTCAAAAGATATCATTTTAATTTCGGTCAATGTGCATTGCACATGTTAAATGCTAACTTTTGTACTTTCTATTTTTATATTAAAAAAAAATATGAATAAACTGACCTGTTCCAATTTTAAACATAACAAATAAATTTATTTATAAATTTACTATATGCTTAACATTACTGAGTCATAATATTCATTTCAGTATGTTACATTTAACTGTGTTACTTAGGATCATATTTTCATAACGAAAAAGTGAATGAATAAATGAATTAATGTTATTGAAATATGATTTGTTTTAATTATTTACTATATTTTACCATTAATAAGGAAGAGTATCATAAACCTCGAATTCGGTTCATAACATCCCTCCCCCTTTGGGAAAAGAAAATTCATATTGTGTATACTATGAATTTTCGACGTTAATACGAACGTTAATTCA
Organism: Dolichopus griseipennis; assembly: GCA_963082915.1. Classification (NCBI taxonomy): domain Eukaryota; kingdom Metazoa; phylum Arthropoda; class Insecta; order Diptera; family Dolichopodidae; genus Dolichopus; species Dolichopus griseipennis. Next base: position 130,359,460 of record OY720441.1, read on the forward strand.
GTCAGAATTTATTACAAAAATTAATTATTTAAAATTATTTGGAATTCGTTTATTATAGGTTATTTAAAACAAAAATTAGAGTTCAATTATTCCTAAAATTATGTTTACAAAAACTTTTTTTTTTTCTTTTTTTTTTTTTTTTTTGTAATACTTTAATAGTTTAATACCTTATTAGGTTGAATGACTTTTAATGAAAAAAATTGATATAAAAATAAACTTATTAAATGCTTAGTATGTAAAAAAAAATTTGATATTATGTTAAAAATTGACATTGAAAATAAGCTTACATAATAAAAATATTTAAAAAAATATTTGACTAAAATTACATAATAATAAAATTTTAATTACATTTCATAATATATAAATTTCATAAAAATATTATTTTTTTTTTTCTTTTACACAAAAAGAACAAAATTTTTATTTTATGTTATTCTACTTGTGTTGCATCTTGATCATTAATATTATTGGTAGTTTTAGTACATTTGACTTTTATGTATTTTTTATATAGAATTGTTATTACAATAATAATAAAAAGTGAGGAAAATATTGAGATAAAAGATGTATGCAAATGTGTTATAACAGGTTTTAACTTATTAGTATTTTTTATTAATTTCAATTCTGTGCTAAATTGATTTAACTTAAAATCCTTCATATTATTAATATTATGTGGGATCGTAGCTATATTTTGTGAGAATTCTAATGATTCTTCTGTTAGAATAAATTCATATGCAAATATATGAGTATGGGTTATTGTTTTTGTTACCTGAGACTGTAACAAGACAGTATTGGTAAAAGCTTTGCAATTTGGTTCTAGTGTAAAAATTCCACTGTCGGATAATTTTTCTATGCTTATATTGTTTTCACAAGAGATTTTTATATTAGTGGGTTTAGGTAATGCATACAACCAAGTATTGGGTGTACCTAAATTAAACCATAATTCATGATCTGATTTAAAAATTCTGATTTCACAGTTTTCTGGTTTTGTATAACCTTCCATTAACTTCATTACACAATTTTGCATATGATTTTTATAATAAACAAGATTTTGTTTACATATGAAATTGTTCTCGTGGTATTTCATACATTGATCTATTTCTGAATTACTAAGAAATATATACCGATGTAATTCGTCGTTTATAGCTATATAATCTGTTTTTTGATTTAGGTAGTAAAATGTGTTGTTTTTTGATTTTACTGGTAAACTAGTAAGCTTATGTAAATCGTAAATTTCTGCGACCAGAGGTATAGTTACTTGTATCATAAGATGATGTTTAATTTGTACTGGTTTAACAGAAACGATTTTATTTAGAAGTGCTAAATTTAGTCTGTTTAAGCGAAAAGGTAAATTTAGATGGTCATTATTCTCTAATTGAATATCCTTTATTGCTTCCAAAAAAAATTCTGAATTGAAGAATTTATGATGCAATTGACCTAACTGTGATTCTTGCAAAGTATCTAGGAATTCTTCTTGTTGTGTGATAAGCATATTGGCAGAGATAGATAAAATATTAGCAGTTTCGTCAAACAAGTGTAATGTATTTTCAAAACCTTTGTAGAAATTTAGATTTTCAGAGATTTCGTTTAATTTATCATTAATTTCAGCGAAATTTTTATTTAGCTTTAGTTGAGTTTCGTTGAAAGTTTTAATTAAACTATTTATAACAGATGTGTGCATCTCAAAAATGTGGTATAAATTTTTTGAGTTACTTTCAATATTCCGTAGAGCTAAATTAATACGCTCAGCATCTTCAGAATCCATAACGCCAAATAAAAATTTTTGAATTTTCCCTAACCCGTCAAATAATGCTCTTTTTATTCTTGTACCATGAAGTTGTTTGATTATTTCGTTATTTCGTTTTATTTCGTTAAATGTTTTTAGAGTCAAACTTAAAGTGATTTTACAACGATCTAACGGAAATAGTGTTAATGTTTTGTTGCAAAGACTTTTTAGTGTGTTAATATTAAATTCTATAGTTGATGTATCTCGTTCAAAAGATGTGTGATTTAATAGAAATAGAAATTTCCAACTAGTCAGAGAATTTTGTAATTTCCCAATTTTTTCAGAATAAACTCCTGGTTGAGAGATTGTTGTATGTTCGCTGGTACATAGCGATGGGATTAATAGTAAAATTATTATGATCATAATTATTTATCCAAAGTATGTTCTGGAAGGAAAAGAAATATAGTTAGATAAAATTTAATAATAATTAATGTGTTATTTGATATAGGGTTTTAGAAGATTGTTGTGGACAAGTTTCTCCTTTCGTCCAATCTTTATAATAGAATTTACTGGCGATTTAACTTTGATTATTTCGTAAGGGCCTTTATAAGGTTGCGTAAGTTTTTTATTAGTTCTATTTCTAATTTCTAATAAAACTTTATCACCTATACTGAATTTAACCTCTTTTGCCTTTTGGTCATAGTGCAATTTTGAATTTTCCTTAGCCTCTATATGGCTTTGGCGAACTTTCCCATAACCATCTTGGAGACGAGTTTTTAACTCACTATTATCATAATTTATATAGGTTCTGCGACTCGACTTAGAGATGAGGGAATTTCAGCTTGGAAACCAAACTATACTTCATAAGGTGAAAAACCCGTTGCAGTATGAGGCGTCGTATTATAACAAAATGTATAGTATTCCAATAAAGTGTCCCAACCAGGGGTACAGTTTACGTGAGTTTTGTCAGTAACATAACTACGAAGGTAGTCACCTAAACTTCTATGAGTTTGTTCAAGTGCCCCATTGGACTCTGGATGGTAGGGACTAGTTTGAATTTTCTTTATTTTCAAAAGTTTACAAGTATTCCTAAATAATTCGCTTAAGAAGTTTGAACCTTGATCAGTTAGCAAAATTTTTGGTATCCCAAATACACACACCATTTTTCGCACATATGCATCAGCTATAGTAGATGCTTCGGTATTTGGAATAGGTATGGCTTGAATAAAACGCGTTAAATCATCCTGAAAAGTTAAAATGTACGAATTTCCATAATATGAGTTTTGTAAAGGTCCGACTATATCTAGTGCCACTCGTTCAAAAGGTTTTTTAGAAGTTGTTGTGATTATCATGGGCATTTTTGTTTTTGAATAAGTTTTGTTCTTTTGACAGGTGTCACAGGAAGAAATATAGTCTCTTATATCTCTAAACATTCCTTTCCACGTATATTTCGTTTTTAACCTATGAATGGTCCTGGTTGCACCTTGATGACCCCCTAACGGTGCATCATGGTATTCATAAAGAACCCTTTTAATGTCTTCCGGTGCAGAAAGTTCAATTAAATTTTTGTTTACAAAATTTTGTGAAAGATTTTTATAATTCCTATTGGCATTAATATTATTGTTAACATTATCTTGGATTTTGACATTATCGGATGTGGAATGTTTGTTTAAAGTAGAATTTGTTTTGCTTCGTTTTACAATTTGTACGTGATTAGTTTCAACTTGACTGGTTTCTAGTCGAGAAAGAGCGTCTGCGTTTGTATTTAAATGACCCGATTTATGCTTAACAGTGAAAGTATATTCTTCTAAAATTATGCGCCAGCGCATAATTCTAGAAGTAGGATCCTTCAAGTTAAACACCCATACTAATGAATTGTGGTCAGTTATTACTGTAAATTTTCGACCATATAGATAGGGTCGAAAGTGGGAAACAGCCCAAACTATTGCTAGGGCTTCCTTTTCAATTGTTGAATAATTTTTTTCACTTTTATTTAAAGTCCTACTTGCATATGCTATTGGTAAATCTTGCTTATGAGGATTACATTGTTGCGAAAGTACCGCTCCAATGGCTTCGTTACTGGCGTCAGTAGTTAAAAATAAATGTTCTGCAAAATTAGGATATTGTAGAATAGGTGGTTCGACAATAGATTTCTTTAATTTGCTAAAAGATTCGTCAGTAAATGCATCCCATATAAATGCTGTGTCCTTTTTTAATAACTTATTTAAAGGTTGAGCGATTTTTGAAAAATTTTTGATAAATTTCCGAAAATAACCAGCCAAGCCTAGAAATGACTTGATCTGTTTTTGTGTTGTAGGAGGTAATATTGATTGTATGGCTTGGATTTTGCCAGGATCTGGTTTTACTCCTTGGTCAGAGATAACAAGCCCTAAATACATTACTTCTTTGTGTAAAAATTTGCATTTTTCAGGCTGTAATTTTAAATTATATTTATCTAGAGCATTTAGAACTTCTATTAATTTTACATTATGATAGTTCAGATTTTTCCCGTATATTATAATGTCGTCAAGGTATACCAGACAGCGTATACCTTGTAAACCGGATAAGACTTTGTTCATTAATCTTTGAAATGTTGGCGGTGCATTACGTAATCCAAATGGCATGCGATTAAACTCAAAATGTCCCTGAGCTTTACTAAAGGCTGTTTTGGGTTTGTCGGATTCTTTCACTTCAATTTGGTGGAATCCGTTTGCCAAATCTAGCGTTGTGAAGTACTTCGAATCACCCAGTTGTCCTAAAATATCCTCGATGTTTGGTAAAGGAAAAGCGTCTGGTATAGTGATTTCGTTCAGTTTTCGAAAATCTACAACTACCCGCCATTTCTTTTTTCCATCAGGACCTGGTTTTTAGGTACAACTAGTAAGGGTGAGTTCCATGGACTAGAGCTTGGTCGAACAATACCGTTGTCTAACATTTCATCGACTTGATTTTTTATTTCACTTTTGTGAATTTCAGCTAAACGGTAGGGTCTCGAGTTAATAGGTGCTTTACACGGTTCAGTGTTAATGTTGTGACTAATTATGGGAGTCACTGTCAATTTGTCACCTTTAAGGTAAAATAAACGATTAAATTCTCTACACAAATTTATTATTGATTGTTTTTCCTCCATATTTAAATGATCTAATTGGAGTTGTTTTTCAAGAGCAGATAACCTATTTTCAATTACGTCACTAGAATGTTTTTTGTTTAGATTATATACATTATAGTTGTTTAAAGATTCTATTTCAATTGCAAGATTTTTCCCAATTTCTATGGGTAGCGTTAATACGCTAAGATAAATAAAACCGTCTTTAGGTGTTACGATGCTATTTGAAATGTAGATACCATCTTTTACTAATTCTTCTGAAGTGGAGTAAACTAAAGCTTCATTATTTATTTTAATCGGACCATATTTAATTAATTTTTCTGTCCTTGGTGGTATGGATATTTTCTCGTCTAATATATCAAAATTATATGAGATTTTATTATTATTTAATTGAAAAATAGCTTTGTTGTTTCCATAGTCAATTATAGAATTTGTAGCTTTTAGAAAATCCTCTCCAATAATGCCTTCTTGTAATATTGGAAAATTGGAAGGGACTACATGAAATTTAATAGGATAAATAATTTTAGACGTTTTTAAATTAAGTATCGTAGTACCCAATGTTTTTATTGGTATGTCAGAAATTCCCGTAATTTCGACACTATTTAACTCGACTATTGTTTCGTCATGTAATGCTTTAGCCTTTATTAAAGAGATGTTTGCACCTAAATCTAACAAAAATTTACATAATGGATTTTCAGTACCTTGTACTTCAAGAGTCAATGTACTAGAAAAAGTTTTATTTCCTATTTTATTTGTATATATTTTATCGTTACTAAAATGTTGTTTTGGAATTTCAACCTTATTAGAATTTTGTTTTTGAATTTCAATCTTATTAGAATTTTGTTTTGGAATTTCAACCTTATTAGAATTTTGCTTTGGAATTTCAACCTTATTAGAATTTTGTTTCGGAATTTCAACCTTATTAGAATTTTGTTTTGGAATTTCAACCTTATTAGAATTTTGTTTTGGAATTTCAACCTTATTAGAATTTTGTTTTGGAATTAAATTATTTGCGCGCTCTATTTTAGAGTGCTTGCCTGTGTCCTGAGGCACGACGGACCAGGCTGGTTGTAGTTTTCCGAGTAATCTTGTATTGTTTGAAGAATAGTTTTATTATTATTACTTTTTATATTTTCCATAAAAGCGCGTTTCCTGCACTCTTCTATGGTATGACCAGGTTTCTTGCAGTAGCGGCAAATTTTCTTTTCAGTTATGGTAGCAATTTGCGGAGTAGAACTTGTATTGGGTCTTTGAAAATTATTTTGATTAAACTTTGGTCTGAAATTAGGTTGCTGGGCTGTCCTTCGACAATCCCTAGTATGATGGATGTGTGTTTTGCAAAAACTGCAATATGGTCTATTGTTATTGTTATTATAATTAATATTTTTGTTATTATTAGTATAATGACTATTCCCTCTAAAATTGGTTGCTTTACTTAACTTTTCCTCCTCTATAGCTAAATCTATAGCTTCACCTAAAGTCTCTTTTCGAGCTGTACGAACGATTAGCCTTATTGGGTCTAATAGTCCTTTTATAAAATTATTCATCACTGTTTTTTCATTTAATTCTCTAATTGCTGACCTGCCACCTTCGGAGGTAGCATCTTTTATGGCTGCTAAGTTTAATTCGTCTAAAAGTCTTTCAGCTCTTTCAGAATAATTGTTAATAGTCTCTTTTGGACTTTGACTTAGCCCAAAAACATCTAATTGAACCAACTGTGTTGATCTAGTTTTAGAATATTTTTCCGTTAAAGAATCTTTTAAATCTTCCCATACATCAAACTTTTTATACCTTAATAAAGCGTTATATGCACGCCCAGAAATTTTTGAAGCGATGACTTCCATAAAATCGGATTCATTTCCATCACTTACAGCTCTGCTGTGTTGTATCTCCGCGAGTTGGATAAACCTATGTAATTCTACTGGATTCCCGCTAAATTCGGGAATCATTTTATTTGCTTGATGAATATCGAATTTAGCCATTTTATTTGTTTGTTTTATAGGCTGAACTAATGGAAAGTTTTCTATTTTATTTAGAGGATTTTTAATTGAATCTGTATTTGAAGTACTCGGGCTTTCGGATGTTTTCGGATCTTCGTTTTGGGTTTTATTTAGAGTCTCCGATTTTCTAGGTAATGGTGGAGAACGTCCTAAAGGCATGGAGGTTTGGTTTTTATTAGTTGGTCTAGGTATTTTTCTATTTCTTAAACTGATATTAAAATTAACACCACTCATGCGAAGTAAAATAACAAAAGAAAATACAAAAATAATCTACAAATTTATCCTCTTATTAAACCAAAAAAAAAATAATTCATAACGCAAATGCACAAAAATTTCCCCTTTTTAGCACATTTTCAAAAAATTTTGTAAAAATGTGCCTATATAGCTTCACTCTGTCCGTCCGTCCGTCTGTCCGTATGTTTAAAAAAACTTTTACACCGTTTGAAATAGAGTAAAAATATTTTAAACACGGGTAGGTATTGCAAAAAAAATAATTTCGTAGAAGAATTTTTTTCTGTAGCCCCACCTGTTACGGGGCTACAGCCCCCCAAAGTCGGAAAAAGCCCTATATTTAAATTGTTATAACAAGAGTTCTGTTACATTAATTTTCAATCTAAAAACGGCAAACGATAGCTGGTTTTATAAATTTTATAAAATTTTAAAAGGCAAATGTTTAGGGTTGTAATACGGTACTAAAATTTAACATTACACAAAACTCAATTTTTGCAAAAATTTTGGCCACACATATCTTCCGAACGGTTCAAGCTAGAGCCTTGAAATTTTGGGAGAAGTTAGATACTCAAAAATTAGTAGGAATCGGTTAACAAAATTTTTTTGTCCAGGCCTATGTTTCGGAGCTATAAGGGCTCGAAAATTGAAATTTTGCTATTTTTAAACACCTGTAACTTGAATACCTGTCCAAATTTTTTTTTAGTGATATACAAAATTCAAAGCTCTTTAATTATATTTCAACATGTGTCAAAGGTTTTTCTTAATTTTGAAGGGTAACGAAGCTACAGCCCCTGCAAATTCCAAAAAAGCCCTATATTGAAATTGATATAACAAGAGTTCTGTTAGGTTTATTTTCAATCGAAAAACGACAGAAGAGAGCTGCTTTTATAGGCTTTTCAAAAATATGTCATTCAAATGTATAGGGTTGCCATACGGTACAAAAATTTACCATTATATAAAACTCAATTTTTGCAAAATTTTTGGTCCCATATATCTCCTAAACGGTTTAAGATAGGGTCTTGAAATTTTGGGAGAAGTTAGATCCTCAAATATTAGTAGGAGTCGGTTAACAAAATTTTTTTGTCAAGCTGCCTGTTTAGGAGCTATAAGGGCTCGAAAATTTAAATTTTGCTATTTTTAAGCACCTGTAACTTGAATACCTGTCCAATTTTGTTTTTATTAATATGCAAATTTAAAGGCCCAACATTATATTTTAACATATGTTAAAGGTTTTTCTTAAATTTAAAAGTGGTTCCTTAAATTGAAGAAAGTGTCTCTCAGTTTTACCCATTTTTGCTTAGATTGTATTTTTGCTAAATAAAATTCCAAATTTTTGTGGAATTCACAATTTAATTCCTTGATCATAAAAACATGGAGGGGGCAGAGGGGGGGGGGGGGGGAGGTAGATGAAATTAGATCGAAACTTGGCAACCTTCCCCATTGAAGGGCTATAATAACTTTAAAATAAAAACTTTACTGTTAGCAGTAAATTTTATAAGTAAGCAGTAACTATTTCCAAGTAAATATTTCCAAAGTTAAACTCAGTATGTAATACAACATAATTTTGAAAATGTGCTTTTTTAAAAACCCTTGGTTTTTTTTCATTACTCGTTTTTTTATATAAATGTTCAAGAAACAACAACTTAAAAATTCCTTTCTTCGTAAAAGAAAAAAAATTTATTGAACTGATTTTTTATTTAAATTTTTTTTTTTTTTTTAAAAAAAGAATTAACTTAAATTAAAAAAATTTTTTTTTATTACAAAAAGAATTTTTTTTTTTTTTTAGAATATTTTTTTTTTTTTTTTTTAAAAGAATTTACTTAACTTAAATTTAGAAATCAAATTTTCTAACTTTAAATTCTGTTGTGCTTGATTGTTGAGTCGTTCCTTGTTGAAAATTGTTGAAATTTGTTGTAATTGTTGAAATTTGTTGTAATTGTTGTAATTTTGTAGTTAACTAGTTGTATAAATATTTTTTTTTTGTTGAAATTGTTATAATTGTTGTAATTATTGAAATTTGTTGTAATTGTTGAAATTTGTTGTAATTGTTGAAATTTGTTGTAATTGTTGTAATTTTATAGTAAACTTCTTGTATGAAAATTTTTTTTTTATAAAGATATCGTTCACCCAGACTCTGGTGAACTTTAAGCAGAAGGAGTCTTGTGCAATATCTTTTAAGTATATTTTTTTTTTATTGTTTCACTTTTTTTTTTTATAGATTGACTGGCAGATGCTTTATCCAGTCAACCCCACACCTGACACCAAAAATGTTATGTTAAAAATGTTATGTTTTAATTAATACATATATTAATTGTTACAATATTAATTTATTTTTTAATTACATATATTAATTGTTACAATGTTAATTTATTTTTTGTTACAATATTAATTGTTACAATATTAATTTATTTTTTAATTACATCTATTAATTCAGTCTTAACTGAACAAATATCAAACTCTGACTGCTAGTACATTTTATTTTTAATAATTAGGTATCTTCGAAATAAGGAAAAGAAAAGAAAGAATGCCAAGCGTTCCAGTTTTAAGTGGTACGCTTGGGTCAAAAGATATCATTTTAATTTCGGTCAATGTGCATTGCACATGTTAAATGCTATCTTTTGTACTTTCTATTTTTATATTAAAAAAAATATGAATAAACTGACCTGTTCCAATTTTAAACATAACAAATAAATTTATTTATAAATTTACTATATGCTTAACATTACTGAGTCATAATATTCATTTCAGTATGTTACATTTAACTGTGTTACTTAGGATCATATTTCAGTAACGAAAAGGTGAATGAATAAATGAATTAATGTTATTGAAATATGATTTGTTTTAATTATTTACTATATTTTACCATTAATAAGGAACAGTATCATAAACCTCGAATTCGGTTCATAACAAGCTGACAAATTTATAAAAACAACCAATTTTGATGGCTTATGCAATATTTCTGCTAAATACCACGCTACACTTAACTCATGCAAATGCACATTATTTGATAGAAACTTAATAGACACTACAGAAAACGAAATTTTAAAGCATTTGAAAGAACAAGGTGTAACAAGAGTTTATAAATTCACAAAAAAAATAAATGATAAGTATGTTGCCACCGGACTTACTTTCAATTTATACCACATTCCTTCAAAAATAAAAATAGCTTGGTACACTTATTCGGTAAGAGAGTTCTTACCAAATCCAATGTGATGCAAATCCTGTCAGCTTTTTGGGCCATACAAAAAATAATTGCAAAAAGATTAATTCAGCATGTGTTAACTGCAACCTTCCTCCACATACATCAAAAGAATGCTCCCGCACTATGTGTGCCAACTGTTTGCGAACACTCTGCCTCTTCTAACACTTTCCCACGTTTTCAACAAATAAAAGAAATCCTAAAAATTAAAAAAACAAGAAAAATGCACCATGGGTGAAGCCCGTAAAATATACAATCAAATAAACCCATTTATAATAAATCCTAACAATACATTTGCAAATTCAATCATATCGAAACTCAATAATACTTCGATAAAAGAAAATGTAACCAACTTCAAAAAAATAACTAAGAATAATCCAAACGACTCAACCTACCATTTACTTAACACACAAAATATATCTGTTGGTTTTCATACTGTCGGCAACAATCAAACATGCACTGATCCTCCCATCGGTAGTTATCCAATCCTATCTCCTACCCCTAACTCCTCAACTAACAAAAAATTAACTAACAACAACAATCAAAATTTTAATTCATGAAATAATTATACAACTAATAGTTTAAATAACAACAATTCAAATATATCCAACACTAATTTTACACCTATATAGTACTCCAACTAACACTTTAAATATTCTTTCTGACCAAAATAAAAAGAACACCAACAAAAATAATAATATAACAACAAATATAAAAACTCAATATATTGATATAGATTCATCCGATGATGAACTGTTATCAACTTAAAAAAAAAAAGAAAAATAGTAAACAAACAAAAAAAAAAAAAAAAAACAGAATAAAAATAGTTTCTTAGAGTAATACAAATATTACAAATAAGAATATAATAATCTTTTCTACAAAATTTAATTTAGCACATTTTGATATTAATCAATAACAAAATTTGTGTTTAAAAAAAAAAAAATCAAAACCTGTTTTAATTTTTATGTAATTTTTTTTTTTTTTCTTTTCTCTCTTTTACATTATTACTTTGTAATTACTAAGCCTAATTACTATACCTAAACTTTTAAGGATATTTTTGAAACCAGCATAATACCTCAAGTATTCAAAACAGCCATCATCATCCCAATTAGGAAGCCAAACAAACTAATAGACGAATTCTCAAGCTACAGACCAATTTCATTACTGCCATGCTTAGGGAAAACTCTTGGTCGCCAAAAGACTAATGTAGTTCCTAACATCACTAACTCAATAAGTCCGAATCAACCTGGCTTAAAAGCAGAATCCTCGACAATTGATGCCTTTCTTTTCATAGATCATTTAGGATGCAAAACTATTTCGTCAAAAAACCAAAGACTTTGACAAAGTAGTTATATATGTAGTATTGGAAAAATTATAAGATTTAAGAATAGGTTCCAAAATGTTTGGCTATACAAAAGCCTTCTTAACAAACAGACAATTTCGTTGTAGAGTAAACAACACTGTTTCTCCAACATATCTGATCTTCAATGGAATCCCTCAAGGCTCCCTCCCTCAACAAAATCATCCAGAATTAAAAGAACCTCAAACTCTGTATTTATGCAGATGATCTCTACATTATTAGCAAAAAACAGAACAGCATTGAAATAACAGAATAATTTATCAAGATTTTGAAAGCAATAGACAAATGGTCAGAATTCGCAGGAGCAAAAATAGGAGCATTATTAAATACCTCGCATCCTCTACCAGTCACATTTATACTAATTCCCTCGTATATATGACAAAATCAACATTCCTTTCAAAAATTTACTATAGTCTGCAAGTTTACGGTAAATGCGCAAAAACACATCTCAATAAACTAAAAACGCCATTTCACGCTGCGGTTAGATCAAGCTAAAGAGCATTTACAACAAGTCCAACTAGAAACCTCATAGCCGAATCAGGTTTCCTTTCAATTGAAGATCGAAAGGAATACCCTACTAGCCGTCTTATTAGTAAACTATACTGTAACTCAAAGCACATCCTACATAAAGAGGTTAACTCAATAAAATCCAGGAAAAGAAGAATATCAAAAGAATTAAGTTTAATACTCAACATACAGGCAAAACTAGATATCAACAACAAACCAATAGCTGTCAAACAGTCGAATTTCCCTACATGGAGTCTACCAAGGATCGTATTCATTGATGAGTTCTCGCGCCACAATAAGCAATGTACTCCAAACAATGTTTTCCACCAGTTATTTAAAGAATACTCCATTAGTCTGAAACAAGAAAACTGGAAAATAATTTTCACCGACGGGTCTAAAACGGAACATCATACATTTTTTGCAGTGGTGAAAGAAAATGACGTCACCTTTTTACAAGGTCTTCTTCCACAGTGTGGAACCATTTTCTAAGCGGAACTACAAGGCATATTATCTGCGTTACAGTTTGCAAAAAATAAAAAGCGAAGTATCTTATATGCACCGACAGTTTATCCGTCTTTCAAGTTATAAGAAAATCAGTAATCGAAACCGGTTCAATAAATTTAGCAAAGCAGTTACACTTGCTCAAAAATAAAGTTAAAATAATGTGGATTCCCAGTCACATAGGAATTCCTGGAAACGAGTTTGCCGACTTAGCAGTAAAAGTAGCAACCAGAATATGCCACTTCACACATTCATGCCTTTCTTCAATAAATCAATAAATACCAAGGTCTCAAAAATGATTCTTAATAGTATAAAAAATGAATGGGGTAATTATTCACACCAATACAAAGCAATTAACAAAACACAGACTAATAGAAAGTTACCAACTACAACAAAAACCAATATGAACAAATGCTACACCAGATTGCGTCTAGCACATACCAGCCTCACCCACTCATATCTCCTCAAGAATGAACCTCAACCCATATGTCAATTTTGCAACCAATTTCCATTAATGATCCAGCACATCCAAACCCGTCGCAGCAAGTTTAATAACAGATATCCTATAGAATCCTAACTTATCCAACAGATCATAATATTAGAACCATTTATGACTTCCTCAATAATCTCAATTTTATTAATTTAATGTAATATAAAAAAGAGTAAATAGGAAATAAATAAATAATAATATGTAATTACAAAAAAGCCAGCTAGAGCTTGAAAAAAAATAACGTTAATTGTAATTTTAATTACGTTTAATAATATTTAATATAATAATGAAATTATTAGTATATGCACTTATTAGGAAAACTTATAAATTTAAAGTATGCAATAATTGTATTTCTAAAATACAATGACAAATTTAGAACATTTCATATAATTCATTTAATAAATTTTACATACATGCATATTATCTCCTCCATAGCCTAGGTGGTTAGAGCGCAACCGATTGCAAGGCCACTGCCAAAACACTGTGGCAGTCCCGGGTTCGAGTCCTGGTGGGAGATACCATATCCAGTAAAATTAATAATTATAATAAATTAATATATAATAAATTATAATATAATAATTCTATACCTAAAAATATGATAATAAATAATTAGTAACAAAAATATAAAAATATACCTATAATCGTGTTTCCAGCTATACTCTATAATCTAATAATTAATACTGAATAAACAATAACCTATATGTAATTGAACGACAATGTAATTGCAACTGTCATATGCAATTACAATGGCAGTACGCACCTAACAACATGACACGGTTTCTCTACTTGACCGATAGATGACACTAGAAGAAATTAAGAAGCGACATCTTGTAGATAGATTACAGTAGACCAATCATTTACTTAAATGAAAAAGGAAAAAACGATTCGAAACACAAGGCAGAGCCTCGGATAAGAAAAAAGCAGATGGAGATGCCTAGTAGATATCCCATGCTCCCAAGAGGAGTAATAAGGACAAAAAAAAAAAAAAAAAACATACATGCAGGAAATACCTTTGAACACAACTTAAGTATCACACAATTTCTTAATTATATATTACCTATGGTAATCAAATATATGATATAATAATAATTACAAAAAAAAAAAATTTTGTCGTTATTTAAAAACAAGTGAGGAAAAAACCAAGGGTTTTTAAAAAGCACATTTTCAAAATTAAATACGGTTTCTTACTGAGTTTTTTATCATTTATTTTTGTAAAAATATGTAGATATAAAAAAAAATGATAATTATAATTTAGTTATTTCATTAATTTATTAATTATATGACTAATAGTGAAATACTTAGAATATAACCCCAATGCACTCAAGAAAACCTGTTAATAAGTGCGAAATATAATGTTGGAGCTTCAATGCTTTGCTTGAACGTATAATTTTGGAAAACCTTACACTGGTGAATAAGTTACTGTTTTATAAAAACATAAAAGTTTTAATTTTTAAGATCTAGTAGCCTTTCAAAGGGGAAGGTTCCCAAATTTTTGCTTAAAACACTTATGTTGGATCTGCTCACTCCATCCAGTGTTCACCTTTCAATTTTTTTCTGTTCTAGGAAATCAATTGTGAACTCCACCAAAATTTGGAATTTTACCTAGGATTTTATTATCTAAGAAAAAATGGTTAAAATTAAGAGACAATTTCTTCAATTTAAAGAAACCCTTTCAAATTTAAGAAAAACCTTTAACATATGTTGAAATTCAATGCTGTAGCTGTAAATTTTTTATATTTGTAAAAAAAAATTTGAACAGGTATTCAAGTTACAGGTGTTTTAAAATAGCAAAATTTCAATTTTCGAGCTCTTATAGCTCCTAAATAGGGGGCGTGACAAAAAAATTTTATTAACTGACTCCTACTAATTTTTGAAGGTCTAACTTTTCCAAAATTTCATCGGTTTAAGATCCTAGGCTTTTTCCAATTTTGGGGGGCTGTAGCTCCGTAACGGGTGGGGCTACAGAAAAAATTCTTCTGCGAAATTAGTTTTTTTTTATAATATCTAGTCGTGGTTAAAATTTCTTTTCTCTATTTCAAACGGTGTAAAAGTTTTGTAAACATACGAACGGACAGACGGACAGAGTAAGGCTATATAGGCACATTCTTACAAATTTTTTTGGAAATGTGCTAAAAACGGCGGAATTCAACGGCGAGTCAGGGACGCATCATGAGACGTGGATGAAACAATTTCTGATAACATTATTAGAAGAAGAATTAAATAACAAACCTACTAGCATTAAAGTTCATCGCCCGTTGGGAAAAAGTAGAATGAAAGTCACATCAAGTCTACTAAAATATTTTTACGAAATGAAGAACAATGTTAACAAAGCGCAAGTGGATGAATAAAATGGTTTTGTATGAAGGTACAGCGGGAAGTGAACTAAAAGCTAAATTTTTAGTTTATAAAAACATCAAAAAATGCGCTAATGCTGGGCGATAAGCCGAGACCAGATTTACGTCCAGCTCGTGCTGATTTCGCGAGCCAACAAAAATACAAATGTAAAAATTGTGGAGCAGTATCACATTTATCAGATAACAGTCCCAATAAAGAAAGGGGTAAACGATGTTTCAGCTGCAATCAATTTGGTCACATATCACCACAATGTCCAAACAGAACCGGGAAGATAAACAAAGTGAAAAGAATTAACTACGAAAATATTATTCCAGTAGCAATCCAAAATGAGTATTTCGTAGCATTTGTGGATAATGGCAGTGATGTGTCGCTTATGCAAGATGCTGTACAAAAAAAGCTTGTTGTACAAAACCTGGTTGTAACAAGCAATAAATGAAATTAAAAGGTTTTGGAAATAATGTATGTACAATAATTAGTGCAGCCATAGTAACTATTAACATTAAGTCTAATCTAAATGAAATAAATCAAGAAACCCTGAGCTGAAGAAAGAAATTCTGGATCTGGTCAACCAGTATGAGGCTGATAAAATTATATTTTTCTTGCATACAAATGAAGATAGTCCTACAGGATGAAATACTTATATATCAAAAAGCAAGGATGTTCGCGTTATCGAAAAGAAAAGATGTTAAGGAACAAATCGAAGAACGGTTGAAAGACGGCATTGTTCAAGAAAGTGTTTCAGATTTTTCTTTGCCAATATTACTCGTAAAGAAAAAAGATAGAATAAATAGGATGTGCATTGATTATCGTTAGTTAAACACAAAAATTATAGAAGATAGGTACCCTCTACCAATAATAGAAGATGTATTGGAACGAATTTATGATGCAACAATATTCTCAACGATGGATCTAAAAAATGGTTTTTTTCATGTTGGTATCGATAGAAAGAATCAGAAATTCACATACTTCATAACACCGGATGGTCAATATCAATTTAAAAAAGTACCTTTTGGCCTCTGCAACTCTCCATCAATTTTCCAGCGAATTGTCAAAACAGTATTCCAGTAATTAATACATAAAGGTAAAATAATAATTTATATCGATGACATAATTATACCAACAGCCATTGAAAAAGAAAAGGTTGGAGTATTCAAAGATAAATTACAACTGGGGAAAAAAATAGGCCTGATTTGGGTAAAATGTTAATTTTTTACATTTACAAAAATTTTTTTAGGCCATATAGTCGAAAAAGGATCACTAAAAAAATTAAATTTTTCCAAATCCGACAACCGATAAAAAAAAACAATGTTTCTTGGGCTTAACTTAGTTTTTTAGAAAATTCATGAAAAATTATGCAGGTTACCAAAACTCGAGATATAATTACAAACAGATGCAAGTTCTAAAGGCTTATCTGAGTTTCAAGGCAACACCAGCGCAAAAGAACACGAGTTATGAACATGAAGTACTGCCGATTATAAAATGCTTGGAACAAGTTTATACTTATTAGGTATAAAATTTAAAATCTTTACAGATTGTAGGGCATTGCAAACGATGATAAATAAAAAGGACACTGTAACGAAATTTGCAAGATGGCCGATTATGCTGTAAGATTTTGATTGTACTGTGTTACACCGTTCTGGATTAAGCTAATAATTACACTTCTGAAAGAACACATGTATGATAGTTTCAAATTAAAACTCAACATTTTGTACAAATTTGTGAATGGGGCATATTTGTTGGTCGTACCAAACAGTTTATCTAAAGAGGAAAAAATATAAAGTGTATGACCAAGGATTACTACAAATCAAACAACATTGAACATATTATTGTAGAGTTCCACGCGAAAAGCACAGGTGAGGCAGAACAAAACAATCATAAAAATTTTGAGAAAAATATCAGATGTAGAACCAGCAAAATGGTACAAACACGTACCAATAGTCCAAAGTTATATCAATGGAAACAAAAATAGGGGATTTGACAGAAAACGAAAGTTATGTTTGGAATACCCATGAAAAACAAATTCGACATAAATCTGAACAAATAAATCCATCTTTGTTTTGCAATATATTTCTTCGTACCTAATATATTTTTTGAGGTTTCATTCAAAACTACTTTCATTTGATGCCATATATCACCAGCACTATCAACAGTGCGCAATTGATTATTTATTTCAGTAGAGAGACGAGCTTTTGCTTCACTATTTTTAAGCTGCTCTATGTCTAATTTCGGTTGCTGATTACCCCTTCTTGCTTTTGCTAGTTTGATTTTAATTTTAGCAAGGAGTAAATTATAGTTTGATGGTACATCAGCACCCGGATAAGTTGAAACCTTTTTAACAGATGTTGCGAAACAATTGTTAATTAATATGTAATCAATCTGATTGCGAACTATATTTCCTATTCCATCCTGCGGTGATACCCATGTATATAGCCTCTTGGTGGTAAACAGAAAGGTTGTATTAGTGATTTTCAGATTATCTTCTTGGAAAAATTGTACTAAACGATCACCCTTATCGTTTCTTGCACCCAGACCAAATGGCCCTACTATATTTTCTACTTTTTCAGAACCAACTTTTGCATTGAAGTCGCCAACTATTAAGTTTATTTCATGTGGCTTAGTTTGCTTTAGAAGATATGTTATTTGCTCGTATAATTCTTCTATTTCGTCGTCTGATTTATCTGCAGTTGGTGCATATATTGGTATAATATTTGTTGTTGTAGGTTTTGTGTTCATTTTTAACAAAGCAATTCTATCTGAATGCGGTACGAAATCTACTACATTGTTTACAAGATGGTCAGCAACAATAAAGGCTTATAATCGAAATTAATAAAAATAGTAACTTTAAATTAATATAGAATGTTCCAATTCTGTACAAGGGTTAACTAGTATTATTGAGAAAGTATGATTGAGACAGCATGTGGGCGAAATCGTGCCATAGTTTCGGGTTCTGGGACCTTTGAAAAGTTCAAAAGGTAACAAACGTATATCTCAAAAACACCAAAACTCAGAAACTAATAACGCTATTTTGATGAAATTTACATTCTAGGTTACTAGTAGGGAAAGTTTCATGGAATTGGTTCTTGTCGGGATCAGATGCTGGAAGCTTTTGATCGAATTGAAGTCAAACTAGTATAAATTCGAAATCAAAGAAGATAGAACATTATATTTGGGACACATGTGTTTGTTCTTATTTGTTTTGTGTACGTGAAATTTTGGATGAATTGGAATAACGGTTTGCGTACCATCTCCACTACTCCCAAGACCTTAAAGCATAATATATTCGAAATTAATAAAGATAAAAAAATTAAAAAGTGATACACTATTTCCGTTCTTATTTAAGACTTTTATATTGTTAAAAGGCTAAGAGTTTTACTGTTAAACATATTATGTATTATATTTTATAAAGTAAAAACTAAATATTTTTTTAATAAACGACGAAAGTTTTTTTGTTTTTAATTTTTAGCACATTTTCGAAAAATTTTGTACAAATGTGCCTATATAGCTTCACTCTGTCCGTCCGTCCGTCCGTATTTTTACAAAACTTTTACACCGTTTGAAATAGAAAAAAAAATTTTTTCCCACGAATAGATATTACAAAAAAAATAATTTGCTAGAAGAATTTTTTTTGTAGCTCCACTCGTTACGGAGCTACAGCCCCCCCCCTCCCATCCTTTCAACAAAAATCCTTGAAAAACCCTATTTTTAAATTGTTATAACAAGAGTTCTGTTAGGTGTATTTTCAATCTGAAAGCGGAAAAAGAGCTGGTTTTATAAACTTTATAAATTTTTAAAAAGCAAATGTTTAGGGTTGCCATGCGGTGCTAAGCTTTACCATAAAACAAAACTCAATTTTTGCAAAATTTTTGGCCCACATATCTTTTAAACGGTTCAAGGTACGGTTTTCAAATTTTGGGAACAGTTAGGTCCTCCGAAATTAGTAGGAGACGGTAAACAAAACTTTTTTGTCACGCCCCCTGTTTAGGAGCTAAAAGGGCTCGAAAATTGAAATTTTGCTATTTTTAAACACCTGTAACTTGAATACCTGTTCAAACTTTTTTTTTACAAATATACAAAATTTACAGCTGCAAAATTATATTTCAATATATATTAAAGGTTTATCCTAAATTTGAAAGGGTCTCTTTAAATTGAAGAAATTGTCTCTTAGTTTTAACTAATTTTGGTTTGATAAAAAATTTCTAGGTAAAATTCCAAATTTTGTTGGAGTTCACAATTCGTTTCCCAGAACCGTCAAAAATGGCAAGGTGAGGACAGGAGGAGGGTTTGCAGATTCATCATAAATTTGCTCAGCAAAAATTTACCAACCTTCCCCATTGCAGGGCTACTAGGTCTTAAAACTTAAAACTTTTATGTTTTTATAAAACAGTAACTTATTCACCAGTGTAAATTTTTCCAAAATTAGACGTTAATATTGAATCTCCAACATTATATTTCGCACTTTTTAACAGATTTTCTTGAGTGAATATAACCCCATTCTAAGTATTTCACTATTATTCATATAGGTAATTAATAAATTAATGAAATAACTAAATTATAAAATACTCAGTAAGAAACCGTATATAATTTTGAAAATGTGCTTTTTAAAAACCCTTGGTTTTTTTTCCTCACTTGTTATTATATCATATCTATATTTGATTGAATTATTACCATAGGTAATATATAATTAAGAAATTTTGTACGTTACTTCAGTTGTAAAATTTATTTTTGTATTGAAATGAATTATATGAACAGTTCTAAATCTATCATTGTATTTTAGAAATACATTTATTGCATATTTTGATTATTAAATTTTGTGATAAAAAGCTAATGAAAGCATTAATGGTTTTAACTAACATTGAAAACCATGAAATTATATAAACTTTTATGGTTATACTAGCTAATACCCGGTGCGCGTTGCTGCGCCTTTCAATGGAGGTTTAATTAAATTTGATGTTACTGCAAAAAGTTAACACAAAAATTACGCACGGTTTACACACGTAAATTTAAAAATGTATGAAAGTAATCTTTTTAAAACGATTTTTCTAGGATTATTCTAGTAATTTTTGAAACTTTCTGTAATTCAAAGACTACAAACTATTTTCCAAAATTTGACGTAATTTACTTCCAAAAATTTTTTTTTGACCAAACGTTGGACCGACTGTTAACAGACTCAACTCCATTTTCAAGTTGCTTCACACATATAAAATTTGAGGTCAACCGCTCAAATCGTTTCTAATTTAGAGTAAAATAACCAAAAAATTAATAAAAAGCTGTTGGGCCGCAATGGGTTAATGGAACTCAACAACATTTTTTTTAGGGCTTTCTTTTAAGCCAAAGCAGAATTTCGAAAAATCGGACAAAATTTGGACCCAAAATTTTTTTTGACCATCCGTCGGCCCGACATCTGTTTACGAATTCCAAAACTGTTAATAGTGTAAACTGAATTCTCAAAGGGGAGCACGTATACAAAATTTGAAGAAAATCGGTCAAATCGTTACTAATTTAGAGTAAAGTATTGAAAAAATCTATAAAAAGCTGTTGGGCCGCAATGGGTTAATGGAACTCAACAAAATTTTTTTTGGGGTTTTTTTTTTAGCCAAAGCAGAATTTCGTAAAATCGGACAAAATTTGGACCCAACATATTTTTTGACCACTCTTCGGCCCGCCATGGGTTTACAAATTCCAAAACTGTTAATAGTGTCAACTCAATTCTCAAGGAGCATCACGTATACCAAATTTGAAGTCAATTGGTCAAACCGTTTTGAATTTAGAGTAAAGTATTGAAAAAACCTATAAAAAGCTGTTTGGCCGCAATGAGTTAATGGAACTCAACAAAATTTTTTTTGGGGCTTTCTTTTTAGCCAAAGCAGAATTTTGTAAAATCGGACAAAATTTGGACCCAAAATTTTATTGACCACCCGTCGGCCCGACATGGGTTAACAAATTCCAAAACTGTTAATAGGGTAAACTCAATTCTCAAAGAGCATCACGTATACAAAATTTGAAGTCAATCGGTCAAACCGTTTTCATTTTAGAACAAAGAAGTTTAAATACTTGCACCACAGCCCCAACTTGGAGGTCCGTTAGAGCAAAATTTTTGGGCCACGATTTCTTTCCGTACCCAAAAACCTCTATATATATGATGGGCTATGCTCGAAATGCATACATTTTATATTGATTAATTTTTTAAAATAATAAAATAATGATAATTTTAAAATTAAAATAATTTGTGTTATTTTTATTATTTATTATTTTTCTTACTTATTATTAGAGAAAATTAATTAAAAAAAAAGTAGAATCAATAAGGTTTTTTAAAAAATTTAAATTTGAATTAAGATCGATTCTACAAGGATTAATTTTATATTAAAAAATGGCAACCAATCCAAATTTAATCCGCTTTGCTCGATTGCAAACCAAAATATATTTAATTAAAGAAGATAATATAGCTTTCCTTAAAGAGTGTAAAAATAAAAAAATTTTTCCGAAATTTATTAAAATAAAATGTGCAGTAAATAACTCAAGAACAAAACTAGTAATTGAAAAATCACAAAAACTATGGCTTAAACTAGAAACTAAATATCAATATTCAAGACTAGAGGCAATAGAATTAGAAACATACTCACTTCATCTCCAACTAACCAAAAATTTTGATGCGTTTGAAATAGAAAAATTTAATGAATATTATAATGACACCATAATTTTAAATATTAAAAAACAAGTTGATAAAAAGGTTTTAAATTTAAAAAGAAAATTGAATAAACTAATTGTAGAAAATCCAATATATAATAGAAAACTTGAACCTAAATTTATAGACAATTTTGTGATTAATCAATCAACTCAAAATTTTAGTGTAGAAGAATTAAATTTTTTAAACAAAGGTTTAAAATTTTCCATAAAACCTAAAGTTACGCCAATAGTTGATGCAATTGTAGATATTGAGACATCCATTAAATATAAGACAAAAAATGTCCAACAACAAATTAGAAATAAGGTAAAACAAATGCTACCTATTAATAATAAAACTACATGCAATTCAGATAAAAGATATTTTGAAATCATTAAAAGCTTAAATGAAAAAGACTGTTTTTATTTGAATGCGGATAAAGGTAATAAAATAGTAATCATAGATAAACAGGATTATGATGAAAGAGTTCTAAATACGATCAGGGAAGGTCCATATGTTGAAATTAAAAAGGACCCATTACCAAGTATGTTGAAAGAAACAAAAGAATTTTTAAAAGCAATCACGGATACGGTCACCTATAGAACCAAGATGGCACTAATAGTCTCAAATCCAATTGTCCCTACTTTATATTGTTTACCAAAAATCCATAAAGTAGGTAACAAAATGAGACCTATTTGCTCTAATATTAATGCTCCAACCAACAAAATAGCAAAATGGTTAGTAAAGGAAATGAAGAGTTTACCACCTTTCGAAAGTCTTTCGGTCATAAATTCATACGAGTTCGTGGATAAAATAAAGGAAGCTAAAATTGAGGACGATGAAATTATGATTTCATTTGACATTGAATCGCTCTTCCCGTCCATTCTAGTATCCGACGCACTATGTTTCTATGGAAACTATTTAAGGAAAGTTAATGTTCCTGTACAAAAAAGGAGAACATACTTAAAAGCGGCACACACATGCATGAACCAAAATTTTTTTCAATTTCGAAACAAATTTTATAAAATTGAACAGGGCACCAGCATGGGAAATCCGCTTTCTCCTTTTATTGCTGAAATATTCATGGCTGAATTTGAGATAAATCTAATGAAATTAAATTTACTCCCCAAAATTTGGTTGAGGTATGTTGATGATATTTTCGCCATTGTCAAAAAAATAGACTATCTAAACATTTTAAATATTATCAATCAGCAATACACAACCATTAATTTTACGTATGAATTGGAAAGAGACAATACACTACAATTTTTAGATTTAGAGCTGAAGAGAAATGGGAACAAAATTGATATCGGTATATATCATAAACCAACATCAACTATGAGATATATAACTTCAGATTCGTTTGGTCCAATTCAACATAAACATGCCAGTTTCCATTCAATGGTACATCGTTTATGTAAATTACCTTTATCCATCAATAATTTCAAAATAGAATACAATTACATTTAAGAAATTGCTAATGTTAATGGATACCCAGAAACATTAGTAGACGAATTAGTTGCAATACATTCTAAACGGAATAAGAAAAATAACATGACAACACTAATTCGACAAAAATTAAATACACGAAATAATTTAAAAAGAAAAAGGATTTCTTTCAATTATATTCCGGAGGTCACAAATCATCTTAAACCCATTTATAAAAAATTTAATATGGATATTGTATATGAGAATAAAAACAAAATTGGCTTTTTATTTAAATCAACAAAAAACAAACCTGAGAATGTAAATAAATCAGGTATATATAAAATTACATGTAAAGAGTGCAATATAAATTATTATGGACAAACCAAAAGAAAAATAGGGGATAGATTCAAAGAACCTCTAAGCTATATTAAAAACGGACAACATAAAAAATCTGGAGTATCAATCCATGCATTTGAGAAACTCCATCTCAACTTAAATTCATACGAACTTAATTTAGTAAAATGTATTAGGAACCCAGCAAAATTAGATGCATATGAAACTTATTACATCAATAAAGACAACAACAATATGAATGCAGACAAAGGAAATACTGATACGTTTTTATTTGATAGCATTCGCTAACTTATTATAATATAAAAAATTTTTTGTTTTTGTAATTCCGTTCAATTTATTAATTTATTTAAAATATTTCTTTTTTGATTTAACTTGACGAATGTTTAAAAACTTTTTTAATATGTTATAATTTTATTTAATTTTGTTTTTGTAATTTTGTTTTAATTTCGTTCAATTTTTATTTTATTTAATTTTTTAATATGTTATAATTTTATTTATTTTTGTTTTTGTAATTTTGTTTTAATTTCGTTCAATTTTTATTTTATTTTATTTTTTAATATGTTATAATTTTATTTAATTTTGTTTTTGTAATTTTGTTTTAATTTCGTTCAATTTTTATTTTTTTATTATACCCGTGCATACATATATGACATCGGGTATATTAAATTTGCTCCTCCGTTTGTAACGCATCGATCTAGACGAGCTAGATATAGTGTCAAGGGTACGTATCGGCTCAGAATCGAAAAATTAGTCCGTCCGTCCGTCCGTGTTTCAGCACGATAACTCAAAAACTAAAAGGGTTAGAGTCTTGAAATTCACACAAAGTCATTTTTAGACAATTTCTAGGTTCCCTATTATTTTTGGTTAAAATCGGACCAAGGCTTCGGGGAGCTGCCATACAACTTTTTTGCACCAATATGAATTTCTTCAAAACTATTTATACTACGGGGATGAAAATTACACACGGTTAGTTTTATAATGACTCCGGCACTTATATGAAGTTTCAAAATGTTAGGGCCCCATTTTCGGGGGGCTGCCATACAAAGTTTTCGATTCAATAACTTTGAATCTAATGAAGCTACAAGGTTAAAATTAAAATTGGGCAGGTAAATTAATAGGGCAAGTTACTTGGCAAAGTTGGACATCACTCGGACCATCGGACTTTTAGGGTGGGCCAATTTTTTTTTTTTTTTGTTTTTTTTTTTTTTATTTGTTTTTTTTTTGTTTAAGCTAAAGGTATGGGACAATAAATGAAAATTTTGTTTTTTTTTTGTGATTTTTTTTTTTTGTTAATTTTTTTTTTTTGTTAATGTTTTTTTTTTTTTTTTTTTAAGCTAAAGTTATTGGACAATGAATGAAAATTTTGTTTTTTGTTTTGTGATTTTTTTTTTTGTTTGTTAATTTTTTTTTTTTTTTTTACGTCAAAATTATGGGGTAATGAGTTAAATGTATAAGGGAAGTAAATTACGGTTTATTTTATACACCATAGTGGGTATGCACGGGTATCTAAAAGTTGACAAGGGCAACTATAATCTTCCTCGTTTTTTAATTTAATTTGATTTATGACATAATATATTTATAAGGGTTCTCTAATACATATATATACATATATTTTATATTTAATAGAAATCGTGCAGTGCTGATGATGGGCTATGCTCGAAATGCATACATTTTATATTGATTAATTTTTTAAAATAATAAAATAATGATAATTTTAAAATTAAAATAATTTGTGTTATTTTAATTATTTATTATTTTTCTTACTTATTATTAGAGAAAATTAATTAAAAAAAAGTAGAATCAATAAGGTTTTTTAAAAAATTTAAATTTGAACTCTATATACAAATTTTCATGAAAATTGGCTGGGCAGTTTAGGAGTCTATTCGCTACATACAAACAAACAAACAAACAAACAAACAAACAAACAAACAAACAAACAAACATACAAACAAACAAACTTTCCCTTTTATATATATAGATTATTACAAAATTATATTTCTTTCGAATAACTTTGAGTTAAATTATATAGATTCTATGTTATAGAACATTAATAAAAAATTAAATTAAGAGAATAAATTTAAAAATGATTGAAATTTGAAATAATTAACCAAAGGTACTAAATCATTCAAAAGTAAATGAACTACAGCTAAAAATCCTGAAAAGGAGTAATTGCTGCATGTGTGTAAAATTTTATTGAATTGGATAAAAGTTTTAAATATGTAATTTTGTAATTGCATGTTACTAAATCATTCTATTTTAATAGAATAATAATATTTTTAAATAGATATATTAGTAAGAATTTCTAATATTTTTGAATTGATAAAATAATTAGAAAATGTTTTTATTATTATAAAGTAAATTTGGTTAGCCATATCTTTCGATCAAACTAACAAAAGCTTTTATGATTTTAAAATGACTTATGGATTTCCCATTAAATTTGAACGAAATAGGTTTAGGGTATTTCTAAGTCGGCTGACTGACTGTTTTTATATATAATATTATAATTTTATTTTTTCGTCAATTTATTATTATCAATAGTGAAATCCATACTTATAATATAATCCCAATGCATTAAAACTGTTAACAAGTGCGAAATAAAAGTGTATGTTCAATGTAAACATTTAATTTTGGAAAATATTTCTAGTGACTTTGTGATTTATAAAAACAGGAAAGTTTTAATTTTTAAGTCCTAATAGCGCTTAATTTTTACTAAGCAAACCTGAAATGGTTCTTGAGGATCTGTTTCCTGAAAAATTTTGTTCACACACTCCTACTATTTGCTGAGGGTGTAACTTCTCTCAAAATTGTAAGAATTTAGCTTGAATCGTTTACAAGATATTTAGATAAATAATTTTGGATAACGGTAAATTTTAGTACTGGACGGCAAGCTTAAAAAAGAAGCAGTCTTTTACCGCTTTCGAATTGAGAGTATACTTTAAGAAACTCTATTTAGAACTGTTTAAATATAGGGCTTTTTCCAACTTTGAGGGGCTGTAGTTCCGTAACGGATAGGGCTACTTAAAATATTTTAAACATTAAATTATATTTATTGCAATTGGTAGGTTGCTAAAACTGGTAGGACTGAAACTATAAAGGCTCATTTTATTAAAAATTTTGCTAAAAATTCGCTAAGAATTCGAATGGGTATTTAAGTTACAGGTAGAATAGCAAAATTTCAATTTTGGACCTCTTACAGCTTCTAAATAGGGTGCGAAATCAAAACAAAATTCTTAAACGTCTTCTTCTAATCTCTGAGAATGTAACTTTTCCCAAAATTTTAAATCTCTAACTTAAGCTGTTGAGGAGATATGGGGGCCAAAATATTTATAAAATATGAGTAACGCATAATGTTAACTTTAGTGCCATAAAGCTACTCCATACTTTTGATATAGTTTTGGAAACCCAATAAAAGCAGCTCTATTTTACAATTGTTAGATAGAAAATATACCTTATAAAACTCTTGTTATAGCAATTTAAATATAGGGCTTTTTCAAATTTGGGGCATTGTAAGTTCTGAACGGGTTGGGCTACAGAAAAAAGTCCCTTCATGAAATTATTTTTTTTGCAATACCTACCATCAAGTAAAATTTTTTCTCTTTATTCCAAAGGGTGTAAAAGTTTTGGTAAACATACGGTCAGAAGAACGAACAGACGGATGAGCGGACGGACAGACTAAATCTAATAAACACATTTTTTCAAAATTTTTTAAAAATTTGCTATAATTATTTATGTATTGCTGAACAATTGACCGACCATTATGGCGTTGAAAATATGTTAGAGGAAACAAAATACCAATATTATACGTTTACCCAAAACAAGATAAATTTAAATCACTTACATTGAAGAGACTTGATTCCAAAGATAAACCAAATGAAATCTCAAAAGATTTAAAAGAAAAAGAAAACAGAAATGTAAAATTTTTAAATGTTTTAAGATTCAAAATAAAATACTCAATTTCAAATATAAACGAGGAAAAGTGTAGTAGAGTAGACAGTATCAATTCTGGGATACATGAAAGACCGTAGTACCGTCATTATATCATCCATTGAATTACTTTTGGCAAAATTATAGTCAACCGTTTTTATTAGGTATAGAGAAATGCTCATATAAAAGATGAAATTATATCGTAAACACTGAACCCACTGCACTATTCTAACAAAATTTTGCACAAACTTGGCCATAAAACTAAACACTTTTTGGCAAAATTTCAGACATCCAGCTTCATTAGGTATGCCCATATAAAAGAAGAAAATGTATGACAGCAACTCGAACCCACTGCAGTAGACCAACCAAATTTGGTACAAATTCTGACCCTAGAACGAAACTACTTTGGGAAATTTCAGAAATCCAGCTTCAATAGGTATAAAATAATGCTCATATTAAACAAGTAATGAAAAAAACCAAGGGTTAAGGGTTTTTAAGCACATTTTCCAAATAATATAGTGTTTCTGAGTATTTTATTGGCATATAATTTTGAAGCTTCAATGTTAAAGTTTAATTTAGGAAATATATACGTTGGTGACTAAGTTACTACTTATTTATAAAAACAGTAATTTTTTTAATTTTTTGGTTGCCCAATTTCTAAAGGATCTAATCCTTACTTCTCTCCTTCCACCAACTTTTTTAGGTTCTAGGAATTAAATTTCGAATTCCACCAAAATTTTTAATGTTACTCAGAATTTTACTATTAAAGTAAAAATGGTTAAAACTGAGAGACACTTTCTTCAATTTAAAGAACCGGTTTGACATTGACATATATTTGACATATATTTAAATTTTGCAAAATTTGAAGTATGGCAACCCTATACATTTTAACGATTTTTTTTGCCTAAGAAAGCACCTCTCTTTAACCGTTTTTAGATTGAAAATATAGCTAATAGAACTCTTGTTACACTTTGAAAATAGGGCTTCTTCCCACTTTGGGGCGCTGTAGATCCGTAACGGATGGGACTACAGAAAAAAAATTCTTCTATGAAATTATTGTTTGGCAATATCTACTCGTGGTTAAAATTTCTTTTCTCTATTTCAAACGGTGTAAAAGTTTTTGTAAGCATACGGACGGACGAACGAACAGACAAAATTTTTTGAAAATGTGCGAAAAAGAAGTTGTCTGGTAGGTACTCGAACCCATTGCAGTAGAACAATAAAATTTTGCACAATCTTTGGCCAAAAGTTTTTTTTGTTTTTTAATATTTTAAATAGATAAATTAGTAAGAATTTGTAAGATTTTTGAATAGATAAAGTAATTAGAAAATGTTTTTAGTATTATAAAGTTAATTTGGTTAGCCATGTCTTATGATCAAACTAATAAAAGCTTTTATAGTTTTAAAATGAAGTATAGACTTCTAATTAAACTTGAACCAAATAGGTGTAGGGTATTTCTAAGTCAGTTGCACTGACTGACTGTTTCTTTACTTGTTTTTAATAAAGTCTTGCTTTTAGTTATGGCCATTTAAATTTTGTGAATTATTTTAGCTTTTCCAAAATTATTAATTCATTTAGTTTAAGAAAACCAGTTCTTTTATATCGTTCTTCAGTAGGTGTGGGCCAATTTAACCTATAGAGTATCTTGATGGCTTTATTAATCACTGTGTGCACTTTTTTTCTTAGTATAAATACAACACAACTATGTCGCCACATTGTATCGGATATGAGACATGATGTGTGCGTGAAAAAACAGTTTAGCGGATTTATCATCTAATTTAACCCCACATCTTTTAATAGCACCTAGTAATGGTTTAATCCAATTCAAAATTATATAATACTTATCGCACATGTATAAAGTATATCATAATGGACTGCCCATTTAATTTATAATTCCTTTGATAACTTGATTAACATACTTAAGTACATTGACCGCTTTGAGAAATATGACCCAAAGGACCCAAATGCAATAATAATTATGATACGCTTTAATACCATAATTATCGATAAGGAATGCAAATGATATTAATTACCAAATTTATATGAATATACTGATATTGCACAATTTAATAATAAGAATAACTAAAAGTTAATTAGTATTAGTAGAGTTAGTTTTAAGTTTATAAATAGCCAAATTAAGTTTAATAAAGAAGAGTATTAAGTAGAAAGTAAAACATGAAGGTCTTTCATTTTGACTCGAGACATATTTATTATATGGTGACCGTGACAAATGTGAGTGATCGGAAAATTTTAAAAAGGTAAAGTGAATTTTAGATTTAATTTAAATTAAAATTAAACTAAATAAAAGTGAAATATATTAGACTGAAAAAAAAGGGGAATATTAACCATTAACTAAATTGAACTAACATATTGAACTAAAAACTGTACTAAAGAAAAAGTGAAAAGATATTAGACGGTGAAAATTATTTTTTTTTTGTGTTTTAACTATTATCTATGAAACTAAATTAAGAAAATGTGAAAATAAAAATAAATTAAATATTAATAAACTAAATAATATAAATAATTATATATTATAAATATTATACGTAATTTTAAATAAGTTAAATATAAAAATGAATAAACTAAAAACAATAACATATTACAAAAAACTACCAGTTATCACAGATGAAGGATTCTTCAAATTTGCAGAAAAACGCGATATATGCAGTACGTCAGAGAAACCCAGTGCGAGGTATTATGCTGTACATGGGTAGAAATTGCAAGGGATGAATTCATATCATTATCAAACACAGCAGGTTACGTGTTAAAGGTAACATTTAATAAAAAGAAAACGATAAAATAAAAATTAAAATAAAACTAACATTGAATGAAATAAAAATAGGTAAAGGAAATAACGAAAAAAAATCTTTCATATATCCATAAATTAATGGTGTGTTAAAATAAATAAATATTAACTATTTATGTCAAATTTGTGTTAAAATAAATAAATATAAACTAATTATGTCAAAATTGGGTTTAAAAAAAAAAAAGCTGGTTAAACTATACCTACCTAAAACCGTAAAAATATATAACCGTAAAAAAATATATGCAAGAAACAAAGCTAAAATGGGTAGTACAACCTCATCCATCGGAAATACCGGTGAAATAACAAACACCGTTATAGTGAAAACCCTTCAAAATAACCACGAAGCCATCAAATTGTTAATCTTGATAATCGCAGTCATCAAAGTGTTAGAAATCATCATAGTAATCTACAACAGCCTAAGGAAAAATATTAAACGCAAGTATCAGACACGAGCACCACAAATCGAATGAAAAAAAAGATAAGTGAAAATATTATTTACTATATACGTAATATGCTTATAAAGTTTTTTTTACCTTTGTTAATGTAAAACAAGATGTTTTGATATAAATATTAGATATTAACTTAAAGATAGACAATAAAAATATAGGTTAAGCATTAAAAATACTACTTATTATAATTAATTAAATACTTACTAAAATTTTAACTTTGAATTACATTTTTTTTTTCTTTTCTTTCTTTCTCTCTATTTGAATATTAAAACTAAGATATATAAAATTTTGTTTTAAGTGAAATCTCTTTCAATTGTTTTGAAGTCTAAGTACAGAAAATTTTGAAATTGGATATATGAAAAAGAAAAAAAAAGGAAAAATATGAAAATACAATATGTTCATTTTTATTTAAAGAAATTTTATTAAATGTACATCATTACAAGTATTAAAATCAAAAATTGCAATCATTTATTAAATTAATTATAAACATTATATTATAAAATAATATATAAATAGTATATTAACAAACTATAAATTTTCTTTACTATAAATTTTCTTTCTATGAACAAATTGAAAAAAAATACAAACTCTGTTATTAAAAAAAAAGGGAAGAGTAAAATTAAAAATTAAAATTTAAATGCTAAATTCTTATAAATTAAAAGGAAAATTTTTTATGGTTTAAAAGGAATTAAAAGTTTTTTTTTTTTGAGCATTTTTCAAAATATCCTTGTCTCACTTTCTAATACAAAATCTATGTGTAAAGAACTTATAAGAGCTAAGAAGGACTTTTTGAAGGCCGCACAGACAATATTAAAACAGAACAGGTCAAAGAATCCAGTCATCTAATATATAAAGAAGAAAATTTGTTTGATTATTTGTTTGTTTGTTTGTCCAGGATTCACGTGAAAACCACTGGTCCGATTGACACCAAATTTTAGAGGAATAATTTTGGGAGTCCGGGGGGTGACATAGGCTATGTCGCATTTTTATAAGTCAGCAGGCTGCGGCTCCAGAGCCGTTTTAAGCTTTTTCGTTTTTTTGATGTCGAGTCGAAACGGTTTGACCGATTCACTTGAAATTTTGCACGAATGTTCTTCTTATTACACGGAATTAATGGTATAAAACTGGTTGGAATAAATTAACCCCTTTCGGCCTGGCGGACTTTCAAAAAATTTTGTGTTTTCGATTTGTGTCCAATTTTACAGGTTGATTTTGTAGTCTAAAAGAGAGGCTGCAAAAAGTTTTAGTTAAGTTCGATTAACCCATTTTCCACGACGATGATATGAAGTTTTCTATATATTTTATTTTCTTATACGATTAAAAGTATTTTATTGAAAATTTTGTACCAGCATTTTAATTAAAACCCACAGGGTTAATTTGGTTTTGACCTGTTTGTGCGTTTTGAACAAAGATTCAATGAAATTTTCAGTTTTCTTCAAATGAAATCTAAAAATCAAAAAATTCAATTTGTTATATATAATGCTTAAATACATAGTATTTTAAAACAGTTTTTCCAAAAAATAAGCCTACATTTCTCTCATAAAATCATAAAAAAACGAGGAAGAGCGTATTACAACTTTCAGGTGAGTACTAAACAAAATATAAGTTGAAAAGCGAATTTTTAAACCTTTTCTAAACCATCGACTATATTTTATTCAAGCGTTGGCACTTCAAGAAAATCCCCTTTTGACCTATAGTCATTTTAATTCAGTTAACATTGTTCACCGAAAACCTACCATCCTCAACTATATCGTCAAGGAGCACCAAATTGTCAAGAAGCAGCATGTATAGAAAAATTAGAGATAATCGTTCAAATTGTTTTGCAAACTGTTTTTTAAAGTTTTTGTTTCGCAATCGATTAAAAGAACTCGACAAACCTTTTTTTTAAGTATTCCCCTAATTCAAAGAAGTTGTACCTACTTTTAAAAATTGGACGTAATTTACTTACAAATTTTTTTTTGAACAATCGTCGGCAGGGGTTAACAACTTTCAAGTCTGTTAGTAAATTGAACTTCATTTTCAAAGAAGAACACATATACGAAATTTGAAGTTAATCTGTCAAATCATTTCTAATATATAGCAAAGCAACGAAAAAACCTATAAAAAGCTGTTGGGCCACGATGGGTTAACGGAACTCCACAAATATTTTTTTGTGGCATTTATAGGCAAAGTAGTATCTCAAAAAATGGGGTGAAACTTGCTTTTTTACAATTTTCAAGCTTCCGTGCAACGCCGGGTAAAACTGCTAGTACTAAATAAAAACAAAATCAGAATGTCAAAATGTTACAATAATTTGATAAAAAATTACAAATATTGTTGGTTAAAACCGACAACAAAAGAAACCAAATAGAATATTTTTATTTTGCAAGAGATAGACTAAGAAGGGTGTACAAAATATTTATTTTTGAATACACAATACCAAACAATGTATTTCATTTAGTGAAGTTAGGAAAATCTGACCCTGATACCAATACCGATTCTGACAGTGTGAAATCAATAAAGGAAACAATGGCTTTCTCATCAGTTGAGTTTTTAAAACTAGCGTCGTGCAAAAATTATAATGGTGACCCGCTTAGTTTGCAATCATGTATAGATTTCGTAAAACTGATAGAAGAATTGGCAACAACAACACCTCTGAAAGTACTTTTAAAATCTATTATATTGTCAAAGCTAGAAGGCAAAGCTCGAGAGTTAATCACCGAAGAAGAAAACTCAGAAAAAATAGTAGAAACTCTGAGATTAAAAATTAAAACAGATAATTCTAAAATCATAGAGGGTAGGATGCAAGCTCTAAAAGCCGATAAAGTTGCAATACAAGATTTTGCAAAACAGGCTGAAGATCTAGCTGAAATGCTTCGAAGACCCTTAGGAATGGAAGGGATAAGTAACACTAAGGCAGTTGAACTATCAGTTGAAAAAACAATTGATATGTGTAGACTGTAAAGCATCAGCAATCGTTGCTAAATTTATAGTAGAAATTAATACAGAATATAAAGAAAACCCGGTTTTATCATTTAATTCAAGACCGTCAAATCGTAATTTTAGGAATAAAAGTTTTAATAATAATTTTAATAATAAACCTAATAATAATTATAACAATTTTAATAAAAATAAATATAGAAATAATAATAACTTTAATAAAAATAGAAATAGCAATTTTCGTAATAATAAATTTAATAACAATTCTAATAATAACCAACAATTTAACAACCAACAAAATAGAAATAATAACAATAGAAAGAATAATAGAAATTATGATAGTGTTAGGTATATGGAAAACACTACAGCCCCACAATGGCATGGGCAGAGGGGGCAGAAATACAAGAATTAGAAAAGTAGATGACTCAATTAAAAATTTCTATACGTTAAATCTTAATTTTTCAGATTATATTTCAATATTCACTAAAATAAATAAAGCAAAATTAAATTTTCTAATAGACACTCAGGCAGACATTTCGTTAATAAAAATCCCGTCTATTTACAACAATTTTAATCTAAATAAAAATAATACAATAAAAATAAAAGGAATAACTCATTCATATATTGAATCTTTGGGTACTGTATATACAGAAGTTTATGTACAAAATTTCGAACTGTCGTGCGAACTACACGTTGTACCAGAGAATTTCGATATACCAGCAGATGGAATACTCGGTAAAGACTTTATAAAATTTTATAAATGCAATATTGACTATAAAAATATGTCAGTGGCAATGAAAACAAATTGTAATATATTACAAATTCCAATTTTGAGCGGCCCTAATACACAAACAATAGTATTACCAGCACGTTCAGAAGTTCTAAGGAAATTCTACTTACCCTCAGAGGAAAAATATCTAATTTTAGATCAGGAAATTTCAGAAGGAGTATTCATACCTAGAACAATAGTGGCCTCTAAGAACCTATTTGTTCGAGTTATGAAATCAAAATTCAGAAAATAAAATAATATCATCTGATACCAAATTAAAAACTTTACCGTTGTCTGATTTTGAAATAATAAATTTAAAACAAAATTTCAATAAAAATAATATGAGAACAAAAGAATTAAATGACATTATTGCAAAAAATTCAAATAAAGTATACTTACCCAAATTGCTTAAACTATTTGATGAGTATTCCAATACTTTTCAATTAGAAACAGACCCTATGTCTGTTAACAATTTTTATAAACAAAAACTAAGGCTTGTGGAAGATAATCCAGTATACATTAAAAACTACAGGCAAACTCATACGCAAACGGAAGAAATAAATAAACAAGTTAATAAGTTACTCAAAAATAAATTGATTGAACCTAGTTAATCTAACTATAAAAGCCCCATTATATTAGTACCGAAAAAAGGGAATCAAAATAAATGGAGAATGTGTATTGACAATAGGATGGTTAATAAAAAACTAACAGCCGATAAATTTCCTTTACCAAGAATAGAAGATATTCTTGATAATTTAGGTTGAACTAAATTTTTCTCAGTATTGGATTTATACTCTGGTTTTCATCAAGTACCACTAGATGAACAATCTAGAGACATAACTTCTTTTAGTACACAATCCGTTACCTATAGATGGAAAGTTCTTCCATTCGGACTTAACGTCTCACCCAACTCATTTTCAACAATGATGTCATTTACTTTAGCAGGTGCAACACCCTTACAATGTTTTCTTTATATGGATGGTGTAATAGTAACAGGGTGTTCAGAAAATCATCATTTAAAGAATTTGAAATCTGTTTTCGGAATATGTCAACAATATAATTTAAAATTAAATCCGGAAAAGGGTAAATTTTTCAAATCAGAAGTTACATATTTAGGTCATAAATGTACGGATCAAGGTATATATCCAGATGACTTTAAATATGACGTTATAACCAAATATCTAACACCTAAAGATAAAGGCGAAACTAGACGTTTCGTAGCTTTCGCAAATTATTATCGGAAATTTATTCCAAATTTCGCTAGCATAGCAAAAACACTAAATGCTTTAACTAGAAAACGAGGAAGAGTGTAGTAGATTAGACTGTGTCAACTCTGGGATACCCGTATGACCGTTAAATAAACATTATATCGTTATTATTATAAACATTAATTACTTTTGGCAAAATTTCAAACATACCAGCTTTATTAGGTGAAATATAATGCTCATATAAAAGAAGGAGCTGTATGGCAGCTACTCGAACCCTTTGCAGTAGACCAACCAAATTTTGCAGTAACTTTGGCCATTACACTAAACTATTTTTGGCAAAATTTCAGACACCCAACTTGAATAGGTATAGAGTAATGGTCATATAAAATAAGAAGTTGTATGGCAGCTACTCGAACCCTTTGCGGTAGACCAACCAAATTTTGCAAAAACTTTGGCCATAAAACTAAACTACTTTTGCCAAAATTTCAGACACGTAGCTGTAATAGGTACAGAGAAATTCTCATATAAAATAAGAAGTTGTGTGGCAGCCACCCGAACCCATGGATCAAAACGGATGGATTTAAATAGCGATGACGGCTATTGCAAAAAAAACAAATTTTGCGAAAATTTCAAGATCCTAGCTCCTTTATTTTTTGAGTTATCGTGCGGACGGACATACATAGCTAAATCGATCCCCCCCTACTTCTCTGCGTCACAAACGTAATGGCAAATTTATTATACCCTTTGACTATATAGTCATACGGGTATAAAAAGCAACTTTAATTTGGAATAAAGGTTGTCAAAATGCTTTTCAAAAATTAAAAAATTCATTATTAAAACCACCTATGTTACATTACCCAGATTTTTCAAAAGAATTTACTTTAGTAGTAGATGCATCAAAAGATGCCGTAGGAGCTGCGTTAACTCAAAACTATAATAGCACGGATTTACCAATTTCATTCGCCTCAAGATATTTTACAAAAGGTGAATCAAATAAGTCCACGATCGAAAAAGAGTTAGCAGCATTCCATTTTGCAATTACATATTACAGACGGTACACATTTCACAGTAAAAAATGATCATAAACCTTTAACTTATCTGTTTTCATTAAAAAATCCATCATCCAAATTAACACGTATGCGATTAGAATTAGAAGAATTCAACTTTACAGTAGAGCATATTAAAGGAAAACTAAATGTAGTAGCTGACGCGTTATCACGCATAAATATAACAGTAGCTGACGCGTTATCACGCATAAATATAACAGATTTACGATTTACCCATGAAAATAATGAAATTGCTCAAATAATGAAAGTACAAACAAGATCGTCCAACAACAATAATAAGAATAGTAATGAAAATAAAAATTATAATAACTATATTAAAGATAGAATACAATCTTCTAAGAAAGACTGTAATAAAAAGAGAGATATTAAAATATATGAAGCACTTAAAAATTGAAAATAAAATTAATGTAATATAAAAAGGAAATCCTAAGTAAAATATTTAAAAAACGAAAATGCGCAATTAGTTTTGATATGAGTAAATTTATAGTTAAAAAGAAAATAACATTAGAGTTATTTTTCCGCGGATTAGAAGAAAAAACTAATAATTTAAACATAAACGAAATAGAAATAGATAATAATGATATCATATCTACTCAGTATACCATAAATTAATTTAAAGAAATAGGTAATAGAGTGTTAAACAAATTAAAAATCGCGATAATAAATACACCAAAAACGGTTGAAAAGGCACTAGATAAAAATAAAATATTAAATCGATATCATAATGATCCTATATTTGGAGGACACGTTGGACAGAAAAGACTATATGCCAAGCTAAAAACAAAATATTTAATATAAGTTTCGTATATAACAAAACGAAACATAAAGAACCATTACAATTAACAGAGACCCCACAAAAATCGTTTGACGTAGTAGTAATTGATACAATACCAAGGACTATAAATAACAATCAATATGCGGTAACAATTATTTGTGACTTGACTAAATTCTTAAAAACAGTACCAATTCCCAACAAAGAGGCTAAAACAGTTGCAAAAGCCATAGTTGAGAACTGTGTTTGGATATTCGGACCTATGAAAAATATTTTAACCGATAGAGGAACCGAATATAAAAATCAAATAATAAGAGAAGTTCTTTCGTTGTTAAATATTAAACATGAGTGTTCTACAGCTTACAATCACGAAACTTTAGGAACTGTAGAAAGAAATCACAGAGTTCTTAATGAATACTTACGTTCATATATAAACGAAAATAAAGACAATTGGGACAGTTACTTACCATACTTTACTTATTGTCATAATTCAACACTAAATGTGAGCTTTCAAGAAAAATATGCTAATTTGGTAAAACACCATTAATACCAGAATTTATTCTTAACAGCAAAATTGAACAAATTTACAACTTTGACGATTACAGTAAAGAACTATAATCAATTTACAAGTCATGAACAAAAACGCACTTACTACAAAAAGCTAAATTAAACAACAAAAGATTATTTGACCAAAATGTGAAAGGGTATGATTTTAAAGTAAATGATGAGGTTTTACTAAGAAAGGAAAATTAGATGCCTTATATAAGGGTTCATATGTAATAAAAAGTATAGAAGGTTTTAATATAAAAACGAGGAAGAGTGTAGTAGAGTAGACTGTGTCAACTCTGGGATACCCGTATGACCGTAACATATACATTATATCATCCGGTTAATTACTTTTGGCAAAATTTCAAACATTCAGCTTTATTAGGTGTAGAGTAATGCTCATATAAAAGAAGGAGTTGTATGGCAGCTACTCGAACCCTTTGCAGTAGACCAACCAAATTTTGCAGTAACTTTGGCCATTACACTAAACTATTTTTGGCAAAATTTCAGACACCCAGCTTCATTTGGTGTAGTGTAATCCTCATATAAAAGAAGGAGTTGTATGGCAGCTACTCGAACCCTCAGCAGTAGACCAACTAAATTTTGCAGTAACTTTGGCCATTACACTAAACTATTTTTTGCAAAATTTCAGACACCCAGCTTCATCAGGTGTAGTGTAAAGCTCATATAAAAGATAGAGTTGTATGGCAGCTACTCGAACCCTCTGCAGTAGACCAACCAAATTTTGCAGTAACTTTGGCCATTATACTAAACTACTTTTAGCAAAATTTCAGACACGCAGCTTCCATAGGTATAGAGTAATGCTCATATAAAATTAGAAGTTGTATGGCAGCTACTCGAACCCGTGGACCAAAATGGCTGAATTTAAAACTCGATTCCTTTTTTTGCATAAAAACGAATTTGTGAAAATTTCATAATCTTAGCTCCTTTACTTTTTGAGTTATCGTGATGACGGACGGACGGACGGAGGGACGGACATACATTGCTAAATCGATTTATTTTTCGATTCTGATCCGATCCATACACTTGAGTCTATATCTACCCCCCCTCCTTCTCTGCGTCGCAAACGTAATGGCAAATTTATTATACCCTTGGACTATATAGTCATACGGGTATAATTATAAATTCAAATAATAGAGAAGAAAATATACATAAAAATAGATTAGTAAAATATAAACATTAATTTCTGTAATAAAACCATACTAAGTTAACTTTTTATATAACAATTATTCGATATCCTTGTATAAGATTAATAACTAAAAGTATTCTTAATTTTGTTTTAACATAAAATAATTTAACTGAACTAGATTAAAAAACTTAAATGAGTTGGCCAGCTCAGCAAAAACACATAATATAGAAATAAAAAAAAATAAAGGAAATAAAATAAAAATAAGTATATAAGATTCTATTAGAATAAAAATTTTTACTTTAATTTCAAATAAACGTTGATTTCTATCAAATTTTTTTCTATATATATAAGCAATATCAACAATGTTTACAGTATATGCATATATACACTATTTTTTTGGTACCCTCACAGTAATAAAGTATAATATTTCAAAAACAAAAACAATTGAACGAAAAGAAAAGTAAAAACAACTGATGAAAAAACCAGGGGTTTTTAAAAAAGCACATTTTCAAAATAATATAGTGTATCATACTGAGTATTTTATCGGAATATAATGTTGAAGCTTCAATGTTTACGTTTAATTTAGAAAATATATACGTTGGTGACAAAGTTACTACTTACTTATAGAAACAGTAATTTTTTTAATTTTTAAGTCCTAATAACCCCTCTATGGGGAAGTTTGCCCAATTTCTCAAGGATCTAATCCTGACTACTCCCCTTCCCCCAACTTTTTTAGGTTCAAGGAATTAAATTGTGAATTCTACCAAAATTTGGAATTTTATTTAGAATTTTACTATATAAGCAAAAATGGTTGAAACTGACAGACACTTTCTTCAATTTAAAGAACCGGTTTTAAATTTAAGAAAATCTTTTAACATATGTTAAAGTATAATGTTGCACCCTCAAATTTTGTATATTAACAAAAAAAAAATTTGAACAGGTATTCAAGTTACAGGTGTTTAAAAATAGAAAATTTCAAATTTCTGCCCTTATAGTTGCAAAACAGGGGACGTGACAAAAAAATTTTGTTAACCGACTCCTACTAATCTCTAAGGATCTAACTTCTCCTAAAATTTCAAGACCCTAGCTTAAACCGTTTAGAAGATATGTGGGGCCAAAAATTTTGCAAAAATTGAGTTTCTCATAATGGTAAATTTGAGTACCGTATGGCAATCCTAAACATTTTTCTTTTAAAAATTTATAAAGCTTATAAAACCAGCTATCTTTTGCCGTTTTCAAATTGAAAATACACCGAATAGAACTCTTGTTGTAACAATTTTAATATAGGGCTTTTTCCAAGTTTGGGGGGCTGCAGTTCCGAAACGGGTGGGGCTACAGAAAAAAATTCTTCTACGAAATTATTATTTTTGCAATACCTACTCGTGGTTAAAATTTCTTTTCTCTATTTCAAACGATGTAAAAGTTTTTGTAAACATAAGGACAGACAGACAGACGGACAGACGGACGGACGGACAGAGTGAAACAATATAGGCACATTTTTACAAAATTTTTTGAAAATGTGCTAAAAAAACCATACAATTGTTGTGTAAACAAAACAAAGTTATTGTGATAACTAATTTTTAGCACATTTTCAAAAAATTTTGTAAAAATGTGCCT
Source organism: Dolichopus griseipennis (assembly GCA_963082915.1). Lineage (NCBI taxonomy): Eukaryota > Metazoa > Arthropoda > Insecta > Diptera > Dolichopodidae > Dolichopus > Dolichopus griseipennis. Next base: position 130,400,599 of record OY720441.1, read on the forward strand.
ATATAGCTTCACTCTGTCCGTCCGTCTGTCCGTCCGTCCGTCCGTCCGTCCGTCCGTCAGTATGTTTACAAAAACTTTTACACCGTTTGAAATAGAGTAAAGAAATTTTAACCATGGGTAGTTTTTGCAAAAAAAATAATTTCGTAAAAGATTTTTTTTCTGTAGCCCCACCTGTTACGGGGCTACAGCCCCCCAAATTTGGAAAAAGCCCTATATTTAAATGGTTATAACAAGAGTTCTGTTAAATATATTTTCAATCTGAAAACGGCATCAACGGCTATCTGAAGATAGCTGGTTTCATAAACTTTATAAATTTTTTACAGGCAAATGTTTAGGGTAACCAGACGGTACAAAAATTTAACATTACACAAAACTCCATTTTTGCAAAATTTTTGACCACACATATCTTCTGAAAGGTTCAAGCTAGGGCCTTGAAATTTTGGGAGAAGTTAGATAATCATAAATTAGTAGGAGTCGGTTAACAAAATTTTTTTGTCAAGCCCCCTGTTTAGAAGCTATAAGGGGTCGAAAATTGAAATTTTGATATTTTTAAGCACCTGTAACTTGAATACCTGTCCAATTTTTTTTTATTAATATACAAAATTTGAAGGTCCAACATTATATTTTAACATATGTTAAAGGTTTTTCTTAAATTTAAAAGGGGTTCCTTAAATTGAAGAAAGTGTCTCTTAGATAATAAAATTCTAAGTAAAATTCCAAATTTTGGTTTAATTCCTAGAAACTACAAAAATGGAGAGGGAAGGGGGGGTTTGATGAAGTTAGGTCCTTGAGAAATTTGGCAACCTTCCCCATTGAAGGGCTATTAGAACTTTCAAATAAAATATTTACTTTTTAAGTAAGCAGTAACTTAGTCACCAACGTATATATTTCCTTAAACGTTAATATTGAAGCTTGAACATTATATTCCGATAAAATACTTAGTATGAAACACTATATTATTTTGAAAATGTGCTTTTTTAAAAACCCTTGGTTTTTTATCATTACTTGTTTTTTTCTCTTTCCTTTTTCTTTCGGAGGGAGATGTAGTATAAATTATATAATACTTATCGCTCATGTATAAAGTATATCATAATGAATTGCCCATTTAATCTATAATTCCTTTGATAACTTGATTAACATACTTAAGTACATTGACCGCTTTGAGAAATATGGCCCTAAGGAATGCAATAATAATTATGATATCAGTCTGTCTCTGACACTGAGATTGATTAGTACTCTCCACTTAAAACACATTTTCACATAAAACTCATATTTCATTATATATATATAAAGGAAAATAACAGCTAACAATTGCAAATAAACGTGGCATCAATAGTCTGTCGATTAATGACGATGTCCAACAAATTAAAAAAGCCCATATTATGGAGGAAAATAATTATGTAAATAGGTTTGGACCGCTGAGCCAATTAATTAATAATGATGTTACTGCGGAAACGTCTGAATTACACACTATTAAAAAGGAAACAAAACCGCCACCAATCAACATAATCGGGAAAACTAATAATGAAATTCGTAAGCACATGCAAACTCTTGGCATTGAGAACTACACAATAAAAAATTGCAGCATAAGCACTAAGATTTTCTCCAATTCAAATGATGAATTTAATAAATTGTACACAGCTCTGAAAGAATATAATTCCAAAGAAATTGATTCCAACAAAATATGGAAATTTTTTACACACTCTAAACGTGATGATAAACCAACAAAATTTGTATTATACGGGCTTGACAGCTCCATAGATAAAAATGAGCTTCTCACAGAACTTAAAAACTTTAATATTGACTGCCTAGATATCAAACCAATGATAATTAAAAATGCACGCTATTTACAACAACAAAACTTCTTAATCTATGTAAAAAAAAACACAATTAAATTGAATGAGATTCGTTCCAAAATAAAGGCAATATTCCACAGAATTGTCAAATGGGAATATTACAACTCAAGCAATAGAGGGCATATCATGTGCTTCAATTGCCAAACTTTGGGCCACGGTGCATCTCATTGTCATCTAACCACGATTTGCGGCATGTGTTCGAATAACCACAAAACATCAGACTGTACCGAATTTTCAAAACCGTCAGAGCAACAAAAGCTAAGATGTGCAAACTGCAAAGGTACACATAGAACTAATTTCAACAATTGTCCAGAACGTGTAAAATACAATGAATTAATGCAATCATTCAGAGAAAGAAACAACAACAAAAGAGCAGAGCATAGAAAAAAATCACTACAACACAATCAACATTAAATCAATGTAAATGACAAAACACAATTTCCTAATCTCCATTCTGAACCATCACATACAACGAAAAACACCAGCCAAAAACACACCATTGCAAACAGTAGTAATTTTAATAAAAAGAACTCTTACGCAGGTATAACTAAATTTACTGAACCTAATCTAACACATACTAACAATAATTATAACAATAATATTAATCTTAATAACACTAACAACAATAATACTAATAATAATGACACTTTATTTACATGTGCTGAATTGCTCTCAATCTCACAAGATTTGATAACGGGATTACAAAATTGCCATACGAAATTAGAGCAATTCAATAAATTAACTGAACTAACACTTAAATATTTATTCAATAATGTCAGCACATAAAAATAATATAAAAGTATTATACTGGAATGCAAGAAGCATTACAAACAAAAAAATAGAATTCTTAAATATGTTAAGATCACATGATATTGATATCTGTATTGTTACAGAAAAGTGGCTTAAAGATAAAACTATTTATGATACAGTGTATAATGTTTATATATGTAAAAGAATTTCCAAAAGAGCAGGGGGTGTTGCCATATTCATTAAAAAAAATATTGAACATGAACTACTACCTAATCTAAAAACCAAAATTTTTGAAACAATTTCAATCAAAATAAAACTTAATTCAAATGAAATAACTATAATAGGCGCGTACTTCGCAGGTGGTAATAGTACTAAAGAAAAATCTAGAAGTTTTAAGTCGGATTTAAATTTATTTAATAAACTCACTCAAAATTTTATTATAGCTGGTGACCTTAACTGCAGGCACACTTCATGGAATTGTTTGAGAAACAATATTTGGGGGAAAATTTTAAATGAAAAACTGTGCCATAGTAATTATAACATGCTTTTTCCAGCATCGCCTACTTATATTCCCGCATCTACGAGACAAAAACCTTCAATACTAGACTTAGTATTAACAAATATTCCATTATATTTAAGTGATCCTCTTACAATAAATGAATTAAACTCGGATCATCTTCCTGTAATGTTTCATATAAATCAGTCTATAACTCCCATTAATGCTAGGGAAACCCTATGTTTTAAAAAGACCAACTGGAAAAAATTTGGTAGGATTCTAAATAATCTAACATCTGAATATAATTTTACTATTTCCACTTCTCCTGATGATATTGAAAACTCTATCAAATATTTTCACAAGTGCCTACAGGAAACGATAACCAAAGTTGTCCCAAAAAAGATTTTACATAAGCCTGACACTTTACCAAAACTACCAGAACATATTCAACACTTAATTGGACTAAGAAATGCAACACGACGCAGGTGGCAACGATCAAGATGTTTGGTTCACAAAGTAATTTACAACCACTATAATTACATAATAAAAAATGAAATCTGTGAATTAAGAAATTCGAGCTGGAATGCTTATTTGTCTTCATTAGATAAGGCAGCTAAACCATTCTGGAATCTAAACAAAATTCTTAAAAAAAAAAGACCAAAATGCCAGCACTGATCCATAACGACCAATTATTGACTACTGATACAGAAAAGGCTAATGTATTAGCAGATCTTTTTGCTCGTCAAAACAGTGCCGATAATTGTAATTTGAGCAATTTAACTACATTAAACGCTGTTCAAGAATCTATTAACGAATTAAATTCTCAATTTACAGAACAATTTGACGTAATTTCACAGAAAGAAATTATATCAATTGTAAAAGAATTAAAAGTCAAAAAGGCTCCAGGTCAAGACAGGATTCCCAATATTGTACTTAAAAACTTACCTAGAGTAAGTTACAAAATTCTAAGTGACATTTTTAATCAATGCATGAAACTGGGCTACTTTCCTAAAATTTGGAAAATAGCTTTAGTTACATGCATTCTAAAACCAGGAAAGGATCCAGTAAAAATTGATAGTTATCGCCCAATTAGTTTATTGAATACTATTGGAAAAATTTTTGAAAAAACCATCAGACTTAGAGTCGAAAAGTTCTTAGAAATTAAAAACATTCTACCTAATGAACAATTCGGCTTCAGGAGTAAACATTCTACATCCCACCAGGTTTGTAGAATAAGTAACTTCATCAAAGGGAACCTTAAACTTAAAAATTCTATAGACATGATTACGCTAGATATTGAAAAAGCCTTTGACTCAGTGTGGCATGATGGTTTAACTCATAAATTGGTAAAATTTGGGTTTCCTACGTATATCAATAAAATTATACAAAGTTTCCTTAAAGACAGATTTTTTCATGTTAGAATAGGATCAGCAGTGTCAAGTGCTATGAACATTACACGTGGCATCCCACAAGGTTCTTCACTGTCTCCTATTCTATACAATATTTTCATAGCAGACTTACCAAAGCCTACTCACTGCGAACTTGGACAATATGCCGATGATACTGCTCTGCTCAGTACATCCAAGTGCCCTAATGAAATTATGCAAAACCTTGAAAATAACTTTGTCCTTATTCAAAATTATTTCTCTAAGTGGAAAATTAAAATAAATGGTAAAAAAACTAAAGCGATTTTCTTCACAAAAAGGAGAAAATTCAGTTTCTTGCCAAACAGAAATCTTATTATCAATAACAACGAAATACCTTGGGAATCTGATACAATCAAGTATCTCGGCATTCACATTGATAAAAAATTAACTTTTAAACCTCACCTTTTAAAAACAATAGAAAAAACTAACTTGATTATCCGCATGCTTTGCCCATTAATTAATCGAAAATCAATCTTAAACACAGATAATAAAATGCTCATTTTTAAAACATTATTTCGCAGTGTCCTATTATACGGTTTTCCTGTATGGAAAAATATTGCAAAAACCAACATAGATTTACTGCAAAAAAAACAAAATGCTATTTTAAAACTACTTTTAGTAAAACCTTTCCATTTTCGCACTAAGTATTTGCATGAATTAGCAAATGTTAATTTAATTTCCGAACAGATCGAAAAACTATCCCCCACTTTTTTGGACTCCTGTTACTACTCAAAAAATCCGCTCATAAGAGCTTTGACAAATGAATTCTAAAATTATGTATTTATAGTTATCGTATTTTGTATATTTTAGATTTAGTTTTAAGTACTAGCATTTAGGTTAGGGTTAGGTATTTTTAGATAAACTTTAAGTCAAAAAGGTTTTTTGTTTGCCATTTTTACCTTAAAAATAATATTGTAAATTAAATAAAAAAATTTTGTAAAAAGAAAATAATTAAGTAGTATCTAAGATGTAAATACAAAAGTATAAGCTCTTATAAATAAACATGTACTAAAGAAAATTTTTAATAATATCAAGGCAATTAAATAAATAAATAAAAAAAAAAATAAAATAATTATGATATGCTTTAATAACATAATTATCGATAAGGAATGCAAATGATATTAATAACCAAATTTATATGAATATACTGATAATGCACAATTTAATAATAAGAATAACTAAAAGTTAATTAGTATCAGTAGAGTTAATTTTAAGTTTACAAATAACCAAATTAAGTTTAATAAAGGAGACTATAAAGTAGAAAGTAAAACATGAAGGTTTTTTATTTTGACTCGAGACATATTTGTTATAATAGTTTAGAATTTATGGTCAAACCACGATATATGTAGCATTGTACTCTTTTCATTTCTTTGTTGTCGATACCAATTTTTATATTAAAATCAGGTTTATTACCCGTTCTAAATATCATATACTTTGTTTTTTCCACATTAACTGTTAATTTATTTCCATTTACCCATTTCCTAAATCTATGTTGATCTTCTTTTACCACCTTTTCAATGACTCAGCATTTTTTCTTGGATAGATAAACAAAGTGTCTTCAGCAAATATCTTAAAATCCGCTTTTAAGATAGCATATTTCATATTATGCACATATAGTAGGTACAGCGCTGGCTCAAGCACAGATCCTTGTGGGACTCCCATAGTTAATCCATATTTGTTACTATATACACCATTTACTTTGTTCACAATAAACCTGTTTTTCAGATACGATTTTAGAGCTTTATGAGGAAGCCCTCTCATTCCAATTTTATATAATTTATCCAATAGAATACCATGATCCACAGTATCAAAAGCTTTCTTAAATCAACAAAAATTTAGCAGACATAATTTCCTTTATCCAGATTGCCAATTATAGATCTGATAGAATCATTGATTGCTACATCTGTGCCACGAGATTTCTGGAAGCCAAATTGATTAATATCGAATGCACCGGACAGTAGTATGTATATGCCAGTTCAGCGGCGGAGGAGCTTTTTTAAAGCTTTTTTAACGCAGTTTCAGCGGCAGCGGGCAGCAATAAAAAAATTGTGATAAGTAAAAAGTTTTGTGCTTTTGAGTATTTTAAATTTAGCTTAGCGGTTAGAATATCAGTAATGTTTAAATTTCAAATTAAAACAGTCAGGTTTTATTGTTCTTAATTAAATATGAAAAGTTTTTAAAGTTTGGTTTAAGTACAAAGTTAATATTATCAAAGTTTAAGCTTGATTTAATATTTCCGCGAAAATTAAAAAAAGTTTTATATATTAAAAAAAAAAAAAGCTTAACCTAAATATTTTTAATTAGATATGAAAAGTTTTTTAAATATCAGTTATGTTTAAATTTCAAATTAAAACAGTAACAAGCTTAAGATATTGTGCTTACTGTTCTTAACTAAATATGAAAAGTTTTTTAAAGTTTGGTTTAAATACAAAATTAATATTATCAAAGTTTAAGCTTCAATTAATCTTTCCGAGAAAATTGAAAAAAGTTTTATAAATTAAAAAAAATAAGCTTAAGCTAAATATTTTTAATTAGATATGAAAATATTTTTAAATTTGGTTTATACTTAATATTATCAAAGTTTAAGCTTGATCTAATGTTTACGTGAAAAATTTAAAAAATTCAAAGCTGATAAAGTTCGTCCGTTATGTTTGAAAATGAAGCTTCCAACTGCCATTTTAAAGTTGAAAAGCTTAAAAAATCGATGGGAATTTTTTGTTTGATTACTAACTTAACTGCAAAAGTTTTGAAAAAATGAAACAAATAAACGTTTGAAATTATATTTTAAATTTTTTTTTTAAGCTTGATTTAATATTTCTGTGAAAATAGAAAAAAAGTTTTATAGGTTTTGAATTGAATATTCTTGATTGGATATGAAAAGTTTTTACAGTTTTGGTTTAAATACAAAGTTAAAATTAAAATTGAAAGACACTTTTAATGTGTGTATAATATTTTTTATTTTATTTAAACATCTTTAAATTGTGATTTTCTATTAAGCTAACAAAAATTTGATTTTTTTTTTTATTTTGTTTTTTTTGTTTACAACTATTGCTCAATGGCATAATGCCCCCAAGCATATGTTTTTATATTATCTTCAGTTACATATCTTTTATTATCTAATGAACTTAAAGCTACTTTATTTAAATTTTGTGTATAAATTGTATGTAAATATGATCTAAATATTTTCATTTCTTTAAAACAAGTTTCATTTTTTAATAAACAATTTTTATAATTATCTAATGTTAAAGAATTGACAACATATTTTTTTATTCCTTTAGCTTTTTTAATAGTTTTATTTTCATATGTTTGAAGGAAATACATTTTAGATTTTAATACAATTAATTCAGAAACAATTTTTCCATTAAATTCATCTTTAAAAAGACCTAGAACTATTTTATTCATTAGAGGAAAATTAAATAAATTGTCAGATGGGTAATCTGATGTATCAAAACGTTTTGGTATTTCATTAAATATGTAAGCGTAAAAATCATCTGTCTGTATAGTATAAATGAAACTGTCAGTGTCTGTATAATTTAAAAAAACCTTACTACCATATTTAGGTTTAATATAATCATAATGAAAATCATACATAAGAATTTTAGATTGTTCGAGTACCGTAAATCCCAAATATATAGGTTTGTCATAACATATATTTGTATGATTAAGCTGAATGGCTATCAAGTTTTCAGTAAATCTAGAGTGACAATGATAATTTGGTTTTGCTATTAACGCTCGAGCACCTAAATATCTTCCTTGACTTTCCCAAGATGTAGCTATTTTGACATTTTTTCTTTTATCTACATTTTCCATTGTTTTACCAAAAACAGCATTAATTCAAAATACATTCATTAATTTAAAACAAAAACATTCATTAATTTAAAATAATCTTTTTCAAAAGCATTTTTAGCCATTGACCTGTGTGCGTTGTTTAAATCAATATACTTTTTTAACCAATTGCTTTGTGTGAATTTTAGTACTCTATAAATTTTTTTGAGAATCAAGCCGTTTCGAGGACACTGTTTTAAGTTTCGGTAATGGATGATATATTTGCGTTTGTTTGTTAAGTCAACTAACAGTTTAGGAATTTTACCTTTCGGTGGAACTTTGTTTTCAGCACAAAAAGGAAAATCATTGTGCAAATCATGTAAATGTTGAGGGTAATCTAAATCCACTTCTAAAACGTAACCAGTTTGTGAATCATCGGCAACTGAAAGCACATCAATATTTTCAGGAGTATCAACCCACTGAAAATCTTTATGAGGTAAATATTGGATCATTGCCCATCCATATAAATTGTTGGCATCTTCATATACTATATATTTGGAAGGTTAGTTTTTTTTATAAAATTCCCCCATAAATTTATTATTTGCCACTGAATGTCTAAGTGAGTACTGACTAATTCCACCACGTTACCCTTTTTTAAAAAAATTATACATATCAACATCAGTTAACAACTTTAATTTTATATCAGTGTATTTTAACATAGCCGCCCATGACAAACCTGGTGTAGTGTAAAAATTTGCAGGATCTAAAGAATAGATTTTGGAGCATATTTTTCGAAAATTTTCAAAAACATCAGTCATAAGTACATCTGTTTTAAGGTAAAGTTTTAAATAGTCCCATAAATTTTGACATTTAAACGTATTCCAGTCTTCATCGGAACATGGTGTGTTTGTCATTTGATTGGTAAAATTGTCTTGTGACGGTAAACATGTTTCGTCAAGTCGTTCAATGGAATTTAAATACTCATAGGGAAACACTCCCTTTCGAGTCATAAGTTTAAATTTTTCATTATTACTGAATTCTTTTTTTATATGAATCAAATCGTTTTCATTTAAATTTTTACACAATGAATCAAGGCTAGAAGCCATAAATCTGAAGCTATCGAGAAAACGTAAATAAAATTAATGATTATCATCTATTGTAATTTTTTTAGATAATGAAATATAACGTTCTTTATTCAAAGGAATGACACCAATATGTCCATTCACTTCGTTTAGTTCTTTAAATAAAAGATGACAATAGACATAGCCGGAAAAATTGTGAAAAAATATTGGGAAAAAATTTGATCGTCTATACAATAAGTTGCAATAAGAATGAGCAGGACCTCTATAATTGCCTGTAAAGTGGCAATGGTCTTTAATTCTATTATTAAAATCTAAATGCTTACCACATATGTGACACGTTTTTTGAACCAATTGTTGTAGCTGCTCATCCAGTGTTAGCGGATTCATCGGTTTTGAACTCATAAAGAAGGTTGAATATAATTCACTGCATGTTTCTGCCAATGATTGGATAAATTCCTTGGCACAGTTAGGTCCAACAAATTCTTTGAAACAGCTTAGACCATCATCAAAAGAACATTTAATGTAGTAAGAGAAAGCTACGGGAACATGTTGATGAATGTTTGTTGTTGAAGACATCGTGGAATCAGAATTGCATGTTGCAATAGGTTGTAAAATACTCTCAGCATCGGCATAAATAACAAAAGGTGTTTTCAATTGTTGTTGATAATTCTTAAACTCCAGTGTATTTTTTTCAACAGGCGGAAGCTTTGTAACTACTTTATTGCATGCGCGTTTGTGTAAGTCACGTTGTTGTAATGTATGAAAATATTGCAAGCACATATTACAAATATAAATTTGATGAGTATTCCTTGTTACAGACCGACTTATCAATCTTGATAAATGTTTTATGTAAACAAAATGAAATTTTTCATCCCTTTCCAAAAGCAATAAATTGACATGAAACTTTTTTTCACATTTTGTCAAATAAAATGGCCCTACTACCTCATATTTCTTATTAATGACTTCCAATACAAACAAATTTATGCTTATGTCATTATTAAGTTCTTCGAATAAATTTAGTTCAGACAATTTAGTTGGAAATTGCATATTGCCAAAATTGAGTTGTAAAACATCGCCAAACTTTAGCTTGACTATGGGTTGAGAAATGTCATTAATTTTGTATGAAGATGTTCGTTTTTCACTTTCAGCGCAAGTTTGTAAGGCTGATACTAAACTCCACTCAAAACAGAAGTTATCATTATTGTGGATATTAATGCAGGCTTTTTTATCTTCTATGTTTTTTGGTAACTTAATATAACTAGAAACGTGGATTGATTCATATTTATTGATATTTATTTCCACGTGTAAAATTCTAATTAACGCCCAGCCACTATCTTTATCTTGGAAGTCTTCTGCTTGTTGTTGAATAACGTCTTTAGCATTTTCAAGAAAATCATTAAGATCGTCTGCCTGTGTTAAGCTTAACATTCGAGTTTGAAAAGATTTGATTGATATATTTTCAAACTCTTCTTCTGTTGGTTTTATATATTCACCGAAAAGTTCCAGATTCGCCTTAATGACATTGTGCTTTTTTAGTGATTGTCTCAACAATTCAATGATATCGGTTTGAGCCTTTTCTAAAAAGTGTGATGGGTTTAATACGCCTTCATCATCATTATCTCTAATAAATGTTTCTAGTTTATTTTGAAAACATTCATTAATACACCTAACATTAGTTTTAATGACTTCTGCTGCATTTTTCTTATGTTCATTGGTCCGAATGTGGTAATTCCACAAATTATTTGAGATGGCTGTTTTGCACTTCTTGCAAAATTTTGTATTTTCATAAAATTCTCTCTGGTTTTTTAAATGTTCCAATAAATTTTTTTTCTGCCAAATGTTTTTTGGCATAAATCACATTTATGTTTTAAATGTACATTTATTGAACATTTATGGCTTTTAAGATTGTCCGGCCTTGTGAAAATTTTTTTGCACTCATTGCATTCCGATTTCATTTTTTTATTTGCTGAACTCATTTTTAGTTGTTTTTTTTTTTTTTGTTTTAATTTAAGTAAAAATTATTTGGTAACTAAAATGGATTATAACATAAGATCATATATATATACTTTTAAAAACCACCAGGTGCTGCAGCAGCCTTCACAACATTTTAATTTGATTGATATTTTTCAAAATACTGCAACATTGTTGCATCTTATTAGCATATTAACTTTTTTGGAAAGGCGCGCCGCCGCCCACATTACTATTCTAATCATAAAATCAAATAAATCTATTAAAATATTTTTTTGGCACCGGGCAGCAGCAGCAGCCTTCACAACTTTTTAGTTTATATGATATATTTCAAATACTGCAACAATGTTGTATCGTATTAGAATTTTAACTTTAAAAAACAAGAGAAAAAAAAAAAAAATAAAAATTGCATAATAGCATAATGAGTTAGTTATGTGATTTTTATTTTAATTTTTATATGAGTAGGGAAGTCATATATAAAGTTTTTCATATATAAGAACAGCAATTTTCCTTCACTATTATTAAAAATTATTTACTTTATTAAGAGTACATAATATTACAAAATAAAACAAACAATATGGTAAGATATTTGTTTTTTTTTTGTTTTATATTTTTAATTTTCTATTTCCTATAATTAGGCTGGTTTTTTAAAAAGTTTAATGGAATTTGGAGTGGGTTCGAGTGAAAAATATCATAATATTGATATTTTACACCAAATTAAAATATACGAGGTGCTTTCCTGGCGCTTTCTACAGACGAAAAGAGGCCAAACGGTGGTGCTTTGTGAGGTAGAAGATATGATAACCAATGAAAAAATTATATTTTTCATGCCGGACAGGTTTTCAAAAAAAGTTACAAATGAACCGGAATTAGAGGAATTGAATAGAGCGCAGTTTTATTTTAAATTTTTGGGACGGGATAAAGACAAAAAAAATATGGCGTTATTTCAATTTATTCCATCGATTGATATCGAATCGCAGGAAAAATTTTTGAAATAAATAAAGTTTAATATTAAAGAATTTAATTTGTTTTTTTTTTTTTTATTTATTTTGAAAGAAAAGGAAAAGTTTTTTTTTTCAGATACTAATGACGGTGCAAAGGGGGCCCCTTGGCGCGAGGGGCCTGTATTCAAGATTAGTTTCGGTCTGTGAAGGTCCGTAAATGGTCTGTGAAAGTCCGAAACGGTCTGTGAAATTCCGAAACGGTCTGTGAAAGTCCGAAAACGGTCTGTGAAGGTCCGAAAACGGTCTGTGAAGGTCTGAAGAAGGTCTGTGAAGGTCAGAAACGGTCTGTGAAGGTCCGAAAACGGTCTGTGCAGGTCCGAAACAAGGGGGCCCTTGGCGCGAGGGGCCTGTATTCAAAACTAGTTTCGGTCTGTGAAGGTCCGCAAACGGTCTGTGAAAGTCCGAAACGGTCTGTGAAAGTCCGAAAAAGGTCTATGAAGGTCCGTTAATATTTTAAAAAATTTTCTGCTCTATAGTATATAAGAACAAAATGAATAGCAACAACAGTGGTAGCAGAAAAGCTATAGTTGATTTACAATTTGTTATTGGGAATAACAAACAATATTTTTTGATAGAATTTTCTTTGGTAGCTGATGGTTCTCTAATACCAGTGTTTTTTATATTTAAAGTACCGTACTTATTTGAATAGTTAAATAGTGATGTTAAACGACAAAATGAGTACAACAAAAAGAACATTAATAACATGGATTGGAATGATGGCTTTATAGAGTATTTAAAAGTTAAAAATGTCTTTGAGGAACATTTAACAACTATATTTGATGTTGTTTATGTAAAAGGTCTTAAAAAAAACCAATTTTTAGACACTTTTATTTCAAATTCAGTAAAAGTTATCAATTTAGATAACAAAATTCCATCGCTACAGAAACTAAGAAATTACATCACCATTTGCCCTTACCATCACAATACAGAAAATTTGTTGCAAAGATGTGCTGTAAAAAATTGTATAAACTTGTACATGTATTTAATAAAAGATAATAATAATAATAATTGGCTTTAAAAAATATTTGTTTTATTTATTGTTGCACAATATATTTTTTCAGACATAAACAATGGTATTTCATAAAATAATCTAGAATAATTACACTGAGCTATATGTAAATTCATAGGAATATAAAAATCTTTTTGTTCCAATTTCAGTTTATTCCTTTCAATACATCTATCGAAATACTTGAATACATATTCCCGCACATTTAATTCAGCTCCATTGTTATATGACATCACTGCTTGTATAAAGTCCAACATAAGGCAAAAGCGGGTGTACTCATCTAATTCCAATGTTAGTTTTTTAGTTTGTTCTGTATGATTGAATTTGAGTGGAAATTTATTTGAATTTAATTTAGGTTGAATGTTTGTAAAATCTACATAAAAAGCATGCCACTGCAAATAATTCATCTCGCTAATGACTTTGCGATGACGTTGAAAAATTATTGTTGCAGCTAAATTTTCAACATTAAATCCAATTTGTATTTTTATACCCTACACCTATAGAATAGGTAAAGGGGTATATTAACTTTGGTATGGTGTTTGTAACCACCTAAAGGAAGCGAGCTAGATATGGAAAACTATATATATTTGTGATCAGCGTGACCGCCTTAGTCGATATAGCCATGTCCGTCCGTCCGTCCGTAGGCACGATAACTCAAAAAATAATGGAACTATTTTGATGAAATTTTAACTGTAGGTTACTAGGACTGAAAGTACGGCGGGGATTGCATATGGGTGAAATCGGCCCATGGGTTCGGATTTTGGACCTTTTAATCGATCGAAGGGCTAACGGACATATATAAAAAATCACGATAACTCAACAACTAATGACGCTATCTTCATCTAATTTGTGCTGTAGGTTACTAGTAATGAAACTACTTTGGGGATTGCGTAAGTTCGGGATTGGACCATGGGTTCGGAACCTAGAATTTTTTGATCGAATTTAGGCCAAACGAGCATAATTCCGAAACCAATGAAGATGGACCCTCCAAATTTGGTAGCAGGGTGTCCCTTCCTATTTCCTAAGTGTCTTGGCAATTTGGGTCCCATTGGAGTAGTGGGTCGGGGACCAGCCACACATTTCCGAAGACCTTAAAGCATATCTTTAAAATTAATAAAGATAACAACTTGAAAAAATGTAGAAGCTTCCAATTTGCCACAAGGGTGTTCTTTATTATCTCTTGCGTGTTCCCTTAATTTGGGATCAATTGGAGAGATGGTTCAGTACCCCTCTCAGACCTCCCAAGTTTTAAAAGCTTATAATCGAAATTACTAAAAATAGTAACTTAAAATTAAGATAGACCGTTCAAATTGTGTACAAAGGTTAACTAGTACTATAAGTAAAGCGCGGGCTGTATAAGGGCGAAATCAGCCCATGGGTTCGGATTCTGGACCTTTTAGTCGGTGTCAGGGATAACGAACATATATTAAAAATCACGATAACTCAACAACTAATGAGTCTATCTTCATGAAATTTGTGCTGTAGGTTATTGGTAATGAAACTACGGCGGTGATTACGTACGGTGAGGATTGGACAATGGGTTCGGAACTGAGAACTTTTTGATCGAATTTAGGCCAAACTAGCGTAATTCCGAAACCAATGAAGATATAACCTCCAAATTTGGTATCAGGGTGTCCCTTCCTATTGCGTAAGTGTCTTTGAAATTTGGGCCCCATTGGACTAGTGGGTCGGGGACCAGCCACTCAGATCCGAGGACTTTAAAGCATATTTTCGAAATTAATGAAAATAGTATCTTGAAACAAATGTAGAAGCTTCAAATTTGGCCCAGGGTGTGCTTTACTATTTCTTCCGTGCCCCCCTAATTTGGGATCATTTGGAGTGGTGGTTCAGGACCTCTCTTATACCGCCAAATGTGTAAAAGCTTATCATCGAAATTAATAAAACTAGTAACTTAAAATTAAGATAGAACGTTCCAATTGTATACAAGGGTTAACTAGTATTGAAAGTATGACGGGACTGCATATGGGCGAAATCGTACCATGGTTTCGGGTTCTGGAACCCTTGACAAGTTCAAGGACTAAAAAACATATATCTTAAAAACACCATAACTCAAAAAATAATGCCGGTATTTTGATGAAATTTAAACTCTAGGTTACTAGTAATGAAAGTACCATGCGAATTGGTTCTGGTCGAGTTTAATTTCAAAGCCAAAGAATATATTTCCTATGTCCTATGTGTCTCCGAAATCTAGACTAAATTGTAGTGGTTCAGGTATGTTCAAAGGTACTTGCTGCATTTATGTAAAATTTATTTGAATATTTAAATGAATTATATGAAAAGTTCAAAATTTGTAATTGTATTTTAGAAGTACATTTATTGCATATTTTGCGTTTATAAGCTTTTCTATTAGGTATATAAACTAACCATTTAAAATAATTGCAATTTTTAAAAATTTGGATTATTAAATATATTATGCTTTGATTATCTTTTTATCACAAAATTTAATAATTAGAATTTTTTCATTTTGTAATTGAATTGGAATAAATATATTTTCATTTATTTCAAGTTTGTTTGTTTTTTAATATTTTTAAATAGATAAATTAGTAAGATTTTGTAATATTTTTTAATAGATAGTGTAATTAGAAAATGTTTTTAGTATTATAAAGTTAATTTGGTTAGCTATGTCTTACGATCAAATTAATAACAGCTTTTATGGTGTTAAAATGACTTATGGATATGTCCTTAAATTTGAACCAAATAGGTGTAGGGTATTTCTAAGTCGGTTGCACCGACTGACTGTTTCTTTACTTGTTATTGTTTGTTTTTTATCCAAATAGTAAATATAGCTTAATAAAAGATTTTTTTGTTGTGCTTCGTCCTCGTTATCGATGTTTATTTGTTTTTCGATAAATACTTCAGCATTTGATGTTGGCTCCATGTTTTTTTAAACTGTTAAAGTTTCGTAACTCGAAAGTTTTCTATTTATAGTTTTTATCGTAAACATTTTTTGAAAATTTTCCAAAACATTATTTGTATTTTTTTTGTGTTGAATAAATTAATAAAATTTTTGATGCTCTTGCGCTTACATCGCATCCATAAATATACACAACACAGACAGATGTAAGGTCACTTTGTAAACGCTTATTGTTGAAAATAAAACATTTTGATTAATTTTGTAGAAATTTCACAATGTCATTGTGGAATGGTGGATTTCCAAATGAATCAAAATATTCTATACAGCCTTGAACTGGCACGAAAATTGCTAACCAATGTGTTCCTTTTTCGGTAGAAGTGTCGGTGTTTATTACTAAAATACCAGGTCTTGAAATATTTTTCGGTATTTGATCAAGAGCAAAAACACCATTAAACAATTTACTTGTGACACTATTACATTTCAGCGCTTTCGTTATCTGAAGTGTATTCATTTTTTTGTAAACGGGAAATATCAATTAGCTGAGTATTTCCACTTATGTATGCCGTTAAAAATTCAACTTTAAGTTTACCATTTGTGAACACTATATCGAATTTTTCAAGCAAATTTATTAAAGTATTAGTTGTTTTTTCATTGTCCATATGTCCAAAAGAGTAATTCTTGATGTCCGTTCTTTTTAAATCTTTAGTTGGGAATTTATACTTTAATTCCTTTACAATAGTTTTACATTTTTCTTTTATTCCAGCCGCAGCAAGGTTTTTAGCAAATATTGTATTTTTATAATCCGTACAGAATGATAAATCTACTACAGCGTATGCCAGTTTCAAATGAATAGAGATGCTCCACTATGCTTCCTTTTATATGTTTACGTAGACGTTGCGATTTTTATCAATTTCGATACTGGCATCGAATTCTGCAAACACAATACATGTTAGTGTTGAAGTTAATGGAGAACTGAGTCTTGCTTCAATCTTTACTACTCCCTGGTTTAATAAACTTTGACATGTATCAGTTCCAGAACCATCTGGTGATAAATCAAAGGCTAGTATTGTATAACCTTTTGAAAATAGTTCTTTTGAAATTTGATGGCCTTTATCAGAATGATGTATACCTGTTCCGCTAAATAATGTTAAATATGCACGAGAATTGCAATTATTATTCGATGTAAAACTGGTTTCAATTGCAGAGTTTTGTGAAGGCACTCCATTCACATATAATTGAAATTGTGTGAGATTTTGATGATTGAAATGGCATGGATTTTTTGATCTTTTACCATTAAAATTTTCATTATTAACCATACAAAATAAAAGAGCTTTTGGTATTTGCCCTATAAATATATTATCCAATGATATGTTGGATGTGTTAGCTGGAATTGTGAATGTTTTGATTTCACTTCTCGTATAAAAATATTTTGCGTTAGCCTTTTCCAAAACAGTATTATGTGCTATTAATATGCTTGGATTAATTGTTAAATGTTTCATGTATAATGTAGCTTCAAGAATTTTTAAATAGCTTTCATCTGAATCATTGAAAAATAGAAAAAAATCTTGTTTTTCTAATGCCAAAGCAATTCGAATGTCAACGTTATTTAAAAGTAATTTGGAAGCGTTGAAAAAATCTACATGTAATTTCCCATTAATTCTACTATTGTAGAATTATTGTATAATTTTTGCCTTGATTTAGAACCAGAATTGTTAAAATCATTTACATTTGGTTTATCCAATTCCCAACCAGATGCTTCCAGATGTGTTTGACTGGAATCTGTACCATAATTTAGTAAAGTAGTTAAGTATGCTTTATAATGGTATAATGAGTCTGACGGAGTGATGTTTTTTTCCATTTAGAGTTACATTACTTTGTTCAATTAAAGAGTGCAATAAATTATTTACAACAATGGGCTGTGAGGCTGCTTTTGCATCAGCTCCGGTTCCTACTTTATCATTTGCACTCCAAACTGATCCATCTTTTTTTAATATTTGAATTTTAAATTTGATGTAGGTTGACGATAAATCTCGATATGTATCTCCATTTCCAAGCGAGACAAATTCAATAGTTGATGGTGACGCCTCTAAAGAAGCTAAAGGATTGTATGCTACCTCTTCTGAACGCAATATACTTGTTTGTACTGGTAATGATGCAAAAAGATCAAGTTCAGATTTCATACACTCCATATTTAATTGAATATATCAGAGGTTTTAATTTGCTTTTTTAGTCGCTTCGAATTTAAATGTGTCTTTTTAGAAACTACTAGTCGTTTTATACTGCTTCGTCTTTTTATGGCTTTTGGCCTTCCACCATACATCGAATGCAGTTGGTTAACTACTGATTTTCTTAGATTTTTCATGCCACCTTTATTTTGATCAATTACAGTTTCTTTTATGTTCGCACCAGATGCTATATCATTCAAAATATTTTTACTTGTGTTCATAGCCTCTGTTTTAATTAAGTTCCAACCTGATGTAAAAACTGTCTTTAAGTAACGAATTAAACTTCCGAATATAAAAACAAAACCACGACCTCTTTGAACAGTTGGATAAAATTGTAATAGAGGTCCAATATCGTTGATTCCTCCACCTACTTGAGAGGAATAATAACTCACGTAAGCTCTTTCCATGTTTGATATGATATCACATTTTAGTAGTAGTATTTATATTGTTTTTAAGCAATCATTGCTTTTTAAAGTGCAGTACAATTTTTGTTGGATAGTAACTGGAAACAAAATTTATACCATCGCCGTATTGGTTGCAAATTTTAATCGATATCGTTTCAAAACAATTTTTTTCTATTGGTATGTATTGGACATTTTCAAATTCAATATTTGTAGGTATTCCGCAATTTTCTACGTTGATAGCTCTTAATGCACGTACTTTGCTACTTCCAAAAACAAATGATTGAACTATATCTGAATATATCATCACCATTCCATTCATTTCATCTTTATTATTAGCAATAGCTAATTTAAATAGTTCAGGTAATTTTGTTTTGAAATTTTTTATATTTTGTTTCTGTCAAAATAATTCATTTAGCAATGTTTTTATATTATAACTGTGATTAATTTTTATAAAGAAGCTGTCTTCATCAAAAGTCTGTGATATTCGAATTAAACCTTTTTTGTTTTGATCTGCTACTTTTTGAAAAGTTATATTATCATAATTTTTAGTATTAGAGATATATGTCAAAACTTCATTAAAAAAATTTTTGAAAACTTGGTTTCGAGTAAATCCCGGATTAGGAGTTATATTTTTAATAAGTGTTAGCAAAAAATTAAATTTCCAATCATCCAAATGTAATTCCGAATCGTCATATGAATAATATGTGTAACCTATAGATTTGGTTACTTTAATTTTTTCAAAAGGTTTTTCAATGTTTCTTACATAAACATTATACTCTCCAATATTAATAAGAGCACAATTCTGCTTGTTAAATTTTTCCAATTGTAGGAAATCGTTCAGATAAACTTCTGAAAGACCTACTTTCCAGTTTCCGTTTCTTAAATCAAAGTGAATAGGCAATTTATTTTCGAATGAAGCTAAAGTGGTGTCTGGAAAAAGTTTTTTTATTATTTTTATTATTACTAAACAATGTTACATAGAAGTAATCTTGACTACCCATCTTTGTTAACTTCTTTTAAGACATAAAATGTTACACTATTTATATGTTGTCCATTCCGGTGTTGATGAAGTTCTTATTTTTGGACTTCTTAGTAAAGGTTTTAATTTTCGTTTTTTTGTTTCAGGAGACTGTGAAAGTATAGTTGAGGAAATTGAACTACCGGCCGATCTTAGTGTCTTCTTTTTTTCAGGAGATGGTACAGCAACGGTAATTACATCACCACTTGGTGTTTCAAACATTCGATAATCAGAACTTAGAGATGGTCTTTGTACTAGTTTTTCGTCTTTCAACATTTCAGTTTGAGCTAATTTTCTAAATGAATTTTCATCATCTAAATCGATATCCATATCTGAATACTCTTTTTTAGGATCATATTCAAACACTTCATCTGTAACTAATGGTACAAAATTAGTCTGTGTTGATGTTGATTTGTATTTAGGTAATTCAGTTTCTGTATATGCATTTCGTTTAGAAAAGAATTTTGTTTGAGAGCCTGTATCAAATTTTGACGATATAAGTACCATTTTTGCAATGGTTTTAAGTTTTTATCATATAAAATTTTTTTCATTTTTTGATCTAATAAATCCAAGTTTTTATCATCTTGAAATAATTTACTAAATTTTGAAAATATTTCTGGTGATATAACAATCATTCGCTGCATTATGTCTTACTGAGTAATTTCCCTATTACACCAGATAATATAGTTCCGATTAGAGTTGGTAAAAACCCACCATGTTGAACTAATATTTTTCTTTTGGCTTTTATACTTTTCTTAGCACAGGCTAGAAATCTTAATTGTTTTTTATGCTTTTTTAATTTTGCTTTTTGTGCCGATGATATTTTATTATTACCATTTAATATATTGATTGCAATTTCACCAATAGTTTTTATAATATCATCATCACAATATTTAAGAATATTTCTACGAAATATCTTGTTGTTGCACTTTCCTAGTACATGTAATATATGTTGGTTTTTCTTCAATCGTTTCATACTTTTGACAGTTGTTATTCAAATCACCCGTATCACAGAAACATATACAATATTCTTTGGAAAAAATATTAGTTCTAATACGAAATAAATCGTTAATGTCTTGTGTTAAATCCAACACAATATAACCATGAGGTTTTGATGTTGACTCATTATATACTCTCAAGAAACCCTTTATATTTTCTGGATATAGTTGCCTAGCAAGAGGAAAAATTTGCGATTTGTCTCGAGGATTTTTGAAAAGCTCTAAATATTTAAAATTTAATGAAATATCTCTTGAAAATTTTCCCTTAAAAAAAACGAAAAAACGTTTTGTGTTAACAATATAATAGATAAATTACGATGGTGTGAGCCTTTAGTAAATAGCTCACATACCTCTTTATTTGCAGAATCTAACATTAAGTCATCTAGAACAATTAACGTAGGTTTATTTTCATTACCACTAAATTCTTTTGGGATACTGGTATAAAAGTCTATATAAGGAAAAGTTAGATTTTTTGGAATAGCAGAAATTTTTGGGTTACACCATTTTATTGTTTCAATTTTCGGAGAAATCAATCTCTCAATATTTTCAATTAAATTACACACAAATGTTGTTTTCCCACATCCAGATGGTCCCGCTATCATCATTGTAAATGGATGAATAAAATTAATCATTTTTGGTCTGTGTCTGATAAGAAACTGAATTTAAAATACAATTTAGAGATCATATAAAAGCAGCGAACATATTCTTAGTACTGTCATTTTGAATTATGGAATTGGAGGAGTTCTTAAATATTTATTTCTCCGTCTTTTTAGATGATCATAAGAAACTAATATTACATCTATATAAACACATTAAAAACTTTTCTGGAGTAAAAAAATTCACTTCAATTTATGCTACTCATTTTACCCTTTGTCCGTGGGCATATGATAATTCTACTTCTGGACCGGACACATGTGAATGTCACACAATAAAAAATTATAGAATCCCTCTAGAAAATTTAATTAAATGGTACGAGAATAATGTCGAGGCTACAAGTCGTGTCAGAAATTCATAGAGGCGCTAGAAGAAACTTTACACGAACAAAATTTATTCAAAAGGGTTTAAATCGATTCTCTCTTCAACCTTCAACAGGTTTTCACGGTTTTAATAAAAAGAAAAAAATTTAGCACAAAATATTTATTTTTTTTAATTTCACTTCTTTTTATACCCTACACCTATATAATAGGTAAAGGGGTATATTAACTTTGGTATGGTGTTTGTAACCACCTAAAGGAAGCGAGCTAGATATGGAAAAGTATATATATTTGTGATCAGCGTGACCGCCTGAGTCGATATAGCCATGTCCGTCCGTCCGTCCGTCCCTAGGCACGATAACTCAAAAAATAATGGAGCTATCTTGATGAAATTTTAACTGTAGGTTACTAGGACTGAAATTACGGCGGGGATTGCATATGGGCGAAATCGGCTCATGGGTTCGGATTCTGGACCTTTTAATCGGTTTCAGGGCTAACGAACAAATATAAAAAATCACGATAACTCAACAACCAATGACGCTATCTTCATCAAATTTGTGCTGTAGGTTACTAGTAATGAAACTACTTCGGACATTGCGTAAGGTCGGGATTGGACCATGGGTTCGGAACCTAGAACTTTTTGATCGAATTTAGGCCAAACGAGCGTATTTTCGAAACCAATGAAGATATAACCTCCAAATTTGGTATTAGGGTGTCCTTTCCTATTGCGTAAGTGTCTTTGAAATTTGGGCCCCATTGGACTAGTGGGTCGGGGACCAGCCACTCAGTTCCGAGGACCTTAAAGCATATTTTCGAAATTAATAAAGATAGTAACTTGAAACAAATGTAGAAGCTTCCAATTTGCCACAAGGGTTTTCTTTACTATCTCTTGCGTGTTCCCCTAATTTGGCATCAATTGGAGTGGTGGTTCTGTACCCCTCTCAGACCACCCAAGATTTAAAGGCTTATAATCGAAATTACTAAAACTAGTTACTTAAAATTAAGATAGATCGTTCAAATTGTGTACGAGGGTTAACTAGTACTATAATTTGGTATCAGCGCGGACTATATAAGGGCGAAATCAGCCCAACGGTTCGGATTCCGGACCTTTTAGTCGGTGTCCGGGCTAACGAACATATATAAAAAATCACGATAACTCAACAACGAATGAGGCAATCTTCATGAAATTTGTGCTGTAGGGTATTGGTAATGAAACTACGGCGGTGATTACGTACGGTGAGGATTGGACAATGGGTTCGGAACCTAGAACTTTTTGATCGAATTTAGGCCAAACGACCATAATTCCGAAACCAATAAAGATAGAACTTCCAAATTTGGTATCAGGGTGTCCCTTCCTATTTCGTAAGTGTCTTTGAAATTTTTTGCCCCATTGGAGTAGTGGGTCGGGGACCAGCTACTCAGTTCCGAGGACCTTAAAGCATATTTTCGAAATTAATAAAGATAGTAACTTGAAACAAATGTAGAAGCTTCAAATTTGGCCCAGGGTGTTCTTTACTATTTCTTCCGTGCCCCCCTAATTTGGGATCAATTGGAGTGGTGGTTCAGAACCTCTCTTAGACCCCCCCCCCCCCCAATGTGTAAAAGCTTATCATCGAAATTTTTAAAACTATTAACTTAAAATTAAGCTAGAACGTTCCAATTGCGTACAAGGGTTAACTAGTATTGAAAGTATGACGGGACTGCATATGGGCGAAATCGTACCATGGTTTCGGGTTCTGGAACCCTTGAAAAGTTCAAGGACTAGCAAACATATATCTTAAAAACACCATAACTTAAAAAATAATGCCGGTATTTTGATGAAATTTAACACTAGGTTACTAGTAATGACAGTACCATGGGAATTGGTTGTGGTCGAGTTTAATTTCGACGCCAAAGAATATATTTCCTATTTCCTATGTGTCCCCGAAATTTAGACTTTATTGTAGTGGTTCAGTTATTTTCAAAGGTACTTGCTGCATTTATGTAAAATTTATTTTTATATTTAAATGAATTATATGAAAAGGTGTAAATTTGTAATTGTATTTTAGAAATACATTTAATGCATATTTTGCGTTTATAAGCTTTTCTATTAGGTATATAAACTAACCATTTAAAATAATTGCAATTTTTAAAAATTTGGATTATTAAATATATTATGCTTTGATTATCTTTTTATCACAAAATTTAATAATTAGAATTTTTTCATTTTGTAATTGAATTGGAATAAATATATTTTCATTTATTTCAAGTTAGTTTGTTTTTTAATATTTTTAAATAGATAAATTAGCAAGAATTTGTAATATTTTTTAATAGATAGTGTAATTAGAAAATGTTTTTAGTATTATAAAGTTAATTTGGTTAGCTATGTCTTACGATCAAATTAATAACAGCTTTTATTGTGTTAAAATGACTTATGGATATGTCCTTAAATTTGAACCAAATAGGTGTAGGGTATTTCTAAGTCGGTTGCACCGACTGACTGTTGCTTTACTTGTTTTATTTATAATTCTTTTTTTTTATTTGTGTTTAAAAAAAAAAAAAAAAAAAATTAAGTTTTTTATTTTGTTTTAAAATTAAATATAACTTTAGAAGAAAATAAATAAGTGTTGTGAGTTTGGTAATATGGCCGCATCTCCGATGGCGGCAAGTTAAGTATATTTTGTTTTTCTTTACTTATATATATAATTTCTATTTTTTATACCCTACACCTATAGAATAGGTAAAGGGGTATATTAACTTTGGTATGGTGTTTGTAACCACCTAAAGGAAGCGAGCTAGATATGGAAAAGTATATATATTTGTGATCAGCGTGACCGCCTTAGTCGATATAGCCATGTCCGTCCGTCCGTCCGTAGGCACGATAACTCAAAAAATAATGGAACTATTTTGATGAAATTTTAACTGTAGGTTACTAGGACTGAAAGTACGGCGGGGATTGCATATGGGTGAAATCGGCTCATGGGTTCGGATTTTGGACCTTTTAATCGATCGAAGGGCTAACGAACATATATAAAAAATCACGATAACTCAACAACTAATGACGCTTTCTTCATCAAATTTGTGCTGTAGGTTACTAGTAATGAAACTACTTCGGGGATTGCGTAAGGTCGGGATTGGACAATGGGTTCGGAACCTAGGACTTTTTGATCGAATTTAGGCCAAACGAACATAATTCCGAAACCAATGAAGATGGAACCCCCAAACTTGGTATCAGGGTGTCCCTTCCTATTTCCTAAGTGTCTTGGGAATTTGGGCCCCATTGGAGTAGTGGGTCGGGGACCAGCCACACATTTCCGAAGACGTTAAAGCATATCTTTAAAATTAATAAAGATAAGAACTTGAAAAAATGTAGAAGCTTCCAATTTGCCACAAGGGCGTTCTTTACTATCTCTTGCGTGTTCCCTTAATTTGGGATCAATTGGAGAGGTGGTTCAGTACCCCTCTCAGACCTCCCAAGTCTTAAAAGCTTATAATCGAATTTACTAAAAATAGTTACTTAAAATTAAGATAGACCGTTCAAATTGTGTACAAGGGTTAACTAGTACTATAAGTAAAGCGGGGGCTGTATAGGGGCGAAATCAGCCCATGGGTTCGGATTTTGGACCTTTTAGTCGGTGTCAGGGATAACGAACATATATTAAAAAATCACGATAACTCAACAACTAATGAGTCTATCTTCATGAAATTTGTGCTGTAGGTTATTGGTAATGAAACTACGGCGGTGATTACGTACGGTGAGGATTGGACAATGGGTTCGGAACTGAGAACTTTTTGATCGAATTTAGGCCAAACTAGCGTAATTCCGAAACCAATGAAGATATAACCTCCAAATTTGGTATTAGAGTTTCCTTTCCTATTGCGTAAGTGTCTTTGAAATTTGGGCCCCATTGGACTAGTGGGTCGGGGACCAGCCACTCAGTTCCGAGGACCTTAAAGTATATTTTCGAAATTAATGAAAATAGTAACTTGAAACAAATGTAGAAGCTTCAAATTTGGCCCAGGGTGTTCTTTACAATTTCTTCCGTGCCCCCCTAATTTGGGATCATTTGGAGTGGTGGTTCAGGACCTCTCTTAGACCCCCAAATGTGTAAAAGCTTATCATCGAAATTAATAAAACTAGTAACTTAAAATTAAGATAGAACGTTCCAATTGTATACAAGGGTTAACTAGTATTGAAAGTATGACGGGACTGCATATGGGCGAAATCGTACCATGGTTTCGGGTTCTGGAACCCTTGACAAGTTCAAGTTTTTAGTCCTTGATATATATCTTAAAAACACCATAACTCAAAAAATAATGCCGGTATTTTGATGAAATTTAAACTCTAGGTTACTAGTAATGAAACTACCATGCGAATTGGTTCTGGTCGTGTTTAATTTCAAAGCCAAAGAATATATTTCCTATGTCCTATGTGTCTCCGAAATCTAGACTAAATTGTAGTGGTTCAGCTATGTTCAAAGGTACTTGCTGCATTTATGTAAAATTTATTTGAATATTTAAATGAATTATATGAAAAGTTCAAAATTTGTAATTGTATTTTAGAAGTACATTTATTGCATATTTTACGTTTATAAGCTTTTCTAATAGGTACATAAACTAACCATTTAAAATAATTGCAATTTCGAAAAATTTGAATTATTACATATATGCTTTGATTATCTTTTTATCACAAAATTTAATAAATAGAATTTTTCGAGCATAATTCCGAAACCAATGAAGATGGACCCTCCAAATTTGGTATCAGGGTGTCCCTTCCTATTTCCTAAGTGTCTTGGGAATTTGGGTCCCATTGGAGTAGTGGGTCGGGGACCAGCCACACATTTCCGAAGACCTTAAAGCATATCTTTAAAATTAATAAAGATAACAACTTGAAAAAATGTAGAAGCTTCCAATTTGCCACAAGGGTGTTCTTTATTATCTCTTGCGTGTTCCCTTAATTTGGGATCAATTGGAGAGATGGTTCAGTACCCCTCTCAGACCTCCCAAGTTTTAAAAGCTTATAATCGAAATTACTAAAAATAGTAACTTAAAATTAAGATAGACCGTTCAAATTGTGTACAAAGGTTAACTAGTACAAAGGTTAACTAGTATAAGTAAAGCGCGGGCTGTATAAGGGCGAAATCGGCCCATGGGTTCGGATTCTGGACCTTTTAGTCGGTGTCAGGGATAACGAACATATATTAAAAATCACGATAACTCAACAACTAATGAGTCTATCTTCATGAAATTTGTGCTGTAGGTTATCGGTAATGAAACTACGGCGGTGATTACGTACGGTGAGGATTGGACAATGGGTTCGGAACTGAGAACTTTTTGATCGAATTTAGGCCAAACTAGCGTAATTCCGAAACCAATGAAGATATAACCTCCAAATTTGGTATCAGGGTGTCCCTTCCTATTGCGTAAGTGTCTTTGAAATTTGGGCACCATTGGACTAGTGGGTCGGGGACCAGCCACTCAGATCCGAGGACTTTAAAGCATATTTTCGAAATTAATAAAAATAGTATCTTGAAACAAATGTAGAAGCTTCAAATTTGGCCCAGGGTGTGCTTTACTATTTCTTCCGTGCCCCCCTAATTTGGGATCATTTGGAGTGGTGGTTCAGGACCTCTCTTATACCGCCAAATGTGTAAAAGCTTATTATCGAAATTAATAAAACTAGTAACTTAAAATTAAGATAGAACGTTCCAATTGTATACAAGGGTTAACTAGTATTGAAAGTATGACGGGACTGCATATGGGCGAAATCGTACCATGGTTTCGGGTTCTGGAACCCTTGACAAGTTCAAGGACTAAAAAACATATATCTTAAAAACACCATAACTCAAAAAATAATGCCGGTATTTTGATGAAATTTAAACTCTAGGTTACTAGTAATGAAAGTACCATGCGAATTGGTTCTGGTCGAGTTTAATTTCAAAGCCAAAGAATATATTTCCTATGTCCTATGTGTCTCCGAAATCTAGACTAAATTGTAGTGGTTCAGGTATGTTCAAAGGTACTTGCTGCATTTATGTAAAATTTATTTGAATATTTAAATGAATTAGGTATATGAAAAGTTCAAAATTTGTAATTGTATTTTAGAAGTACATTTATTGCATATTTTGCGTTTATAAGCTTTTCTATTAGGTATATAAACTAACCATTTAAAATAATTGCAATTTTTAAAAATTTGGATTATTAAATATATTATGCTTTGATTATCTTTTTATCACAAAATTTAATAATTAGAATTTTTTCATTGGAATAAATATATTTTCATTTATTTCAAGTTTGTTTGTTTTTTAATATTTTTAAATAGATAAATTAGTAAGATTTTGTAATATTTTTTAATAGATAGTGTAATTAGAAAATGTTTTTAGTATTATAAAGTTAATTTGGTTAGCTATGTCTTACGATCAAATTAATAACAGCTTTTATGGTGTTAAAATGACTTATGGATATGTCCTTAAATTTGAACCAAATAGGTGTAGGGTATTTCTAAGTCGGTTGCACCGACTGACTGTTTCTTTACTTGTTTTTTTTATTGAAGATTACTCTTCATCTATCATCTACTAGTTGTAAACAAATCAATTAAAATATATCCATTTCATTCCCTTTCCCTCGGATGAAAATATTCTAAATTCGCTCATTAATTATTAATACCATCAATAGTATGTCACCGTATTGTCTTTTTTTTTTAAATTGTGTTGTTTTAATTTTTGATGGTATGGTATTTTTCTTTTTTATTTTTAATCATAAAAGAAAGGGAAGTACTGAAATTTCAGTTCATTTCTTTTCAAGTAACTTAAATTATTTAATTTAAATTTAATTATTTACATATACGTGCGTATTTTTACTTGCACGTAGATTTTGCTGTGTGTGAGTTTTTTGGTTGTAACTAAGTTCAATAAGGTCTAAATAAAAACTGTTGAATGGTGTTATAAACCGATTGCTCACTCATAGCAGAATAAAATAGGAGTATTGTTGATGGTATTTTGTAAATATTGTTAGCAATACTTTTGTTTTTATAAAGGGTGATAACTTGTTCGGGTTGTATGAATCGTACACATACAATATGTAACCTAAATAATAATATAATTAAATTTTAAATTTTATACGTTTTATTTATATTGATTTTTTTTTTTTCTCTCTTTTCTCAATTTTTACTAATTGCTATTAAAAATTGCCAATTTTCGAGTTCATTTTTGTAATATTCGTGGCCTACAAGCTAATTTTCATGCCGTAGAATGTCATCTTAATTCCACAAAACCAGCAATTTTAGCCCTTGGTGAAACACAAGTCAGTGGACAAAACGATAATTTTAATATTATTGGCTACTCACTTGTTTCACACTTCGTACCCAAAAGAGGAATCGCGATTTACATTAAAAATGACATTGCTTTCAACACCCTAGATAAATATAAACCTTCAAGTCCAACCTTCCATTATATTTGGGTTAAAATTATCGTTGAGAAGCATGTAATACATTTCTGTTTTTTATACAGATCACCCAATTCAAATGAACAAGAAACTGCTGTGGAAATTGACAATCTTTCAAACCAGATCAATGAAATTTTGGAATTATGTCCACAAACCGAAATTGTTCTGGCAGGGGATTTCAACGTACACAACAAAGACTGGCTTAATTTTTCAAGTAACTCTTCTTTGAGTCAAAACTCAATTGGGAAACAAGTTGAATTATTTTCCACACTGTTCCATCTTTCTCAACTTGTCCAAAATCCCACTAGGGTCCTCGATCGAGCTGATCAAGAGGGTCACCTCTTGGATCTGTTTTTAACCACTCACCCTGAAAAATATGTAGTTTCAGTTGGTTGTCGCCTGGGGGGCTCCGACCACTGCCTGGTAACCACAAGCTTCCCGGTAAGCACATTAGCCAGCCGAAGGATTCCTCCCAAAAAATTAGTATGGCAATATAGTCGTGCTAACTGGGAGGGATTAAACAATTTTTCAAAGCATTCGACTGGTCATTGTGCTTCCGCGCTAAAAATGTCAACTTCGCTGCAAATGCGATTAGTGAAACAACTTTACTTGGAATGAGGTTGTATATTCCTCACTCCATGAAAAGTATTAAACAAGAATCCAAATCATGGTTTAATCGCACTTGCAAAGAAGCCATTCGTAAAAAAGAGGAGGCTTTTAAGCAATACCGGAACAGCGGGTTGGAGTCCGACAGGGCCAACTATATCGTGGTTCGAAACAGATGCAAGAGAGTTATCAAAAAGCAAAAATTCTTATTCAACCGAGGGTTGAAACGAAAATTCCTACATATGCCTAAGAATAGCAAATCGTTTTGAACGTTTGCAAAAAACCTAAAGGAGGACACTAGTGGGTCCTCCTTCCCTCCGCTTATTGGTAAAAACAACTCAATTGTGTCATATTCAAAAGAAAAGACGAACTTGTTTGGCAAACAATTTTCCTTTAACTCAACACTGCCACAGTCAACTCAAAGACCACCAAATATTCCAGAAGTTGGCTGCTTCTTTAGTAGAATTTACTTTAGGACGCGAGCAGTGATGAAAATCTTGAAGAATCTAGATACGAACAAATCAGCCGGTCCCGATGGAATCACAACGATGGTTCTTAAAAAAACCTACTCTACCATTTCAAAACCTCTACGCAACCTCTTCTATTTATCCTTTACTTCGGGTATTCATCCTGCCCAATGGAAGATTGCGCACGTTTTTCCAATTCCAAAAAAACGTAACAAAAGCGATCCCTCTAACTACCGCCCTATAGCTATAACTTCGGTCCTTTCCAAAGTAATGGAAAAAATTATAAACTAAAAGCTTTTGAAATATCTGGATCATAAAGGTTTGCTTTATGATCGAGAATACGGGTTCAGAGCCCGTCGTTCAACTGGTGATCTCATGACTTATCTTTGTGAAAAGCTCAATATCAGTCTTCACCACTCTGGTGAATCTGATGAGGTAGCACTGGATATTTCTAAAGCTTTCGACCGTGTATGGCATGCTGCTTTGTTAGCAAAATGCAGAGCTATAGGGTTAGGTAAAGTCTTTCTCAAATGGATTGGAGATTTCCTTTCGAATCGTACGATTCGAGTTCTGGTCGATGGTTTATCATCTGACAAATTTGAACTGAACGCTGGTGTCCCTCAAGATTCTGTTCTTTCTCCCACCCTCTTCCTAATATTCATTAATGATCTTCTATCTTTAACTTACAATCCAATTCACAGTTTCGCAGATGACAGCACCCTTGTAGCTTCCTATGAATTTCATAGCCGCTGTAACACTAATCATCAGGTTAATACAACAGCAAAAAAATTCACTGTCTGTGAGCTAAATAACGATTTAGCAAAAATTCACAAATGGGGTGAAAATAATCGTGTTCAATTCAACACGAAGAAAACCCAATGCTGCCTCATCTCGCAAAAAATAGCAACTTCCATTCCCAACTTGATTTTTCAGGGAGAAGCTTTGCAGCACTCAACAGATTTAAATATTTTGGGCATCGAGTTAAACCAGAATTTGACTTGGTCAAATCACATTTTTGGTATAGCTAAAGATGCAGCTAAGTGTTTGGGTTTTTTGTATTATTACTTACTTCTCTCTATTAGATCTCCTCAAAATCTATAAAACATATATTAGACCAAAAATGGAGTATAATGCACATATCTGGACTGGAGCACCCTAATCAGCGTTGGGATATCTTGATAAAGTGCAAAACAGAGCTATTCGTCTTATAAATGATCCCAGTGTTACCTCAACGCTCACTTCACTTAGCCATCGGCGTACAGTCTGGTCACTTACCCTGTTTTATAGATACCTAGTGGGGACGAACACCTGTTCTAAGGAAATAAAACAATTAATGCCTCCACTCAAAGTTTTCCAACGTGAAACAAGGAGTGCAACAGATGCTCATCCCTACTGCGTCGAATTGTTAAGATGGCGAAACACGGTCTATGGAAATTCGTTTGTTATGCGCATGTCGAGATTGTGGAGTCACATTCCGTCCAATGTGTTTCCTAAAGTTGGTAATTCGTATGTGTACGACTTAAATAAATTTAAGAAGAATATTAACATCTTTCTCCTAAATATCCCTCCAAATTTTCCCCATCCACCATAATCCAAGATTCCCAAATATCCTCCGACAATCCCAAAATCCTTTCATATCCCATCCCTGTAACCAAACTGTACATTTGTATCACAGGTTCCTTCCTAAAGTTTGGTTCAAAAAGGGTGTGGTTTTGGTGCGTTAAAATCGCACACTACCCAACGAAATACTGCAAAATTTCAATGGGTGGCTTTCGAGCGTTCCATTCCCTCGCAACAAAAAATGATACTTGGCAAATTGATTTGGTTGAAATGATTCCGTATGCAAAATTTAATAAGGCATATAAATATTTATTAACCGTTATTGATACATTTTCAAAATTTGCGTATGCTGAACCGATTAAAAACAAAAGCGCTGATAATGTTTTAATCGCAATGAAAAATATTTTTAAGCGTGCTGGTAAAAAACCAAAAAATTTACAATCTGATAAAGGTTCGGAATTTTTCAACAAAAAATTTCAAAATCTAATGAGGAAATATAAAATTAACCATTATCATACATATTCAGAACTAAAAGCATCAATTGTAGAACGTTTCAATCGCACCCTAAAAAACATGATGTGGAAACAAATCAGTTTACAAGGCACATATAAATGGTTACCTATTCTGCCATCACTAATAGAAAAATATAACTCAACATCATCATACAATTAAACTTCCACCTAAAAATGTTACAAAGAAAAATGAGAAATTTTTATTAAAAACTGTCTACAATAAATTAAAGGTATTCCGTAAAGCAAAATACAAAGTTGGAGATTTTGTTCGTATAAGTAAATTTAAAGGTATATTTGCAAAAGGTTATCAACCTAATTGGTCAACAGAAATTTATACAATAGCGAAAATAAAAAGAACTGATCCAATAACATACAATTTACTTAATTACACACAAAAACAAATAAAAGGCAGTTTTATGAACCTGAACTTACATCTGTTAAATTTCCTAATGTTTACCTTGTAGAAAAAATAATAAGAAACAAGTAAAGAAACAGTCAGTCGGTGCAACCGACTTAGAAATACCCTACACCTATTTGGTTCAAATTTAATGGGAAGTTAATAAGTCATTTTAAAACCATAAAAGACTTTATTAGTTTGTTCTTAAGACATGGCTAACCAAATTAATCTTATAGTACAAAAAACATTTTCTAATTACTTTATCTATTCAAAAATATTCCAAATTCTAACTAATTTATCTATTTAAAAATATTAAAAAACAGAAAAACTTGAAATAAATGAAAATATATTTATTTCGATTCAATTAGAAAAGTTAAAAAATTTGAATTATTAAATTTTGTGATAAAAAGCTAATCAAAGCATAATATATTTAATAATTTAAATTTTTCAATTCGATCAAAAGCTTCTATAATCCGAACTCATTAACCAAACTCTACCAGAACCAATTCTCATGATACTTTCAATACTAGTAACCTACAGTTTAAATTTCTTCAAAATAGCGGCATCATTTTTTGAGTTATGCTATTTTTAAGATATATGTTTGTTAACCCTTGAACTTTTCAAAGGTTCCAGAATCCGAAACCATGGTACGATTTCACCCATATGCAGTACGCAATGTATTTTAAATACTAGTGAACCCTTGTACACAATTGGAACGTTCTATCTTAATTTTAAATTACTATTTTAAATAATTTGGATTATAAGTTTTTAAGAGGAGTACTGAACCACCACTCCAATTGATCCCAATTTAGGGGGCCACACAAATTGTAAAGAACATCCTTGTGCCAAATTTGAAGCTTCTACATTTGTTTCAAGTTGTTATCTTTATTAATTTTATAGATATACTTTAAGGTCTTCAGAAATGTGATGAAAGACCCACTACTCCAAAAATCAAGAACACTAAAGAAATCGGAATGGACACTTTGATACCAAATTTGGAGGTTCTACCTTCATTGGTTTCGGAATTATGCTCGTTTGGCCTAAATTCGATCAAAAAGTTCTAGGTTCCGAACCCATGGTCGAATCTCCCAGTATACCTACGTGACCCTTACCGACCCAGTATACCTACTTTATTCTTTATTCTTAACTAAACAAAATGAAGACTATCATAAAAATTTTTATTTACAGCAAGTAGTAAATCTGTTAATGCAAAAAGTAGTAGAAAGCGTAAAAGGCATTCCAAATTGTGTACAAAGGTTAACTATATATTTAATAATCCAAATTTTTAAAAATTGCAATTATTTTAAATGGTTAGTTTATATACCTAATAGAAAAGCTTATAAACGCAAAATATGCAATAAATGTACTTCTAAAATACAATTACAAATTTTGAACTTTTCATATAATTCATTTAAATATTCAAATAAATTTTACATAAATGCAGCAAGTACCTTTGAACATACCTGAACCACTACAATTTAGTCTAGATTTCGGAGACACATAGGACATAGGAAATATATTCTTTGGCTTTGAAATTAAACTCGACAAGAACCAATTTCCATGGTACTTTCATTACTAGTAACCTAGAGTTTAAATTTCATCAAAATACCGGCATTATTTTTTGAGTTATGGTGTTTTTAAGATATATGTTTTTTAGTCCTTGAACTTGTCAAGGGTTCCAGAACCCGAAACCATGGTACGATTTCGCCCATATGCAGTCCCGTCATACTTTCAATACTAGTTAACCCTTGTATACAATTGGAACGTTCTATCTTAATTTTAAATTACTAGTTTTATTAATTTCGATGATAAGCTTTTACACATTTGGGGGCCTAAGAGAGGTCCTGAACCACCACTCCAAATGATCCCAAATTAGGGGGGCACGGAAGAAATTGTAAAGACCAACCTGGGCCAAATTTGAAGCTTCTACATTTGTTTCAAGTTACTATTTTCATTAATTTCGAAAATATGCTTTAAGGTCCTCGGAACTGAGTGGCTGGTCCCCGACCCACTAGTCCAATGGGGTCCAAATTTAAAAGACACTTACGCAATAGGAAGGGACTCCCTGATACCAAATTTGGAGGTTATACCTTCATTGGTTTCGGAATTACGCTAGTTTGGCCTAAATTCGATCAAAAAGTTCTCAGTTCCGAATCCATTGTCCAATCCTCACCGTACGTAATCACCGCCGTAGTTTCATTACCAATAACCTACAGCACAAATTTCATGAAGATAGACTCATTAGTTGTTGAGTTATCGTGATTTTTAATATATGTTCGTTATCCCTGACACCGACTAAAAGGTCCAGAATCCGAACCCATGGGCTGATTTCGCCCTTATACAGCCCCCGCTTTACTTATAGTACTAGTTAACCCTTGTACACAATTTGAACGGTCTATCTTAATTTTAAGTAACTATTTTTAGTAATTTCGATTATAAGCCTTTAAAACTTGGGAGGTCTGAGAGGGGTACTGAACCACCTCTCCAATTGATCCCAAATTAAGGGAACACGCAAGAGATAGTAAAGAACGCCCTTGTGGCAAATTGGAAGCTTCTACATTTTTTCAAGTTCTTATCTTTATTAATTTTAAAGATATGCTTTAAGGTCTTCGGAAGTGTGTGGCTGGTCCCCGACCCACTACTCCAATGGGGCCCAAGACACTTAGGAAATAGGAAGGGACACCCTGATACAAAATTTGAGGGTTTCATCTTCATTGGTTTCGGAATTATGCTCGTTTGGCCTAATTTCGATCAAAAAGTTCTAGGTTCCGAACCCATGGTCCAATCCCGACCTTACGCAATCCCCGAAGTAGTTTCATTACTAGTAACCTACAGCACAAATTTGATGAAGATAGCGTCATTAGTTGTTGAGTTATCGTGATTTTTTATATATGTTCGTTAGCCCTTCGATCGATTAAAAGGTCCAAATTCCGAACCCATGGGCCGATTTCGCCCATATGCAATCCCCGCCGTACTTTCAGTCCTAGTAACCTACAGTTAAAATTTCATCAAGATAGCTCCATTATTTTTTGAGTTATCGTGCCTACGGACGGACGGACGGACGGACATGGCTATATCGACTAAGGCGGTCACGCTGATCACAAATATATATACTTTTCCATATCTAGCTCGCTTCCTTTAGGTGGTTACAAACACCATACCAAAGTTAATATACCCCTTTACCTATTCTATAGGTGTAGGGTATAAAAAAGGAAATCAAGTTTTGGTTAGGTGGCTTAGCTTTGATAAAAACCATGATTCATGGATAAATAAAAAAGATATTATTTAATGAATAATAATTTATTAGTTTTTAGTAAAACATGCTATGCTGTTATTTAATATTAAAAACATCTTTTTAAAACCAAGTTTTATATATTTTTTTTTTTTTTTTAACTTGAACTTGATCACGTTTTCAATTTGTATTCATGATCACGCCTTTATATTATTAACAATATAATTTCAAGCGTTTATTTGTTTCATTTTTTTCAAAACTTTTGCAGTTAAGTTAATATTCAAACAAAAAATTTCCATCGATTTTTTAAGTTTTTCAAATTTAAAATGGCAGTTGGGAGCTTAATTTTTGAAACATAACGAACGAGCTTTATCAGCTTTAAATTTTTTAAATTTTTCACGTAAATATTAAATCAAGCTTAAACTTTGATAATATTAAGTATAAACCAAATTTAAAAAACTTTTCATATTTAATAAGAATAGTAAGCACAATATCTTAAGCTTGTTACTGTTTTAATTTGAAATTTAAACATAACTGATATTTAAAAAACTTTTCATATCTAATTAAAAATATTCAGCTCAATAGCTTAAGCTTATTTTTGTTAATTTATAAAACTTTTTTTAATTTTCACAGAAATATTAAATCAAGCTTAAACTTTGTACTTAAACCAAACTTTAAAGACTTTTCATATTTAATTAAGAACAATAAGCACAATATCTTAAGCATGTTAGTGTTTTAATTTGTAATTTAAACATAACTGATATCCCAATAACCAAGCTTAATTTAAAATACTCAAAGACTCAAACTAGTTTAAGCTTATTATTGTTTTAATTTGAAATTTAAACATAACTGATATTCTAACCGCTAAGCTTAATTTAAAATACTCAAAAGCACAAAACTTTTTACATATCACAATTTTATTGCATAACTTTTGGAGAACTGCCGAAAAAAGCTCCTGCTGCCGCTGAAACGGCATTAAAAAAGCTCTAAAAAAGCTCCTCTGCCGGTTATATACATACTACTCCGGACTTTTGATAAATTCACAAATTCATGTATCGATTATTTTTTCAAAAATCTTGCTCGAACAGTTAGTAAGTTCAATAAACATATAATTCGAAGTATCCAATGGAGAACAATTTTTGTAAATAGGTATCACTGATGATTATTTTAATATTTGTCGATAGACTCCTGATCGAAAACAATTATTAACAAGATTACTGATTATCGTCATATTATATTAGCTATAGTTCTAAAATCCTAGGCTGCTATTTTATCCGAGTCAGGTGCATTATCTTTTATATTCATAATAACAGAATATACTTCATTATGTTTTGTAGGCATCGTCTGTTCATTTATTATATTTTTGATTGAATTTACATCCCTAACTTGAATTTTGTTTGGTTTGTTTGGCTCATTCGTTTTATTCCGTTATAATTAATTTTATGCTCTATTCAATGTGGGTGGGTACTTTTTTTGTGGTTCTTCTATAATTCATATATATACTACATCATTTTTAAGATTTCCTTAGACATCCAATGACCATGCTTTCTTGTTCTAATATTCTTAACAATTGAACACCTTTCCTTAACAGTACTTATTAATTCAACCAGTTTATTTGTTTATTCATTATAACTTCCAATTTTCTAAGGACTGTTTAAATTTCTACACAATTAGCTTTATGATCTAAGTTTGGAATACCATTCATTGTGATACCAAAGCCAAATCGACTCGTTTTAAGATATGAAAAGACATGATCAATAAGTATCGCGTCGTAATTCTAGTCGCATTATGAAGATCAACAATATTTTTTACAAGAACTGAATTGATGTCTAGATACCGTCTGCTTGCATCCGTTTCAGAGAGTAGATCAATGTTTGTATCACCAATTAATATTATATTTTTGTACTCATCAAACAAATGGTTTAAGTACTCTATAAATGCATCATTGTTCTCTTTCGGGCTTTAGTAGCAAACCGCAATGTTAAAAACAGGCTCAGTATCTTCTAAAGAAAGTACAATAGTATTGAATAAGTTCGTTGTCTTTCGAATTTTATAACTTATACTTTCTTTAACATATATTGCAATAATAAACTATAGCTAATATAATATGACGATAATCAGTAATCTTGTTAATAATTCTTTTCGATCAGGAGTCTATCCACAAATATTAAAATAATCATCAGTGATACCTATTTACAACAAGTTATAAAAAAAAACCAAGGGTTTTTAAAAAAACACATTTTCAAATTTATATTGTATTACATAATGAGTTTAACTTTGGAAATATTTCCTTGGAAATAGTTACTGCTTACTTTTAAAATTTACTGCTAACAGTAAAGTTTTTAATTTAAAGTTGTTATAGCCCTTCAATTGGTAAGGTTGCCAAGTTTCTCAAGGATCTAACTTCATCTATCTCGTCCCCCCCCCCTCCGTCCTCCACCATTTTTTTAGGTTCTAGGAATTAAATTGTGAATTCCACAAAAATTTGGAATTTTACTTAGAATTATACAATCTAAGAAAAATGGGTAAAACTGAAAGACACTTTCTTTAATTTAAGGAACCGCTTTTAAATTTAAGAAAAACCTTTAACATATGTTAAAATATAATGTTGGGTCTTTAAATTTTGTATATTAATAAAAAAAAAATTGGACAGGTATTCAAGTTACAGGTGCTTAAAAATAGCAAAATTTAAATTTTCAAATGACAAAAAAATTTTATTAACCGGCTTCGACTAATATTTGAGGATCTAACTTCTCCCAGGATCTAATTTCAGGATCCTATCTTAAACCGTTTAGGAGATATATGGGACCAAAAATTTTGCAAAAATTGAGTTTTATATAATGGTAAATTTTAGTACCTTATGGCAACCCTTACCATTTAAGCGACATATTTTTGTAAAGCCTAAAAAAATAGCTCTCTTTTACCGTTTTTTTATTGAAAATAAACCTAACAGAACTCTTGTTATATCAATTTAAATAAAGGGCTTTTTGGTATTTGCAGGGGCTGTAGCTTTGTCCCCCTTCAAAATTAAGAAAAACCTTTGACACATGTTGAAATATAATTATAGAGCTTTGAATTTTGCATATCACTAAAAAAAAATTTGGACAGGTAGCCCCCTATTTATGGAGCCCTTATAGCTCCTAAATAGGGGGCTTGACAAAAAAATTTTATTTTTTTTTTGTTAACCGACTCCTACTAGTTTCTTAGTATCTAACTTATCCCAAAATTTCAAGACCCTAGCTCTAACCGTTCAGAAGATATGTGTGGCCAAAAATTTTGCAAAAATTGAGTTTTGTGTAATGTTAAATTATAGTACCATATGGCAACCCTACATATTTGCCTTTTAAATATTTATAAATTTTATGAAACCAGCTATCGTTTGCCGTTTTCAGATTGAAAATATATCTAACAGAGCTCTTGTTATAACAATTGAAATATTGGGCTTTTTCCAACTTTGGGGGGCTGTAGCTCCGTAACAGGTGGGGCTACAGAAAAATTCTTTCTTCGATGTAAAAGTTTTTGTAAACATACGGACAAACGGACAGACAGACGGACGGACGGACGGACAGAGTGAAACTATATAGGCACATTTTTACAAAATTTTTTGAAAATGTGCTAAAAATGGTTCTCCATTAGATACTTCGAACTATATGTTTATTGAACTTACTAGCTGTTTGAGTAAGATTTTTGAAAAAATATTCAATAAATGAATTTGTGAATTTATCAAAAGTCCGGTGCATTCGATATTAATCAATTTGGCTTTGGCTTCTTTTGCTCAAATTATTTGAAATGAATTATGCTGTATATCCAGGATAATTGAAGCATATTTCGTCATCAGAATATAACCATGGTTCACCAACCATGATAATATCAACACCAATTTAAATTTTTAGAAATGCTTCTATTTCAATTAGATTATTTCTTAGACTTCTAGAATTTAAGTGCACAATTTTGATATTAAGTAGTTTATCCAACATCATGGTTTTCCTATCACATAGTTTTTCTTATCTTCTGTAAAGATTCTCTATATTTATTATCTATATGCCTCCTGAAAATAGTCAGATCTTGTAGTACTTCTTTTCTAGATTATCCTGTAGATTCATGGTAATTATAATATAGTTAAGAGAGTACTTGGAAGTTGTTTGGTAATCCGTCTTAATGTATATGTACTTTTAAGCTAGTCTGCGAAATACTCTCATAGCAAATGTCATCATGATCATAAAAATAAGATAACAATCTTACAGTATTATATATTCTATGATCTCCAAATCTAGAAATGGCATAAATATTATCACCAGATTCAATGGCGTTTCTTGTTAATCTGACTATCGGTTCTGCTAAAGGATCTATAAAACTTTTACCTAGATTTTTTAACATCGATACAGCTATGATTTAGGATTTTTCTTTTAATCCAGTTGGCATATTATTATCTCCTTAATTTTTTCAGCTTTGTTTTCATTCTCTTTGTTTAACTTTTCAGATTTATTATTGGAAATTGTACTATTATTATTATTACTATTACAATCCATAATAGTATTATTATTTTTATTATTATCAAAGTTATCACAGTCTCATATTACGGCTAACAGTAAAATAACAGTTACCATATCAAATTACAACACACGCATTTCTAATTCATATTCAAGTTCAAACATGTTTCACACAAAAAATGTTGATGCAACAAAATTTACATGGGAATAAAAACCAAATCAATTTCTCACCAAAACTTATTAAATATAAATTGTTTTTGTCATTTATTAATAAAATTGTCAATTAAGCAAAATTAAATGTATAAATTAAGTAAATTTCATTGTAATAATTTAGTCTTAAGCTAACTTTGTTCAAATAAACTTTTTTTTAAAAGAATTAAAATTTCTTTTCGTTAACTGGCGCCCGAGCAAAAGTTTTCGCGATAAAACTGATCAGTAAAAAATTAGCAAAAAGTGAAAAATATTAAAAATTAATTTTTCTAAAATATATAAAAAAATTTTCGAGTTTAAAAACGAAAATTTAAATCCGGGAAAAACAATTAAAACTATACTGTACCTAAAGAATAGTGTGGAAAATAACTAATAAGGTCCGTTGCAGAAAAGCGCATATATCGGTTATAAACGATAGTGCAATAAAAAACGAACAAAAAAGTGTTGAATAGTGACTCGATATTGTGCCATTAGTAGGGTAATGACAAGGCTAACGTCCTTACTCAAAGAGGAGAAACACAGATCATCCATCAACTAAGGAACAAAAGCTTAGCAGACTCATTGGGTATAAAAAAGGCATTGAAGCCTTCTTCTTGTAAGTTGTTAAATTCCTTATAAAATTAAGAAAATAGAAAAAATAACTTGGTAAATTAATAAAATTATAAGAAAAAAATCTTATAATAATAAAAAAAAAAAAAAAATTAATAAAAATCCAAGATTAAAATTAAAGAAACTTTTTAAATAATAAAATTATAAGAAAAAATCAATTAAACAAATTTTTATAATAATTAAAAAATAAAATTAAAGAAACTTTTTAAATAATAAAATTATAAGAAAAATCAATTAAACAAAAAAATCTAAGAAAAAAATTAAAGAAACTTTTTAAATAAAAAACAAAATAAATCACAAAATTTATCAAACTAGTTAGAAAAATTACTTGTAAAAAATTAACAAAGAAATAAGATTAATTCTATTAAGATCTAAGCTCTAAAAAATGTTCTCTTTGTTTTAAAGAAAAAAACATTTGAATAAATAAAAAAATCTTTTTAAACAATTGTAATAAATTTTCTTAATAAAATTTGTGAAAAAATATTTTAAAACTAATAAAAAAAACATTAAAAAATAATAAAATTAAGATAAAAAAAAAAAAAGGAACAAACAGAAGCGACAATGACCGATCAACTTCAAAAAACCGTGGTAGAACTAACTGGTGCATTAAACGCACAGATCGAACTCATAAGACAACTACAGGCACGCATAGAACGAATGGAAAAGTCACAACAGGCTACACCATCCACATCAAATGCAGCAACACCAACAAAGCCTAAAACCGAGCAGGACCTGAAGGATATTAGTAAGTTACCAGATTAATTGTCAACTTTCGATAGTAACCCAATACATTATACGTCATGGGTACATAGCGTCGAAAGCATTTTAGATGACTACAAAATAATGTCCAACAAGCCAATATACCGTGCTATACTACAAAATATAAGACAGAAGATAAAAGGAAAAGCAGATGCAGCACTCGTATCATACAATATATTCGATGAAGACTGGGCAAGTATTAAAAAATGCTTATCACTATATTACGCAGATAAGCGCGATATCAGAACATTGGAACATCAATTAAGCCAAACGCATCAAGGCAAGTTTAGCATAGACGAATTTTATGCTCACGTGAATCATCAGCTTTCTCTAATAATTAATAAAGTCAAGACTGAAGATTACAGCCCAGAAACAGCAGGAGTCCTATCAGAAACCTATAGAAATAGAGCTCTTGACGTGTTCATCAGAGGTTTAAAAGGAGAAATATCAAAGATGCTACTTATTCAGAAACCGCAAACGTTACCAGAAGCATATACAACGTGTTTGG
This sequence comes from Dolichopus griseipennis, assembly GCA_963082915.1. Taxonomy (NCBI): domain Eukaryota; kingdom Metazoa; phylum Arthropoda; class Insecta; order Diptera; family Dolichopodidae; genus Dolichopus; species Dolichopus griseipennis. The sequence goes on from OY720441.1 coordinate 130,443,219, forward strand.
AAATCCAAAATCACAACTTCAGAAACATGTCACTTCATAGACGAGATTACAACAATACAGTTACGTCACCGATCAATCAAATATTTACGCAAAAACAACCACCTTTCCAAAATTTCAAAACAACACTTTCGAAAATCCGCAAAAGAAACACAATGTATAATAGACCAGAAACAGCTCAACAATAGGGATAACAGCCACATCTCATACCACCAAGGCCAATACAACCCAAACCACCTACACCAATGGAAGTGGACAACTCTATCCAAACTAGGCAAGTCAACTACATGAATCGACCATATAACAATAGCGGCGTAAAAAGGGAAAATTCAACAGAAGACCCCCAACGCAAACACCAACGTATATTCAACCTGGAAACACATAGTGACGAAATAACATATGAAGACTACTCAGCATATGGAGATTACCAGAATCACGAAGATTACGAAGAGGAAGAAAACAATTCAATAAATGATGAGGAAAATGGTGAACTAAATTTTATGATGGGAGCCTTTCAAGCATACCATACCTAGAATACACAACACCAGATGGCAAAACTCTCAAACTATTGATTGACACAGGAGCGAACAATAAATTTCGTAAAAGAAGAACATGCGAAAAAAAATATACCAACTAACAGACCTCTTAAAATAAATTCTGCAGGTGGTAGTATAACAATTGATAAAAAAATAACTGGAAAAATTTTCAAAAGTATAGGGATAAATACAGAAATAGACTTCTTTGTCCTACCAGGACTAACATCCTTTGACGGTATTATAGGGGACGATACACTAAAACAATTAGGACCTTTAATAGATCGGAAAAATAATCTCATGATAATACCACCAAACATAAAAATACCACTAAAGGAAAAACAATCAGCTCAAGTTAATAACATAAAAATAAGGGATGAACATTTACTATATGCGACAAAAAAAAGGTAAAAAAACTGGTCAATAATTTCGAAAAACTATTTGGACCTATAGTTGACAAGGAAACTATCGAAACCAGTGTGGAAGCAGAAATTAAAACAACCACAAGTGAACCAGTGTATGTCAAAACATACCCATACCCAGTGGCTATGAGATCAGAAGTAGACAACCAAATAAAAAAACTTCTAGAAGACGGCATTATTAGACCCTCAAAGAGCACGTATAATGCACCAATTTGGATAGTGGAGAAAAAAATGGATGCATCAGGAATAAAAAAATACAGGATGGTAGTAGATTTCAAAAAACTAAATTCTATAACAGTATCAGACACCTATCCTATTCCGGACATTGCAAACACAATTGCAAACTTAAATAATTCAAAATATTTTACTACAGTCGACTTAACTTCAGGATTCCACCAAATAAGGTTGAGAAAAGCAGACATACAAAAAACAGCATTCTCAACTTTAAATGGAAAGTACGAGTTCACAAGGCTACCCTTTGGCCTAAAGAACGCCCCGGCAATTTTTCAACGAATGATCGATGATGTACTTAAAGAATTCATAGGAAAAATCTGTTACGTGTACATCGATGACATCATCATCTTTGGAGGGGAAACCGAAGATGAACATCTAAATAATATGAAAAAAGTTTTCTTAAAATTGCAATTGAATTTGAACAAAACAGAATTTCTGAAACAAGAAACCGAGTTTTTAGGATACATCATAACTCGTGAAGGTATAAAACCAAACCCGGCTAAAGTTGCAGCTATAAAAAATATGAAAGAACCAGAGAATTTGAAGGAACTAAAAGGACTTTTAGGACTAACATCATATTATAGACGTTTCATTAAGGACTTTGCGAAAATAGCGAAGCCACTTACCAACTTGACAAGAGGAGAAAATGCCCAAATATGGATCAAAACAAGTCAACATTCTGACAGACCACCAACCACTAACATTTGCTCTGGGAAGCAAGAACAACAATGCGAAACTAAAACGCTGGAAAGCAAGATTGGAGGAGTACAATTACAAATTACTATACAAACCAGGATGCACCAATAAAGTGGCAGACGCTCTATCAAGGCTACCAACAGAAATCAATTCCTTATCATCTTCAACAGAAACAGCAAGCGAAACTATTCACAGCGCAGATGAAGATAACACGAATCTCATTCCACATGTTGAAACACCATTGAACGTATTTCGAAATCAATTAATTATCAAAGAAGGTAAAGATTGCGAAGGTTTCGAAACGCCCCATCCAACATACCATCGGCATTACATCAACATACCAAACATAAATGAAGAAAGTCTAATCAAAACCTTAAAAGAAAAATTACATCCGAACATAGTAAACGGCATAAAGATTCCAGAGAACTTCATCCAAATACTGCAGGATGTGTACAAGGAACATTTTGCAAATTATAAGATCAGAATAACCCAAAGACTAGTACAAGATATTTGTAAAGGAGAGAATATTTTTTCAATTATCAAGGAAACTCACAAAAGAGCGCACAGAAACCACCGGGAAAACAAAGAACAAATTCTCGAAAAATATTATTTCCCAAGAATGACGTCACTAATCAAAAAGTTCACCAAATCTTGTGAAGAATGCAATATTAACAAGTACGACAGACATCCTAACAAACCTCAACTACAACCTACACCAATACCAGTATATCCAACAGAAATAATTCATATAGACATTATCGAAATACAGAACGAGAAATTTATTAGTTGCATAGACAAATTTTCAAAATTTTTAAAGTTATTCCACATAAAAGATAAATCCGTACTTCATATTAGGGAAAAACTTATCAAAATTATTCACTACTTCACAACACCAAGAATGATAGTAATGGACAACGGAGCCAGTTTTATAAGCCCAATCGTAACAGATTATATCAAAACAATTGGAATAGAATTATACTTCACACCACCCCAAAAGAGCGAGGTAAATGGAGCAGTAGAAAGAGCACATTCAACAGTCATCGAAATTATCAGATGTTTAAAAAACGAAAACAAGGACCTTACCACGAAGGAACTAGTGAACATAGCAGTGGACAGATACAATAATACATATCACGACCATATAACAATAGCGGCGTAAAAAGGGAAAATTCAACAGAAGACCCCCAACGCAAACACCAACGTATATTCAACCTGGAAACACATAGTGACGAAATAACATATGAAGACTACTCAGCATATGGAGATTACCAGAATCACGAAGATTACGAAGAGGAAGAAAACAATTCAATAAATGATGAGGAAAATGGTGAACTAAATTTTATGATGGGAGCCTTTCAAGCATACCATACCTAGAATACACAACACCAGATGGCAAAACTCTCAAACTATTGATTGACACAGGAGCGAACAATAAATTTCGTAAAAGAAGAACATGCGAAAAAAAATATACCAACTAACAGACCTCTTAAAATAAATTCTGCAGGTGGTAGTATAACAATTGATAAAAAAATAACTGGAAAAATTTTCAAAAGTATAGGGATAAATACAGAAATAGACTTCTTTGTCCTACCAGGACTAACATCCTTTGACGGTATTATAGGGGACGATACACTAAAACAATTAGGACCTTTAATAGATCGGAAAAATAATCTCATGATAATACCACCAAACATAAAAATACCACTAAAGGAAAAACAATCAGCTCAAGTTAATAACATAAAAATAAGGGATGAACATTTACTATATGCGACAAAAAAAAGGTAAAAAAACTGGTCAATAATTTCGAAAAACTATTTGGACCTATAGTTGACAAGGAAACTATCGAAACCAGTGTGGAAGCAGAAATTAAAACAACCACAAGTGAACCAGTGTATGTCAAAACATACCCATACCCAGTGGCTATGAGATCAGAAGTAGACAACCAAATAAAAAAACTTCTAGAAGACGGCATTATTAGACCCTCAAAGAGCACGTATAATGCACCAATTTGGATAGTGGAGAAAAAAATGGATGCATCAGGAATAAAAAAATACAGGATGGTAGTAGATTTCAAAAAACTAAATTCTATAACAGTATCAGACACCTATCCTATTCCGGACATTGCAAACACAATTGCAAACTTAAATAATTCAAAATATTTTACTACAGTCGACTTAACTTCAGGATTCCACCAAATAAGGTTGAGAAAAGCAGACATACAAAAAACAGCATTCTCAACTTTAAATGGAAAGTACGAGTTCACAAGGCTACCCTTTGGCCTAAAGAACGCCCCGGCAATTTTTCAACGAATGATCGATGATGTACTTAAAGAATTCATAGGAAAAATCTGTAACGTGTACATCGATGACATCATCATCTTTGGAGGGGAAACCGAAGATGAACATCTAAATAATATGAAAAAAGTTTTCTTAAAATTGCAATTGAATTTGAACAAAACAGAATTTCTGAAACAAGAAACCGAGTTTTTAGGATACATCATAACTCGTGAAGGTATAAAACCAAACCCGGCTAAAGTTGCAGCTATAAAAAATATGAAAGAACCAGAGAATTTGAAGGAACTAAAAGGACTTTTAGGACTAACATCATATTATAGACGTTTCATTAAGGACTTTGCGAAAATAGCGAAGCCACTTACCAACTTGACAAGAGGAGAAAATGCCCAAATATGGATCAAAACAAGTCAACATTCTGACAGACCACCAACCACTAACATTTGCTCTGGGAAGCAAGAACAACAATGCGAAACTAAAACGCTGGAAAGCAAGATTGGAGGAGTACAATTACAAATTACTATACAAACCAGGATGCACCAATAAAGTGGCAGACGCTCTATCAAGGCTACCAACAGAAATCAATTCCTTATCATCTTCAACAGAAACAGCAAGCGAAACTATTCACAGCGCAGATGAAGATAACACGAATCTCATTCCACATGTTGAAACACCATTGAACGTATTTCGAAATCAATTAATTATCAAAGAAGGTAAAGATTGCGAAGGTTTCGAAACGCCCCATCCAACATACCATCGGCATTACATCAACATACCAAACATAAATGAAGAAAGTCTAATCAAAACCTTAAAAGAAAAATTACATCCGAACATAGTAAACGGCATAAAGATTCCAGAGAACTTCATCCAAATACTGCAGGATGTGTACAAGGAACATTTTGCAAATTATAAGATCAGAATAACCCAAAGACTAGTACAAGATATTTGTAAAGGAGAGAATATTTTTTCAATTATCAAGGAAACTCACAAAAGAGCGCACAGAAACCACCGGGAAAACAAAGAACAAATTCTCGAAAAATATTATTTCCCAAGAATGACGTCACTAATCAAAAAGTTCACCAAATCTTGTGAAGAATGCAATATTAACAAGTACGACAGACATCCTAACAAACCTCAACTACAACCTACACCAATACCAGTATATCCAACAGAAATAATTCATATAGACATTATCGAAATACAGAACGAGAAATTTATTAGTTGCATAGACAAATTTTCAAAATTTTTAAAGTTATTCCACATAAAAGATAAATCCGTACTTCATATTAGGGAAAAACTTATCAAAATTATTCACTACTTCACAACAACAAGAATGATAGTAATGGACAACGGAGCCAGTTTTATAAGCCCAATCGTAACAGATTATATCAAAACAATTGGAATAGAATTATACTTCACACCACCCCAAAAGAGCGAGGTAAATGGAGCAGTAGAAAGAGCACATTCAACAGTCATCGAAATTATCAGATGTTTAAAAAACGAAAACAAGGACCTTACCACGAAGGAACTAGTGAACATAGCAGTGGACAGATACAATAATACATATCACTCTGTGACGCAAAAAAAACCCAGTGATATTTTTTTTGGAAGAGTAGGACGCATTAACTACCAAAATTTACGCAATTTCAAAGAAAAAATAAACGAAGACCTTATAGAACGTATCAGAAAAAATCAAAAAAAAAAATTATCAGGGAAAAAAACAAAAGAAATCAACCAAAAACATATAAAACAGGAGAAACCGTTTTTGCAGCAAACAAACAAATTCAAGGAAAAACAAAACCTAAATTCAGTAAAGAAACCGTAGCAAATAACAATAAAGTCACAATTACCAGTACTTCAGGACGAAGAATTCATAAATCACAGCTAAAAAATATTAACTAATAAAAAATCTTAACTCTTTCAGCCTCAATTTTAGATTATGGACGATATCACACTCATTCGACTTATACACATATAGCACTCCACTAATAGCAATTAAAGAAGGACGAGGAAAGCTACTAAATGGGAACCTAAAGTTGGCTCATCTTATAAATTTAGCCGAATACAAAAAAATTATGGACACATTAGAACCAATGTTAACAGCAATACATGATAAAAGCAGTTTCAAATCTCAGATAACTCATCAGTTCAACCAAACACTTGAACTTATATCAGAACTACAAGGTCATTCAAATAGAGCTTCCCGTTCAATCAACTGGATTGGAACCGGATGGAAGTGGATAGCAAGATCACCTGACGCCACAGATTGGGATAAAATTGTCGAAAGTCAAAACCAAATAATAGAAAACAATAATGAACAGTACAAGGTCAACAAAATTTTAACAAAAAATGCTGAACAAATTTTGAAGGACTTCAACAAAATCGTTAAACACTTAAACAATAATTCGGAATCAATCACAGAACAAACATTATTTAACAAACTTACCATATTGAAGATAGAAATAAAAGAGGTCGTAAGAGCAGCACAATTAGCAAAAAGAGGAATCATCAATACAAATCTCTTAAGCAAAAACGAAATTAATCAGCTAATAACGGAATTAGAAACGTTACCCTATGCAAATGAAATAGAAGCCATAGAATACGCCACTCCAACTATGATGGTAAAAAATTTTACAATCCTTTATATAATATTTATTCCAAAAACAGGTGAAGATGATTACAATCATGTCATCATAAGACCATCTATAAAAGAAAACAAGCAGATCCACTTGGAACACAATGAACTTCTGACAAATCATGAACAAACATTTGGAATCACAGAGAAATGCAATCTCTTTGGGGAAACAATTATATGTAAGAGAAATCAAGTGAAGCAAATAGGAAAAAACCATTGTATCGCCCAACTAATGAAAGGTCTTAACGCAAGCTGTGAATACCAAATAAACGAAGAAGAAGTCGTTGAAGCCATAAATGAAAACACCATATTTCTAACAAACTTTAACGGGACAATAAAAGATAGCACCTTCAGTAAACATCTTAAGGGCACCTTTTTGATTCAATTCAAAAACGAAATGATTCAGATAAAAAACAGGACCAATAAAGAAACAAGAACTTCCCACATATTGCCACCAGTTTTACAATCCAACATAACCAAAACTGGAACAAAGCTCGATCTAAAATACCTTTTTAGTCTATATAAAAATAATTTTGAAAAATTGGAAAAATTATCTTTCAACAACGAAACAACTCCTTACATAAATGTTACAATTATCACGGGAATAATCATCATTCTGGTACTAGCAACATTTATCAAATTTAGCAAAAATAAACAAAAACTACAGATAACACCTGAGGTACCAAAGCAAAAACCAGAGGAACATCCACAATTGCAGTCCATTCAAATTAACTTAGATCCACGGGTCGCGGATCTTTAAAGGTGAAGAGTTATCACAGTCTCATATTACAGCTAACAGTAAAATAACAGTTAACATATCAAATTACAACACACGCATTTCTAATTCATATTCAAGTTCAAACATGTTTCACACCAAAAATGTTGAAAACAACAAAATTTACATGGGAATAAAACCAAATCAATTTTTTAAGCTAACTTTGTTCAAATAAACTTTTTTTTAAAAGAATTAAAATTTCTTTTCGTTAACTTCAATAATAGTATTATTGTTGTTATTATTACAAGATTCATTCTCATTACTAATATTTTCATTTTTAAAACCCTCAGCATTATTATCATTATTGGCAAATTTATCATGAATTAATTTGTTTGTATTAATGTTATTACCTTTTTTATCATTCGTTAAAATTTTATTTTATTTTGGACCAACATTTAGGAACATAAGTGAGTATACTAAAATGTCTTTTCACATAATTTGTTTTACATATATTAGCTTTTTTATTATACCCTACACCTATAGGAGTAAAAGGGTAAAGGGGTATATTAACTTTGGTATGATGTTTGTAACCACCTAAAGGAAGCGAGCTAGATATGGAAAAGTGTATATATTTGTAGCGTGACCTCCTAAGTCGATATAGCCATGTCCGTCCGTCCATCTGTCCGTAGGCACGATAACTCAAAAAATAATGGAGCTATCTTTATGAAAATTTAACTGTAGGTTACTAGGACTGAAAGTACGGTGAGGATTGCGAAATCGGCCCATGGGTTCGGACTCTGGATCTTTTAATCGGTCCAAGGGCTAACGAACATATATAAAAAATCACGATAACTCAACAACTAATGACCTTATCTTCATCAAATTTGTGCTGTAGGTTACTAGTAATGAGACTAATGCGGGGATTGCGTACGATCGAGATTGGACCATGGATTCGGAACCTAGTAGAACCGAGTAGTGGGTCGGGGACCAACCACACATTCTGAAGACCTTAAAGCATATCTTTAAAATTAATAAAGATAGCAACTTGAAAACATGTAGAAGCTTCATATTTGGCACAAGGTTGTTCTTTCCCATTTCTTGTATGTCCCCACCACTCATATAGATCCCCCTAATTTGGGATCTATTGGAGTGGTGGTTCAGTACCCCTCTTAGACCCCCCAAGGTTTAAAAGCTTATCATCGAAATTAATGAAAATAGTAACTTAAATTAAGATAGAACGTTCCAATTGTGTATAATAGTTAACTAGTATTGAAAGTATGACGAGGACTTCATTTGGGCAAAATCGTACCATGGTTTCGGGTTCTGGAACCTTTGTAAAGTTCAAGGGCTAAAGAACATATATCTTAAAAACAAAATAACTCAAAAAATAATGCCACTATTTTGATGAAATTTAAACTCGAGGTTACTAGAAATGAAAGTACCATGGGAATTGGTTCTGGTCGAGTTCGGACAATGAGTTCGGATTCTAGAAGCTTTTGACCGATCTGAGGCCAAACGTGCATAATTACAAAGCCAAAGAATATATTTCCTATTTCCTATGTGTCCACGAAATTTAGACTTAATTGTAGTAGTGGTTCAGGTGCCTCCTAAGAAATCCCTAAATTAAAAAGCTTATTTTCGAAATTCATGAAGATAGAAACTTTAAATTTGATACACAAGGGTTCTTTCCTATTTCCGTTTTTGTTTAACACTTTTATATTTTTAAAAGGCTAAGAATTTTACCATTAAACATATTTAGTATAATATTTTATAAATTAAAAACCATAGGTGATATATAATTAAGCCATCGTGTACAATACTTAAGCTATATTCAAAGGTACTTGCTGCATTTATGTAAAATTTATTGTTATATATAAATGAAATATATGAAAAGTTCTAAATTTGTAATTATAATTTATTGCGTATTTTGCGTTTATAAGCTGTTCTAATAGGTACATAAGCTATCAATTTAAAATAATTGCAATTTTGAAAAATTTTAATTATTAAATATATTATGCTAGGATTAGCTTTTTATCACAAAATTTAATAATTCAAATTTTTTCACTTTAGTAATTGAATTTAAATAAATAAATATTTTCATTTATTTCAAGTTTTTTTGTTTTATAATATTTTTAAATAGATAAATTAATAAGAATTTGTAAATAAATTAGAAAAGTAATTAGAAAATATTTTTAGTATTATAAAGTTAATTAGGTTAGCAACGTCTTACGATCAAACTAATAACAGCTTTTATGGTTTTAAAATGACTTATGGACTTCCCATTTAATTTGAGCCAAATAGATGCAGGGTATTTCTAAGTCGGTTGCACCGACTGACTGTTTTTTACTTGTTTTTATTCATAACTCTAGTTTTTAGCACATTTTCAAAACATTTTGTAAAAATCTGCCTATATAGTTTCACTCTGTCCGTCCATCCGTCCGTCTGTCCATCTGTCCGTCTGTCCGTCTGTTTGTCTGTCCGTATGTTTACAAAAACTTTTACATCGTTTCAAATGGAGGAAAGAAATTTTAACCAAAAATTATTTCATTGAAGATCTTTTTTCTTTAGCACACCCCCCCCCCCCCCCCCCTATACAGAGTTATAGCCCACCAAAATTGGTAAAAACCCTATTTATAATTTGTTTTAACAAGAGTTCTGTTTAGTGTATTTTCAATCTGATTTATCTGGTTGAAAATAGCTGTTTTTATAAACTTTTTAAATTATTAATAGCCAAACGTTTAGGGTTGCCATACGGTACTAAAATTTACCATTATGAAAAACTCAATTTTTGCAAAATATTTGGCCCCACAATATCTTTTAAACGGTTCATAGTAGCGTTTTGAAATTTAAAGAGAAGTTAGACCTTCAGAAATTGGTGGGAATCGGTTGAAAAAATTTTTTTGTCACGTCCTCAGTGAAGTTTTGCTATTTTAAACACCTGTACCATGAATACCTGTTCAAAGTTTTTTTTTACAGATGTACAAAATTTGAAGCTTTAGCGTTAAAATCTAAACATACGTTAAAGATTTTTCTTAAATTTGAAAGGGTTTCTTTAAATTGAAGAATTGTCTCATAGTTTTAACCATTTTTGCTTAGATATAAAATTCTAGGTAAAATACCAAATTTTGGTGAAGTTCACAATTGATTTCATTGAACCTAAAAAAATTAAAAGGTGGGGACAGGAGGGGTCGGCAGATCCATCGTAAGTTTGCTAAGCAAAAATTTGGGAACCTTCCCCATTGAAGAGCTACTAGGTCTTCAAAATTAAAAATTTTAAGTTTTTATAACTAGAGAGAGATAACACAACAACAAACAATAGAAAGAGTGCATGTATATTGTTACGTAAGCAAAATGCATTCATCTATTTAAACAGTCAATTTATAAACTGTACTTTTAAATTTTAATCGCATTCCTTAAAATGCATAACTGTACTTTAACTATCAAATTTCGTAAACGCTAATTTACGAAAATAACAAAACAAAAAACCAAACTTGATTATAATCGTATGATTCTAATCAAGTTAAATATTGTCATGTATTAGAATTTTGCTTGTGTAGTATTTTATCCATTCAAACATAAAACAAATTGAATTATAAAATAATTTGTATTAAAAATCAGTCTGTAAGAACAACTCAAATAAACCACATAAAACTGGCGCAGTCGGTGAAATGAAAAAAAACTAACTAATTGTAAAAGATTACAATTAGAATAAAACAAAATTATAAAAATTATAAATAAAATAAAAAAAAAAAATAATAGAAAAAATAATAATTAAAACAAAAAAATAAAAAAAAAAATCTGGTCATTACCAACAACAATTGGATCTCCCGCAGCAAAAGCATTCATAACAAATAATCCATCTGTGTCAGCATCCACCAATTTCCGATAATATTTTGATCATCATCATCATCATCAACAGCAACATCAGCAACAACAGCAATATCATTTGCAGCAACAAAGACAACATTTACAACAACAATTTCAACAAACCACAAATACAACAAATAGCTAGTTAATTGGTTCACAGGGACAAGAAACAGCAACATTGGTAACAACAACATTGGTAGCAGTTACATTTGTAATAACATTTACCAAACAAAAGTTAAGTAATATTTTAAAATTTTTACTATTAAAATTTGCAAATAAAAGGAAAATAAAAACCCTCAAACCTTATTATTATAAAAAAAAAAAAAGAAACAAATTAAAATGTTAATTCTCTTCTAATTAAATTAATAAAATTTTTTTATTTATTTCTATAAAAAAAAAATTATTTCAAATTTTAAACCTTATTATTATAAAAGTGTAAATGTTTTATCCCAATAATATTTCAAATAGAGGAAATAAATATTATTAAAATTCGTGTCTTAAATAAACTTCAAAAAAAAAAATATTATAAATAAGATCTCTTTTTTTAAAATATTTCTAAGTAAATTACAATTACAAAAAATAAAAGTAAATCGTTCTATATTGAATTTTATGATTTGAATTCAATTATAATTCTTTTTATAATTTGAGTTCAATCTTTTAAATTTTTTAACTCTAGTTCAATTAAAGTTTAATTGTGAATTCTTTCTACAATTGTTGAATTTTAATTCAATTTAAATCTATCCTACTACTAAACAGGATATTAAACTTACTTTAATTTAATTATAATTTATAAGTCTTCATTAATTTTTTATTATATTTCGCTATTACTAACGTCTTCTTTTGACAATTTTACAATTTTAATTTTGTTACATGTATTATTTTCGAATACAGTTATTTTTCCTTTTTGGTTCATCAAGGAAACGAATTGTGAATCTTTCATAATTTTGTTTTAGTTACAGTTTATAGGTTCAAGTATATCCTTAACTTCTACGTAAATACTTTGAATTATTTTGAACAAAATCGTTAAATAAAAAATAATAAGGCTCTTTATTTTATTTAGCTATTATTAGAATAAATTGCATTGAATAAAAATTTCTTTGCTTTACTACTATTTTATTTTATTAAACCTAAACAATTTTAAAATGTCTAACGCCAATGAAAGCGAAATTCCTAACTTCAACCTAATTGTGAAGTACATCGCCCAATTGCCACCTTTTTCTGGCGATCAACGCGACTTAACTAATTTTATACAAAGGATAGAATCCTTTATCCCACTTATAGAAGATCTAGTATAAAAAACTTCTTTTCGGACATATCCAAGATAAAATAATAGGAAAAGCTAAACAAATCTTACTTTCTCACGGGCCAGTCGAAACATAAACGGAATTAAAATCAATACTAATAAAAAACCATGGAGACACCGTCCCAGTTTCACGTCTTGTAGACAACCTAATATTAGTTAGGTGTACGTCCACAATAAAAAATTTCTATGATGAAATTAACTTTAAACTAACACGTATCAACAACGCGTATTTGCTCCAAGGGGGAGACAATAAAGAAAAAATAGAAGCAAATAAAAGAATTGCTCTAAACACATTTAAAGATAATTTACACGAACCAGTCAGAGGAATTATTGTTAATAGAAACCCTACAACGCTATTTGACGCTTACGAGATTATAGCACAAAATGACTACTTATACTTTAAAGGTATTCAAAATAAAAATAATTATCCGAATAATAATAATGGAAATAAACAAAAAAAATTTAATAATTTTCTAGGGAAAAATTACAACCCTAATAATAATCAACAGCAAACCAATTTTAAAAATTCAAATTTCTCTACAATTAACCATCGCAACAATGGTTTCAATAAACGAAACTCATACAATTTGAACAATCAACAACAAACCAATTTCAAGAATTCAAATCTGCCTACAAATAATTATCACAATAATGGTTTTAACAAACGAAACTCACAACAAATTCATCATAATTATTATACCCGTGCATATATATATGAACATCGGGTATATTAGATTTGCTCCTCCGTTTGTAACGCATCGATCTAGACGAGCTAGATATAGTGTCAAGGGTACGTATCGGCTCAGAATCGAAAAATTAGTCGATCTAGCTATGTGTGTCTGTCCGTCCGTCCGTCCGTCCGTCCGTGTGTCATCACGATAACTCAAAAACTAAAAGGGCTAGAGTCTTGAAATTCACACAAAGTCATTTTTAGACAATTTCTAGCTTCCCTATTGTTTTTGGTTAAAATCGGACCAAGGCTTCGGGGAGCTGCCATACAACTTTTTTGCACCAATATGAATTTCTTCAAAACTATTTATACTACGGGGATGAAAATTACACACGGTTAGTTTTATATTGACTCCGGCACTTATATGAAGTTTCAAAATGTTAGGGCCCCATTTTCGGGGGGCTGCCATACAACTTCCTTGCACCAATATGAATTTCTTCAAAACTAATTATACTACGCGGATGAAAATTACACACGGTTAGTTATATAATGAATCGAGCACTTATATGAAGTTTCAAAATGTTAGGGCCCCATTTATGGGGGGCTGCCATACAACTTCTTTGCACCAATATGAATTTCTTCAAAACTAATTATACTACGAGGCTGAAAACTACACACGGTTAGTTATATAATGAATCGAGCACTTATATGAAGTTTCAAAATGTTAGGGCCCCATTTTCGGAGGGCTGCCATACAAAGTTTTCGATTCAATAACTGTGAATCTAATAAAGCTACAAGGTTAAAATTAAAATTGGGCAGGTAAATTAATAGGGCAAGTTACTTGGCAAAGTTGGACATCACTCGGACCATCGGACTTTTAGGGTGGGCCAATTTTTTTTTTTTGTTTTTTTTTTCTTTGTTGTTTTTTTTTTTTTTAATTTTTTTTTTTTTTTATTTTTTTTTTTTTTTTTTTAAGCTTAAGTTATGGGACAATGAATGAAAACTTTTTTTTTTTTTTTTGTGATTTTTTTTTTTTTTTTGTTAATTTTTTTTTTTTTTTTTTAAGCTAAAGTTATGGGACAATGAATGAAAATTTTGTTTTTTGTTTTGTGACTTTTTTTTTTTTTTTGTTAATTTTTTTTTTTTTTTTTACGTCAAAATTATGGGGTAATGAGTTAAATGTATAAGAGAAGTAAATTACGGTTTATTTTATACACCATAGTGGGTATGCACGGGTATCTAAAAGTTGACAAGAGCAACTATAATCTTCCTCGTTCAAATCAGAATAGGTATAATAATTATGATTCTCAATCAATTAATCGTCCATCTAACATACAACCTTCTAGGTTTAATAGAACAAATAACTATTCAAACAATTATAACCGAAATCTAAATCTAGAACCAATGGACATCTCTATGAACTCAAATAATGAGACAAATACTGACTCAACTAATTTTCGCGTCAACGCCTCAAACAACTACCCTATATGATAATTAAACAAAAAAAATCGACTACTTAGATTCATTATCGATACCGGTGCAGAGTATAGTATCATTAATACCAACCTCTGTAATCCTAAATGGAAAACCGTAATTTAACCTGTCCCACTTACGGCTTTCAATAGGAAACTTTCTTTAAATATTAGATGTAGGTTCCCTCTCTTTCAAATCTTTAATGAACCTAACTTCTTCGTTGATTTCCTGGAATTTCCGTTCCATAACTATTTTGATGGCCTAATAGGTAATAACATTTTGTCCACACTAAACATTAACATTGACTATAAAGAAAGGTTACTTACAACACAAAAAGCATCTATCCCGTTCTTCCTAAATTATGAAGAAGAACAGTACTACGAAAACAAATATGTTGATGATTCTATTAATGTTTTCAGTTTTAACCAGTGTGATTCTGATAACGGACTTAACTTTAATTTTCCATCTCACCTAAATAACAAAAATATTGCACAAATTAAATCGCTCTTAAATTATTTTAAGTATATTTTTCATCAAGAGAATGAAAAACTTAATTTTACAAGTGCAATTAAACATAGAATAATAACAAAAAACGATATACCAGTTTATTCGAAAGGATACCGTTATCCTGAAATCCATAGAGACGAGGTCGATCGTCAAATTAAAGAAATGTTACATCAAGGTATAATCGTTAATAGCATGTCACCATACAACGCACCTATTTGGATTGTTCCTAAGAAAATGGACAATTCTAACAAACAAAAGTGGAGAATTGTTATTGATTATCGTCGACTTAATGATAACACAGTCGATGACAAATTTCCAATACCCAACATCGAGGATCTTTTTGGGAAATTGGGAAATTGTCGCTATTTCAGCACGTTAGATCTGGCGAAAGGGTTTCATCAGATTGAAGTCCATCCAGATGATCGATGCAAAACAGCATTCTCAACTAGAAGTGGCCATTATGAGTTCACTCGTATGCCCTTCGGCTTAAAAAACTCACCCTCCACCTTTCAAAGATTAATGAACCATGTATTAAGCGAATTTATCAATAAAATATGCGTTGTCTACTTGGATGACATCCTAATCTTCTCGTCATCATTCGAAGAACACTTAGTTTCAATTAAAAAAATCTAAACCAAATTGCGCGAAGCAAACTTAACGATTCAAATAGACAAATGTAATTTTGCTCAACTGTCTACTAACTTCTTGGGTCATGTAATCACCCAAGGAGGTATAAAACCTGATCCATCAAAAATCAGCGCTATTCAAAATATTCCTCTTCCATCTTCACAAAAAGAGATAAAATCTTTTCTAGGATTAACCGGCTATTACCGGAAATTTGTAAAGGATTACTCCAAAGTAGCTTATTCGTTAATACGTTATTTAAAAAAAAAATCTAAAATTAGTAAAAATGACAAAGAATACATCGAGGCTTTTAAAAAACTAAAAACTCTATTAACAACAGAACCCATTCTAAAAAACCCAGACTTTTCTAAACATTTTACACTAACCACGGACGCGTCTAACTTCGCTTTAGGCGCCGTACTAAACCAAAATAACCACCCGATAGCCTATGCCTCGAGAACACTGAACAACCATGAAATAAGATACTCGACGATAGAGAAGGAACTTCTCGCTATCGTTTGGGCTACCAAACATTTTCATACTTACCTTTACGGTAGAAATTTTACTGTTCAATGTGATCATAAACCTTTGGTATGGCTTAACAATCTTAAAGAACCAAACATGAAACTACAAAGGTGGAAGATCAAATTAAACGAATATAAATTTACAATAAACTATCTTAAAGGGAAAGACAATAAAATCGCTGATGGTTTAAGTCGACTCCCTTGCACAAATGAAAACTCTTGCGACAAAAGCGAATCAATAATCGAGCCCTCAATTTTACAATTTTTAAACGAAGTAGAGACACATAGTGCACCAAACATTGACAATAATGATGAAATTATGACCACTAACGTTACGATGCACTCTACAACGAACAATGATAATGATGATGAAATCATGTCTACTGCAGCTACAGTACATAGCGCAAATGAAGATGGCCTATATCATATTAAAATAACAGAAAAACCTGTTAACTTATTCAAAAATCAAATTCACCTCATCTTAAGTAATAACGAAAAATTCACCACGAAAATTATAAATAAAAAATGTCAAAATCTTCTCTATGTTACTAAAGATACTAACCTATTAGAAAAGATGAAACGCTGTCTACCCGAAAAAGGATTAGTATGTGTATACAGCGATAACATTGATATCTATCTCAACTTTCAAAACCTCTATCTTAAATTCTTTGCTAATAATCAACGTCTAAAAATATTAAAATCTAACAAAAAACTACAAGATATAACGGATAAAAATAAAATTCTTGAAATAATAAAAGCTGAACACCTTCGCAATAACCACCGCGGTATATCGGGAATTTTTTCCGAACTTAAGGAAATGTACCATTACCCTAAACTGCAATTACAAATACAAAAATTCATAAACAATTGTGAAGTAGACAAGTAACTAATAAAATTAACCACCAAGTAATTATTAACAAAAATTTTGAGAAAAATATCCACTCAATAGCCGAACACGTGAACAACCAGCAACTGGAAATTACTCAATACCTAACAAAAATCGAAAACCAAACTAACAACTTTATTGCAAAAATATAGCAAACTCCTTTCACACTACAACTTTTGGCACAAATGACCTCAATTAATAATCATTTACAACAAATTAAAGATATTATCTTGCTAAGTCGTCTGGTAGTTCATGCTCACGACATACTTACAGACGACGAAATTCAAAAATACAACCTAACTATCGAAGAGATGCCGTACATAAAAAGTACTATTTTATTTAAGGACGGCCTTATAATAATCGTCCTATTCCTTCCAAACTTCACTATCGAAACCTATTTTAAAGCTTTAGTCATACCATTCCCGAACGATAAACATGTGCAATTAGACACACCTATAATAAATATTATTTTAAAAGATAAGGAAATATTTGAACAAAATAATAAAAAGGAACTGTTAAAGAAAATCTTACAATATCCAAATAATGATTGTATAAAAAACTTACTAAAAGGAAACAGTACATGTAACTATAAAATAAATGAAATAGAATCTCTAGAAAAAATTAACGACGAATTAATTGTAACTTTAAACTTAGAAAGAACAAAAATTGTACAAAACTGTATTAACCAAGAAATAATTATTAAAGAAAATAATTTAATTAAATTTAGCAATTGTAATTTGAATATTAAAAACAATGAATTTTCTAATAAAATTGTAAAATTTAAAGATTTACCTATTATACCAATTGTAAATGTATTAAATATAACAAAAACTATAAATAACTTTACTCTTAAGCAAATTCATGTAAACCAAATTGAAAACTTAAAAGCTATTGAATACTTAGAATATAAATCTAAGGTTAATTTTTATACTTTACTAACGGTTAAAATCCTATTTGTAATAGTAATTGTAATTATGATAATAAGCTACTGTTATAAAAAAACAAAGTTAAATGAAAATATTAAAATAAGTATAAATCAATCAGATGTAAAACCAAAGGAACTTGAAACAAGTCCTTTTTAAATTTTAAATTTTGGAGACCAAAATCTCTTGGAGATGGAGGTGTTACGTAAGCAAAATACATTCATCTATTTAAACAGTCAATTTATAAACTGTACTTTTAAATTTTAATCGCATTCCTTAAAATGCATAAGTGTACTTTAACTATCAAATTTCGTAAACGCTAATTTACGAAAATAACAAAACAAAAAACCAAACTTGATTATAATCGTATGATTCTAATCAAGTTAAATATTGTCATGTATTAGAATTTTGCTTGCGTAGTATTTTATCCATTCAAACATAAAACAAACTGAATTTAAAATAATTTGTATTAAAAGTCAGTCTGTAAGAACAACTCAAATAAACCACATAAAACTATATAAATATTTAGGAGTTCACATCGATGAAGACCTTACTTGGCATTCTCAAACAATCAAAGTCATCAGTAAACTGAGAAAAACGGCTGGTGTCCTCAAAAAAATCAACAAACGAATTAAATAAAGCAAAAATGCAAGTGTATTACCGTATTTTTCATAGTGTTCTGTCATATGCATTCGGAATATGGGGCAACACGTTTGCGAAAAATTTAGAAACAATACAAAAAATACAAAACGAGGCCATCAAAAATTTTTTTTGTTTAAATTATATCAACTAATCACATCCACAAGGAGTAAAAAATATTAAAAATTATGGATCTTACAAGTATGAACCAATCCTTTAATACCCATAATATTATTAATAAAAAATAAAGTCTAACGCGAAGCTTACTACAAATAATGAAATTCATCAATATGGTACAAGATATGCAAAATATCTACGTTTCGACGCAGGCCTTAACTTAAATGGTCTAGAACCGATATTGAACTCAGGTATAAGAGCATACAACAATTTATAAATTGAATTAAGAGACATCAATAATTTGACAACAAATCAAGTCAAAAGACATATCAAAAATTCTATCAAATTATATTTAAATTCATATTCGTAACTAAAAAGTATTTATTGTTCTTGTTTGTTTCCTTTTTCAGTATTTTGTTTTTTTTTTCTTTATATCTTTATTCTAATTGTAAATGTTATACTGTTACTGTTATACTTATTGTAAATTATGCTGTGTTACAACTTTGCCATGTGTCATATTTTTGTTTAGTATAAATCAAATAATTTTTTTTTTAATATACTCTAGACGAGCAAGCTCTTTGAGATATAATAAATAAATAAATAAGTTCACTAGCTTAGGTTCCAGATGGCACTTCAAACAAGTTTCAACAATCCTACAGTCCACTGATTTGTGATTGAAGCCTTTACACTTAAAGCATCTTCGAATGTTTATAGCGTCAAATACTCTATATCTTTTCCATCCTATACATACTTTTTCATTAGATAATATTTTAGGGAATGACTCCTTGTCAACTTCAATAATTGTGTTGAACATTTCCCTATCATATTTTTTACTGAATACGTTTTTAGCACCTTAATTTCACTTATTTTTAGGAAGGCAATTTGTTTTTTTAGCTTTTCAATATTTTCTGTATCACTATATTTATCATTAACATGAACAATTTCAACTTTTGGTTTCATTTCTACGGTTATTTTTATTTCATAAGTCTCATTTAATTTTTTTTCTAACTCATTTTTAATTTTTCACGATCGTCTTTTGTATCAGTTTCTACAAAAAATATGCCATTCATTATTTTCCTTACAGTTTGATTTTACAAGCAAATGTAATTCTTTTTAGCACATTCTCAAAAAATTTTGTAAAAATGTGCCTTTATAGACTCTGTTCGTCCGTAAGTTTAAAAAACTTTTACACCGTTTGAAATAGAGTAAAGAAATTTTAACCAAGGTTTTTCTTAATTTTGAAGGATGACGAAGCAACAGCCTTTGAAAATTCCAAAAAAAACTGTATATTTAAACTAGTATAACAAGAGTTTTGTTAAATGTGTTTTCAATCTAAAAACGGTATATGAGAGCTGCTTTTATGGGCTTCACAAAAATAAAAGACTAAAAGTTATAGGATAGCCATATGGTACTAAAATTTACCATTATACAAAACTCAATTTTTGCAAAGTTTTTGGCCCCACATATCTTGCAAACGGTTCAAGCTAGGGTCTTGAAATTTTGGCAGAAGTTAGACCTTCAGAAATTTGTGGGAATCGATTACACAAATTTTTTCGTCACGTCCTCTGTTTTCGAAAATTGAAATTTTGCTATTTTTAAATACCTGTACCTTGAAAACCTGCTCTAAATTTTTTTTACAGATATACAAAATTTGAAGCTTCAGCATTATATTTCAACAAAGGTTAAAGATTATTCTAAAATTTGGAAGAATTTCTTTAAATTGAAACAGTAACTTATTTACTAGTATTTGTTTTTCCCAAATTAAACGATAGCATTTAAGCTCCAACATTATATTTCGCACTTGTTAACCGGTTTTCTTGATTGCATTGGGATTATATTCTAAGTATAGAACTCACTATTAGTCATAATTAAAAAATTGATGAAATATGTTAATTATTATATTACTAGCAGATTTACCCGGCGTTGCCCGGGAGCGTGCAATTTGCAAAAAAGCTAGTTTCGGCCAATTTTTCGAAGTACTGCTTTGGTTAATAAGAAAGCCTCAAAAATATATTTGTGGAGTTCCGTTAACCCCAATAGCTTTTTATAGGTTTTTTGGTTACTTTGCTATAAATTAGAAATGGTTTAACCGATTGACTTCAAATTATGTATATGTGTTCCTCTTTAAGAATGGAGTTCACTCTATTAACAGACTCTCCAAAAATACCCTGTAAAATTGGACACAAATCGGAAACACAAAATTTTTTGGAAGCCCGCCAGGCCGGAATGGGTCAATTTATTTCAACCCAATTTATACAACTAATTCCGGTTGCTAAGAGGAACATTTGTGCAAAATTTCAAGTCCATCGGTCAAATTGTTTTGACTCGACATCCAAAAAACGAAAAAGCTTAAAACGGCTCTGGAGCCGCAAACTGTTGACTTAAAAAAATGTGACATAGCCTATGTCACCCCGCGGGCTCTCAGATAAATAAATGATAAAATACTCAGTGAGAAACCCTATTCTTCTTCTTCTTCTGCTATAGAGCTACAGTCCGTTGTCGAACCTTGGCCTCCTGAGTCATCCTCTTCCAGTTCACGCGATCTTGGGCAGCAGTTATGCAATTTTGCTCTTACAGCATTGATACAGCGTCTGATTCGACTGCATCAACCCATCGATTTCTCGGCTTTCCTACTGGTCTTTTTCTATCTATTTTCTCGTTCAATATTTTTTTTGGAATGCGGGAATCTGGCATGCGTTGTATGTGACCGGCCCACCTAAATCGTTCTAGCTTGATATATGTCACAACATCGCTGTCGGTGTATACATTGTATAGCTCTGCATTGCGTCGCATTATAAATTGGCCCGATAATTTTACGAAGTATTTTTCTTTCGAAACGTGAAAGTAGGTTTGCCGTCGCTTGGGTGATCGTCCACGTTTCACTGCCGTAGCATAACACCGGTCTGATAAGAGATTTGTACAGCTCAAGTTTACATTTTCTGCTGACTTCTCGAGATCTCATTATCTTCAACACAGAGTAGTATGCGTTGTTTTCCTTGCCTATCCTTCGGGTTACCTCTGATGTATCATCGTTTCCACTTCTTATTTCGGCCCCTAGATAGACAAAACCTTTTTTACTTCCACGTTGTCATCACCAAAAGTAATGTTTTGTTTCTCTCTCTGGTTACGTCTGGATACTACTAACATTTTCGTCTTATCGATGTTTATCCTCAGACCCAGTTCTATAGCTGTTTTCTCTAACTGGATATAGCATTCTCTGACACCTGCCTCTGATCTTCCTAGTAGATTTAAGTCGTCTGCGTATGCAGCTATCTGGGTGATTTTGAATAGCAACGTGGCATTCGGTTCAGATGGGATTTTCCTGACTATATGCTCCAGGGCAAGATTGAAAAGCATAGGCGCGAGTCCATCCCCCTGTTTCAGTTCCTGTTTGATGTTGAAGGGTTCTGTGAGGTCCCCTTGGATTTTTACCCTCGCGCTTGTGTTTTGCATAGTAGCTTTCATCAATCTTACTAGCTTTGCTAGTCTAGGTTGCTTAAAACTACATATAATTTTTCCCTTTGAATAGAGTCATAGGTGGTCTTAAAATCCACGAAGATTTGATGTACATCGACATTTCTTTCCCAGCATTTCTCCAATACCTGCTTCAGCACAAATAGCTGGTCCGTTGTAGACCGTCCTGGCCTGAAACCGGACTGGAATTCGCCTATGATGTTTTCGGCAATTATTTCTAAGCGGGTTTTCAAGATGTTAGTGAAAACTTTGTAGGAAGTGCTAAGTAGCGATATCCCTCTGTAATTTTTACAGTTGAGCTTGTCTCCTTTTTTGTAGATTGGACATATAATACTTAGTTGCCAGTCAGCGGGTATTTTTTCTTCTTGCCACACCTTTAGTATTATTTTATGAAGGATTTTTTGTACCGTTTCTCCTCCATCACGCAGAAGTTCAGCCGGAATGTTATCTGCACCAGGAGCCTTGTTATTTTTCAATAGCTCTATGGCATTGACCACCTCTGTTAATGTAGGTTGTCCCGTGATTTCATTTTGGGTTTGCCTTTCCACTGTGATCCGTTCTTGTTCATTTACTTCATCGTTTGGTGCATTTAGTAAGTTTTCAAAATATTCTTTCCATCTGTTCCTAATGTCATCCTTAGATAATAAAAGATTATCTTCTGCATCTCTACATAAGTTTGACTGGACTTTGTAACCATCTCTGATGATGCGGATGTCTTTGTATGCTGCTCTGATACTATCGCGATTTTGCAAATTATCATGGACCTTTCTTAGCGCATCGTTCTGGCATTCCCTTTTTTTTTGTGCAGATTTTGTCCTCTATTCTAAGTTACTCGAAATGTAGTTGATTAGCACGTGTTGGTCTACTTAATTTTTCTTTGTGTGCTTCATTTCTTGCGGCTACTGCATCTCTGCATTCTCTGTCATACCATTCGTTTCGAACTTTTATTGGCTGGAAACCAACAGTTTCTTCAGAAGCTCGACGCAGTGCCGTTTTTAAACTATCCCACATTTGATTAGCTCCGGCTACATTTACTACACAGGCTACATCCAACTCCTCTACATTTAAGTTTGTCTCGATCGACGCTTTGTACTCGTTTTTCACAGATGTTATATTGAGTTTGCTTACGTCCAGCTTCGTTGCATTGTGTTTCCTCAATGCTCGTTTGGCTATGATTCTGCTCCTATATCTGACTTTCACAAGATTATGATCCGATCCACAGCAGGCTCCTCTATAGGCTCTTACATCCATGATGTGGGATGCCCCTCTCTTTTCAACTAAAACGTGATCAATTTGGTTGAACGTTTTTCCGTTGGGAAATACCCATGTGATCTTATGAATGTCCTTGTGGGGGAAGAATGTGGATGATATAACCATTCTTTTGCGACTCGCGAAATCGAGTAACCTTTGCCCTTTACCGTTGGTGGAACTATGTAGGCTTTGTTCTCCAATCGTGCCTTTGTATACTTCCTCTCTTCCAATTTTCGCATTCATTTCCCCGAGCAGAATTTTAATGTCGTTCGATTGTATTTGATCGTAGACAGCCTCCAGTTTACTATATAAATCCTCTTTGACCTGTACCGCCTTATCCTCGGTAGGTGCATGAGCGTTTATCAAGGATACATTGTGCAGTCTTGTTTTGATGCGGATTACACAGAGTCTCTCATTCACCGGTTTAAAATCTAGGATCGCCTGTTTGTACGCTTTGTTAACTAAAAATGCCACGCCGAATTCTCTCTTTCCACCATCTTTTCCACTGAAGAACACCGAGTGGCTCCTAAGATCCGAAATACCTTTGTTGTGCCATTTTGTTTCTTGAATTGCTGCTATCGCTATTTTATATTTTATTAGTTCAGGTAGCAGAGAATTAAACGCTCTTTGTTCAGTGTTCTCACATTCCATGTTGCAAAATCAATATCCATATTCTGTTGCGTGGGTCGGTGTCGTGTTTCCATTTGTATCCGAGGCATTGATTTAGGTTTCGTAACAATATTTTTTACTGGATAGGGCTGTTAACCGTATGCCAAACCCCTTTCTTTGGAGGGCCGTTGGGTTTGAAGAGTTGCTTCTGAATTTGCCATATAATGCGTTGAGTTCTCATAAATATGTTACGAGTTCAACTGCATTATATAACGTTTTCCTACTCCCTGAGACGCCGATGTATGTGGCCATTCAGGTTGCAACTATTCTTCACTCCTCAAGCGAGCTTGGGACCGGCTACGGCGGCGTTCCTAAGAAACCCTACATAATTTTAAAAATGCGCTTTTTAAAAACCCTTGGTTTTTTTCATCCCTTGTTTCATTATCGTATTAGTACATTTTATTTGTATTTTTAATATATCGGCAACTGAACACGTATGTCCTTCATTTAAATTTTTTCAATTCCAGTATTATTAATTTTATTGAACATCTCATCACTTTTTTTTATTAAATTTATGATTTGCTAGTTAACCTTATCGCCTCGGTTTTTATAAACTTCAGTAAATTCCCACAGACGTTTGATATTATTAGTTTGAATCGCCTTTAATAGTTCAATAATCTCCTTCTCGTTATTTTTAATAGCTCTATCATACTCTTCTTTATACTCTTTAAGTTGCTCGTTGCGTTTTGTTAACGCATATTCCATATTTTGAAGGACCAAGTCTCCATTTTGAATGTATTGGACGCAGTTATCACATAGAAATTTAAACTTTTCATTTGGAAATAACATATTTATAGTTGAGTGGTCTAAGCCAGAACTTTTTAGCATTTCATGATTGGTCTTTATACATACTCCTGCATATTCTCTACCAGTTTTCCCCTTTATTTTAATTATACACTTTTGGCACGAAGCCATTGTTGTTGATTATAAATTAAACACCCTGATAGGAAACACCCTGATTGGTGACTAATATTTTCTTTTTGGCACGAAGTTTAATATTAAATAAATATTTTAAATAATAAAAAAACAAGAAAGACGTCTCTGAAGCCTTAGCAAGTGAACTTAACGAATTGATACTTTCAATAATAGTTAACTCTTGTACACAATTGCAACATTCTATCTTAATTTTAAGTTACCAATTCTATTAATTTCTATGATAAGCTTTTAAGCCTTGGGAGATCTACCTCTCTTAGACCTGAACCAGCACTCCAATTGATCATAAATTAAAAGACACGCAGGAACTAGTAAAGAACACCCTTGTGTCAAAATTGAATCTTCTAGATTTGTTTCAAGATATTATCTTTATTAATTTCGAATATATGCTTCAAAGTCTGCGGAACTGTGTGGATGGTCCCGGACCACATACTCAAATTGGTTCGAAATTTCAAGGACACTAAGGCAATAGGAAACACCCTGATGCCAAATTTGGAGGTTCTGTCTTCATTGGTTTCGGAATTATGCTCGTTTGGCTTAAATTCGATCAAAAAGTACTTTCCGAACCCAAAAAATCGGTTCGTTATCGACCGTAGGCAATGCTAGCCGTATCTATCTTTATTGCTGGGAACCTGCAGCACAAATTTAATGACGATAGCGTCATTAGTTTTTGGATTATGCTGATTTTTTTTTTTTATGTTCGTAAGCCCTAAAACAGCTTAAAGAGTTCAGAATCCGAACCAATGGCCCGATTTTACCAACATGCAATCGCCACCGTACACTTAGTACTAGTAACCTAGAATTTAAATTTATTCAACTTAGCTCCATGAATTTTTGAGTTATCGTGTCGTTAGCCCTTGAACCGATCCAGAAACCGGACCTATAATCAACATTGGACACTTACGAAATGGACACTTAGTAAATACGAAAAGCGCACCCTAATACGAAACTTGGAGTTTCTAGCTTCTTTTGTTTCGGAATTATGCTCAACTGGCCTGAATTCGATCAAAAAATTCTGGGATGCGAACGCATGGTCCGATCTAAACCGTAAGCAATCCCCGCCGAAGTTTTATTTCTAGTAACCTACAGCACAAATTTCATGAGGGTAGCGTCGTTAGTTGTTGAGTTATCGCGACTTTTTATATATTTTCGTTAGCCCTTAGAACAATTAGAAAGTCCAGAAATCCAGAAGTCCAGAACCCAAGGGCCGATTACGCCCATATGCAATCCCCGCTGTACTTTAGGTACTAGTAAACTGCAGTTAAAATTTTATTAATATAGCTCCATTAGTTTTTGAGGTATCGTGCGCACTTACGGACGGACGGGCGGACATGGCATGACTCAGGAGGTCACGTTGATCACAAATATATATATACTTTTCCTTATCTAGCTCGCTTCTTTTAGGTGTAAACAAACACCGTACCAAAGGTTAAATACCATACACCATAACATAAAAATTACACATATATATTATATGAATACATAAAAATTAGTTATCAAACTATTAACTTAAAAAGATCTTTGTGAAAAAAAAGATTCTTTCTTTCTTTAAAATTTTTATATGAAAATTTTGGAGTTATGAAAAATAGCAGTTTGCGAGCTACCCGAAGTTTTGGTCGGATCTTAACTAAAAAAAAAAACAATTGATGAAAAAAACCAAGGGTTTTTAAATTGCACATTTTCAAAATTATATAGGGTTTCTTACTGAGTATTTTATCATTAGGGTTTTTTACTGAGTATTTTATAATTAGGGTTTCTTACTAAGTATTTTTTTATAAAAATGTATATAAAAATAAATGATAATATTATAAGTTATTTCATCAATTTATTTGTTATGACTAATATTGAAATCAATATTTAGAATATAATCCCAATACACTCAAGAAAACCTGTTAACAATAGTACGAAATATAATGGTGGAGTTTCAATGTTAACGTTTAATTTTGGAAAAACATACACTGGTGAATAAGTTATTGTTTTATAAAAACAAAAAAGTAATTTGCCCTACTACTTTACTTTCCCAGTTATAATTTTAACCTCTTATCTTCATTAGATTCACATTCATAGTCATCGAATTGACAACTTTATATAGCAGCAAAAATGAACCCTTACCCCTGAAAAATAAGCTTTAACATTTTGAAACTTTATAAAAATGCTTTTCTTATTATATATCTAACTATGCATAATTTTCATTTCCAATGTTAATATTTTTGAATAAATTCATATTGGTTCAAAAAAGTTCCCCGAAAATGAAACCCCAACATTTTAAAATTTTAAATAGTGCTTCTTCTATTATATGAATAACAGTGTGTAATTTTCATACTCGCAGTGTTATTTGTTTTGAATATATTCAACTTAGTTCAAAAATCTTGTGTGGCAGGTGCCCGAAGCCTTGGTCTGCTTATAACCAAAAACAATAGGAACATGAAAAACGTCTAAAAAATGTTATAGAGATAAGGTATAAAGATTATATTTCACAAAATTTTTGGCATTTCATAAATATGATTTTGTATTTGTAAATAGAACAAAATTAAAAGAAATCTGATCAAAAAATTGACTTAATCGTTTAAGCAAAAAAAATTTATTGAAAACTTAAAATTTTTTTTGGACACAAATCTAAAACAAAAATTATTTTGGAGGCCCTCTAAAAACAGCTCTGAAGCCGCAACTTGTTGAATTATTAAACTTCACCTATGTCTCTCTTGGGCTCCCAGAATTATTCATGTAAAATTTGGTCGAAATCGAGCCATTAGTTTTCAAATGAATCCTGTACAAACAAACAAATTTGCTTCGTTATATATTAGTTTAGATCAGATAGAAAAGTAGGCTCAAAAGGTATAGGAACTGCTATAATAATGAAAAAAAAATTTAAATTTAAAATAATTTCGAAAAGTAATTAAAGTAAATATAAATGTTTGGAAACAAGAATTGTGAATATTTAATTGCTAAGTAATAAAATTATAGTTTTTATGTCAGCCTATGCATCAGAAAATTATAGAAATTGTTTTTATGTAGAATGTTATTATTTGTTTAAGTAGTTAAAGTTAAGTGAACTTGAAAATTACTGTATTTTGGCAGTGAATATGTAAGCCAATCATATCAACTGGAATAACATCGAAAATAATATCCGAGAAAACTTCATAAAAATTGCATAAATAATAATGATGTACAATATAAATGTAAATTAGTTTCATGTAATCCTCCAACTTTCAGATACTTTCATATTTAGATATAGGAAAAATAAATTTTACACTGAAACTTAATCGAGCTCCAAACAATTGAGAATTTTCTGATTATGATGGTGATCACAGCGGAATAATAATTCGCGTACAAAATGAAGAAGAAAACTTGTTAATGGAAGCGGAACATATAAAATATAATTTTATTACATTAAAACTTAACCCATTAGTTAGATATAGAATAGCGTTAAAAAATTAGGGGCATATCAAACAACGGATATAATTTAATACCTAAAAACAAGAACCTTCACAATTATAAAATAGCGGAATATATAACAAAACTTAAAGAAACATAAAAAAGTAATTAATAATAATAAAATTGCTAAAATCAAGAACCGATTTCATATCAAAACTAATTAAGTTAAAAAGAAATAATATTAATAAACGTAAAAAAAAATAAATGTAATGAAATGGGCTCTTTAAATTGAATATAGTTAACAATTTAAGGAAAATAATAAAAAATTAAGGTTCACTCGAACTATCTAAATAAAGGCATAACAGAATATCAAAATTATGTTATAAAATAATATATAATATGTTTTTAAGAATTAAAGAAAATATTTGGGAAAAAGACGAATTTAAGTATCTCAAATATAAAAATAAATAGTATTGAAATATTATGAAATATTAACAAACCTTGGTATAAATGTGAACTACATTAAAAATGATAAATATAGAATTTATTATAAAAGATAGAATACAAAAATTGAAAGTATTAGGAAGTAATTAAATGAATAACTGTAATATGTCAAAGTAATATTTTTAATTTTATTAGTTGGTAACACTTTTTATACACTGTCAATAAGGTTTAAGTTGTCATAATAAAATAAATAGAAATCATTCTGGTTTTGAAGTAAGAAGAAGAAACACGTTTTTTATTGGAAGCTCAGATACTACAGTGGCGACGAGGAAAATGGCGAAAAGAAAAAAAACAGAATTCAACCATGCTAGGAATGGATTTATATACTTCAAAAGAAGCTTCACCACAAAGGGCTATTCTCACTAATTTTGTGTTGAATACTCGACAATTTGAACCAACAATTGATGATTGGGAAATTTTCAAGGAAAAATTGAACCATTTATTCAAAATCACAGATGTACCATCAGAAGAAAAAGTAAGTGTGTTAGTAACTGTACTTTCACCTAAAGCATATAAGTTAGTTAGAGACTTATGCACACCTTACAAATTGGAAGAAAAGACATTTGAAGAGTTATGTGAAATAATGGACAAACATTATTCACCTGTGAAAAATATTTGGAGGGAAAGAAAAGTGTTCTTCGGTGCAGTACAAAATGAGGACGAATCCATCACCATGTGGTATGCCAGAATCATGGAGTTGGCAGCAAGGTGCAACTTTAAAAATGAAATCAGTGTTTTAATCAAAAGCAAATTTATTACGGGTTCCAAGAATGCTATTTCTGAGCGTTTATCGGAAGAAAAGGCTGATGCGGATATTCAACATCTTTTGAATTTAGCTCAGGTGAGAGAATCGAAGGTCGACTCAACTTATGAAAATTCCAAGATATTTGCAATATCGAATCAAAAGCACAAAAAGGCAATGGTTTGTTATAGGTGTAATAAAGCAAACCATACTGCAAACACGTGCAAATATAAAAAATATAAATATTCAGGTTGTGGAAAAACGGGAAATTTAAAAGCCGCGTGCAGAAACAAATCAAAGGGAGAGATTAATTCTCTACACATCAACAAAATAAAAAGCGATGAGCAAAACAAGGCCAGTTGTAGTAAAGTTAAGAAAAAAATATGTAAAGAAAATTTGTGTATAAAAAATTCTAAAAATCCTTTTATAATTTCAGTGTTAATAAATAAAAAAATACCTTTTGATTTTGAGCTGGATAGTGGTGCTGGTATTTCAGCAATCCCGGAAGAAGTTTATAACCAAGTGTTCAGTAAGGAAATATTGTATAAATGTCAAAATAACATTACCTCATATTCAGGTGAGCGTCTTAAATGTAAAGGATATTTTATAGCTAATATTACTTTCAATCAAATTTGTGAAGAGATTAAAATATATGTAATTGCAAATGCTACCTCTAAAGTACTTGGTCGTGATTTTTTACTCAGATTCAAATTAAATTTTTCAATTAAAAAGATAAATAGTGAAATAAAAAATAATTATTTCTTAGCTAGTGAGATTAGTAATTTAGTAAAAAGTTATGAAGATATATTTAATGAAAATTTAGGTGAATATAAATATAGACAAATTTCTTTGGAAATTGGGGAAAATGTTAATCCGAAATTCTGTAAACCTAGGCCGATTGCTTTTGCGAGAAAAAAGGCAGTGGAAGAGGAATTGTTAAAATGGTGTGAACAATGGCTAATATCAAAAGTGGATAATTCAAATTGGGGGACTCCTATTGTAGTAGTGCCAAAAGAAAATGGTATTAGATTATGTGGAGACTACAAAGTCACCATTAATCCTCATTTAAAGGATTACAATCACCCCCTACCGAAAATAGAGGAAATTTTTGCCTCATTATCAGGAGGGGAAATTTTTGCTAAGTTAGATGTTCGAACTGCTTATTTGCAATTTGTTTTGGATGAAAAATCACAATATTTATGTGCCTTAAGCACTCATTTAGGAATTTTTAAAATGAATAGGATGCCATATGGAATTAAAATTGCTACTTCAATTTATCAGCAAGAAATGGAGAAAGTTTTAGCTGGGTTGGAACATGTAATTGCATATGTTGATGATATTTTGATATCAGGGAAAACTGAGCAAGAGCTAATAGAGAAATTGAAAGAAGTTTTTAACAGATTTCGAATGGCAGGTTTAAGATTAAATAAACAGAAGTGTAATTTTATCACAGATTCCATTGACACACAATTAATAAAAATGGAATTTCAAAAAATAGGGAGAGAGTAGAAAGATTTTTAAAAGTTAAAGAGCCTGAAAATCTAAATGAAGTAAGAGCGTTTTGTGGCATTGTTAATTATTATAGTAAATTTGTAAATAACTTAGCAAAAACAATGACACCTATTTATGAATGTTTAAAATCAAACGGAAAGCTTAATTTTAATGAAGATTGTCGTAAAGCATTTAATTTAATTAAAAATAAAATCGCTGAAGACATTACGCTGGCACATTATGATTTAGATTCACCATTAATTGTTACAACAGATGCATCAAATCATAGTGTGGCAGCAGTGCTGTTGACAGTAGAAAATCAAATAGAAAAGCCTATAGATTTTGTATCACGCAAACTGACCAAGGCAGAGCTCAATTATGCTATTGTAGACAAAGAAGCTCTGGCTATAGTTTATTCATTAAAAAAGTTAAAACAATATCTAGTAGGTAGACATTTTGAATTACGTACTGACCAAAAACCATTGTTAAGAATATTCAGTCAAAACAAAGAAACTCCAGTGATAGCTTCTGAGAGAATTAAAAGATGGTCTTCATTTGTGAGTACTTTTAATTTTACAATAAAACATGTCGAGGGAAAGAAAAACATAGCAGACCCATTATCAAGAGTTCGCAATGCAGAAGATGAGAACGCATTTTTAACCGAAATAAATTATTTAGGTGAACAAATTGAATTACCTATTACAATAGATGAGATAAAATGTGGGATAAAATTAGATTCTGTACTTTCGAAGGTTTTCGAAGCTGTACAAAATAATACGCTATACAAGTTACATGGTAAAGAGTATATTCCGTTTATAAGAAAGCGTAGAGAACTTAGCACAGAAAAGAACCTTCTCTTTTGGGGAGGTAGGGTGGTAATCCCAGAAGAGTTCAGAGAAATAATCTTAAGAGAATTACACACACCACACATGGGTATTGCGAAGACAAAATCTGTTGCTCGAAGTTATTTTTGGTGGCCCAATATTGATGAAGATATTGAGCGCTATGTCAAGGACAGCAACGCTTGTTTGAATAATGCTAAGAATCCAAACAAAAGTAGCCTAATTCCGTGGCCGATTCCCAATAAAGTTTGGTCAAGAGTTCATGTTGATTATGCTGGGCCCAAATGGGGACATTGGTTTTTAGTAAATGTGGATGCTAAGTCCAAATGGGTTGAGGTATTTAAAACAAAACATGCTTCTGCAGAATTTACTCGCGATAAGCTCCGAGAAACATTTGCGAGATATGGGTTATGTGACGTACTAGTTTCAGACAATGGTTCGGTATTTCATTCGTCAGTTTTTCAAAAATTTCTCAAAGCAAATGGCATAACGCACAGAACTACTCCAACTTATTTTCCACAGACAAATGGACAAGCTGAAAATTCGGTGAAAACGGTTAAAGCTGCTTTGATAAAATCTTTGGACGATAGTTCTAAAACATCGTATGAAATAGAAATTAAACTTCAAAATTTCTTATTAGGATATCGTATGACAAATCACACCTCGACTAACAAACCACCATGTGAAATGTTATTTAATAGAAAATTGAAAACCAGATTAGATTTGTTAACCACAGAAAGAGAAAATCAAAATCACGTGGATAATGATATAACTAATGTTATGAACAAAAATCAGCAAAAACAAATCAAGTACTATAGAGGTAGCAAAAATCGGAAATGTGAAAAGGGTCAAAAGGTTAAAATTGAATATTTTAAGAACAATAATTGCATCTGGAGCGATGCCGTAATAAAACAGGTGTTGGGTAAAAGAATGTATTTGTGTGAATTATCAAATGGAG
Organism: Dolichopus griseipennis; assembly: GCA_963082915.1. NCBI lineage: Eukaryota > Metazoa > Arthropoda > Insecta > Diptera > Dolichopodidae > Dolichopus > Dolichopus griseipennis. The sequence continues at coordinate 130,476,514 of OY720441.1, forward strand.
ATGTTGTAAAAAGACACATAGATAAAATCAAGCTGAAATACTGAGATGCCAGCACCATTATTTACCATTATTTACCATTATTTACCATTATTTAACATATTAATTTAGTAATAAAAGTAAATTTATAGTAATTATAAAGTAATTAATTATTTAGTAATTGATGAAGTAAATGAAGTAATTAATTTATCGTACAAATTTTATGTAAATATATGAATCAATGAATTCGCTGTAAATCATAATGTAAATCTTGAATTTTGAATTAATGAATTCGCTGTAAATCATAACATAAATCTTGAATTGTGAATTAATGCAAAATAGAGTAAAGAATCTTAACCTTTACTAGAAGGGGATAGTTGTAATATGTCAAAGTAATATTTTTAATTTTATTAGTTGGTATCACATTTTATACACTGTCAATTAGGTTTAAGTTGTCATAATAAAATAAATAGAAATCATTCTGGTTTTGAAGTAAGAAGAAGAAACACGTTTTTTATTGGAAGCTCAGATACTACAATAACACAAATGAGAAAAGAGATAGAAAAATAAAAGGCAATTTAAAAAACAATTACAAAGGAAAGAAAAGATAACGGAGTTTAATAATAAATTTAAAGCAGTAAAAGAAAAAGAGGTGAGTACATTTTCAAAACATTAAACAATAAACAAGTTATAAAAAAACCAACAGTCTTTAAAAAATAACATTTTCAAAATTATATGGAGTACCATCCGAAGTATTTTACCACTTATTTTTATAAAAATATGTACAAAAATAAATGCTAATATTATAATTAAGTTATTTCATTAATTAAGAATAATAGTGAAATCAATACTTAAAATATAATTCCAACGAGGAAGATTATAGTTTCCCTTGTCACCTTTTTTTCACACGTGCATCTTCTTCAAAATGTATAAAATAAAACAAACCTTTATTTATTTCCCTTATGCTATTAAATGCATGTAGGATCCTGAAATTATATTTATTAATTACATTTAAATCAGCTGTCAAGATTTATTAATTCATTTAATTCAACTACAATAAGATATTCTGATTGTTTTTGAATTGAATTAAAATATAAAATAACAACATAAGTGAATACAGCTGTCAAGAATTTAACGAAACGTCAAAGAATTGAACGAAACTTCGAAGAATGCTGCCATCGCCTTCGTTTCAGTTCAAGCCTTTAAGACTTTTAAGACTTTTATACATGTTATAAGGCGTAGAACTATCTCATGTTTAAATTGTATGTGGAATTCATTTTCTTCTTCTTCTTTTGCTGCATATCTATTATTGGATGTTAGCGATCATATGATGATGTTGATCAACTGTTGATGATTAATGCGATCCCTAGCTGTGTGCATTATTTATTTATTTATTTCATCTTTACTCAAGTGAGCTTATTCAGCTCGTACAGAGTGTAATTCAATTTAACAATAAACTTAAACAACTATCAAATGTCAATATATAACAAAAAAAAAAGAAAAAGATTTCAAAGCAATAAAAACAACAAAATAAAAATTACTATATTGATAACATACCAAATATACTGAAAGAGAAAAAACAACAAAATATTAATTATAAGCAATATGCAAATTGGAATTTTACACAACACTTAGAACAGTAAATGATAAAAACTTTATAACAAGAAAATTAAAAGTAAAATATTTTTAGCATAAAATAGAAATTTAGGTATATATATGTAGTTTATATAGAATTAAAAAGATGTTCGCTAAGCTTGTTCTTAAATTTATTTATGTGAGATATATTCTTTATTTCAGATGGCAACGCATTGTAGATTTTGTAAGCTTTGTTATGTATAGCATCTTGATTATTAAATCTTATTCTAGATGAAGTGATACGAATATTATCAGCATTTCTTGTTCCATAAGAGTGTACTTCACTGTTCAAAACTGGCTTTATGTTTGTATTTAGGTTTTTATGCCGAATTAAATGCACTTGTGTAGCAAGCTTGCTGTTTATCAACAAATGTACTGGCAGTATTTTATTGTTTACATGAATTGTTCGCGTTGCCGTTCTGCGGTCACATCCAAATAGATTTTTAATTGCTTTGTTTTGAGCAGTTTGAAGTAATTTGATATATTTGCTAGACGCATTTCCCCAAATAAGTATGGCATATGTAATGGTTGAGTGAAACATGCTAAAATACACTGACCTTTTCATACAGTATGGAACTCTTTTATTGATGTATCTAAATATACCACCAATTTTTCTCGCTTTTGAGAGTTGCTCCGTAATTTGATTTTCCCAAGATAACTTCTCATCAATTATTATACCCAAGTATTTAATATGGTTGACCATTTTCAAGTGATTATTATTAAGCTTAATTAGTAGTTTGTCAATGAGTTTTCTTTTAAATATCATGAAATGAGTTTTATTCGTGTTGATATGTAGTTTATGCTGGTTCATCCATTGTTGAATTTTTTCCAAGTCTTCATTTATTATATCTTGCAACTTTTGGCATGTAGATTCAGAATAAATTATTGCCAAGTCATCAGCATACATATACACTTTTCCGTTCATTTTCAAGTTTAATAGACCACTGATATATATGAAAAATAATGTTGGTCCAAGGGAGCTTCCTTGTATAACTCCAAAATCATTTTGCTTAAGACAACTTTTCAAACCACCATATTCTGCATACTGCATTCTATTGCTGAGATAGCTTTTGAACCATTTATATTCATTACCCTTTATAGCGTGCTCATAAAGTATTCGCAGAAGTATATTTCTATCAATGCTGTCAAAAGCCTTTTTAACGTCAATTGAAACCATTACTACTTTTCTACCCAGCTCGAGTTTAGAATGAATTTCTGTAACAACATCAAATAGCGCTGCTTGTGTGCTGGAATTTGTTTTAAAACCATATTGTTGTTTAGCAACATTTTTTGAGTCATACAGATGAGCGGTAATTTGGTCATTTACCAACGTTTCAATAGCTTTACTGAATACTGTAGAAATAGAGATAGGCCTGAAATTGTTAATATCGGCAATATCACCAGATTTTTTGTAGATTGGTATGACTTTACTACATTTAGCACATTCTGGCATTTCTGCCTGAATTAATGACTGATTTATAAGTTTCCTTAGGTTGTCAGCAATTTCATCCTTGCAGATTTTGACTAACTGCGGTGAAATTTGATCTACACCCGCAGAGTAGGTATAAGCGACTAATTAGCTTTAAACAATCATTATGATTTATTGTTTTAAACTTGAATTCTTTTTCAGTTCTGCTTTTAGGCAAATAAACACTTTCAAAGTTTGCAGCCATCACTGCCCCAATAGTTGCATAGAACTCATTAAATTTATTTAGCTTATCATATTTTTCTTCATTGTTAAGTTCATTACCTACAAAGAATTCATTATCATTTTTATTTTCTCCACTAATTAGTTTCTTAATATATCGCCAGTATTTTTTTGGATCATTTTCTGCTTTTTCAAATTGTCTCTGGTCATATTGTTTCCTTTTTTTTCTTTTCATCAGGGTTGCCTTGTTTAACCAGTACTTATATTTATTTTTAATTTGTATAGAATTTCTACTTTGCACATGTTTTTTGTACCAGTAATTTTTTATTTCTATTATTTCCGCACATTCATTGTCAATCCACGCAGCTGCGAATCTACTCTTTAATATTTTTCACGACCGTAGCACTTTTTATTGCATTTTGACATTTTGATACTAGTTCATTTGCAATTTGATTGACATCAGTTGATACAATATTTTGGTTATGTAAATCACTTTTAACTTTATTATAGTTTATTTTGCTGTAGGACTGCTGGGTTACAAAAACATTTCTATACTTACAATGAATATCCTCTAACTCGACTACAATACCAGAGAGGTCATGATGGAATAAAGACATTGAAACCTTAGTATCAGGATTACCTATAATAACATGATCAAGACACGTACCAGATGTTGGTCTAGTAATTTCATTCCTGCAAATAAAAAATCCATTTGATTCAATTGTTGTTTTGTAGGATTGCACATTTACATCATCTAAATCTTAAATATTGAAGTTTAAATCTCCAATCAATATACTTGTTTTATTTTTTAGGTTCTCAAGAATTGTATCAAGTTTCTCAAGGAATTTTGGTTTATGCGCAAAATTGATGTTTCTGGAGGTCTGTAAATAGTAGTTAGGTTATATTTATGATTTTTGCCAACAATTTCAATATTAATGATGCTATTAAACTCGTCACAATAAGTTTCAATAGTTTTATACGATACGCTATTGTGTACAAATATGCCAGCTCCTCCTCCACGCCTAATGCTCCTACACGAATATATTTTGGAATAGTTTTTAATATTTATAATAATATTCATTGTCGAGAATCCAAGTTTCTGTTACTGCAACTACATGAATCAATTGGTTAAACTTATCTAGGATGTATGTTAAATCGTCAATTTTATGCTTAAGGCTTCGCGCATTTAAGTATAGAATTTTTAATGTTTCTTTGTTACTAAAGCTAATATCATCCACCGTATAAATGTCTGTTGTGATATGGGTATTCAACTGCAAGTCGTATGACACGCTATTCAACATTTAAGTATTTTTATTTTTTGAAGCCTTTCTTATAAACAGCTTGCCATTCTTACCCAAGCAAATTCCATTATTTCCATTACTCAAATTTTTATAACACGTATTAATGGGTAAAGTATTGTATTTTATGTTATTAGTTTGCATTAAATTATTGTAGATTTTCATCTGATAACACACGTATGATTTTAGAACTATAATGTTGTCTTACAAATACTTTACCATCATTAATCCATGCATATATTAACTTTTGTCTTTTCAGATCTCTAGCCTTTTTGTATAATAAACTAAAGTATGGCGTTAGTTTTTCATTGATAAAAATTATTTTATTATCAGTGATAACTTCCCGGGCCTTGAAAATATCTTTATATAGCAATGTTTTGCTTTTTTTAGCCTTAAAAATTTTCTTTTTTGTTTCAATGTTTTTTAACTGGACACTTATTATTTTTGGCTCACCTGAATTTTTTGAACCTTGGATATAAGCATAGCTTTGTTTATACTCTCAGCTTCCAGTGTAATCCCTAGTTCAGCAACAATTTTTTCAACCGTTTTTTCTGCATCGAATTCAGGAACTTCACCTACTCCAGAAATTTCAAGATGTTTCTTGTACTTTTTTTGTTTTATTATTTCAATTGCTATCTGCTTATTGTGTACCTGCTCTTTTAGTATGGCAATTTCATTTTTTAATTGCACATTTTCCTCTATGATTATATCCAGGATTTCACGAAATTCCTTAATATCTTTATGAATGTTTCCAAACTGCTTGCCGTGTTCTGTTTGTTTGGTAATAATTTCATTTAATTTCTTCAGGATACTGTCATCATTTGTGCAATTTCTGATTGTACCATTCGCTGCATCACTCTTGCTTGCTGGGGATTCTAAGTTGCTAGACATATGACTTAAGGCTAAACTCTTTCGAGACTGCCGCTTATCCTTACAGGTTATACAAAACCAATTTTTTTGTGGATCTCATAGTATTTATTAAAGTCTTCAATGCACAGCCCGGAGCAGTTACTATGGAGCCATTTTTTGCAGTTTCCATCACATTGTATAACTTTATCTTTTCGAAAATTAATATTTTCATTGCATCGAAAACAATTAGCTTTATTCGACATTTTGACAGTTTGACATATTAACTTTCCTATGTCTGAAATGACATTTGTTTTCTACCTATGCCCCTTCGTCCTTCAATTTTGCCATGGATAATAAGTTGAAGCAATTTATATTTGTTTCCGCGCATAATGTTGCCAAAATATGATGTTTTCTAACGTTTAATTTTTAGAAGCAGTTCTGTATTTGCACCAATTCTGCATAGGACATCCTCATTTGAAACGTGTCCATGAGATTTTTGCACTTTTCTGTAGACCCATATTTTTTATTTGAAAAAAGCATTTCTAGCCAATTTTCATTTAACCAGCTTCCAAGGTATTTAAATTTTGACACTCGTTCAATCGGAAGGTTGTTGATTGTAATTGAAGCTGCTGTGTAAGAAATCTTTTTTCTGCTAACTATCATAAATTTGGTTTTAGAAATATTTACTGTTAATCCAAAATTATTGCTATAATAGTTAATCTTATCTACTACGTGCTGTAGGTCCAGAAGATTATCTGCGATGAGAACTGTATCGTCTGCATATCTGATGTTGTTAATGAAGCGTCCATTCACCTTTACTCCAACGTCCAAGTCGGCAATTGGTTCTTGAAAGATAACTTCATCATACAAATTAAAGAGCATTGGAGAAAGTATGCAGCCCTGCCGGACAACTTTTTGTATTTTAATGCTGCTGGTTAAGTCTTTATTGACTTTGACGTTAGCCGATTGTTTCCAGTACAAATTTTTAATACAGCGCAAAATATTTTCATCGATGCCTATACCATTGAGAATGTTAATAAGTTTTTCATGGTTAACCTTATCAAAGGCTTTTTCGTAATCTACAAAACAGAGAAAAACATCTTTTTGTACATCTCGCCAGTTTTGAATCAATACTTGTAGACTAAAAAGAGCTTCTCTGGTACCCGTCGCCTTTTTGAAACCGAATTGTGTTTTCCTCATGTGGTCTTCGCATTTTATATAGATTCGATTATGAATGACCTTTAAAAATATTTTGAGAGTGTGGCTCATCAGGCTAATCAATCTATAGTCATCGCAAGATTTTGCATTTGACTTTTTTGGGAATGTAATAAAAGTAGATTGTAGCCAATCTTCAGAAAAGATTCCTGTATTGTATAGTTTGTTAAAGATTTCTTCTAGCAGTTTAAGATTCTCATCATTCACAAGTTTGATTATTTCTGATGTAATATCATCTGGTCCCGGTGCTTTATTGTTTTTTGTTGATTTTATTGCTGCCCTAATTTCATCTCGTGTGATGGGAGTTTCAGATAGTTGTATCTGTGACTCTATGTGGTAGAATGACCGGTCAGCGTCTGAAAACAGTTTTTTGATGTAGCTCTCCTATATTTTAATTTTATCTTGTGGTTGCATAGCATAATTATTGTTTTCATCGCTCAGAGAAGTGGTGTTAGACTTTTTATGGACTCCAGACACTTCTTTAATTTTTGTATGCAAGTTGAAGTCATCATGAAGTTGCTGAAGTTTTTCAATTTCATCACATTCTCGATTGAACCACTCATTTTTCGCTCTCCTTATCTTTGCTATTATTTCGCGATTGATTCGGTTATATTCCACATTATTGTTATTTTTAAAACTTCGCCTTTTATCCATCATTTGTAAAATGTCTGCGGTCTTCCATCTTTGTTTTGCAATATATTTCTTCGTACCTAATATATTTTTTGAGGTTTCATTCAAAACTACTTTCATTTGATGCCATATATCACCAGCACTATCAACAGTGCGCAATTGATTATTGATTTCAGTAGAGAGACGAGCTTTTGTTTCACTATTTTTAAGCTGCTCTATGTCTAATTTCGGTTGCTGATTACCTCTTCTTGCTTTCTCTAGTTTGATTTTAATTTTAGCAAGGAGTAAATTATGGTTTGATGGTACATCAGCACCCGGATAAGTTGAAACCTTTTTAACAGATGGAATTCATTTGATCAGGTCTAATTTATTAATATATCTCCCCTTTCCGACATGCAAATATATAGTCAGGCTGTTTAGGCTATTACAGTGAACTGTTAGCACCTAGAGGTGCCGGCAAAAAAAAAAAAAAAAGTTGTTAATGTTTTAAACGTTTTTGCAAGGAATATTCTAGTAATTTTTTAAAGTTCCTGTAATTCAAAGAAGTACTAACTACATTCCAAAATTGGACGTAATTTACTTCCAAACATTTTTTTTTGACCAACCGTCGGCCCGACATGGATTAACAAATTCCAAAACTACTAATAGTGTCAACGCAATTCTCAAGGAGCATCACGTATACAAAATTTATAGTCAATTGATCAAACCGTTTTCATTTTAGAACAAAAAAGTTTAAATTCTTGTACCACAGCCCCAACTTGGCGGTCCGTTAGGTCAAAATTTTTTCACCACGATTTCTTTCCGTTCCCAAAAACCAGTATATACAAATTTTCATGAGAATCGGCTGAGCAGTTTAAGAGTCTAGTCGCTACATACAAACAAACAAACAAACGTTAGCTTTTATTTATATAAATACAAAAAAATTAATGATAATATTATAAGTTATTTCATCAATTTATTAGTTATGTTATGACTAATAGTAAAATCAATACTTAGAATGTAATCCCAATGCACTCAAGAAAACATGTTAACCAGTACGAAATATAATGGTGGAGCTTCAATGTTAACGTTTAATTTTGGAAAAACATGCGCTGGTGAATAAGTTATTGTTTTATAAAAACATAAAAGTTTTAATTTTTAAGACCTAGTAGCTCTTCAACGGGAAAGGTCCCCAAATTTTTTTTTAACAAACTTCAATGAATCTGCCCATCCGCTCCTGTACCCATTCTTCCATTTTTTTTGGTTTTAGGAAATCAATTGTGAACTCCAACAAAAAATTGGAGTTTTACCTAGAATTTTATTATCGAAGCAAAAATGGTAAAAAATAAGAGACAATTTCTTCAATTTAACAAAAAATTTGAGCAGGTATTCAAGTTACAGGTGTTTAAAAATAGCAAAATTTCAATTTTCGGTCCCTAATAGCTCTTAAACAGGAGACGTGAAAAAAAAAGTTCTTTAGCATCTTTAATACTCTCAAAAGTTACTTGTTTTGCAAGTTTAGTGAAATACCTTTAACTATATATAGTACTTTTCGGTATTATCTTTTGCACAATATACTTTATATGCATAATTTTTCGGTCCACCACTAACAAATTCTGTAATATAACTACCAGAATCATAATATTCTAATTCATCATAAAATCATCAATGTATTCTTCTGCTGCTGAATCTTTTTCTCCTGCTTTGCTTATGTATATGACAGAAGCAGAGTCATAATGCAATACTCTTTCATTAACCTCTTCTAAATGACTAAATATTTTAAGTTGTGCTTGTGTTGTTGTGTATGCTGCTATGCTCACATTTATGGTAGGTAAAGAATTTGCTGCTTCATCTTATTGGTAATATTGAACACACTTCTATGGAAGGGTTTGTTAACAGCTCATACAATTGGAACAGTAGATTTACAATCATTGTTTGTTGTTGGTTTTCTCGCTGACCAAATGTAACCCAAAATGAGTTCAAATTTAATTTAGCAAATTTAGCAATGACCTGGACTAAGGTTATTAAGGTTTTTTTAATAATCTAACATAATTTCCTCTAGTTTTAAAAAGATTTCTATATAGTTTTCTTTTTGTTTTTCCGTTCAGCAGATATTAGGCCAACCAGAAGCTTCTTGATTAATTTTTATAAATTTATTCATCATTAATGTAATTAGGCCGCTAATTGAATTAATTTGATCATATTTTATTGTTTTGTATTCCCAAACTTTGTAAGTGCTTATAATTTCGTATCGCTTTTCAATAACTTTTACGACTTCATCAATCACGCAAGTTCCTATTAATGATCTTTCTTTGTCAGTATGATAAAAATATTCTCCTTGGTATTTTTATACCCTACACCTATAGAATAGGTAAAAGGGTATATTAACTTTGGTATGGTGTTTGTAACAACCTAAAGGAAGCGAGCTAGATATGGAAAAGTATATATATTTGTGATCAGCGTGACCGCCTTAGTCGATATAGCCATGTCCGTCCGTCCGTCCGTCCGTCCGTAGGCACGATAACTCAAAAAATAATGGAGCTATCTTGATGAAATTTTAACTGTAGGTTACTAGGACTGAAAGTACGGCGGGGGTTGCATATGGGCGAAATCGGCCCATGGGTTCGGATTCTGGACCTTTTAATCGGTTTCAGGGCTAACGAACAAATATAAAGAATCACGATAACTCAACAACTAAGGACGCTATCTTCATCAAATTTGTGCTGTAGGTTACTAGTAGTGAAAATACTTCGGGAATTGCGTAAGGTCGGGATTGGACCATGGGTTCGGAACCTAGAACTTTTTGATCGAATTTAGGCCAAACGAGCATAATTCCGAAACCAATGAAGATAGAACCTCCAAATTTAGTATCAGGGTGTCCCTTCCTATTTCCTAAGTGTCTTGTGAATTTGGGTCCCATTGGAGTAGTGGGTCGGGGACCAGCCACACATTTCCGAAGACCTTAAAGCATATCTTTAAAATTAATAAAGATAACAACTTGAAAAAATGTAGAAGCTTCCAATTTGCCACAAGGGTGTTCTTTACTATCTCTTGCGTGTTCCCCTAATTTGGGATCAATTGGAGTGGTTGTTCTGTACCCCTCTCAGACCTCCCAAGTTTTAAAGGCTTATAATCGAAATTACTAAAAATAGTTACTTAAAATTAGGATAGACCTTTCAAATTGTGTACAAGGGTTAACTAGTACTATAAGTATAGCGCGGACTATATAAGGGCGAAATCAACCCAACGGTTCGGATTCCGGACCTTTTAATCGATGTCAGGGCTAAGGAACATATATAAAAAATCACGGTAACTCAACAACTAATGAGGCTATCTTCATGAAATTTGTGCTGTAGGTTATTGGCAGCGAAACTACGGCGGTGATTACGTACAGTGAGGATTGGACAATGGGTTCGGAACTTAGAACTTTTTGATCGAATTTAGGCCAAACGAGCATAGTTCCGAAACCAATGAAGATAGAACCTCCAAATTTGGTATCAAGGTGTCCCTTCCTATTTCGTAAGTGTCTTTGAAATTTGGGCCCCATTGGAGTAGTGGATCGGGGACCAGCCACTCAGTTCTTAGGCCCTTAAAGCATATTTTCGAAATTAATAAAGATAGTTACTTGAAACAAATGTAGAAGCTTCCAATTTGCCACAAGGGTGTTCTTTACTATTTCTTGCGTGCCCCCCTAATTTGGGATCAATTGGAGTGGTGGTTCAGAACCTCTCTTAGACACCCCAATGTGTAAAAGCTTATCATCGAAATTAATAAAACTAGTAACTTAAAATTAAGATAGAGCGTTCCAATTGTGTACAAGGGTTAACTAGTATTGAAAGTATGACGGGACTGCATATGGGCGAAATCGTACCATAATTTCGGGTCCTGGAACCCTTATTTCTAAGTCGGTTGCACCGACTGACTGTTTCTTTACTTGTTTTTAACTACAACTTCTACAAGGTGAAAACATTAATTTAATTTTATACCCTACACCTATGAAATAGGAAAAGGCTATATTAACTTTGGTATGGTGTTTGTAATCATCTAAAGGTAGCGAGCTAAATATGGAGAAGTATATATATTTATGATCAGCGTGAACTCCTGAATCGATATAGCCATGTCCATCCGTCCGTTTGTCCGTTGTTCCGTCCATTCGTAGGCATGGTAACTCAAAAACTAATGGAGCTATCTTGATGAAATTTTAACTATATCTTATTAGGACTTAAAGTACGGCGGGGATTGCATAGGGGTGAAATCGGCTCATGGGTTCGGATTCTGGACCTTTTAGTCGTTCTAGGGGCTAACGAACTTATAAAAAAAATAAGGATAACCAACAACTAATGGCGTTACTTTCGTGAAATTTGAGCTGTAGGTTACTAGTAATGAGACTATTGTGTGGGAGCGAAATTGGACCATGGGTTCGGATTCTAGAAGATTTTGATCGTATTCAGCCCAAACAAGCATGATTCCGAAAACAATGAAAATAGAATCTTCAAATTTGGTATCAGTGTGCTTCTTCCTTTATCCTTAGAGTCTTTGAAATTTAGGACCAATTAGAGTAGCGGTTTGAGGACCGTCAACATAGTTTCTAAGACCTTCAAGCATATCTTCGAAAATAATAAAGATAGTAACTTGAACATTTGCTTGAAATGTAGAAGCTTCAAACTTGACACAAGGGTGTTCTTTATTCTTTCCTACGTGCTTCCTTAATTTATGATCAATTGGAGTGGTGGTTCAGGTACCTCTTAGACCTCCCAAGGTTTAAAGGCTTATCATCGAAATTAATAAAAATAGTAACTTAAAATTAATATAGAACGGTCTAATTGTGTACAAGAGTTAACTAATATTCAAAGTATGACGGGAACTGCATATGGGCGAAATCGTACCACGGTTTCGTGTTCTGGAACCTTTGAAAAGTTCAAGGACTATCAAACATTTATCTTAAAAACACCATAATTTAAAAATTAATTATGCTATGTTGATGAAATTTTAAATTCTAGGTTACAAGTAATGAAAGTACCATGGGAATTGGTTTTAGTCGAGTTTGGACAATGAGTTCGAGTAAAATTTTGAAATCAAAGAAGATTGAACCTTATATTTGGGACGAAGTTGTTTCTTGTTATTTGTTTTGTGTAAGTGAAATTTTGTATGAATTGGAATAGCGGTTTTCGTACCACTTCCACAACTCACAAGACTTTAAAGAATATATTCGAAATTAATAAACATAGAACTTTAAATTTGATACACTAGTTCCTACATCCGTTCTTATTTAACACTTTTATATTTTTAAAAGGCCAAGAATTTTACCATAAAACATATTACGTCTTATATTTCATAAATTAAAAACAAGATATATTTTCAATGAATGCCGGAATTTTTTTAATTTTTATAATATCATATCTATACTTTACTGAATTATTACCATAGGTAATATATAATTAAGAAATTGTGTACGATACTTAAGTTGTAAAATTTATTTTTATATTTAAACTAGCAGATTTACCCGGTGTTGTCCAGGAGCGTGCAAATTGTAAAAAAGCAAGTTTCGGTCAATTTTTGGAAGTGCTGATTTGATTGAAAAGAAAGCCTCAAAAAATATTTGTGGTGTTCTGTTAACCCATTGTGGCCCAACTGCTTTTTATAGGTTTTTGCGTTACTTTGCTATAAATTAGAAATGGTTATCTGATTGACTTCAAATTTTGTATACGGGTTCCTCTTTGAGTTCACCCTATTAACAGACTTGGAAATTGCTAACCCATGCCGACCCGAAGATTGTTTAACAAAAATTTTGTAAGTAAATTACGTCGGATTTTTGAAAGTAGGTAAAACTTCTTTGAACTAGGGGAATGTTAAAAAAAATGTTTTGTCGTGTTCTTTTAATCGATTGCGAAACAAAATCGTTAAAAAACTGTTTGCAAAACTGTTTGAACGATTATCTCTAATTTTTCTATGCGTGGTGCTTCTTGACAATTTGGTGCTCCTCTACTATAGAATTGAGGATGGTGGGTTTACGGCGAATAGTGTTAACTGAATTAAAATTTTTTGTTGTATTATTATTTAATAATTTTGAAAAGTTTCAAGTGAAATTAGTTGAAAAATTGCAAGATTATTTTATCAATTTTTTTTTTTATGCAACTTAAATGAAAACTCCATTGAGTGTCGGGGCAAAGTGCAGCTGATAATAGATAGTTTACATAAGTATTATTATACCCGTTTGACTTAAGGTCAAAAGGGTATACTAAATTTGCCATTATGTCATTATACTATATCAATAGTAGTTTTCTTTCACTCTTATAAGAACAAAGTCAGACAGGCTTCTGTCAAAATTTTTACATAGTTAAAGCAATATTCTATCAATTCTTTCTGCATGTTGAAATTAGAATTTTTGTTTTGTTCATACCACTGTAAAACTTCACTCCTTGTGCCCTCCTTTTTTGTGTCAGGTGCATATAATTTCATTGAAGGTAAAATTCCAATATAGTTTTGATTTTCTAGTTTGTTAAATAGATGAAAAAAATATCCTTTTTTTAATTTGGTGGGAAAATTAAAAGCTTTCAGTAATTTACTAAGTGCCATTGGAAAATTAATTAAGTAAGTCTATGAATTTTTTATTATTCAGTAACAAAGGAATGATTTTTGTTCCTCTCATAATTAATTTTGGTTGAAGAACAGTTTTAGTAAGAATATAATTTAAAACGAACTGATAATCAAATTGTCCATTATGAGCAATCACAATAACCTTTTTATATTGGGTTTTTAATTTTATTATATGATCCATGAATTTTAATGTTATATATTCTTTTTAAAAGCATCTTTCTCTTAATCCACATTTTCTATAATAATAAAAGTAACTTCATCAATACAATTATCACATCTTTTTTGTAAAATACATAAATTTGTGGTGTGTTGTTTTGATTTTGTCTCTTGTCTAGTTTCTAAGTCATAAAATATGGAAATAAAGTCCTTTTTTTAATTTTCTGAAAAGTTTTTGACTTTTTGAATAAAGCATTGATGATCTTGCATGACATGTTTGATACAAATGTTACAATAAAATTCTCCACATATATGACCTGTTTTTTTTTTGTTTTTTTTTTTTTATTTATTTATTTTTTGTTTTATTTATTTATTTTTTAATTTAATTTCAGACAATATTACATTGTGTATAAGAAATTAAATGTATTAGTATATCACCAGACTAATTATATAATTTACATTAAAAAAAAAAAGAAATAGTAAAAAAATATAATAATAACTCTTAACATATAAAATATAATTTAAGAAAGGAAAAAAAAACAAACTTAACATTGTATTCAGCAATTACTTTGTAAATTAATTTATAAAATTGCCTCTTTAGCTTATATTTGAACTTATCTATATTTTCGTAGTCTCTAATGTATTTAAGCAACTTATTATGTAATTTGAATGCACTATGTTTAAGACTTCTATTTTTGGTGGACGTGCTAGTTTTGGTTCATTTAATTTAAATATATTCCTGGTGTTATATTTATGTATTTCTTGTCGTGTACTTAGCATCCAATTGGATTTTACTTGTTTGTTCACTATTTTATGAATATATTTACATTTTTCGAAATAGATCAACTGATTAATATCCAATTCTTCAGTGTCAGTGTAATGTTGTATCTTATCTTTGCTAAAATGTAGCCATTATAGATGAGTTTAGCTACTCTTTTAGTTACACTTCCCGATCTTCTTATTGCCATTATTAATGGGAGTATACTATTTTTTATTTTTTTGAGGTGGTTATCCCCTTTAAGATTTCGTCAATAATGACTCCCAGATATTTTACATTTTGTGTTCTTGTAAGTGGAATATTGTTAACATTTATGTCAATTGCATCACAGATTCTCTGTCTAGACTTGAAAATCATTTAGTTTGTTTTTTATGTGTTCATAATAAGTTCATTTACACTCAGCCAGTTACTGTAGTCCTTTAAGTCATCATTTAATATAGTTTCCAATTCCCTAAGTGTGCTTGCTTTAGCAACAATATTAGTATCGTCGGCATATATGTTATATTTTGATGAGATGTTACAATTTGATAAATTCATAATATATAGTAGATATAAAAGAGGACCAAGTAAGAATTAAGTATACAATTGATTCTAGTACAATGTTTCTAGAGTTGTTTAACTTACTTCTAAACATGTCTGACCTAATTATTGGCACCACCGACGTCAAGGTCACCTTCTTTTAATATTACTTGACCTACTTTCGGGTGATCTATATATATGTCATAAAAGTAATTAAAATATGATTAATGGGAAAAAAATTTGTACCATGACAGAGTGCCAGGTTAACTACTAGGGTATTCGATAGTTTACGAAATTAGAGCAGATAATACAGAACTATTATTCTTTAAACAAACGGATGATGCCGATAACCTAACTACAGAATTTCAACATTAATTAAATTGTATTATTTGTAACAATAAACCAAAGAATATTCTCTTTCCTCGCTGCCGTCATTTAAACTTTCCACGGATTGCTTTACTAAACATAGCGAAACGTCCATCCTAAATTGTAATTCAATAATATTCTGTCGTTATTGTAAGCAAATTGTTCGAAGTTCTTTGTTACCTCATCATTTTTGGTTCAACTAGTAAAATTGCTGTTTTTTCTCTAATAAAATCTAAAAATCAAAAAATTCAATATCGTATATATTATGCTTAAATACATAGTCTTTTAAAAGATTTTTTTCCAAAAAGAAGCAACATTTCTCTCATAAAATCATAAAAAAACAAGGAAGAGCGTAATAGAACTTTCAGGTAAGTACAAAACAAAATATAAGTTGAAAAGCAGATTTTTAAACCTTTTCTAAACCATCGACTTTATTTTATTCAAACGTTAGCATTTCAAGCAAACTACTCCCGGCAAACGAAAGGTGTCGTAAACAATGAAAGGAACACATTGTGTCTTATTTTGTGTTCCCTGTTCATGTTTTTTTATGAAAAGAAACGCATACTTCAAATGCAAATATCATTATGAGTTATGATGACTATATAATATACAATATTTATTTGCACACATATTTGATTATTGCATATTCTCTCCGTTTTCGCTTTTGCCAGAATGATTTTTGTTTTTATTATAAGTTAAGTGCACATATTTTTACAAGTGTTTGAAAAAATTTTAATTTGTAATTCAATTTGAAGCTGTTAAGTTATATATTTTGTTGCGGAATTTTATTGGTAGTAATTAGTAAAAAATAAAATTAATAAAATTAAAAAATTAAAATATTGATAATTGCGGCAATAATCAAATAAAAATTATAACTAATTGTGACAATAATCAGGTAAGTTTTTTATTTTTAATTTTATTATAAAATATTGTACACCTTTTAGGCACTTTAAAGCCCAAAACTTATTTTTAATGTTCGATAATTTTTTTGTAATAAGAAAATTAACTAGGTACTTAACTAGTCTTTGTATTTTATGTTTTACACATTTTATGCATGAAAAAAAGTAACAATTGTAAATATGTACGTAATATGTATTTAATAATAGGTACAAATATTTATCTATAATTTTTAAGATACATGTACTTTGCATATTATTATATTGTTGACATATTGGCGACACATTTTTGGCACTTTTAAGGCCCAAAACAACAAAATTGAATTTAAACCAAACAAAATTAAATTCATTAATATTGTTTAAGAAATTTTTTTTTCGTTATATTTTTTTCGTAATAAAATAAACATGCGCATACGAAAGGTTAAAATTAACAAAAATTATTTTACGACGCATTTTTATTTTACTACCATAAAAAGCAAAAATAACAAAAAAAAAATATTTTTGTAAATTTGTTTGAGTTTCAATTTGCTTCTTATTCCATGTACTCAACAATAGGATAAGAATTATTATAAAAATACAAAATATGACAAAATTTTGTATAGGAAAGTGATTTTATTTTTTGATTTTATAAGTACATATTATGTAGTCGTAAAACCAAAATCGTAATGATACAAAAAAAACGATCGTAAAACCATAAAAATTATATTTGTGTGTACGTCCACTTGCAAAATCCATCTTATCCACTTTTTAGCACATTTTTAAAAAATTTTGTAAAAATGTGCCTATATAGTTTCACTCTGTCCGTCCGTCCGTCCGTCCGTCTGTCTGTCCGTATGTTTACAAAAACTTTTACACCGTTTGAAATAGAAATAATAAATTTTAACCACGGGTAGATATTACGAAAAAAATAATTTCGTTGAAGAATATTTTTCTGTAGCCCCACCCGTTACGGAGTTACAGCCCCCCAAATTTGGAAAAAGCCCTATTTTTAAATTATTATAACAAGAGTTCTGTTGGGTATATTTTCAATCTGAAAACGGAAAAAGATAGCTGGTTTTATAAACTTTATGAATAATTAAAAGCAAATGTTAAGGGTTGCCATACGATACTAAAATTTAACATTACACAAAACTAAATTTTTGCAAAATTTTTGACGACACATATCTTCTGAACAGTTCAAGCTAGGGTCTTAAAATTTTGAGAAGTTAGATAATCAGAAATTAGTAGGAGTCGGTTAACAAAATCTTTTTGTCAAGCCCCCTGTTTAGAAGCTATAAGGGCTTGAAAATTGAAATTTTGCTACACCTTTTGCTACACCTGTAGCTTGAATACCTGTTAAAATTTTTTTTTAGTAATACGGTAAATTGAAAGATCTATAATTATATTTCAACATGTGTTAACGGTTTTTCTTAATATTGAAAGGTGCCGAAGTTACAGCCCCCGAAAATTTCAAAAAAGGCCTATATTTAAATTAGTATAACAAGAGTTCTGCTAAATGTATTTTCAATCTAAAAACGGGAAAAGAGAGCTGCTTTTATGGGCTTGACAAAAGTATAAAGTTAAAATGTATAGGGTTGCCATACGGTACTAAAATTTACCATTATGCAAAACTCAATTTTTGAAAAATTTTTGGCCCCACATATCTTCTAAACGGCTCAAACTAGGGTCTTGAAATTTTGGGAGAAGTTAGACCTTTAGAAATTAGTAGGAGTCAGTTAACAAAATTTTTTTGTCACGTCCCCTATTTAAAGCTATAAGGGCTCAAAAATTCAAATTTTGCTATTTTTAAACACCTGTAACTTGAAAACCTGTTCAAATTTTTTTTTACAAATATACAAAATTTACAGCTGCAGCATTATGTTTCAACATATGTTAAAGGTTTTTCTTAAATTTGAAAGGGATTCTTTAAATTGAAGAAATTGTCTCCTAGTTTTAACTATTTTTGCTTAGATAATAAAATTTTAGGTAAAATTCCAAATTTTGGTGGAGTTCAAAATTGATTTCCCCTAAAAAAATTGAAGGGTGAGGACAGGAGGGGGGTAGGCAGATCCATCATAAGTTTACTAAGCAAAAATTTGCGAACCTTCCCCATTGAAGGGCTACTAGGTCTTAAAAATTAAAACTTTTATGTTTATATAAAACAGTAACTTATTCACCAGTGTAAGTTTTTTCCAAAATTACATTGAAGCTGCAACATTAATTTCCGCACTTATTAACAAGTTTCCTTGAGTGCATTGAGGTTATATTCTAAGAATTTCCCTATTAGTCATATAATTAATAAATTAATGAAATAACTAAATTAATATTATCATTTATTTTTATATATATTTTTATAAAAATAAATGATGAAATATTCAGTAAGAAACCGTATATAATTTTGAAAATGTGCTTTTTAAAAACCCTTGGTTTTTTTCCTTACTTGTTTTAATTTTGAGATAGTCAAAAAAAATATTTATATTACTAATTTTAGCAAAAAGATACTTATAAAGAGTGTTTTTGGACATGGTAATGGATACGAAAACTAATTACTAAATATTTTTAGTAAAGTTTTTTAAATATATGTACTTATATGTACTTAATACTTATATGCTTTTTTGAAATTGTATTAGGGATAAAGCGTCTTTTAATAGTGTCATGTTGGATAAAGTGGAATTTGGTAGAGTAAACACACATTTATGATATCTTTATATTATTTAATAGTAGAATAGCAGGAACCGCAAGAATAAATAAAGTCAGTTCGAAGAAAATGATTATGAATTTATGAATGAACAAATTTTTGTTTTTTTTCTCATGAAACGAAAAAATAAAAATATTTCCAATGCGACTTCTTTATATCTTTATATTCTTTGGTCTCACTTAACACGTACCATAGAACAAATATTTTTAATTTAATTGTTTTTTGAATATTTTAGATAATATTTAGAAATATGCCAAAGTATAAAGAAACTATAAACTTGTCAAAAAGACAACTTTTAAGACGTGTCAGAGCGAACGATCTAAGATCAGAAAATATAATACAGAATGTTATTAGAACACAAAGTTCAGATAATATTGACCTCCGGAATATAGAGGAAGATATTGATTTGTTAAACGATTTCCCAGATAACGATTTATCAGAAGCTGATGTAGAATCATTTCTTAGACATTGGAAATTTTCGCATAATATTACAAACAATGCTTTAAATGATTTATTAGCTTTTCTAAAGATTCTAAAGCATTTACTTTTTTACCAAAATATGCAAGAACGTTATTAAAAACTCCTGTCACAAGGCAAATTTATAATGTAGAGCCTGGTCAATATGTTCATGTCGGGTTACAGATATCATTGAACAATATTCTTAGATCATTAAATACAATTCCAGATTGTATAATCCTGGACTTCAATATAGATGGTGTACCAATATCTAGAAGTAATTGTAGTGGATGGTTAATTCTTGGAAAAATTTTTAATTCACCAGTTGAAAAATTTTTAATTCAGTTGTGGGTGTACATCATGGCTATAATAAGTCAGCTTCTTTTAATAATTTTTTAAGGCCTGTTGATGAGCTAAAGATAATATTAAATCATTTCACTTTTCAACAAACAGACATAAAAATTGTAATCAAATGTTTTATTTATGACGCTCCAGCACGTGCTTCTGTCATATATACTAAATCACACAACGCTTATTTTGGATGCAATAAATGCATTGAAGAGGGAGAATATACACATTCACGAATGACTTATCCAGAACTTAATAAACCACTTAGAACAAAACAGTCAATTAGAAACAGAAGTAATTTTTCACATCATAAGGGTACTTCTGTAATAGAGGAACTTGATATAGATATGATTCAACAATTTCCCCCAGATTATCTACATACGATTTGTTTAGGTGTAATGAAGAAATTGTTAAAAATGTGGACCTGTGGCGGGTACATTTTCTCTTTTACCTTCTTATGCAATAAATCAGATATGTGAAAAACTTAAAGAAATCTCATTAACTCAACCAAAAGAATTTCAAAGAAGAGTAAAACCACTTTCAGAGTTAGGAAATTTTAAAGGCACGGAATTCCGGACGCAACTTTTATATGCAGGAGCATTTGCATATAAAAATATTTTACCTCCAGAAAAATATACAAACTTTTTATTATTTCACACAGCCATTGTTATATTAAGTGACAGAAAATTGTATGTAAAATTCTTGCAATTAGCTATCGATTTGTTGAAACATTTTGTTCAAGGAATAGAAGAAATTTATGGAAAGAAACAAATAACTTATAATGTACATACTTTAATACATATTGCGGCGAGCAATTTGGACCGCTTAATGATTATAGCTCTTTTAAATTTGAGAGTTTTATGTATCAGATTAAAAGATTGCTACACAAAAAATAATCATCAACCACTCGCTGAAATAACAAATAGAATATTTGAAATGAATACAGAAGGTTTTTGTAAAAAGAAAATAGAAGAAAATAAATTCCCTTGTCTTAAAAGAAAGGTCAAATACAATGATGGAAATACCAGACGAGTAATTAGCAAACATGTTAATTTTAAAAATTTTTCATTAAAAGACAATGTTAGAGACCAGTGGTTTCTAACTAAAAACAAAAATATTGTAAAATTTCAATGGGCTGAAAAAAATATTAATGGGGAATGTCTTATATTAGGAAATGAAATAAAACGTAAAGAAAATTTTTACTATATTCCTTTTGCTTCTTCTAACTTCTATATATACAAGACTAATGGTGTAGAATCTCAAAGTCAGTTTTGGCAAATTGATTATGTATATAGAAAAATGTGGAAAATGCATGATACCTCCGGATATGATATTTTTTTCCCTTTGCGTCATTAATAAAATATATATTTTACTATAGGTAAATGTATTAATATCTCAGATTATTTTTTATATGTATGTGTAAATACAAATATTAAATACAAATATTTTTAGAAAATACTAGCTAATACCCGGTGCGCGTTAATGCGCCTTTCAATGGAGGTTTAATTGAATCTGATGTTACTGCAAAAAGTTAACACAAAAATTACGCACGGTTTACACACGTAAATTTAAAAATGTATGAAAGTAATCTTTTTAAAACGATTTTTCTAGGATTATTCTAGTAATTTTTGAAACTTTCTGTAATTCAAAGCACTACAAACTATTTTCCAAAATTTGACGTAATTTACTTCCAAAAAAGACGTAATTTACTTTACTTTTTTTTGACCAAACGTTGGACCGACTGTTAACAGACTCAACTCCATTTTCAAGTTGCTTCACACATATAAAATTTGAGGTCAACCGGTCAAATCGTTTCTAATTTAGAGTAAAATAACCAAAAAATTAATAAAAAGCTGTTGGGCCGCAATGGGTTAATGGAACTCAACAACATTTTTTTTAGGGCTTTCTTTTAAGCCAAAGCAGAATTTCGAAAAATCGGACAAAATTTGGACCCAAAATTTTTTTTGACCATCCGTCGGCCCGACATCTGTTTACGAATTCCAAAACTGTTAATAGTGTCAAATCAATTCTCACAGGGGAGCACGTATACAAAATTTGAAGAAAATCGGTCAAATATGTAGTTACTAATTTAGAGTTAAGTATTGAAAAAACCTATAAAAAGCTGTTGGGCCGCAATGGGTTAATGCAACTCAATAAAATTTGTTTTGGGGTTTTCCTTTTAGCCAAAGCAGAATTTCATAAAATCGGACAAAATTTGGACCCAAAATTTTTTTTGACCACCCGTCGGCCCGTCATGGGTTAACAAATTCCAAAACTGTTAATACTGTCAACTCAATTCTCAAGGAGCATCACTTATACCAAATTTGAAGTCAATTGGCCAAACCATTTCAAATTTAGAGTAAAGTATTGAAAAAACCTATAAAAAGCTGTTGGGCCGCAATGGATTAATGGAACTCAACAAAATTTTTTTTGGGGTTTTCTTTTTAGCCAAAGCAGAATTTCGTAAAATCGGACAAAATTTGGACCCAACATTTTTTTTGACCACTCGTCGGCCCGCCATGGGTTTACAAATTCCAAAACTGTTAATAGTGTCAATTCAATTCTCAAGGAGCATCACGTATACCAAATTTGAAGTCAATTGGTCAAACCGTTTTGAATTTAGAGTAAAGTATTGAAAAAACCTATAAAAAGCTGTTTGGCCGCAATGAGTTAATGGAACTCAACAAAATTTTTTTTGGGGCTTTCTTTTTAGCCAAAGCAGAATTTTGTAAAATCGGACAAAATTTGGACCCAAAATTTTATTGACCACCCGTCGGCCCGACATGGGTTAACAAATTCCAAAACTGTTAATAGGGTCAACTCAATTCTCAGAGAGCATCACGTATACAAAATTTGAAGTCAATCGGTCAAACCGTTTTCATTTTAGAACAAAGAAGTTTAAATACTTGCACCACAGCCCCAACTTGGAGGTCCGTTAGAGCAAAATTTTTGGGCCACGATTTCTTTCCGTACCCAAAAACCTCTATATACAAATTTTCATGAAAATTGGCTGGGCAGTTTAGGAGTCTATTCGCTACATACAAACAAACAAACAAACATACAAACAAACAAACTTTCCCTTTTATATATATAGATAAAAAATATTATTTATAAAAATTAGAGATATGTTCAATTTTGACAAAAAATTTCATTTATTATAGCAAAATGTATGTTGTTGTTGAAACCATACACAACAATGCAGTTACTGTGGAAGCAGTACCTACATCATTTTTCAAAACAGAAGATGACAAAAAAATTTTTTATTATCTCAGAAAAAAAAACATATTTTAAAATATATAAAAAACCAAAAAATCCCGCAAGATGACGCAAACTGGTATAAAATTACCGAATTTAAAATTATATCAAAAGAATTTCGTAAGTGTATAAAAATATAAATATATGCATGTATGCTCTGTTATTTTAAATATTTAATTTTTTTTGAGAATTATAATGACGCCCGGGAAAAGGGAAGAAAATTGACTATCTTCTCAGGTACTGAGTCTGAAATGGAGTTTAATAATATTTACAGTTTTTTTGTTTGAAATTTAGAAAAAATAATTTTATATCTGTATAAATTTTAATATGTATTAAAAATGCTCAACAAATTTTTAAAATTGTGAAATAAAAATATGAATTGACGTCAGAGGATTCCTATTGTTAATTTAAAAAACAAAAAAATATTTTAGTATTACAAAGGTATTTTTATTTATTTAACGGTATTTTTATTTATAATTATTTTCTTTGAATTTTTTTATGATTTTACTAATAATAATAAAGATTTTTTAAAAAATTTGGTTGAATTGTGTGTAAAAAAATAAAATTTATTAAACATGAGAATGGTAATTTAAATATAAACAAGTAATGATAAAAAACCAAGGGTTTTTAAAAAAGCACATTTTCAAAATAATATACTGTTTCATACTAAGTATTTTATCGGAATATAATGTTCAAGCTTCAATATTAACGTTTAAGGAAATATATATGTACGTTGGTGACTAAGTTACTGCTTACTTATAAAACAAGTAAATATTTTATTTGAAAGTTCTAATAGCCCTTCAATGGGGAAGGTTGCCAAATTTCTCAAGGACCTAACTTCATCCAACCCCCCCCCCCTCCCTCCCTCTCTATTTTTGTAGTTTCTAGGAATTAAACCAAAATTTGGAATTTTACTTAGAATTTTATTATCTAAGAAAAAATGGGTAAAACTGAGAGACACTTTCTTCAATTTAAGGAACCGTTTTTAAATTTAAGAAAAACCTTTAACATATGTTAAAATATAATGTTGGACCTTCAAATTTTGTATATTAATAAAAAAAAATTGGACAGGTATTCAAGTTACAGGTGCTTAAAAATAGCAAAATTTCAATTTTCGAGCCCTTATAGCTTCTAAACAGGGGGCTTGACAAAAAAATTTTGTTAACCGACTCCCACTAATTTCTGATTATCTAACTTCTCCCAAAATTTCAAGACCCTAGCTTGAACCGTTCAAAAGATATGTGTGGTCAAAAATTTTGTAAAAATGGAGTTTTGTGTAATGTTAAATTTTTGTACCGTTTGGTAACCCTAAACATTTGCCTTTTAAATATTTATAAAGTTTATGAAACCAGCTATCGTTTGCCGTTTTCAGATTGAAAATATATTTAACAGAACTCTTGTTATAACCATTTAAATATAGGGCTTTTTTCAACTTCGGGGGGCTGTAGCCCCGTAACAGGTGGAGCTACAGAAAAAAATTCTTCTACGAAATAACTTTTTTTGCAAAAACTACCCATGGTTAAAATTTCTTTACTCTATTTCAAACGGTGTAAAAGTTTTTGTAAACATACGGACGGACGGACAGACGGACGGACAGAGTGAAGCTATATAGGCACATTTTTACAAAATTTTTTGAAAATGTGCTAAAAATGAGGAGAATTAACTAAGTGTTCTGTGGGTAGAAGTGCTAGGGTGTAGATAAAATTCATTAGTTGGATTTAGGAGTCTAACAAAAATAAATATATATATTTCTAATAATTTGATGCTTAAAAATCTATAAAGGATTAATTCTAACAAAAAAATATCGTATAATCTTATTAGACTACTAAGTGTAAGCATCATAATGTATTGGGCTGATAACATTCTACATGGCTATAAGTATTGTATTTGTGGACAAAAATGATCCTCAATCAAAATAATTAATTGGAGAATAATTCATGATTTTTTTGAGATATATATAACACCAGAAGGTGGACAAAAAACATGTGTTTTAAAAATTAGAAATGGTGAGTCAATAACTAATAAATTAGTATTATCTCCATTGGATTAGCAACATATTAAAATTTAAGTATATGGTGGAGATATGTTGGTACAATTAGGTTAACTTTAAAAAAAAATCAAACACTTAAACATTTTAATGGAGATTCCCAATTGCTGAAAAATTTCAAGTATATTACCAAAAGATAAGAATAAAAGAATTTCACAACATATTAAATCATTATGTTTCAAAAGAAATGAATATGAAGAAAATCAAATTGAGTTAAAAAATTTAATGATAAGAAAACGAATTGAAGAGGGAATTATATATATAGCTTCAATAGAGAATACATACAATGTAAAAAATAATAAATCAAAGATTGGTGATATGTTGACTAATTTTAGAAAATTACTTGAAAACTTAAAAGAAGAATATTTAGATTATATGGAAGCTTATGCAGGTGTAAGAGATAATTTTTTACCGCTTTTTATGTATGCGTCTTCTATAATAAGTCAAGTTAAATTTGTAATTAATTTTCATTAATAATAAAATGTAACATAACATTATTATTATCAATATATTTAATTTCATTTGCTCTAATTTTGTTATTTAAAAGTGTTATCATTTTTGTATTAAACTTTTCTGCATATTGCCGGGGGAGATAAGTATAAAACTTGTTCATTCTCATTAGTATACAGCTTTCGTTTTTTTCATCTACGTCTTTGAATTTTGATTCTTTCTCCTCAAACTGTAGAATTTCATACTCCTTACCAGTACCAATTTTTTTATTGAAAAATATCTGATGGCTTCTTCAATTTTGTTCAGTTCCGAAGTAAATTTGGATATATCAATATAGTCGTCATCATATAAAAATTTAGATCTTTTTCTTCTTCAAATAACTTCCTTTTTAGACTCATTTTTTTGATGTTATCTCTTACAATTTTATTTCGCGAATGAATTATAAATTAAATTTTAATTAAATTTCCAGCACTTAGACTATTAATTTAAATTTACAATAGTATAATAGGTGGGGATACATTTTTCTATTAAAAAATATTTTTCAACGCGATAAAGAACAGAAGCTTTAGCTAGAAATTGTACTATTCATTCGATAAAGCAAAATAATGACATAGTTTAGAAGTACATTTAAGTTTTATTCATTCAATTTTTAAAACTAAAGATGTTTGCGGTTTTATGGTTTGTTAAAAATTTTCTTTATGCAAAAAATAAGGGTCCATAGTTATAAATTTAAAAAAAAAACTGAGGATGTTTGTAGTTATTTAGTATCTAAAATGATTTCAAATTAATTCAAAGATTTTAGTTTTTTCTAAAACTAATTTTTTTGTTTTTTTTTTGTTGATGATATGGTATATTAATTCAGTTATTACAATTTTTTTTGCTTCGATATTAAAATTTTATTTATGCGATTATTATATGTTTCATAGAAATAATTAGAAAATAATTTTTAGAAAATAATTAACTGCATATATGAAAAGTTAATTTTAAAAAAAAGAAAATATTAAAAGAAGCCAATTATAATATCAATTATATTAACTGAAACTGGTATACAAAAAATGGAATACAAGGTTGGAGATTTCCCAAACACTTACATTGTAAAAGAAGCCGTTACAAATAGAACCAGCTTATATTTTCTCATATATAGGTATGATCTTATTTTTAGCACATTTTCAAAAAATTTTGTAAAAATGTGCCTATATAGTTTCACTCTGTCCGTCCGTCCGTCCGTCCGTCTGTCTGTCCGTCTGTCCGTATGTTTACAAAAACTTTTACATCGTTTGAAATAGAGTAAAGAAATTTTAACCATGGGTAGTTTTCGCAAAAAAAATTATTTCGTAGAAGAATTTTTTTCTGTAGCCCCACCTGTTACGGGGCTACAGCCCCCTAAATTTGGAAAAAGCCCTATATATAAATTGTTATAACAAGAGTTCTGTTTGATATATTTTCAATCTGAAAACGGCAAACGATAGCTGGTTTCATAAACTTTATAAATATTCAAAAGGCAAATATTTAGGGTTGCCATACGGTACTAAAATTTAACATTACACAAAACTCAATTTTTGAAAAATTTTTGGCCACACATCTTCTGAACGGTTCAAGCTAGGGTCTTGAAATTTTGGGAGAAGTTAGATAATCAGAAATTAGTAGGAGTTGGTTAATAAAATTTTTTTGTCAAGCCCCCTGTTTAGGAGCTATAAGGGCTCGAAAATTTAAATTTTGCTATTTTTAAGCACCTGTAACTTGAATACCTGTCCAATTTTTTTTTTATTAATATACAAAATTTAAAGGCCCAACATTATATTTTAACATATGTTAAAGGTTTTTCTTAAATTTAAAAGCGGTTCCTTAAATTGAAGAAAGTTTCTCTCAGTTTAACCCATTTTTTCTTAGATTGTATAATTCTAAGTAAAATTCCAAATTTTTGTGGAATTCACAATTTAATTCCTACAACCTAAAAAAATGGAGGTGGACGGAGGGGGGAGGGGGAGTTAGATGAAGTTAGATCCTTGAGAAACTTGGCAACCTTCCCCATTGAAGGACTATAACAACTTTAAATTAACAACTTTACTGTTAGCAGTAAATTTTATAAGTAAGCAGTAACTACTTCCAAGTAAATATTTCCAAAGTAAAACTCAGTATGTAATACAATATAAATTTGAAAATGTGCTTTTTCAAAAACCCTTGGTTTTTTTTCATCACTTGTTTTTATTTGTTTATTGTGTTGAATAACAAGAAATTAAATTTACTTTATAGTATAGGTACTATGATTTACAAGAAAACATCCTTTACAAGATGGTTTTTTGGTCAGAGTGTTTTGAAGAAACCAATAGCATGAAAGACATAACCTGTTTATATACAGTATTTAACTGTTTGGTACCATTTGCTTGTGAAGAGGATGCAATCGACTTCCAAGAAAAGTATAGACCATATTGTATGGGTTTAACAAAAATATCAAAAATGATGTCAAAGAAACTGTAAAATATTTTAATCAATTGGAAAAATAAAAAGTTATAAAGTGATTTAATTTTTTTTTCTTGTTTTATTGCATTTATTATTTACATAAATATCGTTTATTATCAAACGGGCTTAAAGTAAGTTTTCAAATTTTAGTTTTTTTGTTAAAATAACATTTTTGACACCTTTTGCTTTTTTGATTGTTTTAAGTTGAAAATCTTCATATAATACACGAATAGCATACATTTTCTCTCGAAGACCTGCAAATTCTTGCATAATATTATCATTATTTTCGTCTTTCATTAGTCCTACTATTTTTTTATTAACTTGTGGTATTCCATATAAATTATTTTGAGGATAATCAGATGTATCGAAGCGGTTTAGATCAAGTTTAATATCTTCGTAAACATCATCAGTTCGTATTTCATAAATTACTGAATCGGTATAGCTATTATTATATTTTTTTTTCATGTAATCGTAATGGAATTCGTACAGTTTTGTTTTGGAAATGTCTAACATTCCCATTCCAATATATACAGGTTTATCAAAAATTACGTTAGTTTTTAATAATTCAATTGCTAGCAAATTATAATTATTAAAAATTGTTTGAGAATAAAAATTAGGTTTGGCAATTAAAGATGCAGCATTATAACGACTTTCCCATTTCCCCACTAGTTTAATAATTCTGCAAAGTCGAACATTTTCCATAGTTTTTCCAAAAATTGAATTACATATCAATTTAAATAAATTCTTTTCGAAATTCATTTGCTAAATTTTTTCTTAATGTAGCACATAAGTTAATAACGCTTTTCATAAAATCCTTTTGAAAAAAATTTATAGCTCGATGTATCGTTTTTAATTTTAAACCTTCATTCAAATATTGTTTCAAATTTCTATAATGAACCACGTAATTCTTTTTGTGGTTTAATGTAGCTAACATTTTAACTTCTTTTGTTCCTGGTGGAGAACATTTTTCTGGAGCCATAGGCAAATCACTTTGTTTATCATGGATATCTCTGGAGTATTCTAAATCAACTTCTAAAATAAATCCATATTCTGAATGCACAACCCATTCAAGATTTTTATATGGAAGATATTGTATCATAGCCCATGAGTACATTTCATTTATGTCATAATACATTAAGTAAGATGACTCTTGACTTTCATCATATTCGGCTGTATATTTATTATTAGCCTTTACATATCTTTTACTGCATTGCGTAAGACCACCTCTTATACCGTTTTGAATAAACATTAACATATCCACATCATTAATCAATTCTATTTCTACTCCAGTATATTTTAGCATCGCATCCCATAAAAAACCTGGTACTGTAAAATAATGTGAAGCAGGTAAACCAAAATTATTTATGCATCCTTCTCTAAAATTCTCGAAGATGTTTCAAAAATTAAGCTCCCAACTGCCATTTTAAATTTGAAAAGCTTAAAAAATCGATGGAAATTTTTTGTTTGAATATTAACTTAACTGCAAAAGTTTTGAAAAAAATGAAACAAATAAACGTTTGAAATTATATTGTTAATAATATAAAGGCGTGATCATGAATACAAATTGAAAACGTGATCAAGTTCAAGTTAAAAAAAAAAAAAAATATATAAAACTTGGTTTTAAAATGTTGTTTTTAATATTAAATAACAGCGTAGCATGTTTTACTAAAAGTTAATAAATTATTATTCATTAAATAATATCTTTTTTATTTATCCATGAATCATGGTTTTTATCAAAGCCAAGGCACCTAATCAAAACTTGATTTCCTTTTTTTCTTATTATTTTTTCTACAAGGTAAACATTAGGAAATTTAACAGATGTAAGTTCAGGTTCATAAAAACTGCCTTTTATTTGTTTTTGTGTGTAATCAAGTAAATTGTATGTTATTGGATCAGTTCTTTTTATTTTCGCTATTGTATAAATTTCTGTTGACCAATTAGGTTGATAACCTTTTGCAAATATACCTTTAAATTTACTTATACGAACAAAATCTCCAACTTTGTATTTTGCTTTTCGGAATACTTTTAATTTATTGTAGACAGTTTTTAATAAAAATTTCTCATTCTTCTTTGTAACATTTTTAGGTGGAAGTTTAATTGTATGATGATATGTTGAGTTATATTTTTCTATTAGCGATGGCAGAATAGGTAACCATTTATATGTGCCTTGTAAACTGAATTGTTTCCACATCATGTTTTTTAGGGTGCGGTTGAAACGTTCTACAATTGATGCTTTTAGTTCTGAATATGTATGATAATGGTTAATTTTATATTTCCTCATTAGATTTTGAAATTTTTTGTTGAAAAATTCCGTACCTTGATCAGATTGTAAATTTTTTGGTTTTTTACCAGCACGCTTAAAAATATTTTTCATTGCAATTAAAACATTATCAGCGCTTTTGTTTTTAATCGGTTCAGCATACGCAAATTTTGAAAATGTATCAATAACGGTTAATAAATATTTATATGCCTTATTAAATTTTGCATATGGAATCATTTCAACCAAATCAATTTACCAAGTATCATTTAAACCCTTTTGAATAAATTTTCTTCGTATAAAGTTTCTTCTAGCGCTTCTATGAATTTCTGATACGACTTGTAGCCTCGACATTATTCTCGTACCATTTAATTAAATTTTCTAAAGTGATTCTATAATTTTCTATTGTGTGACATTCACATGTGTCCGGTCCAGAAGTAGAATTATCATATGCCCACGGACAAAGGGTAAAATGAGTACCATAAATTGAAGTGAATTTTTTTACTCCAGAAAGACGGAGGAATAAATATTTAAGAACTCCTCCACTTCCATAATTCAAAATGACAGTACTAAGAATATGTTCGCTGCTTTTATATGATCTCTAAATTGTATTTTAAATTCAGTTTCTTATCAGACACAGACCAAAAATGATTAATTTTATTCATCCATTTACAATGATGATAGCGGGACCATCTGGATGTGGGAAAACAACATTTGTGTGTAATTTAATTGAAAATATTGATAGATTGATTTCTCCGAAAATTGAAACAATAAAATGGTGTAACCCAGAAATTTCTGCTATTCCAAAAAATCTAACTTTTCCTTATATAGACTTTTATACCAGTATCCCAAAAGAATTTAGTGGTAATGAAAATAAACCTACGTTAATTGTTCTAGATGACTTAATGTTAGATTCTGCAAATAAAGAGGTATGTGAGCTATTTACTAAAGGCTCACACCAAAGATCATATTAACTATAAAGATATCCCACGCCATATATAAAAATGGTTCGGTAAAAATTTGAAGTGGATTTTTAAAAAATCCACAAAGCTCTTTTAACTGAGAGCTTTGCTGAGAGACACTGAGAGTAATTTTAAAGTAAATCATTGTAAATAAGTTAGTATACATATTTCTCTCTCGTTAAATTTTTATGACAGGAAAAAAAAAGAAAGAGTATAGATAATTTCTTTACGTTTGGATGATTGTTCGCGAGGATTTTAAAAAATTATGTTTTTATTTTTTTCTTATTACGTTTTGTTATGTTACTTGAATTGTATGTAGAAGTAGTTGTGTAATGTGTTGTACATCGTAGTAAGTATTAACTCATTCATTGATTATCTATTAAGTAAGAATGAAAAAATAAACGAATTAAAAACATTTTCTCTCTGCGATAAGTCAGTGTGAGAACTGGATTTTATAAATAAAAATTTGGATTTGATTTTTGAAGTTGAATTTGGATTTTGGATTTGATTTTTTGAAAAGGAAATAAAAACATTTTCTCTCTGTAATAAGTCAGTGTGAGAACTGGATTTTATAAATAAAAATTTGGATTTGATTTTTGAAATTGAATTTGGATTTGATTTTTTATATTGAATATTAATATCTACTATTAGAATACGAAATAGTATGCATTTTGATTAAAAGGAAAGAATTGTTTTTGATTTTCTGTAAAGCAAATTAATTTTTGATCTTTTGAAGAACAACTTTGTATAGGTACCTAAAGATAAAAAAAAAATCTAATATTTTTTATTATTCTTTATTTAGGAAATTTTATTATTTTTATAAAAACAAATTTTTTAATTATCAGTTAGTTTCTTATGTTTTATAATAATTTATCTTAAGATGAATTAATTTTAATTATTTAATATTACATATTTTTAAATTTAAAATGTTGTCATGTTTAATATTTTTTATATACATATCCTATTAATAATATTATTGGTTTAGTAAAATCTGTGTTTTTGATCTTCTCGTAGTTTTATCTTTGAATGTAATCCAAGAACAATGCTTCCGTAACAATATGGTAATCAATAAATTTAAAATCTGTAGCTTATGTGAATAACACGAATCGTTCTCTTCAAACCAAAATTTGTAAGGCGATTCTTTGGTACATTTAATACAATTATCAATAATGAATTTTTTTATATTTTTAAGATCCTTATTTTCTATGAAAATTTTTTCAAAAACTTTTATATGAATTTTGCAAACATCAAAAAATTTATCAGACGGTGCATATAAACTACCAAAATCAGATTCATTGCGATAATTTTTTTTGTGAATAAACATTTCTGAAGGATAAGTTATAATTTCACTTGGCTTTACAATTTCATTTTTACATTTCTTACATGTAATTCGTCGTGCAATGTAACCTATAAAATATCTAGTAGATGTTAACTCTATTGGTATATAATCAGAATTAAAAGAATCTATGTTTTCGTCAAAATAGTCTTCATTTTCCTTTACAATGTCCTCATATAATGTTGTTTCTGAATTATAATTAATTTCATTATTAGTAATAGCAATATTTTGTTGAGTATCTTCCAAAATAGAACAAAAATCAACTGGTAACATAACATCATCATCTTCTTGACAATTGGATTTTCTATTGAAATTAAGTTGACTAATTTTTAATGAAAGTAATTTGGCCACTATTATGTTAAACTCGTGAACTGATGGATTTTTGCAATGACCTCCTTTAGCTCTAATATAAGAAAAACAATTTTCCAAAGGATCTTGATTAAAACGACTAGTAAGTATAAATGAAATATTTGGATTTTTGTTTGACATTTCTTGTGTTAAAGATAGGATTCCATTGGTTGTTTGAATTAGTCCATTTATACAAAATATATTATTACCTTTATATTTAATTTCCTTTAAATATACTATTAAATCTTGTAATTTTTCCCAAATGTGATTATTGATTTGTAGTCCACGTTTAAAAGGATTAGGATCCTTTAAAACTTTGCTATTTAGGCAATCGAAGTACGTATCAATCCTTTTTAAAAATTTTGCTGTAGAATTTGCGTCATCACATGTACGTAAAAATAAATATGTTGATGTAGATCTGTAAATAAAGATAAATACGTAAATTAGACTAATTAATATACATATTTATGTATAATATATAACATATTATAAGTTTAATAACTATACACACCTGTAATATATCCTTTGGGAAAATAGTTTTTCATCTTCTTTCCAAGAAGTACTTTTGCATCTTTTTTTTGTTATTAACATTTTGGAAAGAATTTTTTCATTTTCTGTTACATGCTGCAGTTTTTCGATTTCTACTTCCATTGATTTAAGATCTACCTCCTCGTTAAATTTTGTTCTAAGTATTTTTTTTTTTAATTTTTTTATTTCGTCTTTTAAATTCTTTATTTGAATTTTATTTTTCTTACATTTCTTAGACAAATTAATAATTTTTTTTTGATAAAATGTTGAATTTTTTATAGTTTTTTTGCAATGTTTGCAAAATGATGTTGGAGATTCAGAAGCACAATCATACTCAGAGCGTTTTCTTTTTCGAACTGGTGATCTGAAGTTATCCATATCTTCATTTTCTGGATCATTATTTGGTGTATTTATTCTGTTTGCAGTATTATCCAAAAATAAATTTGGAATTGCACCATTTTTTAATTTTCTTACCCCTATTAAATCAGGTGAAAAATGTTTTTCACATAAAAATAATAAGGGAGAATCTGCAACAAACTCTTCATTAAATGTGCATGTTTGCACCCACAAACTAAATAGAGAGGAATCATAAGCTGGAAATTTAAACAATTTTAAGCTTGCAATATCCCTTTTAGATTTTCGGCAATGGGGCAAACTGCATTTATTCCCGGCTTTTAGAGATCTTTTACTCATTTTAGTATTTTTTTTTTAATTTTTATATTATGTTCTTCACAAGTTTATAATTGTTTTTCTTTTATTAATTGTCGTATCAACTAAGTAAATTCACTATTCACTAAACACAAATTTATTTTCACTATATATTTTTATTACTTTATATATTTTATGTCACTATATAACAAATATTTATAATTAATATAACTTTTATTTATTTCCACAAATACTTATTTATATATAATATATCACAAATATTTATAATCAATATCACTTTTTACTTAAATTTAAGGATTTAATGCAAGGACTTTATATATAATTAGTTTTAAACCGCTTTTGAAAGATTGTATAATGACAATGATTTATCTTTTTTAATGTTTCAAGTTTAAATACTATTTTTAAAAATAATTTTTTACAAATATAATTATCAAATCTTAAATTAAACTTGATTGATATTTATTACATTATAATAAATAAATTTTTTAATTTTTATTATGTTTTTTATTTGAAATATTACATAACGTTTTTTGACGGCTTATAATAGAAACAGGTAGTGTGCATTTTCCTGTTCTTGTTTTTCTTAATATTAATAGATTTTTTTTTAAATTTTGTTGGATTCCTAAAATTAATAGCTGCCCACAATTAATGGTTTCTCACAATTCTTGATCAATAGCCTAATAAAAGAAGTAATACCAAAACGTAATTAAGCCAGGATACGCTGCGTGAATGAAACGCCAAAGGAAGAAAGAGGTATATTTAATAATATCTTGGAAATTCGAGTCCAAGAATATTTAAACATTTGATTAATATTAAGGAAAGAATAATTACAAACTACCTACCTACCTGTTTTTTATTTTAAATTAAAAATAATAAAATTAAAAAATTTTAAACAATAAAGTTCTTATAATGTACCTAATAAATATTCAAATAAATTCAATTTATGATTAGGTAATTAATTAATATTAAAAAATTTCTAAATTATTATAGTAGGTATCAAAAAATTATGGCTATATCATATTAAAAAATTATATAAGTAGGTACCTAACGAAAATATGTTGAAAATCATTTTTTCCTGGAGACTTATTTTTCAAAATCAAATTTCAAAAGAACAATATTTAAGTTGATCAACATATCTATCTAGGTAAATGCGATAAAAAAATATCGTCACTTTTTTGTTAATGAATTTATTTTCTTATTTTTATTTATCATTCATTCAAAATTCTTACGCAGTATTAAAACAATTTATATACCTATTCAAATTTCAAAAAAATTTCAAACTTTCTGAGATTGCATTCTTATCTTGTTTAGATTTATATGGATGTGTGTGAACTTTTGATTTATGTTATATGTATCATGAGTAAGAACATAATATTGTTATTGTAATTTGTATTATTTTATGTATACACATGCATACTATTTTACTAAAAGCACTTATAAAGTAAGAAAAGAACTATACCTACTAAAATAGTGAAGTGAAAAGAAAACTGAGAAAAAAAACATCAATAAAAGCTCTCTCCAAAAATGATCTCGCTTTTATTATAGCTTTCATTTTTTTTTTGTTATGAAAAATAAAATTGATAAACTTTCAAATTTCATGATTTTTTTTTTGTTCTACGTGGGACATCTTTATAGTTAATATGATCTTTGCTCACACCATCGTAATTTATCTATTATATTGTTAACACAAAACGTTTTTCATCAGGGAAAATTATCAAGAGATATTTCATTAAATTGTAAATATTTAGTGCTTTTCAAAAATCCTCGAGACAAATCGCAAATTTTTCCTCTTGCTAGGCAACTATATCCAGAAAATATAAAGGGTTTCTTGAGAGTATATAATGAGTCAACATCAAAACCTCATGGTTATATTGTGTTGGATTTAACACAAGACATTAACGATTTATTTCGTATTAGAACTAATATTTTTTCCAAAGAATATTGTATATGTTTCTGTGATACGGGTGATTTGAATAACAACTGTCAAAAGTATGAAACGATTGAAGAAAAACCAACATATATTACATGTACTAGGAAAGTGCAACAACAAGATATTTCGAAGAAATATTCTTAAATATTGTGATAATGATATTATAAAAACTATTGCTGAAATTGCAATCAATATATTAAATGGTAATAATAAAATATCATCGGCACAAAAAGCAAAATTAAAAAAATATAAAAAACAATTAAAATTTCTAGCCTGTGCTAAGAAAAGTATAAAAGCCAAAAGAAAAATATTAGTTCAACATGATGGGTTTTTACCAACTCTAATCGGAACTATATTATCTGGTATAATAGGGAAATTACTCAGTAAGACATAATGCAGTGAATGATTGTTATGTCACCAGAAATATTTTCAAAATTTAGTAAATTATTTCAAGATGATAAAAACTTGGATTTATTAGATCAAAAAATGAAAAAAATTTTATATGATAGAAACTTAAAACCATTGCAAAAATGGTACTTATATCGTCAAAATCTCCTCAAATATGGAATTAACAAAAGACACGCAAAAAAATTACCAGAAAAGGCTAATAATCCTACATTTGATACAGGCACTCAAACAAAATTCTTTTCTAAACGAAATGCATATACAGAAACTGAATTACTTAAATACAAATCAACATCAACACAGACTAATTTTGTACCATTAGTTACTGATGAAGTGTTTGAATATGATCCTAAAAAACAGTATTCAGATATGGATATCAATTTAGATGATGAAAATTCATTTAGAAAATTAGCTCAAACTGAAATGTTGAAAGACGAAAAACTAGTACAAAGACCATCTCTAAGTTCTGATTATCGAATGTTTGAAACACCAAGTGGTGATGTAATTACCGTTGCTGTACCATCTCCTGAAAAAAAGAAGACACTAAGATCGGCAGGTAGTTCAATTTCCTCAACTATACTTTCACAGTTTCCTGAAACAAAAAAACGAAAATTAAAACCTTTACTAAGAAGCCCAAAACTTAGAACTTCATCAACACCGGAATGGACAACATATAAATAGTGCAACATTTTATGTCTTAAAAGAAGTTAACAAAGATGGATAGTCAAGATGACTTCTATGTAACATTGTTTAGTAATGATAATTTAAAACTTTTTCCAGACAACACTTTAGCTTCATTCGAAAATAAATTGCCTATTCACTTTGATTTAAGAAACGGAAACTGGAAAGTAGGTCTTTCAGAAGTTTATCTGAACGATTTCCTACAAACGGAAAAATTTAACAAGGAGAATTGTGCTCTTATTAATATTGGAGAGTATAATGTTTATGTAAAAAACATTGAAAAACCTCTTGAAAAAATTAAAGTAACCAAATCTATGGGTTAGACATATTATTCATATGACGATTCGGAATTACATTTGGATGATTGGAAATTTAATTTTTTGCTAACACTTATTAAAAATATAACTCCTAATCCGGGATTTACTCGAAACCAAGTTTTCAAAGAATTTTTAATGAAGTTTTGACATATATTTCTAATACTAAAAATTATGGTAATATAACTTTTCAAAAAGTAGCAGATCAAAACAAAAAAGGTTTAATTCGAATATCACAGACTTTTGATGAAGACAGCTTCTTTATAAAAGTTAATCACAGTTATAATGTAAAAACATTGCTAAATGAATTATTTCGACAGAAACAAAATATAAAAAATTTCAAAACAAAATTACCTGAACTATTTAAATTAGCTATTGCTAATAATAAAGATGAAATTAATGGAATGGTGATGATATATTCAGATATAGTTCAATCATCTGTTATTGGAAGTAGCAAAGTACGTGCATTAAGAGCTATCAACGTAGAAAATTGCAGAATACCTACAAATATTGAATTTGAAAGTGTCCAATACATACCTATAGAAAAAAATTGTTTTGAAACGATAGCGATTAAAATTTGCAACCAATACGGCGATGCAATAAATTTTGTTTCCAGTTACTATCCAACAAAAATTGTACTGCACTTTAAAAAGCAATGATTGCTTAAAAACAATATAAATACTACTACTAAAATATGATATCATATCAAACATGGAAAGAGCTTACGTGAGATATTATTCCTCTCAAGTAGGTGGAGGAATCAACGATATTGGACCTCTATTACAATTTTATCCAACTATTCAAAGAGGTCGTGGTTTTGGAAATATATTCGGAAGTTTAATTCGTTACTTAAAGCCAGTTTTTACATCAGGTTGGAACTTAATTAAAACAGCGGCTATGAACACAAGTAAAAATATTTTGAATGATATAGCATCTGGTGCAAACATAAAAGAAACTGTAATTGATCAAAGTAAAGGTGGCATGAAAAATCTAAGAAAATCAGTAGTTAATGAACTGCATTCGATGTATGGTGGAAGGCGAAAAGCCATAAAAAGACGAAGCAGCATAAAACGACGAGCAGTTTCTAAAAAGACACATTTAAAGTCGAAGCGACGAAAAAAGCAAATTAAAACCTCTGATATATTCAATTAAATATGGAGTGTAAGAAATCTGAACTTGATCTTTTTGCATCATTACCAGTACAAACAAGTATATTGCGTTCAGAAGAAGTAGCATACAATCCTTTAACTACTTTAGAGGCGTCACCATCAACTATTGAATTTGTTTCGCTTGGAAATGGAGATACATATCGAGATTTATCGTCAACCTACATCAAATTTAAAATTCAAATATTAAAAAACGATGGATCAGTTTGGAGTGCAAATGATAAAGTAGGAACCGGAGCTGATGCAAAAGCAACCTCACATCCCAGTGTTGTAAATAATTTATTACACTCTTTAATTAAACAATGTAATGTAACTCTAAATGGAAAAAACATCACTCCGTCAGACTCATTATACCATTATAAAGCATACTTAACTACTTTACTAAATTATGGTACAGATTCCAGTCAAACACATCTGGAAGCATCTGGTTGGGAATTGGATAAACCAAATCTAAATGATTTTAACAATTCTGGTTCTAAATCAAGGCAAAAATTATACAATAATTCTACAATAGTAGAATTAATGGGAAAATTACATATAAATTTTTTCAACACTTCCAAATTACTTTTAATAAGGTTGACATTCGAATTGCTTTGGCATTAGAAAAACAAGATTTTTTTCTATTTTTCAATGATTCAGATGAAAGCTATTTAAAAATTCTTGAAGCTACATTATACATGAAACATTTAACAATTAATCCTAGCATATTAATAGCACATAATACTGTTTTGGAAAAGGCTAACGCAAAATATTTTTATACGAGAAGTGAAATCAAAACATTCACAATTCCAGCTAACACATCCAACATATCATTGGATAATATATTTATAGGGCAAATACCAAAAGCTCTTTTATTTTGTATGGTTAATAATGAAAATTTTAATGGTAAAAGATCAAAAAATCCATACCATTTCGATCATCAACCCAAAAACGATAAAAAAATACAAATAATGTTTCGGAAAATTTTCAAAAAATGTTTACGATAAAAACTATAAATAGAAAACTTTCGAGTTACGAAACTTTAACAGTTTAAAAAAACATGGAGCCAACATCAAATGCTGAAGTATTTATCGAAAAACAAATAAACATCGATAACGAGGACGAAGCACAACAAAAAAATCTTTTATTAAGCTATATTTACTATTTGGATAAAAATCAAACAATAAAAATACAAATTGGATTTAATGTTGAAAATTTAGCTGCAACAATAATTTTTCAGCGTCATCGCAAAACCATTAGCGTCATTATTACAGTGGCATGCTTTTTATGTAGATTTTACAAACATTCAACCTAAATTAAATTCAAATAAATTTTCACTCAAATTCAATCATACAGAACAAACTAAAAAACTATCATTGGAACTAGATGAGTACACCCGCTTTTGCCTTATGTTGGACTTTATACAAGCAGTGATGTCATATAACAATGGAGCTGAATTAAATGTGCGGGAATATGTATTCAAGTATTTCGATAGATGTATTGAAAGGAATAAACTGAAATTGGAACAAGAAGATTTTTATATTCCTATGAATTTACATATAGCTCAGTGTAATTATTCTAGACTATTTTATGAAATACCATTGTTTATGTCTGAAAAAATATATTGTGCAACAATAAATAAAACAAATATTTTTTAAAGCCAATTATTATTATTATCTTTTATTAAATACATGTACAAGTTTATACAATTTTTTACAGCACATCTTTGCAACAAATTTTCTGTATTATGATGGTGAGGGCAAATGGTGATGTAATTTCTTAGTTTCTGTAGAGATGGAATTTTATTATCTAAATTGATAACTTTTACTGAATTTGAAATAAAAGTGTCTAAAAATAGCTTTTTTTTAAGACCTTTTACATAAAAAACATCAAATATAGTTGTTAAATGTTCCTCAAAGACATTTTTAACTTTTAAATACTCTATAAAGCCATCATTCCAATCCATGTTATTAATGTTCTTTTTGTTGTACTCATTTTGTCGTTTAACATCACTATTTAATTCTTCAAATGAGTACGGTGCTTTAAATATAAAAAACACTGGTATTAGAGAACCATCAGCTATCAAAGAAAATTCTTTCAAAAAATATTGTTTGTTATTTCCAATAACAAATTGTAAATCAACTATAGCTTTTCTGCTACCACTGTCGTTGTTGTTGCAATTCATTTTGTTCTTTATTGTAATAAAAAAAAAAACTAATAACTTAGCCTTTTATTTATAACTCTGATTTCATAAAAAAAAAAGTGGGGATACCTAGATATACTATAGAGCAGTAAATTTTTAAAACTATTAACGGACCTTCACAGACCGTTTCGGACCTTCACAGACCGTTTTCGGACCTTCACAGACCGTCTTCAGACCTTCACAGACCGTTTTCGGACCTTCACAGACCGTTTTCGGACTTTCACAGACCGTTTCGGACTTTCACAGACCGTTTCGTACTTTCACAGACCGTTTGCGGACCTTCACAGACCGAAACTA
This sequence comes from Dolichopus griseipennis, assembly GCA_963082915.1. NCBI lineage: Eukaryota > Metazoa > Arthropoda > Insecta > Diptera > Dolichopodidae > Dolichopus > Dolichopus griseipennis. Next base: position 130,517,824 of record OY720441.1, read on the forward strand.
GTCTTGAATACAGGCCCCTCGCGCCAAGGGCCCCCTTGTGTCGGACTTTCACAAACCGTTTTGGACCTACACAGACCGTTTTCGGACCTTCACAGACCGTTTCGGACCTTCACAGACCGTTTTCGGACCTTCACAGACCGTTTTCGGACCTTTATAGATCGTTTCGGTTCTTCACAGACCGTTTTCGGACTTTCACAGACCGGTTCGGACTTTCACAGACCGAAACTAGTGTTGAATACAGGCCCCTCGCGCCAAGGGCCCCCTTAGCACCGTCATAAGTATCTGAAAAAAAAAATTTTCCTTTCCTTTCAAAATAAATAAAAAAAAAACAAATTAAATTCTTTAATATTAAACATTATTTATTTCAAAAATTTTTCCTGCGATTCGATATCAATCGATGGAATTAATTGAAATAACGCCATATTTTTTTTGTCTTTTTCCCGTCCCAAAAATTTAAAATAAAACTGCGCTCTATTCAATTCCTCTAATTCCGGTTCGTTTGACAGAACGGGGAGAAATTTTCGGATTTTTGGCTTTTGAGTTCCAGCAGGGCCGCGCGGGCGCTAGTGCGCACGTGCGCTCGTAAAAAGGGCGCACGCGTGCACATATAAAGGGCGGCTGCGCGCACGTACTAGGGGCGGCCGTCGTCCGGGAAAATCCGAACCACTAAAATCAACTACCTTAAATTACACCATTAAAAAAAAATCAGAAATGAGAGTATCAATATAGAAGCATAAAGAAGAACAAGAATTGTGAAATTACATATATATCAATGCGATTATTACTTTCCTTTCAAAATAAAAAAACAAAAAAAAAAAAAAAAAATTAAATTCTTTAATATTAAACTTTATTTATTTCAAAAATTTTTCCTGCGATTCGATATCAATCGATGGAATTAATTGAAATAACGCCATATCTTTTTTGTCTTTATCCCGTCCCAAAAATTTAAAATAAAACTGCGCTCTATTCAATTCCTCTAATTCCGGTTCATTTGTAACTTTTTTTGAAAACCTGTCCGGCATGAAAAATATAATTTTTTCATTGGTTATCATATCTTCTACCTCACAAAGCACCACCGTTTGGCCTCTTTTCGTCTCTAGAAAGCGCCAGGAAAGCACCTCGTATATTTTATTTTGGTGTAAAATATCAATATTATGATATTTTTCACTCGAACCCACTCCCAATTCCATTAAACTTTTTAAAAAACCAGCCTAATTATTGAAAATAGAAAAATTAAAATATAAAAAAAAAAAAAAAAAAATAAAATAAAACAAATATCTTACCATATTGTTTGTTTTATTTTGTAATATGTAATATTCTTATGTACTCTTAATAAAGTAAATAATTTTTAATAATAGTAAAGAAAAATTGTTGTTCTTATATATGAACAACTTTATATATGACTTCCCCACTCATATAAAAAATAAAATAAAAACCACATAACTAACTCATTATGCAATTATGCAATTATTTTTTTTTTTTAAGTTAAAATTCTAATACGATACAACATTGTTGCAGTATTTTGAAAAATATCATATAAATTAAAATGTTGTGAAGGCTGCTGCAGCTGTGCTTTTTAAAAGTATATATATATGATCTTATGTTGTAATCCATTTTAGTTACCAAATAATTTTTACTTAAATTAAAACAAAAAAAAAAAAAAAACAACTAAAAATGAGTTCAGCAAATAAAAAAATCAAATCGGAATGCAATGAGTGCAAAAAAATTTTCACAAGGCCGGACAATCTTAAAAGCCATAAATGTTTAATAAATGTACAATTAAAACATAAATGTGATTTATGCCAAAAAACATTTGGCAGAAAAAAAAATTTATTGGAACATTTAAAAAACCACAGAGAAGGTTATGAAAATACAAAATTTTTCAAGAAGTGCAAAACAGCCATCACAAATAATTTGTGGAATTACCATGTTCGGACAAATGAACATAAGAAAAATGCAGCAGAAGTCATTAAAACTAATGTTAGGTGTATTAATGAATGTTTTCAAAATAGACTAGAAACATTTATTAGAGATAATGATGATGAAGGCGTATTAAACCCATCACACTTTTTAGAAAAGGCTCAAACCGATATCATTGAATTGTTGAGACAATCACTAAAAAAGCACAATGTCATTAAGGCGAATCTGGAACTTTTCGGTGAATATATAAAACCAACAGAAGAAGAGTTTGAAAATATATCAATCAAATCTTTTCAAACTCGAATGTTAAGCATAACACAGGCAGACGATCTTAATGATTTTTTTGAAAATGCTAAAGACGTTATTCAACAACAAGCAGAAGCAAAGATCATATTAACTATAAAGATGTCCCACGTAGAACAAAAAAAAAATCATGAAATTTGAAAGTTTATCAATTTTATTTTTCATAACAAAAAAAAAATGAAAGCTATAATAAAAGCGAGATCATTTTTGGAGAGAGCTTTTATTGATGTTTTTTTTCTCAGTTTTCTTTTCACTTCACTATTTTAGTAGGTATAGTTCTTTTCTTACTTTATAAGTACTTTTAGTAAAATAGTATGCATGTGTATACATAAAATAATACAAATTACAATAACAATATTATGTTCTTACTCATGATACATATAACATAAATCAAAAGTTCACACACATCCATATAAATCTAAACAAGATAAGAATGCAATCTCAGAAAGTTTGAAATTTGTTTGAAATTTGAATAGGTATATAAATTGTTTTAATACTGCGTAAGAATTTTGAATGAATGATAAATAAAAATAAGAAAATAAATTCATTAACAAAAAAGTGACGATATTTATACCCGTGCATACATATATGAACATCGGGTATATTAAAATTACTCCTCCGTTTGTAACGCATCGAAATATAAGAGCTAGATATAGTGTCAAGGGTACGTATCGAATCAGCATCGAAAAGTGAATCGATCTAGCTATGTGTGTCCGTCCGTCCGTCCGTCCGTCAGCACGATAACTCAAAAACTATAACAGCTAGAGTTCTGAAACTTTCACAAAGTAATTTTTAGACAATTTGTAGGTTCCCTATTGTTTTTGGTTAAAATCGGACCAAGGCTTCGAGGAGCTGCCATACAACTTTTTTGCACCAATATGAATTTCTTCAAAACTAATTATACTATGGGGATGAAAATTACACACGGTTAGTTTTATAATGACTCCGGCACTTATATGAAGTTTCAAAATGTTAGGGCCCCATTTTCGGGGGGCTGCCATACAACTTCTTTGCACCAATATGAATTTCTTCAAAACTAATTATACTACGCAGATGAAAATTACACACGGTTAGTTATATAATGAATCGTGCACTTATATGAAGTTTCAAAATGTTAGGGCCCCATTTTCAGGGGGCTGCCATACAACTTCTTTGCACCAATATGAATTTCTTCAAAACTAATTATACTACGAGGCTGAAAATTACACACGGTTAATTATATAATGAATCGAGCACTTATATGAAGTTTCAAATTGTTAGGGCCCCATTTTCGGGGGGCTGCCATACAACTTCTTTGCCCAATATGAATTTCTTCAAAACTAATTATACTACGAGGCTGAAAATTACACACGGTTAGTAATATAATGAATCGAGCACTTATATGAAATTTCAAAATGTTAGGGCCCCATTTTCGGGGGGCTGCCATACAACTTCTTTGCACCAATATGAATTTCTACAAAACTAATTATACTACGACGATAAAAATTACACACAGTTATTTATATAATGAATCGAGCACTTATATGATGTTTCAAAATGTTTCGGCCCCATTTTGGGGGGCTGCCATACAAAGTTTTCGATTCAATAACTGTGAATCTAATGAAGCTATAAGGTTAAAATTAAAATTGAGCAGGTAAAGTAATAGGGCAAGTTAGTTGGCAAAGTTGGATATCACTCGGACCATCGGAATTTTAGGGTGGGCCATTTTTTTTTTTTGTTTTTTTTTTTTTTAAGCTAAAGTTATGGGACAATGAATGAAAATTTTGTTTTTTGTTTTGTGATTTTTTTTTTTTTTTTTTGTTAATTTTTTTTTTTTTTTTGTTAATTTTTTTTTTTTTTTTTTTTTTTACGTCTAAATTATGGAGTAATGAGTTAAATGTATAAGGGAAGTAAATTACGGTTATTTTATACACCATAGTGGGTATGCACGGGTATCTAAAAGTTGACAAGGGCAACTATAATCTTCCTCGTTTTTTATCGCATTTACCTAGATAGATATGTTGATCAACTTAAATATTGTTCTTTTGAAATTTGATTTTGAAAAATAAGTCACCAGGAAAAAATGATTTTCAACATATTTTCGTTAGGTACCTACTTATATAATTTTTTAATATGATATAGCCATAATTTTTTGATACCTACTATAATAATTTAGAAATTTTTTAATATTAATTAATTACCTAATCATAAATTGAATTTATTTGAATATTTATTAGGTACATTATAAGAACTTTATTGTTTAAAATTTTTTAATTTTATTATTTTTAATTTCAAATAAAAAACATAATAAAAATTAAAAAATTTATTTATTATAATGTAATAAATATCAATCAAGTTTAATTTAAGTCTACATCAACATATTTATTTTTACGTGACACATTAAAATTAAATTTGCCTAGTACTTCATCTTTATACAGATGGAATGATATTAAAAATCTCCAACCAGGAAATAATGTATGTATTTATAAGGCTCTGGAAGATGCTATGAAAGGCATGAACGATAATGAAAAAGAATGTGTTTTAATTTTTGATGAAGTATCCATAAGAAAGAATTTAACTTACAATATTTCTGCAGATGTCGTAGATGGAGTTGTTGACTTGGGATATAAGCGATCAAATCAAGTAGGAAGTCAAATATGTGTTTTTATGTTGAGAGGATTACTAAAAAACTGGAAATTTATTTTAAATTATTTTGTAACAAGCTCTATAAAAGGTGAAGATTTGTCAACAATAATAAAAGCAAACCTAGATATAATATCTAAAATAGGGTTCAACGTGAGAGCTATAACTTGTGATCAAGGTCCCAACAACCGAAAGTGTTTTAATTCGGTTTTCAAGGCATCAATTGATAAACCATACTTCCACCATAATGAAAAAAAAATTTATTTATTGTATGATGTTCCTCATTTGATTAAATCTATACGAAATGCATTGTTAAAAGCTAACTTTGAAACACCTGATGGAATAGTAAAATTTGATGTTATCAGAGAAATTTTTGAGTTGGAATATGGAAAAGTTACAAAAATGACTAAATTAACCACATCGCATATTGAGCCAACAAATTTTGAAAAAATGCGTGTAAGCTTGGCAGTACAAACATTAAGTCATAGTGTTGCAGCTGCTATTTCATCTGCAAGCGAAAATAAACAATTTCAAAAAAATACATGTGATGACGCAAATTCTACAGCAAAATTTTTAAAAAGGATTGATACGTACTTCGATTGCCTAAATAGCAAAGTTTTAAAGGATCCTAATCCTTTTAAACGTGGACTACAAATCAATAATCACATTTGGGAAAAATTACAAGATTTAATAGTATATTTAAAGGAAATTAAATATAAAGGTAATAATATATTTTGTATAAATGGACTAATTCAAACAACCAATGGAATCCTATCTTTAACACAAGAAATGTCAAACAAAAATCCAAATATTTCATTTATACTTACTAGTCGTTTTAATCAAGATCCTTTGAAAAATTGTTTTTCTTATATTAGAGCTAAAGGAGGTCATTGCAAAAATCCATCAGTTCACGAGTTTAACATAATAGTGGCCAAATTACTTTCATTAAAAATTAGTCAACTTAATTTCAATAGAAAATCCAATTGTCAAGAAGATGATGATGTTATGTTACCAGTTGATTTTTGTTCTATTTTGGAAGATACTCAACAAAATATTGCTATTACTAATAATGAAATTAATTATAATTCAGAAACAACATTATATGAGGACATTGTAAAGGAAAATGAAGACTATTTTGACGAAAACATAGATTCTTTTAATTCTGATTATATACCAATAGAGTTAACATCTACTAGATATTTTATAGGTTACATTGCACGACGAATTACATGTAAGAAATGTAAAAATGAAATTGTAAAGCCAAGTGAAATTATAACTTATCCTTCAGAAATGTTTATTCACAAAAAAAATTATCGCAATGAATCTGATTTTGGTAGTTTATATGCACCGTCTGATAAATTTTTTGATGTTTGCAAAATTCATATAAAAGTTTTTGAAAAAATTTTCATAGAAAATAAGGATGTTAAAAATATAAAAAAATTCATTATTGATAATTGTATTAAATGTACCAAAGGATCGCCTTACAAATTTTGGTTTGAAGAGAACGATTCGTATTATTCACATAAGCTACAGATTTTAAATTTATTGATTACCATATTGTTACGGAAGCATTGTTCTTGGATTACATTCAAAGATAAAACTACGAGAAGATCAAAAACACAGATTTTACTAAACCAATAATATTATTAATAGGATATGTATATAAAAAATATTAAACATGACAACATTTTAAATTTAAAAATATGTAATATTAAATAATTAAAATTAATTCATCTTAAGATAAATTATTATAAAACATAAGAAACTAACTGATAATTAAAAAATTTGTTTTTATAAAAATAATAAAATTTCCTAAATAAAGAATAATAAAAAATATTAGATTTTTTTTTTATCTTTAGGTACCTATACAAAGTTGTTCTTCAAAAGATCAAAAATTAATTTGCTTTACAGAAAATCAAAAACAATTCTTTCCTTTTAATCAAAATGCATACTATTTCGTATTCTAATAGTAGATATTAATATTCAATATAAAAAATCAAATCCAAATTCAATTTCAAAAATCAAATCCAAATTTTTATTTATAAAATCCAGTTCTCACACTGACTTATTACAGAGAGAAAATGTTTTTATTTCCTTTTCAAAAAATCAAATCCAAAATCCAAATTCAACTTCAAAAATCAAATCCAAATTTTTATTTATAAAATCCAGTTCTCACACTGACTTATCACAGAGAGAAAATGTTTTTAATTCGTTTATTTTTTCATTCTTACTTAATAGATAATCAATGAATGAGTTAATACTTACTACGATGTACAACACATTACACAACTACTTCTACATACAATTCAAGTAACATAACAAAACGTAATAAGAAAAAAATAAAAACATAATTTTTTAAAATCCTCGCGAACAATCATCCAAACGTAAAGAAATTATCTATACTCTTTCTTTTTTTTTCCTGTCATAAAAATTTAACGAGAGAGAAATATGTATACTAACTTATTTACAATGATTTACTTTAAAATTACTCTCAGTGTCTCTCAGCAAAGCTCTCAGTTAAAAGAGCTTTGTGGATTTTTTAAAAATCCACTTCAAATTTTTACTGAACCATTTTTATATATGGCGTGGGATATCTTTATAGTTAATATGATCTTTGGCAGAAGACTTCCAAGAAAAGGATAGTGGCTGGGCGTTAATTAGAATTTTACACGTGGAAATATATATCAATAAATATGAACCAATCCACGTTTCTAGTTATATTAAGTTACCAAAAAACATAGAAGATTAAAAAGCCTGCATTAATATCTACAATAATGATAACTTCTGTTTTAAGTGGAGTTTAGTATCAGCCTTACAAACTTGCGCTGAAAGTGCAAAACGAACATCTTCATACAAAATTAGTGACATTTCTCAACCCACAGTCAAGCTTGAGTTTGGTGATGTTTTACAACTTAATTTTGGCAATATGCAATTTCCAACTAAATTGTCTGAACTAAATTTATTCGAAGAACTTAATAATGAAATAAGCATAAATTTGTTTGGATTGGAAGTCATTAATAAGAAATATGAGGTTGTAGGGTTATGACAAACCTATATATTTGGGATTTACGGTACTCGAACAATCTAAAATTCTTATGTATGATTTTCATTATGATTATATTAAACCTAAATATGGTAGTAAGGTTTTTTTAAATTATACAGACACTGACAGTTTCATTTATACTATACAGACAGATGATTTTTACGCTTACATATTTAATGAAATACCAAAACGTTTTGATACATCAGATTATCCATCTGACAATTTATTTAATTTTCCTCTAATGAATAAAAAAGTTCTAGGTCTTTTTAAAGATGAATTTAATGGAAAAATTGTTTCTGAATTTATTGGATTAAAATCTAAAATGTATTTCCTTCAAACATATGAAAATAAAACTATTAAAAAAGCTAAAGGAATAAAAAAATATGTTGTCAATTCTTTAACATTAGATAATAATAAAAATTGTTTATTAAAAAATGAAACTTGTTTTAAAGAAATGAAAATATTTAGATCATATTTACATACAATTTATACACAAAATTTAAATAAAGTAGCTTTAAGTTCATTAGATAATAAAAGATATGTAACTGAAGATAACATAAAAACATATGCATTATGCCATTGAGCAATAGTTGTAAAAAAAAAACAATAAAAAAAATCAAATTTTTGTTAGCTTAATAAAAAATCACAATTTAAGATGTTTAAATAAAATAACAAATATTATACACACATTAAAAGTGTTTTTCAATTTTAATTTTAACATTGATATTAGTTTTGTATATTAACTTTGTACTTAAACCAAAACTATAAAAACTTTTCATATCTAATCAAGAATATTCAACTCAAAACCTATAAAACTTTTTTTCTATTTTCACAGAAATAATAAATCAAGCTTAAAATTTTGAAAACGTGATCAAGTTTAAGTTAAAAAAAAATTAACAATATAATTTTAAACGTTTATTTGTTTCATTTTTTTCAAAACTTTTGCAGTTAGGTTAATAATCATACAAAAAATTTCCATCGATTTTTTCAAACATAACGGACGAGCTTTATCAGCTTTGAATTTTTTAAATTTTTCACGTAAACATTAAATCAAGCTTAAACTTTGATAATATTAAGTATAAACCAAATTTGAAAAACTTTTCATATCTACTTAAGAATATTCAGCTAAATAGCTTAAGCTTATTTTTTTTAATTTATGAAACTTTTTTTTAATTTTCACGGAAATATTAAATCAAGCTTAAACTTTGATAATATTAACTTTGTATTTAAACGAAGCTTTAAAACTTTTCTTATTTCATTAAGAACAATAAGCACAATATCTTAATTTGAAATTTAAACATAACTGATATCCTAACAACCTAGCTTAATTTAAAATACTCCAAGACTCAAACTAGTTTAAGCTTATTATTGTTTTAATTTGAAATTTAAACATAACTGATATTCTAACCGCTAAGCTTAATTTAAAATACTCAAAAGCACAAAACTTTTTACTTATCACAATTTTATTGCATAACTTTAGGAGAACTACCGAAAAAAGCTCCTGCTGCCGCTGAAACGGCATTAAAAAAGCTTTAAAAAAGCTCCTCCGCCGCTGAACCGGCACATACATACTACTGCAAACAAAAGTACATCTACTTTTAAATATATATCACTATATTCTCCAATATTTTTATACCCGTGCATACATATATGACATCGGGTATATTAGATTTGCTCCTCCGTTTGTAACGCATCGATCTAGACGAGCTAGATATAGTGTCAAGGGTACGTATCGGCTCAGAATCGAAAAATTAGTCGATCTAGCTATGTGTGTCTGTCCGTCCGTCCGTCCGTCCGTCCGTCTGTGTGTCAGCACGATAACTCAAAAACTAAAAGAGCTACAGTTTTGAAATTTTCACAAAATATTTTTCAATCAATTTCTAGGTTCCCTATTTTTTTTGGTTAAGATCGGACGAAAACTTCGGGTAGCTCTCGAACAGCTAACTTTTTTAACTCCAATATTTTCATACAAAAATTTTAAATTTAGCTATGCACCTTGTAACATGAAATTATATGAATTTTGTTTGTTTTTGTTTTTTTGTTTTTTTGTTTATTTTTTTTTTTGTATTTTTTTTTTGTACGATTTCGAGTTAGAATTTCATATGATTTAAATGATGCGTAGTTTATTTAAGATAAGCAAAAAAGAACACAAAGATTTTTTTTAAGTAAATGGCTTATTGATATTGATAGATATTTATGAATATATATGATGAATCATCATGATGATTATTATATGAATAATGATCATATGAAGTTGATTTGGCTTAAGTTTAATATATTCGTGAATTAAAAATTAATTATAAGAGATGGAATTGAAAAATTAGAGCAAGAGTTTTAAAATTCACACAAAACATTTTTGGGACATTTTTGAGGTTCCCTATTCTTTTTGGTTAAGACCAGATCAAGGTTTTGGGGAGCTGCCACACAACTTCTTTGCACCAATATGAATTTCTAAGAAACTGATTATACTACGAGGATGAAAATTACACACTGTTAGTTATATAATGAATCGAGCACTTATATGAAGTTTCAAAATGTTACGGCCCCATTTTCGGGGGGCTGCTATACAACTTTTTTGCACCAATATGAATTTCTTGGAAACTGATTATACTACGAGGATGAAAATTACACACTGTTAGTTATATAATGGATCGAGCACTTATATGAAGTTTCAAAATGTTACGGCCCCATTTTCGGGGGGCTGCTATACAACTTCTTTGCACCAATATCAATTTCTTGGAAACTGATAATACTACGAGGATAAAAATTACACACTGTTAGTTATATAATGAATCGAGCACTTATATGAAGTTTCAAAATGTTACGGACCCGTTTTCGGGCAGCTGCCATACAAAGTAATCTATTCGATAACTGTGAATCTAATGAAGCTACGAAGTTAAAATCAAAACTGGGCAGGTAAAGTAATAGGACAAGTTAGTTGGCAAAGTTGGACATCACTCGGACCAACTTTTAGGGTGGGCTATTTTTTTTTTTTAATGGGATAATAAGTTAATCAAAAATTATGGGATACCTAATAAGTTAAATATTTTTTAAACTATTTTACTTTCTTATATTTTTTTTGTAATATTTATAATAGCATAGGGGAAATAAATAACGGTTAGTGGGTATGCACGGGTATCTAAAAGTTGACAAGGGCAACTATAATCTTCCTCGTTTATATTAAATTTATCCCAAACATTTTGTGCGTGTTCATAATCTTCTCTGCTTATAAGCGTTCTAGTCAATGTACTAAAAAAATCATCTTTTCTTGGTAATTGAACCTCATCAAATACTTTCCAATTTCTTATGTATTCATATGGAAAACCCCTTCCCTTTTTAACAAATTTAATTTATCATCACATAAGTTTGAAAATTAAGAAATCACTATTTCTTTATTACATTAATAAGATGATTATTACATAAGATTTATCTAATGATAACGGCATAAAACGTAACGAATCTATGAATCTGAATATAATTTCACTTCCATTTATATATTTTATTACTAAAATATAATTCTCATTTGTGTTTGGTATTATTTTAACGGTACCAGGAATAAAATTTGATATTCTGTGATTAGCAAATGGGCATCATATTTGTTCAAATTATGGAAAACCACTGGAATAGTTTTAAAAATCTGAGTTTTAAAATTACCAGTTAAGTGGCAATGATATTTCACTTTTATATCTGTTTCTTGAAACTCATTTTCACGTATATGACATATATTTGTGTTAATTTTTGTATCGATTTTGAATTATGAAAAATGGTTTCAAATTCATGCGCAATACATTCCAATTGTTTAGCGAACTATTCAGAACAGTCAAGTCCTCTGTAACTTTCATAAAATGATAATGATTCATTATAAAGTGTCTTAAAATAATAGTCTATGCCTTGGGGTATATGACGTTGGTAAAATTTTGTATTTTGAATCTTTTTAGATGATGGTTCCAGTATGCATTCAAAATCTGCATATATTATGAGCGGTGAACGTTTCTTATTTCGAAAATTTTTAAATTTTATATATTTTTCGCTTGGAAATGAAATTTTATATTCATTATACTTTTATCAATTCTTAACATGTGTTTGAAATTTTTCGTTATTATGAAAGAAATGATCACATATATATTTTTATACCCGTGCATACTTATATGAACATCGGGTATATTAAAATTGCTCCTCCGTTTGTAACGCATCGATCTAGACGAGCTAGATATAGTGTCAAGGGTACGTATCGGCTTAGAATCGAAAAATTAGTCGATCTAGCTATGTGTGTCTGTCCGTCCTTCCGTCCGTGTGTCAGCACGATAACTCAAAAACTAAAAGGGCTAGAGTCTTGAAATTCACACAAAGTCATTTTTAGACAATTTCTAGGTTCCCTATTGTTTTTAGTTAAAATCGGACCAAGGCTTCGGGGAGCTGCCATACAACTTTTTTGCACCAATATGAATTTCTTAAAAACTATTTATACTACGGGGATGAAAATTACACACGGTTAGTTTTATAATGACTCCGGCACTTATATGAAGTTTCAAAATGTTAGGGCCCCATTTTCGGGGGGCTGCCATACAACTTCCTTGCACCAATATGAATTTCTTCAAAACTAATTATACCTCGCAGATGAAAATTACACACGGTTAGTTATATAATGAATCGAGCACTTATATGAAGTTTAAAAATGTTAGGGCCCCATTTACGGGGGGCTGCCATACAACTTTTTTGCACCAATATGAATTTCTTCAAAACTAATTATACTACGAGACTGAAAATTACACACGGTTAGTTATATAATGAATCGAGCACTTATATGAAGTTTCAAAATGTTAGGGCCCCATTTTCGGGGGGCTGCCATACAAAGTTTTCGATTCAATAACTGTGAATCTAATGAAGCTATAAGGTTAAAATTAAAATTGGGCAGGTAAATTAATAGGGCAAGTTACTTGGCAAAGTTGGACATCACTCGGACCATCGGACTTTTAGGGTGGGCCAATTTTTTTTTTTTGTTTTTTTTTTTTTTATTTTTTTTTTTTCTTTTTTTTAAGCTAAAGTTATGGGACAATGAATGAAAGCACGATAACTCAAATTTTTTTTTTTATTTTTTGTTTTTTTTTTTTTTTATTTTTTAAGCTAAAGTTATGGGGCAATAAATGAAAATTTTGTTTTTTGTTTTGTGATTTTTTTTTTTTTTTTGTTAATTTTTTTTTTTTTTTTTTATGTCAAAATTATAGGGTAATGAGTTAAATGTATAAGGGAAGTAAATTACGGTTTATTTTATACACCATAGTGGGTATGCACGGGTATCTAAAAGTTGACAAGGGCAACTATAATATTCTTCGTTTTTCTTTATGTTTTGTAATTTTTCCTGCTAATAGTCTAGATAGATTTTTTATCCAGCAATAATGGTGGATAGGTATATTTTCACTGTCATAATTTTCCTTATCATATTGATTTGTTATTAGCAACAGACTTACATGTTTTTCCTGCTTATTTTCTGTTAATCTATTTGGGAACATATTAAAATGATATCGATTTTTCTTTATTTCATATACATTAACACTTATTTCCTTCATTTTTTCAAACTTTTTAATACCTTTTCTCTTCATTGCAAACGTTAGCCCATAAGTTTTAAAACGGTAGAATAATGAGGATACACAGTGAAACGATTGGGATTTCTACTAACAGGATATAAAGCTGAAACTATAGCCCAAACGAAACATTTATCATCCATATTTTTAACGTTTACCCAAGCTTTTTTTTCCTCAATCTGTTTGGGTAGAGCAATATATGAAGATCCAACCGTAGGTTGATATTAATTAACATTCAGTACCAAATTTATAATATTTTTTAAAGCCCATCCTGAATCTGTTTCTTGGAATTCTTCAAGGTCTTTAAGAATCTTATGTTGTAAAACATTTTCATACCAATCTTTTAGAGTTGTATCTCTGGTTATTACATCGTTATTTGTATGCATATATTTATATTCTTCAGTTAAATTATGCAAAGAAGGTTTAACAAAATTTCCACAAAAAATTGCGTTAACTTTAAGAAATGGTTCATATTTTAAAATTTTTTTTACTTTTAAACAAATTATTTTTTTTACATTCATTCATGAATTTTATAGGGTCTTTGAAAACTATATTGCTTATTAAATAAGTTCTTATTCGATTGTTAAATATATTATTTATTCTCTCTAATTTAGTTTTGCTTAAAGTTCTTGTAAAACCATTACCAATTTTTCTTCTTATTTTTTCAAGTTTTGCATGATATGTCTTTAAAAGACTTATAGCATTAATAATTTCATTTCCGGAGTCCTTAAAGCATATCTTTAAAATTAATAAAACAAAGCAACTTGAAAAAATGTAGTAGCTTCAAATTTAGCACAGGAGTGCTCTTTACTATTTCTTGCGTGTCCCCCTATTTTAGGATCAATTGGAGTTGTGTTTCCGTACCCCTCTTAGACCTCCCAAGGTTTAAAAACTTATAATCGAAATTACTATAAATAGTAATTTAAAATTAAGATTGCACGTTCCAATTGTGTACAAGGGTTAACTAGTATTTAAAGTACAACGCGGAGTGCATGTGGGCGAAATCAGCAAATGGGTTTGAATTCTGGACCTTTTAATCGGTCTAAGGCCTAACGAACATGTATACAAAATCACGATAACTCAAACACTAAAAACGCAATCTTCATGAAATTTGCGCCGTATGTTACTAGTCATGAAAATACGGCGGGGATTGCGTTTGGTTGAGGTCGAACCGTGGGTTCGGAACATATAACTTTTTGATCGAATTTAGGCCAAACGAGCATAATTCCGAAACCAATGAAGATATAATCTTCAAATTTGGTAACAGGGTGTCTCATTCTATTCGCTGGTGTCTTTGAAATTCGGTACAAATTGGAGTAGTGGGTCGGGGACCAGCCACATAGTTTCGAAGACCTTAAAACAAAATATTTTTTTAATAAACTATTAAATTGCTTTTTTATACAATTTATACTGCGGGTTACTTGAACTTAAAGTACGGCGGGGATTGCAAATAGAAAAAGGCGGCCCATGGGTTCGTATTCTGGTCCTTTTAATTGTTCTAAGGGCCAAGGAACATATAAAACGAGGAAGAGTGTAGTAAATTAAACTGTGTCAACTCTGGGATACCCGTATGACCGTAACATATACATTATATCATCCGGTTAATTACTTTTGGCAATATTTCAAACATACAACTTTATTAAGTGTAGTGGAGTACTCATATAAAAGAAGAGTTGTATGACAGCTACTCGAACCTTCTGCAGTAGACCAACCAAATTTTGCAGAAACTTTGGTCATAAAACTAAATTATTTTTGACAAAATTTCAGATACGCAGCTGTAATAGGTACAGGGAAATACTTACAAAAAAAAAGAAGTTGTATGGCTGGATTGCAATAGTGATGTTGGCTATTGCAAAAAAACTAATTTGCGAAAATTTCAAGATCCTAACTCCTTTATTTTTTGAGTTCTCGTGGTGACGGACGGACAGACGGGAATTATGGGTTTCTAAAATAAAAACACAATATTTTAATCTAAATTGTTTAAATTTTATTTTTCTCAACTTTATAGTTTGAGTTTGGTCTTAAGACTGGCTTTTTTTAACAAATCAATTTTTTAATATTACAATAATCATTATTTTTATTTTACAAAAACAATTTGCTTTATCTTACTTAATACTAATTTTAATTTATTAGTCGAAAAAATCTTTCGAAACAAATTCAGTATCGAATTACAAAAAGGAAATTTACTTGAGTTTTTACTTATTACAAAATCAATATTAATATAATAAATGTTCGTACTGAATTTTGTGTACAAAATTATTTCACCATATGTTGGGTTTCATATTACATTTATAAAGTTAAATTATTTCAAGTGCAATTACATATTTAAAATTAGTTCAAATGCAATTGACTGTAATTATGCTTAGTATACAAAAATGTGGCTAATTACATTTTTGTATAAAAAGGAAAAACAAAAATTAAAAATGTTTTGTCTTACAAATTAATATTTTAAATTTTATAAACGTGAAATTGAGTTTTATCTTTTATTGGAGGTTCATTAATTACTATCTTGGTTGCGGTTACCAACTGTGGCGTAACTCCTCCCTCCTTAAGATTAAGACTCTCCTGAGTCGCAAATTTAAATATTTTGAATTTTTTGAATAATATTAATAGAAATATAATTATGCTTATTACTAATAAAATTATAAAAATTATAAGACTTAAATAAATATAATAATTATTTTTATGATATTTTATTTCTTTTATTTCTTCAATATTTTTTACTTGTTCTAGTATTATGTCGTTAAAACTGATATTTTCATTAATTTCTTGATTCATATTTAGATAATCTGATATTGTAAAACTTTGTTTGAATTCTCTTAGATTACTATTAAAAACTTTTCCATTTATATTTATTGAACAATCATTAAAATTGAATATGTGATTTCCATTTATTTTGAACTTTCGTTCATCACAAGTACTATTAAAATTTACATTTATCTGATTTTTTACTAAAATTAATCCTATTTTTAAAATAATTATTTCTGATACATAATTAAAAATTTTTAAGCAGTTTCCTTTGAAAATGCAGTTTTTTGAAATTATTAAATCTTTTATATCTTTTTTATTTTCATGATTAAAATTTTTGTTATCATATTTTGCAATTTTTTGTTGTTCAAACATTAGTTCATTATTAAATCTATCACCTATTGGAATTAACATAGTTGTTGGTACACTGATTGTTTCATTAGGTATTTTAATAACAAAAACAATGTTCTCTTTACTATCAATTAATGTGGCTAATTTAATATTTTGTAATTTATTAAAATCAATATCGTATTCTAAAATTTCTTCATTTGTTAATATATTGCTATGTATTATTCCTAGTCTAGCTGATGCTATGTTGTCTTGAATGTGTTCAATGTTATCTTGTATAATTTTAATTTTTAGTGCAAAATCTGTGTAAAGTAAGTATTTATAAATTGTTGTGTATTGAGTGTTTATGTCGTTAAGTTTTTCATTAATTAAGGATCTGTCGTTTTCAATAATTTGTTTGAGCTTAATAAAAGTGTTATTAAAATTGTTATTAATTGTTATTTGACTGTTTAAATTTGTTATGGCATTATGATTATTTTGGTCAATTATTTTTAAATGATCTTCGATTTCTTGTCGATCAGAGTCGTCCATTGTACCATACAGCCATTTTTGAACAGTGCCAATGAAATTTACTAGACCCCGTTTGTGTCTGTGTGGAATTAAAGTTTTAATCTTATTTTTCGCGACATTTAATTGTTGAGTTAAGATAAGTTTATTTTGTATTTCTGATAAATTTATATTATCTTCTAATTTATTTAGTATTTCTGAAATTTCTTTGGGGTTAATGATATGTAAGATTGTATTATAGTTTTTTACTAATTCTATATCCTCCAGTTTGATTTCTGTATATCCCAAGTCTGACTCGATTTTTTCAAATGTGAGATGGGCTTGGATTTGCATTGGTATTGTTGATAGCATTAGGAAGATTGTTAATATTAATTTTACCTGAAAATTTACAATTTCTTTTAATATTTGATGGATGTATATTTTCTAGCTTTGATTTTATAAATTTGGGTTGTTCCTTATGTCTAAAACTTTTATAGTTTTTTATATAACCTTCAGTTCTATTTTCGGTATGGTTTTCTCTTTTTAAATTAAGTTTGTTTACATATCTAGATTTTTCTGTCAGTCACAAATCATAAATTTTGTTTTTATTACAGTTTCCTTCTTGAATATTAATTGGTTTTTCTTTTGTCACTGAGTGGTAACTGTTGTTATACCACTCAATTGCTTTATACATTTTTTCGATAACATTTAGGTCTTTATTAACAATACCTAAAACTCTAATTTTTTCGCTAATAGTATTGTGAAACCGTTCGATGTCTGAATTTCCAGTGTGATTGTTAGATTTTACTAAGTGAAGTTCAATTTGTTCGTCTTTAAGGAAATTTTTTATATTAATACTCTTAAATTCATTATCGGTAATCAATTTTTTGAAATGCCCTCTGTTTGATTTGAATTCTCTAAGTTTTTCGATTATAGTTTGATTATTTCTATCATTTAGGTGAAAAGCGGTAGCATATTTAGAAAAACGGTCTATAAACGTCAAAAAGTTTTGTTTTGAATTAGTATGTCCATATGTATAGTTTCTTTAATGTGTTTAGGTGTTTCTGTCAATTGGAATTTCTTTTTTATTGGTTTTCTGTCATATTTAACTCGGCTACATATATCACAATTATTAATATATTTTTGAATATAGTTTTTTAATTTTGGAAAATATATGACTTTTTTTAGACCTTCATAATTTTCGTTTATACCGGTATGTCCTGTTTCGTTTTTATGATATTTATGTATCTGTTTAAAGGTTTCATCTTCTGTAATCATGTCTTTTGCGAAATAACTACACCTAACAAACTTTATGTGTTGAAAGCTTCCATATAGGTCCATTAGCTTTCTTTGTACTATATTGTATTTTTGGTCGTTTAGTTCAGAGAAAATGCCTATTCTACCTGTTTTTATATGTCTTCTACATATATCACTAAGATTGTTTTGTATATTGTCTGAATTTATAAATATCCTTTTATTACCAAACGTTATTTCTATATCCTTATTTTTATTATCAGTGAGAATTATTTGGGTTTTGAATCTGTTCACCACCGTATCTAAAATTGGGAAATGGTCATTTGCCTCTTCTTCTTGAGAATGTACAGTCTCGTTGCTCAAATTTTCGGAAACAAAGTCAGAAGTATTTATATTATTTTGCATTGAATAATTTGTATTATTACTTAATTGAGATAGAATTTCATCATTGTAATCTGTATCTTCGGATACAGCTTGTAGATCAGAAGGATCTATGTTATTTTCCAGTGAAATATTGCTATTGCTACTAAATTCAGATTGAATATCGTTATAATTTGTATCTTCGGATACATTTTGTAAATCAGAAGAATCCACATTATTTTCAAGAGAGTAATTTGTACTAGAGTTTATTTGAGATTCATTATCAGAACTATTAAAATTTTCTATATTTTCTAAAAGATTTATTTCGTGTTTATTTGTATCTATTCGGCTAAGGAAATCTGCCACTTTATTTTCCTTGCCTTTTATATATTCAGTATCCATATACTCTCCTAATTTTAATAACCATCTATTTAATCTAGGATTGATTTCTTTTCTTTGAGATTTTGTATGTAACCATTTTAACGGTTGATGATCTGTAAAAAGTTTAAACTTGTTACCATATAAATACTGCCTAAAATAATTGGTTGCCCAAACAATGGCAAGCAGTTCTTTTTCGATAGGAGAGTAATTTTTTTCATGGTCATTTAAATTTCTGCTAGCATAACATATTGGATGTGAATCCTGTTGTAAAGTTGCACCAATGGCAAAGGCACAAGCATCTGTTACTAATTGAAACTTTTTGTTAAAATCGGGATATTTGAGTATAGGGTCTTCGGTAATTACTCTTTTTAATTTTTCAAAGGCATTTATATAATTAGAGTCCTTTATGTTTATTTTACTATTTTTTTTCAGAAAGTTTGTCAATGGTTTTGCTAATTTGGCATAGTCCCTAATAAATTTACGATAATATCCCGTGATTCCCAAAAATGATTTTATCTGTTTTTGTGTAGTGGGAAGTTTTAATTTTAAAATGTCATCTACTTTTTTAGGATTGGGTTTTATACCTTCTGGAGTTAAAATATGACCAAAATATTCTGTTTCTTTTGCAAAAAATTTATATTTATCTATTTGTATTTTTAAGTTATTTTCTCTAAGTTTGTTAAATATTTTTTTTATATTGATTGTATGTTCTTCTAAACAAGTAGAGAATATAAGTATGTCATCCAAATAACATACACATATTTTATTAATATATTCCTTAAGAACATTATTCATAAGGCGTTGGAAAGTTGCCGGAGCATTCTTTAATCCAAACGGCATCCTTACGTACTCATAATGTCCAAAAGGTGTGGAGAAGGCTGTCTTCGGACGGTCTTCTTTTTTCACTAAGATTTGGTGGAACCCTTTGGCCAAATCTAGTGTTGTAAAATATTGCGAGTTTCCTAATTTATCCAATATATTTTCTCTATTGGGTATAGGAAATTTATCATCTATGGTTACCTCATTTAGTTTTCTATAGTCCACAACAAAACGCCATTTCTTCTTTCCAGAATTGTCTTGTTTTTTGGGCACTATCCATAGTGGACTGTTGTAAGGAGAACTACTTTCTTTAATTATTCCTTGCTTTAGCATATCTGAAATTTGAGTAGATATCTCTTGTTCGTGGATACGAGGATATCTATATATTTTAGAATATATAGGTCTATCGGTCGTGACTACGATTTGATGTTGAATATTAAAAGTACTAGTTAATTGGTCACCTTCTTTAAAGAAGAGATCTTTATATGAGTTTATAAGATGATTTAAAGTATTACACTCTTCTTTATTTAAAGATTGAAAAAGAATTTTAAATTTAGAATCGTTTAAATTAGTTTTTTCTAATTGATAAATTTCTTCGAATTTATATGGACAACTATCAATAAATTTGATTTCATTATTATTGATTTTTAAAATTTCATTTTCTAAGTCAATAATAGCACCTAATGGTTTAAGTAGGTTTTGACCTATTATAGCGTCAAAATTCTTATTTTGGAGATTTGTTAATTTCCAAATCATGAATGCATTTTCTTTAAATTCTATAGGTAAATCTGTCTTAATTTCTCTTCTTACTGATATTTGGTTATTAAGTGTATTAAAATATATAGGTCTTATTAAATTATTTCTTTTATACTGTGGTAACTGATTTTCATCGAGAAGTGAAGTGGAAGACCCGGTATCTATTAAACATTTTAATTTTGTATTGTCAACAGTGAGTAAAACTATTGGTAAGTAAATTTCCGAGGCTGTAAAAGAAAATTTACCTCCTCTTTTGGTGGTTCGTAAGTATCCATCGGTTCTGATCTTTCAAAATTTCTATTATTATTAGTAAACCGACTATTTCTACTAATTCTTGCCTGTCCAGAGTTTGTAGGGTTTCGTTCAGTATTTTGGTAATTGTTTCTAGAGGTAGTTTGAAAATTATTTTTAGAAGTATTTTGATAAGTACTTTGGTTGTTATTATTTCTATAGTTATTTTGGTAAATATTCTGATTGTTATTTCTATAATTATGAAAAGAATTTTGATTATTTCTATACGTATTTTGTAGCTCTATGTTCTGTCGAAATTGTCCTGTTCGTCTATCATTATTTTGATATTGATTATTTTTTTTATTTATATTTATAAAATCGTTATAGTTATTACTAAATTTATGCTTATCTCTAATCATACCTAAATTTTCTAACGAGTCAAAAGCTTCCCGTATTTTTTTAATATCTTTATTTATTATTATTGATGCCAAATTTGCATCTATGTTATTTAAAAATATATTTAAAATGAATCTTTCATTATTCTCAGCAGAGAATTCTGTTGGCTTATTACTATCATATTCGTATTTTTCATTTAATTTACTTAAAACTATTACAAAGTATTATAAAGTATTATAATATTGTCTAACCTGATAATTTTTTACTGCAAGGGCTTGCTGGTATAGTTGATGATAACTCTCTTTGATCCCAAAGTTGGTTATTAAAGCTGCTTTTATCTCTTTCCAGTCTGCATTTGCACCTAGTGTTCTAATAACGTCCAACGCTGGGTCCTGGATTTTGTTTACATTTATCCTCTGGTAAATGTATGTTTTTGCATGTTGGCATGTAATTAGAGGAAGGATTGTATCAACTTCCCTCAGAAATGACGTTAAGGCGTATTCGCCATCACCACGGAATTCGTGAATCCGTTGTGCATCCTTCAAAATATCGTTCGCAGAAATTACGAATGCTGATGCAGTTGAATTAGTCATGTTTCTTTCACTATTAATTTTTTTTTTCGTTGGATTCACTAATGTCTTCTAGTTCGTCACTAATAGTATATAAATTCAATCTATTATTTAGTTTTTGTTGTTTAATTTTAGGCAGTAATTGTTTTTTTTTTTTTTTTATTATATTAAAGTTTTTTTTTTTTTTTTTTTTTTTTTTTTTTGTATTGATATTTTATTAATTTAGTTAATTAAATACTCATTAAAATGTATATGTACTCTTTTTTTTTGTTCTTTTTTTTTTTTTTATTTATATATTTAGGTACTTAAATGTTAGTATTTTTCAACTTAAAACTTTCTTTTTATTTTTTTTTTTTTTTTTTAAATGTTTTATTTTTTTTATTTATCAAATTCGATTCGTATCACAAAATTTACTATCTTTGGATAGCAAATCCTACCGACTGCGCCAATTATGGGTTTTTAAAATAAAAACACAATATTTTAATCTAAATTGTTTAAATTTTATTTTTCTCAACTTTATAGTTTGAGTTTGGTCTTAAGACTGGCTTTTTTTAACAAATAAATTTTTTAATATTACAATAATCATTATTTTTATTTTACAAAAATAATTTGCTTTATCTTACTTAATACTAATTTTAATTTATTAGTCGAAAATATCTTTCGAAACAAAATTCAGTATCGAATTACAAAAAGGAAATTTACTTGAGTTTTTACTTAATACAAAATCAATATTAATATAATAAATGTTCGTACTGAATTTTGTGTACAAAATTATTTCACCATATGTTGGGTTTCATATTACATTTATAAAGTTAAATTATTTCAAGTGCAATTACATATTTAAAATTAGTTCAAACGCAATTGACCGTAATTATGCTTAGTATATAAAAATGTGGCTAATTACATTTTTGTATAAAATTGAAAAGAATAAAAGGAAGAACAAAAATTAAAAATGTTTTGTCTTACAAATTAATATTTTAAATTTTATAAACGTGAAATTGAGTTTTATCTTTTATTGGAGGTTCATTAATTACTATCTTGGTTGGGGTTACCAACTGTGACGTAACTCGGGCGGACAGACGGACGGACATACATAGCTAAATCGATTTATTTTTCGATTCTGATCCGGTCCATACACTTGAGTCTGTATCTACTTCTCCTCCTTCTCTGCGTCACAAACGTAATGGCAAATTTATTATACCCTTTGACTATATAGTCATACGGGTATAAAAATAAGGATAACTCAACAACTTAAGGCGTTACAATCATGAATTTTTTGATGTAGGTTACCGGTAATGAGACTATGGCGGTGACTGCGTTCGAATGAGTTCGGACCATGGGTTCGGATCCTAGATGTTTTTGATCGAAATTAGGCCAAACAAGCAGAATTCCGAAACCAATGAAGATAAAACCTTTAAATTTGGTATCAGTGTGCCTCTTCCTATGTCCTTAGAGTCCTGGAAATTTAGAACCAAGTGGAGGAGTAGGTCGGGGACCAATAACATAATTTTAAAGACCTTAAAGCATATAGTATATTTTCGAAAATAATAGAGATAGTAACTTCAAAAAAATGTAGAAGCTTCAAATTTGGCACAAGGCTTTTCTTTACTATTTCCTAATAGTTCCCTTAATGTGATCAATTGGAGTGGTGGTTCAGGTAACTATCTTAGACCTCCTAAGGTTTAAAGGCTTATCATTGAAATTAATAATAATAGTAACTTTAAAGTAATATAGAATGTTTCAATTGTGTACAAGGGTTAACTAGTATTGGAAGTATGACTTGGGCAGCATATGGGCACAATCGTACCATAATTTCGGGCTCTGGAACCTTTGAAAAGTTCAAAAGCTAACAAAAATATATCTTAAAAACACCAAAACTCAGATACTAATTTCGATATTTTGATGAAATTTATATTCTAGGTTACTAGTAATGAAAGTACCATGGAATTGGTTCTTGTCGGATTCAGATTCTAGAAGCTTTTGATCGAATTGAAATCAATCTGGTATAAGTTCGAAACCAAAGAAGATAGAACATTATATTTTATGCACATCTGTTTCTTGTTATTTGTTTTGTGTACGTGAAATTTTGCATGAATTGGAATAGCGGTTTGCATTCCACCCCCACTACTCCCACCCCCACTATATTATATTCGAAATTTATAAAGATAAACAAATCAAATTTGAAACACTATTTCCATTTTCCGTTCTTATTTAACACTTTTATATTTTTAAAAGACTACGAGTTTTACTATTAAACATATTATGTATTATATTTTATAAACTAAAAACTAAATATTTTTTTAATAAACGCCACATTTTTTTTTTTTGTTTTTAATTTTTATTATATCATATCTATATTTTATTGAATTATTACCATAGGTAATATATAATTAAGAAATTGTGTACGATTCTGTTGTAAGTTGTAAAATTTATTATACCCATATGAATATATAGTCGAAGAGTCGAAGAGTTTTATGGCCAAAGTTTCAGCAAAATTTGGTCTACTGCAGTGGGTTCGAGTAGCTGCCATACAACTTCTTATTTTATATGAGCATTACTCTACACCTAATGAAGCTGGGTGTCTGAAATTTTGCCAAAAATAGTTTAGTGTAATGGCCAAAGTTACTGCAAAATTTGGTTGGTCTACTGCAAAGGGTTCGAGTAGCTGCCATACAACTCCTTCTTTTATATGAGCAATACACTACACCTAATAAAGCTGTAAGTTTGAAATTTTGTTAAAAGTAATTAACCGGATGATATAATGTATATGTTACGGTCATACGGGTATCCCAGAGTTACCACAGTCTACTCTACTACACTCTTCCTCGTTTTTTTATTAAAATTAATTATATGAGCTGTTTTAAAATTATCATTGCATTTTAGAAAAACATTTATTGCATATTTCGATTATTAAATTTTGTTTATAAAAATAAAATAAAAAGCTAACGAAAGCATTAATGGTTTTAACTCAACCCGGGAGCCCGGGAGCTTGAAAATTGTAAAAACGCAAGTTTCAGACAATTTTTTGAAGTACTACTTTGGTTAAAAAGAAGTCTCAAACAAATATTTATGAAGTTCCGTTAACCCATTGTGAAATAATGATTAAAAAAACAGTTTGTTTTAGTTTTTTCTTTGCTTGGCTATATATTAGAAATGATTTAAATTTTGTATATGTGTTCCTCTTTTAGAATGGTGTTCGCGCTATTAACAGACTTGGAATTTGTTAACCCATGCCGACTCGACCATTGCTCAAAAAAAAAATTTGTAAGTACATTACGTGCAATTTTTGAAAGTAGTTTAAGCTTTGTATTAGGGGAATGTTTAAAAAAATGTTCGAGTTCTTTTAACCGATTGCAAAACAAAAACTCTAAAAAACAGTTTGCAAAACAGTTTGAAGGATTATCTCTAATTTTTCTTTGTGTGGTGCTTCTTGACAATTTCGTGCTCCTTGACGATAAAGTTGAGGATGGTGGCGAATAATATTAACTGAATTAAAATGGCTCTAGGTCGTTTGACTATAGGTCAAAAGGATATATAAAGCAAAGTAGATAAAAAGCAAAGCTTACGAAAAAAATGTAGAGAAGGAAAATGTTATGTTATTTAAATTTAAAGATATTATTATTCGGATTCTTTACTAGCTTTATTTTTATTATTATTAATATTATCACTTAGCTTTTGCTTTGACTATTTGAGAGCAAAAAAGTTATTCTTATTAATTAATTGAGCTTTTGGAATAAAAGTTAACTTGCGTTAATACCAAAAATTTCATAAATCTTTGTTCAAAACGCGAAAACGGGTTAAAACCAAATTAACCCTGTGGGTTTTTATATTTTAATTATGTACGAAATTTTCAATAAAATTCTTTTAATCATTTAAGCAAATAAAATTTATAGAAAACTTCATGCCGTCGTCGTGGAAAACGGGTTAATCGAACTTAACTAAAACTTTTCCAGCCTCTCTTTTAGACAGCAAAATTAACCTGTGAAATTGGACAAACATCGGAAACACAAAATTTTTTAGAAGCCCGCCAGGCCGAAATAGGTTAATTCATTCCATCCAAATTATACAACTAATTCTGGTTGCTAAGAGGAAAATTTGTACGAAATTTGAAGTCAATCGGTCAAACCGTTTTGCCTCGACATCGAAAAAATGAAAAAGCTTAAAATGGCTCTGGAGCCACAACCTGTTATTGAATCACTGTGCAAAACGCGTAAATAATTCAAAACCAAATTAACCCTGTAGGTTTTAATAATTAAAATGGTAATACAAAATTTTCAATAAAATTCTTTTAATCGTTTAAGCAAATAAAATTTATAGAAAACTTGATGGTTTCGTCGTGAAAAACGGGTTAAATGAACATAAATGAAATTTTTGCAGACTCTCTTTTGGACTGCGAAACCACCCTGTAAAACTGGACACAAATCGGAAACACAAAGTTTTTTGGAAGCCCGCCAGACCGAAATGGATTAATTCATTCCAACCAAATTTATACAACAAATTCCGGTTGCTAAGAGGAACATTTGTGCACAATTTCAAGTCAATCGGTCCAACTGTTTTGATTCGACATTGAAAACATTGAAAAAGCTTCATTGCGCCCTCGTGCCCAATCGTGGGTTAACCGAACTTAACAAAATTTTGTGCCAGACTCTTTTTTTGACTGCAAAACCACCACGTAAAATTGGACACAAATCGGAAACACAAAATTTTTTGAAAGCCCGCCAGGTCGAAATGGGTTATTCCAACCAAATTTATACAACTAATTCCGGTTGCTAAGAGAAAAATTTGTACGAAATTTCAGGTCAATCGGTCAAACCGTTTTGCCTCGATATCAAAAAAACGAAAAAGCTTAAAACGGCTCTGGAGCCGCAACCTGTTGACTTTTAAAAATGTGACATAGCCTATGTCACCCCGCGGGCTCGCAGAATTATTCCTTTAAAATTTTGTGACAATCGGACCAGTGGTTTTCACGTGAATCCTGGACAAACAAACAAACAAACATACAAACAAACAAACAAATTTCCTCCTTTATATATTAGACTATCAAATTTACCCGGCATTGCCCGGGAGCGTGCAAATAGCAAAAAAGCAAGTTTCGGCTAATTTTTCGAAGTACTGCTTTGGTTAAAAAGAAAGCCTCTAAAAAATATTTGTGGAGTTCCGTTGCGGCCCAGCAGCTTTTTAAAGATTTTTTCATTACTTTACTCTTAAGCAGAAACGGTTTGACAACTTGAATGTAAATTTTGTATGCGTACATGATTGTATATAGTTATCATTTCTACGATTATTCAAAAAAAAATTTTTTTGAGTAAATTACGTCCAATTTTTGAAAGTAGGAAAAACTTCTTTGGATTAGGAGAATGTTTAAAAAAGTGTTTTGTCGAGTTCTTTTAACCGATTGCAAAACAAAAACTTTAAAAACCAGTTTGCAAAACAATTTTAACGATTATCTCTAATTTTTCTATACGTTTATCTTCTGCTTCTTGAAAATTTGGTGCTCCTTGACGATAGAGTTGAGCATAATAGGCTTCCGGCGAGTAATGTTAACTGAATTAAAATTTTTATTTTGTATATTAAATAGTCATATTGTATATTATATAGTCGTCATAACTCATAATGATATTTGGATTTGAATGTATGCGTTTCTTTTCATAAAAAAACATGAACAGAGAACACAAAATAAGACACAATGTGTTCCTTTCATTGTTTACGATTTTATGAGAGAAATGTAGGCTTCTTTTTTGAAAAAACTGTTTTAAAATACTATGTATATAAGCATAATATATACGAAATTATTTTTTGATTTCTAGATTCTATTTGAAGAAAACTGCAATTTTACACTGAAATCTATTTTTAAAAAACAACAACTGGAAATAAAAAACAAAGCCTTACGAAAAAAATGTAGAGAAGTAAAATGCTAAGTTATTTAAATTTAAGATATTATTATTCGGATTCTTTATTAGCTTTATTTTTATTATTATTAATATATCTCATTTAGCTTTTGCACCATTTGAGACTATGTAAGGAGAGCAAAAAAATTAGTCTTATTAATTAAGTGTGCTTTTGGAATAATGATTAACTAATTAAAATTATTAGTAATTAAAATGCTGGTACAAAATTTTCAATAAAATTCTGTTAATCGTTTAAGCAAATAAAATTTATAGAAAACTTCATGGCGTCGTCGTGGAAAACAAGATAATAGAACCTAACTAAAACTTTTTGCAACCTCTCTTTTAGACCTCAAAACCACCCTGTAAAATTGGACACAATTCAGAAACACAAAATTTTTTGGAAGTCCGCCAGGCCGAAATGCGTTAATTTATTCCAACCAAATTCATACAACAAATTCCGGCTGCTAAGGGAAACATTTGTTGAAAATCTCAAGTCAATCGGTCAAACCGTTATGAATCTACATTAAAAACATTGAAAAAGCTTCATTGCACCCTTGTGCCCAAACGGTTTAACCGAACTCAACAAAAACTTCTGTAAGCCTCTCTTTTCGACTGCAAAACCACGCTGTAAGATTGGCACATATTTTTTTTTGGTTGGACTTAAATTTTTTGTAAGCCCGCTAGGCCCAAATGGGTTAATTTATTCAAACCAAATTTATACAACTAATTCCGGTTGCTAAGAGAAACATTTGTACAAAATTTCAAGTCAAACCGTTTTGACTCGACATCAAAAAAACGAAAAAGCTTTAAACGGCTCTGAGCCGTAACCTGATGACTTTTAAAAATGTGACATAGCATATGTCACCCCGCGGGTTCTCAGAATTATTCCTTTAAAATTTTGTGACAATCGGACCAGTGGTTTTCACGTGAATCCTGAACAAACAAACAAAAAAATAAACAAACAAACAAATTTTCTTCTTTATATATTAGACTAGCTAATACCCGGTGCGCGTTACTACGCCTCCTAATGGAGGTTTAATTTAAGTTGATTTTACTGCAAAAAGTTAACATAAAAATTACACATGGTTTAAATGTTATTTTAAAATGTATTAAAGCAATTCTTTTTAAATGATTTTGCTAGGTTTATTCTATTAATTTTTTAAAGTTCCTGTCACACCCGCATTATCCCATAGGCACAATAGGCACAGTGCGTAGGGCCTACGAACTGTAAATGGCCTACGAGAATGTATACATATTATTATTTACGAAAAATTTATAAATAAATATTCAACCAAAGCATGAAAAGAAAAACTTCACTTAATCCAAAATAATTCAAAATTTATTTTCAAAAAACCAAAAAAAAATCATTAATTTAGTAAACAATTCATTTAATTATTACCTAAACTAACCTTCCTACATTTTTTATTGGCGAATTCGACAATAACATCATCGAAACTAATTTCTCGCATTAAATCACTTTCAATTGATAAAAGCGTAAGAGATGATAATCGTTCCTGTCCCATAGTTGATCGGAGGCAATTTTTAATTCTTTTAAGCTTTGAAAAGCTCCACTCCCCTTCCGCATTCGTTCCAAATATCGATAAATAAATTCTTAACACAATATTTACATTAGGAAAACTGGTAACTAGTTTATCATTGATTTGTGCAATTATCATTTCCTCACTGATTTTTTATTCCCATACATTCGTGAAAATAATAAAAACTCGTCAACAAATGGATCTTCAACATCTGAAGAATATATTTGCACTAACTGGTTTGCTTTCGAAACTATTTCATTATTTGTTAAACTTCTGTCCAGCAAAAAATTAAACCTTTCATATAACATTTGATATGCTCCAAGTCGCTTACGAATTTCAATTATAAGTCTATCTACTATTATATAAAAAGATTCTATACGAAATTTGTCACTTGCACTTAGCCTCAAGGATCTGTGTTGTCTAAAACTTCGTCAAAAAATCTATTTCATGTTCATTTACGTTGTGTATATTCTTTATATTCGGAGGATGTGAGCTTTTTTGCCATGGTTTCAAATTTATCAAACTCTAAACGAATATCGTGAAAGTAAGCTATGAGAGTATCAAATAATTTTACAATAGTGCATAATTCTATGCCATTCTACTGCAGAGCTTTATTGACAATATTAATATTTTGTAATAATTCATTCCAAATAACACACATCAATGCTGTTTCAAAATTGGACAGCTTTTTTATTAAAGATTTCGCTTCCTGCACAGCCACAGCAGGTTGACGTTCGCTTTCAGTTATTTCAAACAATACTTGTTGAATTTCTGAATAATTCATAAATAGAGCCTTAGTAGCATCATGTCGGACAGACCATCTGGTTCCTGATAAATTTTTAACAACACAAGTATTTTCCTTCATTTTGTCTTTAAATTTGAACCATCTTTGTAGTGAAGCACAAAAAAAAGTGTATATTGCTTGTAAAATTCCAAAAAACTTTACTGCTTCCAAGCAACACTCCACAGCAGTTGAACCTACCAAATTAAGACTATGAGCAGCACATGGAACCCATTCAGCCAGACTATTTATTTCTCTAAATCTAGCTTGTAAACCTGCGTATATGCCGCTCATTTTACTGGCGTTATCATATGATTGGGACCTGCAATTTCCAATACTTATGCTATAATGTTCCAAAGTATGTCGTATAATGTCGAATAAATATTTTCCATCGTGTTGTTCAATTGCAATAAATTTTAAAAATCGGAATTAAATTAACGCATTTTAAAAATAAACCACAGCTAACTTCATTAGGGATACTGGCAAAAAACTATTCGATAGGGTTAAAGGTAAAAGTGCCTAGGACCTACGAAGAAGTTAACTCGGGCATGGTTCCTGTAATCAAAGAAGTTCTAACTACTTCCCAAAATTCGACGTAATTTACTTCCAAACTTTTTTTTTGACCAATCGTAGGACCGACATGTGTTACCAAACACCAAGCCTGCTAACAGACTCAACTCCATTTTAAAGGTGCTTCGCGCATACAAAATTTGGACTAATCCTGCTAAATTTGTTAATAGTGTCGACTCAATTCTCAATTAGCATCACGAATACAAAATTTGATGTCGACTGGTCAAACCGTTTCTAATTTAGAGTAAAGTATTGAAAAAACCTATAAAAAGCTGTTGGGCCGCAGTGGGTTAATGGAACTCAACAAAATTTTTTTCGAGGCTTTCTTTTTAGCCTATGCAATATTTCATAAGATCCGACAAAATTTAGACCCAAAATTTTTTTTGACCAACCGTCGGGCCGACATGGGTTATCAAATTCCAAAACTGTTAATAGTGTCAACTCAATTCTCAAGGAGCATCACGTATACAAAATTTAAAGTCAATGGGTCAAACCGTTTTAATTTAAGAACAAAAAAAGGTTAAATACTTGTACCGCAGCCCCAACTTGGCGGTCCGTTAGATCAAAATTTTTAGCCCACGATTTCCTTCCGTACCCAAAAACCCCTATTTACAAATTTTCATAAGAATAGGCTGAGCAGTTTAGGAGCCTATAAGACACATACAAACAAACACACATACAAACAAACTTTCGCTTTTATATATATAGATTATTACAAATTAATATTTCGATTAACTTCGATTAACTTTGAGTTTAATTATATAGAACATTAATAAATAAGTAAATTAAGAGAATAAAATTTAAAAATTATTGAAAATTGAAATAATTAACAAACGGTAATCATTCAACAATAATAGCCCTACAGCTAAAAATCCTGAAAAGGAGTAATAGCTGCATGTGTGTAAAATTTTATTGAATTGGATAAAAGTTTTAAATATGTAATTTTGTAATTGCATTTTACGAATCCACTTATCTCAACTTTATTTGTTGTTTAATATTTTTAAATAGATAAATTAGTAAGAATTGCTAATATTTTTGAATTGATAAAATAATTAGAAAATGGTTTTAGGATTATACAGGAAAATTTGGTTTGCCATGTCTTACGATCAAACTAATAAAAGCTTTTATGATTTTAAAATGACTTATGGACTTCCCATTAAATGTGAACCAAATAGGTGAAGGGTATTTCTTAGTCGGTTGCACCAACTGACTGTTCCATTACCTGTTGATTTCACGTTGTTTTGATACTGAATACTTGTACAAATTACTATAAATTCTTTACTTTTTCATTTTTGTTTTTCGTATCTATATTTTGGTATACAATTATATACAATTGTATAGAATGTATTTGGTATCTGCAACGAGTATACAATTTTTTAAAAAACTAAAATGACTTCAGGGATTCCTTTTCTTAATATAACATTGTTTTTCTTATGTGTATTTGGTATACAAATTTCCATTATGCGTCTAAAACTACATTTCGTTTTATTTCGTTTTGTGTTTTTTTTTTCTTTTTTTTGTTCCAACCCCAAAATTTATTAAACATTATAATTTTTCTTGCGAAATCCATTATGCGTGTAAGACTACATTTTGTTTTATTCCGTTTTGTGTTTTTTTTTTATTTAATTTTTATTTTTCATACATACTCTATATCAGATATAGTATTTTTTTTATTTTTTTTTGTTTCAACCTACTAACCATAGGTACTAAAAATGTGCTGGTAGCCGCATAGTATATCTATCCACTACAAAACATTGGGATGAAATTCATTTGTAACCTTCAATACCTCTACGAATCAACTACTCAAACAACATCAAAGATCTAAACCTACAGAAATTAAAATCATTTCATCATAAAAAAATCATATACATAGAGTATTGATTTAGAATTTTTTGTTATTTTTTGTTAGTCAATTTTGTTGATTTGAAATCAGCCCCATATCGTATATGAAATCACCCCATTATCGTAAAAAGATGGCCATATTTTTGGTATCTATATTAAAATCAAATTGAAATTATTTCTTTGCTTTATTTTTATTTTGTTTGTTTGTCAATCGCTGTATGTACAATAGTTTATATTTCCTTATCAAGTTGGACGATTTTTATACCGGTATGACTACATAGTCAAAGGGTATAATAAATTTGACATTACGTTTGTAACGCAGAGAAGGAGGGGGGGGGTATAGACTCAAGTGCATGGATCGGATCAGAATCAAAAAATAAATCGCTTTAGCTATGTATGTCCGTCCGTCCGTCTGTCTGTCCGTCTGTCCGTCCGTCACCACCATAACTCAAAAACTAAAGGAGCTAGGATCTTGAAATTTTCGCAAATTCGTTTTTTTGCAATAGCCGTCATCGCTATTTAAGTCCAGCCGCCTTTTTGGTACATGGGTTCTGGTAGCTGCCATACAACTTCTTTTTTTATATAAGTATTACTCTGTATCTATTACAGCTGCGTGTCTGAAATTTTATCAAAAGTAGTTTAGTTTTATGGCCAAAGTTACTGCAAAATTTGGTTGGTTTACTGCAGAGGGTTCGAGTAGCTGCCATATAACTCCTTCTTTTATATGAGCATTACACTACACCTAATAAAGCTGGTATGTTTGAAATTTTGTCAAAAGTAATTAATATGTAAAATAATAATGATATAATGTTTATATAACGGTCATACGGGTATCCCAGAGTTGACACAGTCTACTCTAACACACTCTTCCTCGTTTTAAAAATTTTTATTTAGGTCTCGAAAATTGAAATTTTGTTATTTTTAAACACCTGGTACTTGAATACCTGTTCAAATTTTTTATATACAAAATTCAAAGCTCTATTAATATATTTCAACATGTGTCAAAGGTTTTTCTTAATTTTGAAGAGTGACGAAACTACAGCCCCTGCAAATTCCAAAAAAGCCCAATATTTAAATTGATATAACAAGAGTTCTGTTAGGTTTATTTTCAACCGAAAAACAATATAAGACAGCTGCTTTTATAGACTTAACAAAAATACGTCGATCAAATGTATAGGGTTGCGATACGGTACTACGGTATTTAGCATTATATAAAACTCAATTTTTGGTCCCACATATCTCTTAAACGGTTTTAGATAGGGTCTTGAATTTTGGGAAAAGTTAGATTCCCAATTTTAGTAGGAGTCCGTTAACAAAATTTTTTTGTTTAGAAGCTATAAGGGCTCGTAAAATTGAAATTTTGCTATTTTTAAGCACCTGCAACTTGAATACCAGTGCAATTTTTTTTTTTATTAATATACAAAATTTAAAGGTCCAACATTTTGTTTTAACATATGTTAAAGGTTTTTCTTAAATTTAAAAGCGGTTCCTTAAATGGAAGAAAGTGTATCTCAGTTTTACCCATTTTTGCTTACATAGTATAATTCTAACTAAAATTTCAAAGTTTTGTGGAATTCACAATTTAATTCCTAGAACCTACAAAAATGGAGAGGAAGGGGGGTTTGGTTAGATGATGTTAGGTCTTTGAGAAATTTGGGAACCTTCCCCATTGAAGGGCTATCAGTACTTTAAAATAAAAAGTTTACTGTTAGCAGTAAATTTTATAAGTAAGCTGTAACTTAGTCACCAGTGTATATATTTCCAAAATGAAACTCAGTATGTAATACAATATAATTTTCAAAATGTGTTGTTTTAAAAACCCTTGGTTTTTTTTCATCGCTTGTTTTTAGAATACAGAGAACCTTTGAAAATTAATAATAATCATTCAAGCACTAAATGCTATTCTAACAAAAATGTAAGAAATTTGAAAGTAGTTTTTGAAAAATTTTAAACTGTCTCTTCAGATGAAAAAAGTTGTTTCTGCAGGCATTGTTTGAAATTTTAGAAGAATGCAGATTTTATTTAGAAAAGTATTCGACAGTTCTTAAAAGGTTAGCTGCTTCTTTAGAAAACAAAATTTAATTTAAAAAAAACATTATTTACTTAAAAAATCAAAATAAAATTAAAAATAGAAAAATTGGATTTATCTTTATGTAGCATTATTATTAGGCAGTTTCAATTGCGTAACGAAGCCAAACAATTTTTAAAAATGAATTTTAAAAGTGTTAGTAAATAGTCCGAAAATGAAAAAAACGTAGCAATAAATATTCATTTTAATTCAACAAAAGGGTTAGAAATTTTTGAGAAATGGAGTAAAGCTTAATTTGCCCTATTTTAGTTCCCTTAATAGACGGATCATCATTAAACATTTAAATATAGGTCTTAACGACAAAAATATAAATGAGTTATGCATTATATTCTTAGAAAAATATTTAATTGAAAGGTTGGCTTTATTGGTATTCGATGAAATAGCCATTAGAAGGCTATGCTATAATAGTGCACTAGATGAAATTAGTAGTTTTTCTGATTATGGTTCCGATAAAACAAAAGACATCGCAAAATACATACATACATATGTATATATTTTATAATGTGTATTTACATATTTAAAGGGTTTTTTATGCCGAATGGAATATGAATTTTGAAAGCTTCATTATATACTTTTATATACTTAGAATTCTAAATTAAATAATAAAACAAATTTTCAAAAAGATAAACAAAATATTTAATTATGTTTTTTTAGTAGTTAAAAACCTAAAAAATTATAAAAAATATTTTACATGTCTATTTTAAACTAACAAAAATTTAAAATACATACATAGATACATTAGAAGAGAAGTTATGAATTTATTTTCTAACGATTTAAAAGATTTGGAATAATGCAAGTAAAACAAGTAAAGAAACAGTCAGTCGGTGCAACCGACTTAGAAATACCCTACACCTATTTGGTTCAAATTTAAGGACATATCCATAAGTCATTTTAACACCATAGAAGCTGTTATTAATTTGATCGTAAGACATAGCTAACCAAATTAACTGTATAATACTAAAAACATTTTCTAATTACCCTATCTATTAAAAAATACTACATATTCTTACTAATTTATCTATTTAAAAATATTAAATAACAAACAAACTTGAAATAAATGAAAATATATTTATTCCAATTCAATTACAAAATGAAAAAATTCTAATTATTAAATTTTGTGATAAAAAGATAATCAAAGCATAATATATTTAATAATCCAAATTTTTAAAAATTGCAATTATTTTAAATGGTTAGTTTATATACCTAATAGAAAAGCTTATAAACGCAAAATATGCAATAAATGTATTTCTAAAATACAATTAAAAATTTACACCTTTTCATATAATTCATTTAAATATAAAAATAAATTTTACATAAATGCAGCAAGTACCTTTGAACATAGCTGAACCACTACAATTAAGTCTAGATTTCGGAGACACATAGGACATAGGAAATATATTCTTTGGCTTCGAAATTAAACTCGACCACAACCAATTCCCATGGTACTTTCATTACTAGTAACCTACTGTTAAATTTCATCAAAATACCGGCATTATTTTTTGAGTTATGGTGTTTGTAAGATATATGTTTGTTAGTCCTTGAACTTTTCAAGGGTTCCAGGACCCGAAATTATGGTACGATTTCGCCCATATGCAGTCCCGTCATACTTTCAATACTAGTTAACCCTTGTACACAATTGGAACGCTCTATCTTAATTTTAAGTTACTAGTTTTATTAATTTCGATGATAAGCTTTTACACATTGGGGGGTCTAAGAGAGGTTCTGAACCACCACTCCAATTGATCCCAAATTAGGAGGGCACGCAAGAAATAGTAAAGAACACCCTTGTGGCAAATTGGAAGCTTCTTCATTTGTTTCAAGTTACTATCTTTATTAATTTCGAAAATATGCTTTAAGGGCCTAAGAACTGAGTGGCTGGTCCCCGATCCACTACTCCAATGGGGCCCAAATTTCAAAGACACTTACGAAATAGGAAGGGACACCCTGATACCAAATTTGGAGGTTCTATCTTCATTGGTTTCGGAATTATGCTCGTTTGGCCTAAATTCGATCAAAAGGTTCTAAGTTCCGAACCCATTGTCCAATCCTCACCGTACGTAATCACCGCCGTAGTTTCGCTGCCAATAACCTACAGCACAAATTTCATGAAGATAGCCTTATTAGTTGTTGAGTTATCGTGATTTTTTATATATGTTCCTTAGCCCTGACATCGATTAAAAGGTCCGGAATCCGAACCGTTGGGCTGATTTCGCCCTTATATAGTCCGCGCTGTACTTATAGTACTAGTTAACCCTTGTACACAATTTGAACGGTCTATCCTAATTTTAAGTAACTATTTTTAGTAATTTCGATTATAAGCCTTTAAAACTTGGGAGGTCTAAGAAGTGTACTGAACCACCACTCCAATTGATCCCAAATTAGGGGAACACGCAAGAGATAGTAAAGAACACCCTTGTGGCAAATTGGAAGCTTCTACATTTTTTCAAGTTGTTATCTTTATTAATTTTAAAGATATGCTTTAAGGTCTTCGGAAATGTGTGGCTGGTCCCCGACCCACTACTCCAATGGGACCCAAATTCACAAGACACTTAGGAAATAGGAAGGGACACCCTGATACTAAATTTGGAGGTTCTATCTTCATTGGTTTCGGAATTATGCTCGTTTGGCCTAAATTCGATCAAAAAGTTCTAGGTTCCGAACCCATGGTCCAATCCCGACCTTACGCAATTCCCGAAGTAGTTTCATTACTAGTAACCTACAGCACAAATTTGATGAAGATAGCGTCATTAGTTGTTGAGTTATCGTGATTTTTTATATTTGTTGGTTAGCCCTGAAATCGATTAAAAGGTCCAGAATCCGAACCCATGGGCCGATTTCGCCCATATGCAATCCCCGTTGTACTTTCAGTCCTAGTAACCTACAGTTAAAATTTCATCAAGATAGCTCCATTATTTTTTGAGTTATCGTGCCTACGGACGGACGGACGGACGGACGGACATGGCTATATCGACTAAGGCGGTCACGCTGATCACAAATATATATACTTTTCCATATCTAGCTCGCTTCCTTTAGGTGGTTACAAACACCATACCAAAGTTAATATACCCCTTTACCTATTCTATAGGTGTAGGGTATAAAAATATAGAGCAAAAAAAAAATTTCATTCTTCTTTTTCTATCAATAATATTTTTATACCCGTGCATATATATATGAACATCGGGTATATTAGATTTGCTCCTCCGTTTGTAACGCATCGATCTAGACGAGCTAGATATAGTGTCAAGGGTACGTATCGGCTCAGAATCAAAAAATTAGTCGATCTAGCTATGTGTGTCTGTCCGTCCGTCCGTCCGTCCGTCCGTCCATGTGTCATCACGATAACTCAAAAACTAAAAGGGCTAGAGTCTTGAAATTCACACAAAGTCATTTTTAGACAATTTCTAGGTTCCCTATTGTTTTTGGTTAAAATCGGACCAAGGCTTCGGGGAGCTGCCATACAACTTTTTTGCACCAATATGAATTTCTTCAAAACTATTTATACTACGGGGATGAAAATTACACACGGTTAGTTTTATATTGACTCCGGCACTTATATGAAGTTTCAAAATGTTAGGGCCCCATTTTCGGGGGGCTGCCATACAACTTCCTTGCACCAATATGAATTTCTTCAAAACTAATTATACTACGCGGATGAAAATTACACACGGTTAGTTATATAATGAATCGAGCACTTATATGAAGTTTCAAAATGTTAGGGCCCCATTTATGGGGGGCTGCCATACAACTTCTTTGCACCAATATGAATTTCTTCAAAACTAATTATACTACGAGGCTGAAAACTACACACGGTTAGTTATATAATGAATCGAGCACTTATATGAAGTTTCAAAATGTTAGGGCCCCATTTTCGGAGGGCTGCCATACAAAGTTTTCGATTCAATAAGTGTGAATCTAATAAAGCTACAAGGTTAAAATTAAAATTGGGCAGGTAAATTAATAGGGCAAGTTACTTGGCAAAGTTGGACATCACTCGGACCATCGGACTTTTAGGGTGGGCCAATTTTTTTTTTTTGTTTTTTTTTTCTTTGTTGTTTTTTTTTTTTTTTATTTTTTTTTTTTTTTTTTTTAAGCTTAAGTTATGGGACAATGAATGAAAACTTTTTTTTTTTTTTTGTGATTTTTTTTTTTTTTTTGTTAATTTTTTTTTTTTTTTTTAAGCTAAAGTTATGGGACAATGAATGAAAATTTTGTTTTTTGTTTTGTGACTTTTTTTTTTTTTTTGTTAATTTTTTTTTTTTTTTTTACGTCAAAATTATGGGGTAATGAGTTAAATGTATAAGAGAAGTAAATTACGGTTTATTTTATACACCATAGTGGGTATGCACGGGTATCTAAAAGTTGACAAGGGCAACTATAATCTTCCTCGTTTTTATAATAAAAATATACACAAACGTACATACATGATACAGCGATTAATATGATATATGTACATACAAAAAAAAAAAAAAGAGAAGAAATATATACAAATTACACACATCGATTGACATACGAACAAAAAAAATAAAAAAAATTAAAATTAAAATTAAAATAAACTAAAATACGATAAAGTTGATTTTACGAAATAAAAAAACGTATCTAACTGTTTTGTTCTACGTGAATACTCTATGTATATAATATTACTTTATGATTTCATATAGAAAACCAAAAAACAGTAAAACTATTAGAAGTTGCAACATCAGAAAAACAAATCATTAATTTTATTATAATACTAGCTAATACCCGGTGCGCGTTGCTGCGCCTCTCAATGGAGGTTTAATTGACGTTGATATTACTGCAAAAAGTTAACACAAAAATTACACACGGTTTACACATGTAAATTTTAAAATGTATGAAAGCAATCTTTTTAAAACGATTTTTCTAGGAAACGATAAACGGAAAGTAAATATACTCATTTTTAAATTGATTATACATTTCCTTTTTATACCCGTATGACTATATAGTCCAAGGGTATAATAAATTTGCCATTACGTTTGTGACGCAGAGAAGGAGGGGGGGTAGATATAGACTCAAGTGTATGGATCGGATCAGAATCGAAAAATAAATCGATTTAGCGATGTATGTCCGTCCGTCCGTCCGTCAGTCCGTCAGTCCGTCAGTCCGTCCGTCCGTCCGTCCGTCCGTCATCACGATAACTCAAAAAGTAAATGAGCTAGGATTATGAAATTTTCACAAATTCGTTTTTATGCAAAAAACGGAATCGAGTTTTAAATTCAGCCATTTTGGTCCACGGATTCGAGTACCTGCCATACAACTTCTAATTTTATATGAGCATTACTCTATACCTATGGAAGCTGCGTGTCTGAAATTTTGCCAAAAGTAGTTTAGTATAATGGCCAAAGTTACTGCAAAATTTGGTTGGTCTACTCCTTCTTCTCCTTCTTTTATATGAGCTTTACACTACACCTCCTTCTTTTATATGAGCTTTACACTACACCTGATAAAGCTGGGTGTCTGAAATTTTGCTAAAAATAGGTTAGTGTAATGGCCAAAGTTACTGCAAAATTTAGTTGGTCTACTGCTGAGGGTTCGAGTAGCTGCCATACAACTCCTTCTTTTATATGAGGATTACACTACACCAAATGAATTTGGTTCGTCTACTCCTTCTTCTCCTTCTTTTATATGAGCTTTACACTACAACTCCTTCTTTTATATGAGCTTTACACTACACCTGATAAAGCTGGGTGTCTGAAATTTTGCTAAAAATAGTTTAGTGTAATGGCCAAAGTTACTGCAAAATTTAGTTGGTCTACTGCTGAGGGTTCGAGTAGCTGCCATACAACTCCTTCTTTTATATGAGGATTACACTACACCAAATGAAGCTGGGTGTCTGAAATTTTGCCAAAAATAATTTAGTGTAATGGCCAAGGTTACTGCAAAATTTGGTTGGTCTACTGCAAAGGGTTCGAATAGCTGCCATACAACTTCTTCTTTTATATGAGCATTACTCTACACCTAATAAAGCTGAATGTTTGAAATTTTGCCAGAAGTAATTAACCGGATGATATAATGTATATGTTACGGTCATACGGGTATCCCAGAGTTGACACAGTCTACTCTACTACACTCTTCTTCGTTTTATATATTACTAGCTAATACCCGGTGCGCGTTGCTGCGCCTCTCAATAGAGGTTTAATGAAAGTTGATGTTACTGCAAAAAGTTAACACAAAAATTATACACGGTTTACAAATGTAAACTTTAAAATGTATGAAAGCAATCTTTTTAAAACGATTTTTCTATGATTATTCTAGTAATTTTTGAAACTATATGTAATTCAAAGCAGTAAAAACTACTTTCCAAAATTTGACGTTATTTACTTCCAAAAATTTTTTTTGACAAATTGTAGGACCGATTGTTAACAGACTCAATTCCATTTTCAAGTTGCTTCATACATATAAAATTTGAGGTCAACCGGTCAAATCGTTTCTAATTTAGAGTTAAGTAACGCAAAAATCTATAAAAAGCCACTGTGCCCAAATTGGTTAACGGACCTACACTTTCTCTCTTAGCAAAGCAGTATTGCGCAAAATTGGGCGTAATTTGCTTCCAAATCTTTTTTTTGTCAATCGATTGTCAATCGGGCCGGCATGGGTTAACCTTATTGCCATCTGTTAAAAGAGTTAATTTCATTCTCAAAACATATACAAAATTTGAAGAAAATCGGTTAAACCATTTCTAATTTAAAGTTAAGTATTGAAAAAATCTATAAAAAGCTGTTGGGCCGTTGGGTTATGGATTTATTTTCTAACGATTTGAAAGATTTGGAATAATGCAAGTAAAAATGCGACAAATTCAAAAAATTTAACATCATCATCAAATTTTAATAACAAAAAAGTAGTAAAAAAGGATGTCTCTTCAACAAATCCAATAATTAAAACCAACAGTATATTAAATAAATATCTATCAAAAATATGGAGTAAAAAGCAAAAATCGGTAAATAAAAATAACGATCATAATAGAAATAATATTAATAATAGTGATAATAATAATAATAATAATAATAATAATAATAATAATAATACGAATAATATTAACAAAACCAATATTGTTAAAGATTCTCCAAGTTGCAATTATACAAATTGGGTTAAAAGTAAAACACTGAAACCTCAAATCAAACAATCTGATCCACCGATTGTAAGACTAACTCGCAAAGAGGTATTAGAAGGTGACATTATTTATGTGCTCTCACGACTAAGAGGCTACAGAATTCACAATAATGTTAGACTTTTCGTATCATATTTTTACGACCAAAGTGATATATGTTATGATGGCATAACACAAACGAACCTTAAAGTCTTAATAAATCAAGATGGCTTACCAACATATTATAAAGAACTTTGTAAAATATATTATGAATACCATGATAGAGTAGGAATTTTCAAAGAAGATGTAAACAAAGATTTAAATTCATACAGAATACATATTGATAATAAATATAGAGATTACCTTCAAAAAGTTATAGAAAATTGGAATAATTATATGAACCCTATTTCTAAATGATGGAGACCTACAATAACCTAAAAAAAATTAAATCAATAAATATTCTGTATGTTAATATTAGAAGAATGAGAAATAAATTAGACGATCTAATCTTATTGATTAAAGCGCACTCTCCAGAAATTGTTATTCTAAATGAAACATGGATTTACTCATCTGAAATTCCATTTATGCAAATTCC
Organism: Dolichopus griseipennis; assembly: GCA_963082915.1. Classification (NCBI taxonomy): domain Eukaryota; kingdom Metazoa; phylum Arthropoda; class Insecta; order Diptera; family Dolichopodidae; genus Dolichopus; species Dolichopus griseipennis. Next base: position 130,560,047 of record OY720441.1, read on the forward strand.
TGAATTTTCAGCCATTCATTCATGTAGAGATAATAATCGGGGAGGTGGTACCGCAATTTATATAAAAAACGGAATTTCTTCTAGAACTCTTTCTCTACCTAATTCAGTTAATAAAAAACTAAATACAATCGGAATACAAATACTCAATTGTCAACCCAACATGAAGATCTTCACAATGTATAATGCTCCGGACAATGACAAAAATGATTATATAAACGTACTGGGTATTCTTCTTAAAACATTTAGTAAGAACTGCATCATAGTAGGTGACACAAACATTGGTTTACTCCAAAGTAATGAAATCACGAGTACTTATGCTAACATAATTGATTCATACAACTTCAATATTCTCAATGATACGACTAGTGGCGGAATTACTCGTCAAGCCGTAAATTGCAGCTGCCAAATCGATTGTAATCATGGAAGTATTCTGGATCATGTTATTGCAAACTTTAAAACCTTTAAAACATTGATCAAATCATATGATAATCCCATTAGTGACCACAAAGTTTTGGATATTAATATTGAAAAATGCGACATTATACTTGAACCAATGACACGAGTCACTATAGAAAAAACGAACTGGAATGTATTTCAGAATCTAGTTGCGCAAAAAGTTGAATCGTGTAACTCATACGACAAGCTCACGGAGTGTTTAAAAGAAAGTAAAGCTCTGGCATCATCATTAAGAATAGTTAGAAGAAGAAATCAAAACCACTGGGTTACACCATTTATACTTAGTGTAATCAAAAAGAGAAATAAACTATACTCTAAACTTCGCAAAAACAAAGGCAATTCTGAACTACAAGATAGGTACAGAAGAATCAAAAATTATGTTCAAAAATTAATAAAAAAAGCAAAAGAAGATTACTTTAACAACCAAATGAGTGAAGTACCAACCCTCAACAGATGTGGAAAGTCATCAATAAGCATTTAAATCAAAATAGCTCAAAAGAAAATTCAACAATTCGCTTAAATAAGAATAATGGTGAAATCTCTACATCTGAGCTAGAGGCAGCAAACATTCTTCACAATCATTTTGCTACCATTGGAAGCACATTAGATAAAAACGTCACCAACCAAACAGTTAATGAAATAAGTACGTTTTTTACTAATTCAAAACTAATTGATGACCACCAATTTGGTTTTTTAAATGAAAGCAGCACTCGAAGTTGTGAACTTCATTAATACAGCATTGGACAAATTATGCAGTGGCTATCCTATTAGACTTAAAAAAAGCTTTCGATACGGTAAATCATGATATACTTCTAAATAGTCTTGATAAAATGGGTATTCGAGGAGTTGCAGCCAATCTATTCCATTCCTATTTAAAATTTCGTAAAATCAAAACTAAAATAAACGAACTTAGAGAAGAAGCAAATCTTGAAATTGGAGTTCCACAAGGCACAGTACTTGGTCCTATTCCTTATTTAGCTTATGTGAATAGCTTTAACAAAATTGGGCTTAGGACATTATTCAATGTTTGCGGATGATACCATAATTTTATATAAAGGCAAAAGCAGTAATCTACTAGAAGAATATATTAAATTGGATTTAAATAAAGTAAGTGAGTGGCTAGAACAAAAGAGACTAACGATTAACGAAACTAAAACTGACCTCATCATTTTTAAGCAAAACATTAACCTATCAATTTCTATTAATCAACAACAAATAAAAAGAGTTAAATCATCTAAATATTTAGGATTAGTTATTGATGAAGACCTATCTTGGAAAATACACATTGAAAAATTAAAAAAAAACAATAATGTCAATAGTAGGTGCCATTGGAAGATGTCCTAAATTAAGCGAACAAGTAGCAAAATTAGTCTTTTACTTTCACATTCAGTCTAAAATACGGTACTTAATTCCAGTTTGGAGCCAGGGTTGCAAATACATTACCAATTCAATAAGCATCCTTATCAACAAAGCTATAAAAATATTATACGGATTACCATATGATTATCCGACTACTCAATTGTATTATACTTGTAACTTGCCTTCTGTTGAACAAACAATATTTTTAGAAAACTGTAAGTTAATTTACAAATTATCAAATAACTTAATGAAAAGCAACCTAAAACTACAAACAAATGCTTCAATTCATAATTACAACACTAGAAATGCAGAACATTATCGACTAGCAGCACCCAGAACCAAAAGAGGTAAAAGAGACGTTATGTTTAATGGTATAAAAATTTTCAATAGCCTTCCTAACAATATAAAACATGCTCCCAATTTAAGATTATTCAATAAAAGATTGAAAGCTGTATTGCCAAAAAATAATAACTAAAAAAAAAAAAAAAAATATAATAAAAATAAATAATTAAACTTACTTACTTAGGTGGCGCTACAGACCATGAAGATCCTGGGCCTGACGTAGCGTTCCTCTCCACCTCGTTCGGTCCCGAGCAGATTCTCTCCAGTTGGAGATTTGGAGCCTTCTGATGTCTGTCGAAATCTCGTCTCTCCAACGAAGGTTTGGGCGACCTCTGCGACGTGTTCCCTCTGGCCTGGCTTCGAGTATCTTTTTAGCTGGAGCATTGTTGTCCATTCGCTCAACGTGACCTAGCCATTGCAGCCTTTTGATCTTAATTTTTTGAACTAGGTCCACGTCACCGTACAGCTGATAGATCTCGGCATTGTATCTTCTTCTCCAGGTCCCATCGTCGCAGTAAGGACCGAACACTCGACGAAGAATCTTTCGCTCGAAAGTTCCAAGTGCTTGCTCACTTGCTCTGGGCAATGTCCAGCATTCTGCTCCATATAGTAGCACCGGAAGTATGAGCGTTTTGTACAGTTGCACTTTGGAACTGCGCGAGAGGAGTTTTGAACCCAGTTGTTTTGACAAACCGAAGTAGCAGCGGTTTGCTAGGTTTATTCTTCGTCGGATCTCCACATTGATGTCATTTGCGGAGTTTACATTTGTACCTAGGTAGACAAACTCCTTAACTACCTCAAAGTTATATGTACCAACAGTGATGTTTGGACCTGCTCGATGTATTCTGGCCTCTTTATTTGTTGATAACATATACTTCGTTTTGTTCTCGTTCACTAGAAGACCCATTTTCTTTGCTTCTTCTTCAATACGGACGAAGGCTTCGATGACGGCTCGTTGTGATGTTGCTATTATGTCGACGTCGTCCGCGAAGCCTAATAGCTGAACAGATTTTCTGAAGATTGTTCCTTCGGTGTTGACACCAGAGCGGCGTATAATCTGTTCGAGCACTAAATTGAAGAAGTCGCACGACAGTGCATCACCTTGACGGAAGCCGGTGCATGTGCGAAAGAGCTCCGACATATTTCCTCCAATAGCAACTGCACATTTAGTGTTCTCCAATGTTACTTGGCAAAGTCGGATAAGCTTGGATGGTATGCTATATTCCGACATTGCAATGTACAGTTCCCGGCGATAGATACTGTCGTAAGCTGCCTTAAAATCGATAAAAAGATGGTGTGTATCGATTTGAAATTCATGGGTCTTCTCCAGGATTTGCCTCAATGCGAAGATTTGGTCGATGATAAACTTACCAGGACGGAAACCACATTGGTAGTTGCCTATGATGTTATTGCAATGTGGTTTCAGTCGTTCGCATATTACGTTGGAAAGGATCTTGTACGCGACATTCAATAGAGATATTCCTCTATAGTTGGCACATGACATGGCATCGCCCTTTTTGTGGATGGGGCATATGGTGCTAATGTTCCAGTCATCGGGCATGCATTCTTCCATCCAGACTCTGGTGATGATTTGGTGCATGCTCCTAACCAAATCTTCTCCTGCTACCTTAAATAACTCAGCTGGGATTCCATCTGAACCAGCAGCTTTGCCATTTTTCAGTTTCTGAATGGCTTGATAAACTTCCATTAGGCTCGGTGGTAGTGTTTCGTTATCGTTGATCATTGTGACTGGTGCATTATTCTGGTGTTCTGTATGCCCATCATTTAACAACTGTTCGAAATGTTGTTTCCATGTCTTCAATATCTCTCGCGTATTGGTTACCAAATTTCCCATGCTGTCTTTAAGCGCGTGTGTACGTTGTTTGTAGCCAGCTGCCAACTGCTTGGCTTGTTTGTATAACTTACGTACTTCGCCTCTGTCTCTGCATGTTTCAATGTCCACAAGACGAGATTTTTCATAAACCCTTTTTTTTCGCCTAATGGTGTACTTTTCATCTCGTCTTTTAGCACTGTACTCCTCCTGCGCCGTTTTCCTCTGCAGGGTCTTGCGGTATGCTACATTTTTGAGTGCTGTTTTAATTGAGCATTCTTCATCATACCAAGGGTTTCTGGTTGGTGTTGGTTCGAAACCTATGGTATTTGAAGCCACCTCCTTGATAATGTTAGAACAATGTTGCCATTGTTCATCGATGGATGGATTATTCAAAGGAGGTGCCGATTGGAGTCTAGAGCTAATTTGTTGGCTGTATTCTCTGGCTATATCAGGCGATTGTAAGCTTCTAATGTGGAATTTTTGTGATCGTGTGTTCTGCAGCTTCCTCACATTAGATATTCGTGCTCTGAATTGTGCCGCTATTAGATAATGATCAGAGTCGATGTTAGCCCCTCTGAAGGTTCGTACATCTAGCACGGATGTTGAGTGTCGTGCGTCAATCAATAGATGGTCAATCTGATTAGATGTACGACCATCAGGGGATAGCCAGGTTATTTTGTGGATGTTCTTATGTGGAAATTTGGTGCTACTTATAACCATGTTACGCGCAGCTGAAAAATTAACTAATCGGTAACCATTGTCTGTGGTGGTGTTGTGGAGACTATGATTACCAATTGTTTTTCCATGTATTGCTTCTCTACCGACTTTAGCATTAAAATCTCCGATTACAATCTTGGCATCGTGTTCGGGGCAGGCTGCGTATGTTCGCTCAAGGGTATCGTAATATTCTTCCTTGTCTGCATTCTCTGCTTCGTCGGAGCATGCGCACATATTATGGAGATGTTGTAAAATCTGCCTTTGATGCGGATGGTTGCAAGTCGTTCATTGACAGGTGTAAAGTCAATGACCAACGACCTCAACCTTTCTCGCACTACAAAACCGCATCCTAATATGTGGTGTTTTTCATGGCAGCTGTAGTAAATGTCGCATTTTCGCTTTTTTAGTGTACCGGTTCCTTTCCAACGTATTTCCTGTATCGCAGCAATATCGGCTTTATACTGCGGGAGAACCTTTTCCAAATTGTTAGATGCTCCTGGGGTGTAGAGTGTTCTTACATTCCAGGAGCAAATTCTTAAATCTTTGTCCTTATAGTTGTTCCATGGTCGTTTTCCGTGTAATCTCCGAGGCATTTTCGTCATTCATAACGGTTTGTTGGTTTTTATGGGTAAGGTAGTTAGCCTTACGCCAACCCCCAGACTGGAGGGCCGTTGGGTTTGAAGAGTTGCTTCAGAATTTGCCATATAATGCGTTGAAGTTCTCATAACTATGTTACGAGTTCAACTGCATTATATAGCGTTTTCCTACTTCCTGAGACGCCAATGTATGTGGCCATTCAGGTTGCAACTATTCTTCCCTCCTCCTTTCTCAACCGGGCTTGGGACCGGCTACGGCGAAGTTAAAAAAACTTCAAATAATATTTAATTTGTTTAATAAGATAGAATCATATTTTATCAGATATATGCTAGTTATTAGTGAGATTTATACCAGTTTTTTTGTAACTGTTTAAATAAATAAAAAAAATAAATAAATAAATAAAATAAAGCAAAAACGAAATTTCAATCTTCTTTTTCTTACAAAAAAAAAAAAAAAGAGAAGAAATATATACAAATTACACACATCGATTGACATGGGTTAATGCAACTCAATAAAATTTTTTTTGGGGCTTTCTTTTTAGCCAAAGCACAATTTCGTAAAATCGGACAAAATGTGGACCCAAAATTTTTTTTTACCACCCGACGGCCCGACATGGGTTAAAAGATTCCAAAATTGTTAATAGTGTCAACTCAATTCTCAAAGAGCATCACGTATACAAAATTTAAAGTCATCGTTTTCAACCTTCGTCGTGATAACACCGGTTTCGGTGAAATTTAATCTTTTTTAAAAATTTTTTCAAAATTATATTGTTAACTTTTGTTTCTTTCTTTTAAACTTAAATTAATTTCTTAAAATTTTCTTTAATTTTTTTAACTTATCTAAATTTAAATTTATTTGTGGTGGTTCTAATAATTAGTTTTTTTTTTTTTTTGTTTTGTGTGAATTTGTTTGGACCACATTGCCGCATTTTCAATGGCGGCATTTCATAGATAAGTATTATTTTTTTTAAATTTATTTGATTTATCAATTTTTAACTATAGAACAATTTTACATTCACTAAATTCTTTTTTCTTTTTTTACTTTTATTATTATAATTTTTTTTTTTTTAAATTTTAAATTTTTCTTTCTTTTATTAATTAATTAATAATAAATTCTTTTTTATATAAAAATATTCAAATATTTATAAAATTCACGTCACGCGCCGGTTTGTTTTGTTTACATTAAACTAAATTAAAATAATTATTTTTTTTTTTTGGAAGTAATACTTCTTTTAATCTTCCCCTAGTGGTAAACAAAACAATATTTCCATCTCTCTCCTTCCCGTTGATAGATGTTAATGTTTCTAATAACTATAATAACTCTCTCCACTCTCAATATACCATCATAAAAACACCGTAACTTAATTAATAAATTTTGATGGTATATGTCTAATAATTTTTTAAATTTCTATTTTGTTTTTGTATTTTATTTTTAAATATTACCACAATTACAAAGGTTTATTTTTAATTAGATGTAATTGTGTATTTGTTTTATTTTGTTTGAGTTTTTGGTTGTACCTACTACAATAAGGGCACATATAGTTTCTATATAGATTCTATATCGTGCAAGTTAAAAACTGTTGGACGTAGTTATAAACCATTTTCTCACTCGAAATAAGACTTTTAAATTTTAAACTTTAAGTTTTTTTGTAAATTTTATTTTCTTTTTTTTTCAAAAGGTGTTGTCGATAGGTTGATAAAATCGTACATAAATAGGCATTTTTGTTTTTTTTGTTTTTTTTTTTTTTTTTCTCTTTCTAATTTCTAGCAAAATTGTCAACTTTAACCTCAATTTTTGTAATATTCGCGGTTTGCAAACGAACTTCCATGCCGTTGAAGGTCATCTTAATTTAACTAAACCAGCAATCCTTGCTCTATGTGAAACGCAAGTTAGTAGCCACAATGTTAACTTCGATATTAACGGCTACTTACTCATTTCACACTTCGTTCCCAAAAGAGGCATCGCCATCTACATAAAAAAAGACATTGCTTTTAACACTCTTGACAAATATAAATCTTCAAGCCCAACTTTCAATTACGTTTGGGTCAAAATCCATGTTGAAAAGCATGTTATACATTTCTGTTTTCTATACAGATCACCCAATTCAAGTGAACAAGAAACTGTTGTGGAAATTGAAAACCTTTCAAACCAGATCAACGAAATTCTCGATTGTTTTCCTGAGACCGAAATTGTTCTGGCGGGGGATTTTAATGTTCATAACAAAGACTGGCTTCACTTTTCCAGTACCTCTTCTCCGAGTCAAAACTCGATTGGGAAACAAGTTGAATTATTTTCTACTCTATTCCACCTTTCTCAACTTGTCAAAAATCCCACTAGAATCCCTGACCGTGCTGATCAAGAAGGTCACCTCTTGGATCTGTTTCTAACCACACACCCTGAAAAGTATGTGGTTTCAGTTGGTTGCCCCCTGGGGGGCTCTGATCACTGTTTGGTCAATACAAGCTTCCGGGCAGGCTCAGTGTCCAATCAAAGGTCCCTTCCCAAAAAACTGGTTTGGCGATATAACCATGCCAACTGGGAAGGTCTGAACAATTTTTACAAAACCTTTGATTGGTCACTGTGCTTCCGTGGTAGGAATGTTGACTTTGCTGCAAATGCGATTAGTGAAACTATTCTACTTGGAATGAGATTATTTATACCTCACTCCATGAAATCTATCAAACGGAAACCCAAAACTTGGTTTAATCGCATTTGTAAAGAAGCCATTCTAAAAAAAGAGGAGGCCTTCAAAAAGTACCGGGACAGTGGTTTAGAGGCTCACAGGACCAACTATATAGTGGTTCGGAACAGATGTAAGAGAGTTAAGCAAAAAGACAAGCAAGAAATTCTTGTTCAACCAAAAGTTGAAACGAAAACTCATACACATGCCAAAGAATAGCAAGTCCTTTTGGACTTTTGCAAAAAATCTAAAAGAGGACAATAGCGGGTCTTCTTTTCCTCCACTTGTTGATATAAACAACCACATCGTATCAGATTCAAAAGAAAAAGCGAATTTGTTTGGCAAACAGTTCGCTTCTAACTCATCACTGCCTCAGTCAACTCAAAGACCTCCATCTATTCCAGAAGTTGGCTGCTCCTTTGGTAGAATATACTTTAGGACGCGAGCAGTGATGAAAATCTTGAAGAATCTTGATACAAGAAAATCAGCCGGTCCGGACGGTATTACAACTACCGTCCTCAAAAACACATATACTTCCATTTCAAAACCTCTGCGCAACCTTTTCCATCTTTCCTTCACTTCGGGTATTCATCCTACCCAATGGAAGGTTGCTCATGTTTTTCCAATTCCTAAAAAAGGCGATAAAAGCGATCCCTCTAACTACCGACCTATTGCTATTACTTCGGTCCTATCCAAAGTAATGGAAAAAGTTATAAATTATAAGCTTTTGAAATATCTAGATCGTAAAGGTTTGCTTCATGATCGACAATACGGGTTCAGAGCCCGTCGTTCAACTGGTGATCTCATGACTTACCTGTGCGAAAAGCTCAATATCAGTCTTCACCATTCTGGTGAGTCTGATGTTGTGGCTTTGGATATTTCTAAAGCTTTCGATCGAGTTTGGCATGATGCTTTATTGGCAAAATGCAAGGCTTTAGGTCTAGGTAGGGTTTTCGTTAAATGGATTGGAGATTTCCTTTCGAATCGCACGATTCGTGTTCTTATCGATGGATATTCATCCAAAGATTTTAAAATAAATGCTGGTGTCCCTCAGGGATCTGTTTTATCCCCCAGCCTTTTTCTAATATTTATAAATGACCTATTATCAATAACCTCCAATCCAATCCATATCTTCGCAGACGACAGTACCCTTGTTGCTTCCTATGAATTTCATAGCCGCTGTAACATTAATCATCAGATTAACTCAACAGCAAAAAATTTCACTATAAGTGAATTAAACAAAGATTTAATTAAAATCCAAAAATGGGGTGAAATCAACAGAGTTGACTTCAACACCAAAAAAACCCAATGCTGTCTAGTCTCGCGAAAAATAGCAACAACTATTCCAAACCTTTCTTTTCAAGGAGAGGCTTTGCAGCATACGGAAGACCTAAACATTTTGGGGATTGAGCTAAACCAAAAATTGACTTGGTCAAATCATATTTTTGGAGTAGCTAAAGACGCTGCTAAATGTTTGGGTTTCTTGTATCGATGCAAAACTTACTTCTCATCCTCTGATCTCCTCAATATCTATAAAACTTATATTAGGCCGAAAATGGAGTATAATGCACATATTTGGGCTGGTGCTCCCATTACGGCGCTGGGATATCTCGATAAAGTGCAAAACAGAGCTATTCGTCTTATAAATGATCCCAGTGTTACCTCAACGCTCACTCCACTCAGCCATCGTCGCACTGTTGGGTCACTGACCTTGTTTTATAGATATCTTGTAGGGACTAACACCTGTTCTAAAGAAATCAAACAACTTATGCCTCCATTCAAGATTTTCCAAAGGGAAACAAGGAGGGCAACAGATGCTCATCCCTACACAGTTGAACTAGCTAGATGGCGTAACACGGCTTATGAAAATTCGTTTGTCATGCGCTCTTCTCGTTTATGGAACCATATTCCATCAAATGTGTTCCCCAAAGTTGATAATGTATATATGTACGATTTGAACAAATTTAAGAAGAACATTAACATCTTTCTTCTAAATATCCCATCCAATTTTCCCCATCCCCCATAATCCAAATATTCCAAATAACTTCCACCATAATCCTAAATCCTTCCATATCCTCATCCCTGTAACCAAACTGTACATTTGTATTACAGGTTCCCTCCTAAAGTTTGGTTCAAAAAGGGTGTGGTTTTGGTGTGTTAAAATCATACACTACCCAAAGAAACATCGCATAGTTTCAATGGGTGGCTTTCGAGCGTTCCATTCCCTCGTAAAAAAAAAAAAAAAAAAAAAAAAAATTGGTCAAACCGTTTCAAATTTAGAGTAAAGTATTGAAAAAACCTATAAAAAGCTGTTGGGCCGCAATGGGTTAATGGAACTCAACAAAATATTTTTTGGGGCTTTCTTTTAAGCCAAAGCAGAATTTCGTAAAATCGGACAAAATTTGGACTCAAAATTTTTTTGACCACCCGTCGGCCCGACATAGGTTAACAATATCCAAAACTGTTAATAGTGTCAACTTAATTCTCATAGAGCACCACGTATACAAAATTTGAAGTCAATCAGTCAAACCGTTTTCATTTAAGAACAAAGAAGTTTAAAACCACAGCCCCAACTTGGCGGTCCGTTAGAGCAAAATTTTTGGGCCACGATTTCTTTCCGTACCCAAAAACCTCTATATACAAATTTTCATGAAAATCGGCTGGGCAGTTTAGGAGTCTATTCGCTACATACAAACAAACAAACAAATAAACAAACTTTCGCTTTTATATATATAGATAGCTAGCATTTCCTTATTATTTATTATAATTTTTATTTTGGGAACGTTCCAATTTTTCAATGATTTATATATTTTTATATTTTTATTTACATTACAATCTTTCTCAGAAAATTGTATTTTACTATCGGATGTTTTATTTTCTATTTTATTTATTTTATTATTATTGGTTACCGATCTTGTTTGTACCAACATAATTTGAACAGTATTATTATTGTTTTCAAGGGTAATTTGTAAACCTTTTATATTTATACGTGACAAAGAGTCTGCTACTACGTCAGTTTACCTTTGATATATTCAAGTCTCACACTATTTAAATTAGATGATGGATTTTTTAGTGAAAACAAGTAAGTTAATGGTTTATGATCGCTTTTAACGGCAAAGTGTGTACCATAAATATAAGGTCTGTAATGTGTTATCACGAAATGAATAGCTGCTAACTCTTTTTCAATTGTGGATTTGTTTGATTCACCTTTTGTGAATAATCGTGAAGTAAATAAAATTGTAAGTCCACTCCATTTTAATTTTGAGTTAGAGCAGCTCCTACAGCATCTTTTGATGCGTCCACTACTAAAGTAAATTCTTTTGAAATGTCTTGATATTGTAGAATAGTAGAATAGTAGGTTTTAGTAATGAATCTTTTAATTTTTGAAAGGATTTCTGACATTCTTTATTCCAATTAAAAATAGCCGTTTTTCTTGTTAATGCATTTAAAGATCTGGCTATACCTGTAAAATTAGGTATGAATTTACGGTAATAATTTGGAAAAGCCACGAAACGTCTAGTTTCATCTTTATCTTTTGGTACTGGATATTTAGAGATTACTTCATAATTATAATCTTCAGGGTATATACCCTTATCGATACATTTATGACCTAAATATGTAACTTCAGATTTGAAAATTTACACTTTTCAGGATTTAATTTCAAATTATATTTTTGGCATATTGCAAAAACAGATTTCAAATTCTCTAAATGATGTTTTTCTGAACACTTTGTTAAGATAATATCGTCCATATAAAGAAAACATTGCAGAGATATTACACCTGCAAAAGCAAATGACATCATTCTAGAAAATTAATTTGGAGAGACGTTCAGTCCAAATGGAAGAACTTTCAATCTAAAGCTACCTGATTGTGTGCTAAAAGAAGCTATATCTCTTGATTGTTCATCTAATGGTACTTGATGAAAAATTTAATACAGATAAACATTTTGTTCTGCCAAGATTATCAAGAATATCTTCTATTCTTGGGAGTGAAAATTTGTCAGCTAAAAGTTTCTTATTTACCATCCTATAGCACACATTCTCCATTTATTAACATTACCTTTCTTTGGTACTAGTATTATTGGGCTATTGTAAATAGATTGACTTGGCTCAATCAATTTATTTTTAAGTAATTTCTTGACTTTTTCGTCCGTTTGCTGCATTATCATCCATGATCTTTTGTTAAAGGTCTGATTCTAATTGGAATATGTTGGAATACTCATCATATAATTTAAGTAATTTGGGTAGATATAATTTACTAGAATTTTTAGTAATAATATCATTTAGTTCTTGAGTTCGATTAAAATTTTTATTATAGTTTTGTTTAAGCTGTATTTTTTCAAAGTCAGACAGTAGTACAGTTTTTAATTTTATATTTTGTAAAATTGATTTATTCTCTGAATTCGTATTCATACTCGAACAAAAGGGTTTTTTTAAGGCACTATTGTTCTTGGTATGAACACGCCTTTTGAAATTTCTTGGTCTACAATTAAACAGTCTTCATCTGAAGGTAAAGAAAATTTCCTTATGACTTCCGAACGTGGTGATAATACTATTGTTTGACTATTTTCTTCACTTAAAATTGGGATTTCTAGAATCTCACAATTTGTTTTCATAGCAATTATTATATGTTCAAAATCAATGTTGCATTTGTATGCTTTTATAAAATCTCTACTAAGTATATCATCAGCTGGTATATCAAAATTGTCTGGTACTACATGTAATTCACATGTTAGTTCATAATTTTGTATATAAATTTTAATATACAGAGCACTCAAAGACTCAATATAGTTATTAGTAATACCTTTAATTTTTATCATATTATTTTTATTTAAATTGAAATAATTATTAACTGATGAAATTTTTATCAAAGAATTGTCCGCTTGAGTATCTATTAGAAAATTTAATTTGGACTTATTTAATTTAGTTACTATTGAGACGTAGTCTGAAAAATTTTAATTTAGAGTATAAATATCTTTGATTAGTTTATTTGCTGTTCCCCCTCCGCTGTGGGTTGCTCTTCTACCTTCCTCTGCCCATGGCCTTGAGCGGCTGTAGAGTTTTCCAATTTTCCTTTTTAATGTTTCAATGAAATGAAATGCGGGATAGTTTAAAAACGGCACTGCATCGAGCTTCTGAAAAAACTATTGGTTTCCAGCCAATAAAAGTTCGAAACGAATGGTATGACAGAGAATGCAGAAATGCGGTAGCCGCAAGAAATGAAGCACACAAATAAAAATTAAGTAGACCAACACGTGCTAAGCAACTACATTTCAAGCAACTTAGAAGAGAGGCCGACAAAATCTGCAGAAAGGAAAAAAGGAAATGGCCGAATGATGCGCTAAGAAAGGTCCAAGATAATTTGCAAAATCGCGATAGTATCAGAGCAGCATACAAAGACATCTGCATCATCAGAGATGGTTACAAAGCCAATCAAACTTATGTATGGATGCAGAAGATAATCTTTTATCATCTGAGGATGACATTAAGAACAGGTGGAAAGAATATTTTGAAAACTTACTAAATGCACCAAACTATGAAGTAAATGAACAAAAACAGATCACAGTGGAAAGGCAAACCCAAAACGAATCACGGGACAACCTACATTAACAAAGGTGGTCAATGCCATAGAGCTATTGAAAAATAACAAGGCTCCTGGTGCAGATTACATTCCGGCTGAACTTCTGCATGATGGAGGAGAAACGGTACAAAAAATCCTTCATAAAATAATACTAAAGGTGTGGCAAGAAGAAAAAATACCCGCTGACTGGCAACTAAGTATTATATGTCCAATCTACAAAAAAGGAGACAAACTCAACTGTAAAAATTACAGAGGGATATCGCTACTTAGCACTTCCTACAAAGTTTTCTCTAACATCTTGAAAGCCCGCTTAGAAATAATTGCCAAAAACATCATAATATAAGCGAATACCAGTCCGATTTCTGGCCAGGACGGTCCACAACGGACCAGCTATTTGTGCTGAAGCTGGTATTGGAGAAATGCTGGGAAAGAAATGTCGATGTACATCAAATCTTCGTGGATTTCAAGATCGCCTATGACTTTATTCAAAGGGAAAAATTATATGTAGTTTTAAGCAACCTAGGCGTACCGGCAAAGCTAGTAAGATTGATTAAAGCTACTATGCAAAACACAAGCGCGAGGGTAAAAATCCAAGGGGACTTCACAGGACCCCTCAACATCAAACAGGGACTGAAACAGGGGGATGGACTCGCGCCTATGCTTTTCAATCTTGCCCTGGAGCATATAGCTGCACCCAGATAGCTGCATACGCAGACGACTTAAATCTACTAGGAAGATCGGAGGCAGGTGTCAGAGAATGCTATATCTAGTTAGAGAAAACAGCTATAGAACTGGGTCTGAGGATAAACATCGATAAGACGAAAATATTAGTAGTATCCAGACGTAACCAGAGAGAGAAACAAAACATTACTTTTGGTGATGACAACGTGGAAGTAGTAAAAAGTTTTGTCTATCTAGGATCCGAGATAACAAGTGGAAACGATGAAACATCAGAGGTAACTCGAAGGATAGGCAAAGCAAACAACGCATACTACTCTGTGTTGAAGATAATGAGATCTCGAGAAGTCAGCAGAAAATGTAAACTTGAGCTGTACAAATCTGTTATCAGACCGGTGTTATGCTACGGCAGTGAAACGTGGACGATCACGCAAGCGACGGCAAACCTACTTTCCCGTTTCGAAAGAAAAATACTTCTATAAAATTATCGGGCCAATTATCGACCAGGGCCAATATAGAATGCGACGCAACGCAGAGCTATACAATGTATACACCGACAGCGATGTTGTGACATACATCAAGCTACAACGCCTTAGGTGGGTACATACACACTATGTCAGATTCCCGCATTCCAAAAAAAGTATTGAACGGGAAAATAGATAGAAAAAGACCAGTAGGAAAGCCGAGAAATCGATGGGTTGATGCAGTCGAGTCAGACGCTGTATCAATGCTGCAAGAGCAAAATTGGATAACTGCTGCCCAAGATCGCGTAAACTGGAAGAGGATGATTCAGGAGGCCAAGGTTCGACAACGGACTGTAGCGCCATAGCAGAAGAAGAAGAATGTTTCAATTATTTTGCTCGTACTATCTTCATCTGTTATACGTTCTCTTACTTTCCCTTCGAGTTTTTATAATATGAACGATTTTAAAAGTGCTTTTAGAGTGACATTTGTTGCCATTTCTTCTAATAAATTCACTGAATCAATAAATGATTCTACACTTGGCGGGTCACCATTACACTTCTTATTTATGATGCACGACGCTAATTTAAAAAATTCAGGGTTGGATAACGCCATTGGTGCATTTATTGATTCTTCACTACTAGATTGTTGCATTTATTGATTCTAGACTAGATTCATTTTACACTTTCGGATTTAGAATTTTCATAATCTGACATAGCAATTAGAGAGGATACATTATTTGGTATTTTGTCTCACACTCTAATATTTTTTAAACCCTTTTTAGTCCATCCCTGGCAAAAATGAAATGTTCTAATATATTTTTCCTATTGTCGACTTTTCCCCACAGTACTTGTATAGTTTTAATTAATTTATTATAGTTTTTGGTGATTCTAATTTTATTTTTATCTAAAGTAATTGGGTTTTTCGATCTATGCTTTTTCAGTATATTCTTTGTTGCTTTTAAGAATTCATGCCTTCCTACTATTAGGCTTTTATACATGGACCTAAGACATTAAAAACGATGACAAAATTTATTTAAGTAAGTGATAAATTCATTTGTATTTTTTATTTAGCCTTTTTTTTTTAAAAAATTTTATTTTATACTCATATAATTTAAGACAATTTTATTTTTAGTTATATATTAAATTTATAGTTATTAAAAAAATATAAAATATTTATTTAGTTAGAATAAAAAAAATGTAAAAATTTAAAATATAGCGATTATAGTAATTATATATATTATAGTGATTATAGTGGTATTATTATACCCGTTTGACAATAAGTCAAAAATGTAAATTTGCCATTATGTCATTATACTATGTCAATAGTAGTTTACTTGAATTGCCAACGTTTGAATAAAATATAGTTTATAGTAAAATATAGTTGGTTTAGAAAAAGATGGTCTAGATTTTATGAGAGAAATGTAGTCTTCTTTTTTGGAAAAAAATTTTTTAAAATACTATATATTTAAGCATAATATATACGAAATTGAATTTTTTGATTTTTAGATTTTATTAGAAAACGAGCAAGATTATAGTTGCCCTTGACAAATTTTAGATTCCTGTGCATACCCACTATGATGTATACAATAAAATAAAACCGTTAATTATTTTCCTTAAGCCATTATTTATATTACAAAAAAAATTTAAAAAAGTAAAAAGTTTAAAAAAATTAATCTCATAATCCCATAGCTTTTGCTTAAAAAAACAAAACCATAAAAAAAAAACAAACAAAAAAAAAACCATAAAAAAACAAAAAAAAAAAAAATAAATAAATAAATAAAAATTTTAATTCATTATTCCAAAATGACTTTGTGTGAATTTCAAGACTTTAGCCCATTTAGTTTTTGAGTTATCGTGCTGACACACGGACGTATGGATGTACGGACGGACAGACACACATAGCTAAATCGATTTACTTTTCGATGCTGATCCGATTCGTACCCTTGACACTATATCTAGATCGTCTAGATCGATGCGTTACAAACGGAGGAGCAATTTTAATATACCCGATGTCATATATGTATGCATGGGTATAAAAAACAGCAATTTCAGACTGAGATCTATTTTTAAGGAACTGCAGAAAACAAAGCCTTACGAAAAAATGTAGAGAAGGAAAATGATATGTTATTTAAATTTAAGAATATTATTATTCGGATTCTTTATTAGCTTTATTTTTATTATTATTAATATTTCTCATTCAGCTTTTGCACTATTTGAAGACAGCAAAAAAAAAGTCTTATTAATTAACTGAGCTTTGGAATAAAGGTTAACTTGCGTTAATACCAAAAATTTGGAAATTTCATTGAATCTTTGTGCAAAACGAGTAAACAGGTCAAAACCAAATTACTACCGGTTAAAATTACTACCGGCTTTTATAATTAAAATGCTCGGACAAAATTTTCTATTTAAATTCAGTTAATCGTTTAATGAAATAAAATTTATAAAGAACTTCATGGCTTCGTCGTGGAAAATGGGTTAATCGAACCCAATTAAAATTTTTTGCAGCCTCTCTTTTGGACTGCAAAGTCAACCTGTAAAATTGAACACAAAAGTTATTATTAATAATTATTTTTTATTTTTTTTTATTTTTTTTAAAAGAAAATTGTTTTTTATTTTTTTCACAACCGAACTACCGTACTACCGAAACTACCGAAACTACCGAAACTGTTGAAACTCTTCGTAACTGTCACGATCGGCATGTATTAACAATATATTTGCAATAAATAATAACTCATTCATTTATTTATATTAACTGATTGATTTATTTAACTTAATTTAACTATTTATAACTTATTCCAAACGCTTCTACTACTATGACAATAATTAATTATTATTAATATTATTTGGTAATCAATACCATTTACAATTTTATCGCTAATGGATGTCTTAAATAAAGCATAGCATAATTATTGCAGTCCTTGGGTTATTGACATAAAACAAAGAAATTATGAATTGTGATTGTTCAATGTATTGCATTCATTGTATGATTTGCAATAGTTAATCAATGTATAACATTGTATGGATATCAAATTCATATTTATTAGGTCGGTCAATGCATTCGTATTGAATTATTAAATAATGCTAATTTAGCAAAAGATTAACCACCATGTAGTTCTTATCTTTATATTTAAGGGCAATTCATTATACTATACTTTAGTTATATATTTTATATTACACCACCATACATTATGTCATGGTAATTTCGTACATAATTCATACATATTTCCTTTGTTTTTTGTTTGTGGTGGAGGTTCATATAGTATTATTTTTAAACAATCTGTAGTTTAAATTTTTTTTAAATTCTTCGATAACCATCATCATTATTTGCCAAGGCTAATTCTTTAGTATTTAAATAGCTTGTTTTGAATAATAGCTTCCTCAAAACCACTTTTATTTCTGGTAAAGATTTTTCGCTAAATTAAGCAATCAATTTATTTTTTGCTGCTAATTGAATTTCATTATTCTCGAGATTTTTATTTTCATTTTTAGCACATTTTCAAAAAATTTTTAGTTTCACTCTGTCCGTCCGTCCGTCCGACCGTCTGTCCATATGTTTACAAAACTTTTACACCGTTTGAAATAGAGTAAAGAAATTTTAACCACGGGTAGATATTACAAAAAAAATAATAATTTCGTTGAAGAATTTTTTTCTGTAACCCCACTCGTTACGGAGCTACAGCCCACCAAACTTGGAAAAAGCCCTTGTTTTAAATTGTTATAACAAGAGTTCTGTTAAGTGTATTTTCAATCTGAAAATGGCAAAAGATAGCTGGTTTTACTTTATAAATTTTTAAAAGACACATGTTTTGGGTTGCCATACGGTACTAAAATTTACAATTATGCAAAACTCAATTTTTTCAAAATTTTTGGCTTCACATATTTTCTAAACTGTTCAATCTAGGCTCTTGAAATTTTGGAAGAAGTTAGGCCCTCTGAAATTAATAGGAGACGTTTAACAACATTTTTTTGTCACGGCCCCTGTTAAGGAGCTATAAGGGCTCGAAAATTGCAATTTTGCTGTTTTTAAACACCTGTAGCTATACAAAATTGAAAGGTCTTCTATTATTTTACAACATGTGTCAAAGGCTTCTCTTAATTTTGAAGGGTGCCAGAGCTGCAGCCCCAAATAAAAAAGCCCTATATTTAAATGAGTATAACAAAAGTTCTGTTAAATATATTTTCAATCTAAAATTGGTGTAAGAGAGCTGGTTTTATTTATGCTTCACAAAAATATAAGGTTAAAATGTATGGGCTATTATAGGGTACTAAAATTTACCATTAAGAAAAACTAAATTTTTGCAAAATTTTAGCCCCACATATCTTCTAAACGGGTCAAGCTAGGGTCTTGAAATCTTGGGAAAAGTTAGGTGCTTCGAAATTAATAGGAGTCAGCTAACAAAATTTTTTTGTAAATTCCCCTGTTTAGGAGCTATAAGGGCTCGAAAATTTAAATTTTGCTATTTTGAAATTTTGCTAATTTTGTTAATTTTACAAATATACAAAATTCACAGCTTCAGCATTATATGTTAACATATGTTAAAGGTTTTTCTTAAATTTAAAAGGGTTTCTTTAAATTAAAGAAATTGTCTCTTAGTTTTAAACATTTATGCTTAGATAATAAAATTCTAATTAATATTTTGGTGGAGTCCACGAAAAAAATGGGAGAGTGAGGACAGGAGGAGGGTGGGCAAATCCATCATAGTTTGCTAAGCAAACATTTGGGAACCTTCCCATTGAAAAGCTACTAAGTCTTAAAAATTAAAACTTTTATGTTTTTTTAAAACAGTAACTTATTAACCAGTGTTTTTCCTAAATTAAACGTTAACATTGAAGCTCCAACATTATATTTGGCACTTATTAACAGGTTTTCTTGAATGCATTTGTCATAAAATTAATAAATTAATGAAATAACTAAATTATAATATTATCATTTATTTTTATATATATTTTTAAAATTTTATTTTTTCCTCCTTTGTTAATATAATTCTTTTTATTTCTGTTTTGATTTATATTATATTTCTGACGTCAGATGTTAATATAATATATCTTCTAAATTTTAATTTCTTTAAATACCTTACGTTGATAATGATGTTTCGTTCAAAATATGAAGGTGTTCGGGCTTCAAAACTGTATTTAAGGTTTTGATGGTTTCTTCATTATTATTGTAATTTATTTCATTAAAATTTTTTGTCTTTTTATTTTTAATTGCTCTTGTCTTCACATTTATATTATTTTATGGTATCATTTCCTTTAGTGTGGTAGAATCTATTTATATTCTCAAAAATGCATAACCATTTGTATTAATTTTGCCTTGCTTGAATATAATCTCAAAATTATAATCCATTAGTTATACACGTATTCTTGTTAACTTGGATGATGGATTTATATGCTTGAATAAACTTACCAATGGTTTATCGTCAGTATAAACTATAAAATTTTTGCCAAAAGGATATGGTCTAAAATAGTTATAATAGGTCTAATATAGGTCTAAAATAGAACTCATGGTTTTTTAATGATTTGCTGACATAAGCTGTTGGCTTATCATTTCTAAAAATTCCTTGAGATAATACAGCTTCTAATGCTCAATTCGATGTATCAGTTGTTAATATAAATGGTTCTTTAAAATTCGGATAGCTCAATACAGGTGGATTTATTAACTTGTCTTTAAGCACGTGAAATGCATTGTTGTGTTTTTTTACCAACTAAATATTTGTTTCTTCTTTAAAAGTTGGTTAAGCGGTTTAGCTATTTTTGCAAAATTTTTTATAAATCTCCTGTAGTAGTTGCAGAAAGCCACGAATCTTCTTACTTCATCAGCATCTTTTGGCGTTGGGCAATTTTTAATTCTATCAAATTTAGCAGGGTCTGTTTTTATGCCTTCAGAAGTTATTAGATGTCCTAAATATACAACTTCTTGTTTTAAAAAATTACAATTTGAAGGGTTGAATTTTAAAATGTATTCTTGTAAGCGTTCTCATACTTTTATCAAATTAGTATTGTGATCTGCCAGAGCCAAATACTATTATGTCATTCACATATTGGCTTATCAATATGTAATATAGAAATACGGCTTTCTTGTAAACCACTCAATGCTACAGATAACATACGTTGTAAATTTTAAAATGTATGAAAGCAATTTTTTTAAAACGATTATTCTAGGCTTATTCTAGTAATTTTTGAAACTTTCTGTAATTCAAAGCAGTACAAACTACTTTCCAAAATTCGACGTAATTTACTTCCAAAAAATTTTTTTTTGACCAATTGTAGGACCGATATTTGTTACCAAACACCAAGCTGGTAACAGACTCAAATTCATTTTCAAGTAGCTTCACATACATAAAATTTGGAGTCAACCGGGTTAACGGAACTCAGCAAAGTTTTTTTTGAGGCTTTCTTTTTAGCCAAAGCAGTACTTTCCAAAATTGGACAAAATTTGGTTCCAAAATATTTTTGATCAACCGTCGGCCGGACATGGGTTAACGAATTCCAAAACGGTTAATTGTGTAAGCTCAATTCTCAAGGAGCATCACATATACAAATTTTGAAGTCAATCGGTCAAACCGTTTTCATTTTAGAAGAAAAAAGTTTAAATACTTGCACCCCGATTTGGCGGTCCGTTAAAGCAAAATTTTTGGCAAACGATTTCTTTCCGTACCCAAAAAACTCTATATACAAATTTTCATGAAAGTCGGCTGAGCAGTTTAGGAGTCTATTCGCTACATACAAACAAACAAACTTTCGCTTTTATATATATAATTAGATAGATTGTTGTTTTTGCTTTTGTATCTAAGTTATCCTACTCCTTATGCCATTTCTTTGCCTATCATTATACTATCTTATATTACATTTATATCTATGTTTACAATTGCTTCAGTTCGAAGTTGTAGCATGATGTTGCATTTGTTATCATATAGAAAATCTCTATCTAAAACACCATTAGTTGCTATATTAATTTTTTCATTAATAACATGAAATTTATTTTTAATTGTATATTCTTCAAATTTTAATTCTTAATTTATACACCCTTTGTCATAAATTTTTTATCTGTAATGCTATTTATTTGGCAGATTTCATATTCTAATATTTGTTGTTTTATGATGTTGTTTTTAATTATAGATATATCTGTTCCTGTATCTATCAATAATGTTATACATATATTCTTTCTTATTTTTATATTTGCTCAGTTATTGTTACTGCTAAATGTGCTTATTTTCTTCTGTTGAATTGGCTGTACCTTTGCATGTTGTTGGTATGCCCGGGATTTCTTCGGCGAGGGCCATTGTAGTTTGCCTGATTATTATTGTAGTTGCTTTTATTGCTTTATTGTGTTCTACTATTATCTAGTATTATTTTTATTACTAAAGTTGTTTTTATAGTTGTTTCTAATGTTATTATTATTATCAAAGCTGTTATTGTAGTTGTTATTATGATAATTTCTCCTAAAGTTGTTTTGTCTGTCAAATTATTTGCTCTACAATTTTTAATGTTATTTGGCAATAAATTGTTATCATTGTCTGATGCTAATTGAATAGCCTCTGCAAAACTCTTCGGTTTTGCTGGTAAAATTATGGTTCTATGCATCTCATTCAATCCATTTTTGAATGTGTTAATACCTAATTGGTCATTTAATTTTATTATAATGTTTCTATGGTTTTCATCTTGTTCAGCTTTGAACAAGGAAATCTGAAATTTGTATTTAATATTTCCTTCAATTTATCAATTGTGTTTATTTCTACCTCAGTTATCAGTCTGTTCTTTACTCATGCAGACAATTTGGTATAAATTTTAAAAATTTTTCTTTTTCAGTATCAGCTTTTAGTGTATCTGCATAAAATTCAATAAGACCTATAAAGTTCGAAAGATGTTTAATCTCTCCTTCGAATAATGGCACAACAGCTATAAATGTTCTTATTTCGAAATTTGCCATGTTTTCGGTTTTTATTTCAATCTTTGGCTTAAAGTATACAGTTATTTGTCTTATTATTTCTTTCAATTTAAAATTTAGTTAAAATCGCCTTTATTATTTTTCTGATAAGAAAACCCGAGCTACTTTTGTCTCTCGTTGTTTATCATCATATATATAATACACAAGTATTGTCGAGACCTTACCACCACGTAAAATAAAACTGCACACAAAAATTATTATAAATATACTTCACACAATAAATAATGATGGCAATACTCATACCTTTAAATTTATTATTATGCATCCCATACATGGTGAATCTGTTTTGTTGTTATGCATCCCTTACACGATTTTTTCAACTTGGTACGCGTACTTGCGAAGTTGAATTGGTTGTAATGCAACGTACAACTGTGAAATTTTTATTTTTTCTTTTCCTGAACACCAAATTTTAGAAAAAAGATATTATAAAATTCAATATTGTAAATATACATACCTACACATTCTTAAGAAAATACAAATCGATTTTTTAAGAAATAGTGGCAAACAGATAAGAGAACCAAAACGTTTAATTTAAATTATGAGTGTAATATAGAATTGTATCATTAGTATAGAATATTTGTCTAAAACAAAAGTACAATTTTATTTAAATTTACCCACATTTGTTACGATTTTAGTCTTACACAATAAAAACATGTCATCATATAATTTATTTGTCATTTTATAAAACTTCAAATTTTAGTACTGCTCTATATACAAGTTAACAAACTTTAACCTTTTATGTTAAATTGCAAACTCATTTTCCAATTTTTTCCTAAATAAATTGTTCACACGGGAATAAGTTTTTTTAATTTTGTAACAAATTTCGGATATTCACTTACATTATATTTAATGTTTACGCATTTCGTAATAAAAAATTATCCACGCGGCGTCTTTGTACAGGTAGATTGAAAAATAAAATTATAATAAAGTTTCACTTCTTAATTAACTGTTTAAAAGAAAGGTTCTAAATTTATATAAAAAATTTAATTTATCTGTAAATTAATAGAAATAAAAAGAAACTATTATTAATTAAAAAACGAGGAAGATTGTAGTAGAGTAGACTGTGTCAACTCAGAGATACCCGTATTACCGTAACATATCGCACTGTCCATTCTAGTATATGATAAGTAGAAAATTGAAGTTTTCAGTAGAGCTATTTAAAAATTTCAAAACTTTTAAAGCTTCGTTTGTCTCTTGTATACATGATAGAAGTTTGCTTTTTATGGCAAATGATAGAGTTTTCGACTCTTATTAAATAATATTATTCACTAAATTAGAATAAGTTTGTCCAAACGAGATATTTATAAAAATTATATAATAGAGCGGACAATTTAAAAATTCTCATATTGTATGTTAACTTATCATTATAATTTAAAAAAAATGTACTAAATTGAATGTGGTAAGTATACTTACAATATTAACAGGCGGACATTTTTTTGTATTTTATGTTGTAAGTACTACTTACAATAATTAAGTTTGGAGGTGCTAACTTTTTTACTACTTATAAGATACTTACAATAGGTATTGAATAGAAATTAAAATATTAACAAACCCATCCAAAAACGTTTTATTATTGATTTTTATTGATTTTAATATGTTATAAATAAAAAAAATAAACGAATTCATAAAAGAAAAAATGTAATATATTATAAAAACAATAAAGAAATTCTTGAAAGAAGTAATTTTCAACTTATATTCTGCTCTGAAGCTTCTTCAAAATCTTCAGTTTCCTTTGGAGTTTCTTTCGTGTGAGGCAAATTTTTATAAAAGCTCCGATAACTTGCCGGTAAATAATTTGCAAGTTCCAACAAATCTTTATATTTTTCTGAAGAGATATTTAAAGGCTCTTTATATAAAACAGGTGGCTTTTCATTAGGCATTTCTAGTTTTTTTTTACGTCTTCTACGACTATCTATAGTTTGATTATATAAAATGATCGAAGAAAATCTTTCTGATTCAAATGAATACTTATACAACAACTTATTCGGATAATTTTTATCAGTCTTTATAATTCTTATATTATTCCATTTCACTTTAACATTTTCATCGTTTTTGTCTACTTTTACCATATTTATAAAACTTGAAAAGTTTAATTTTTCGTCATTTCAGTGACATCATAGCGTGGGTCAGTTATTTTACAATTTCGAATACAGGAATACAATTGAGAAGGCACGTAAAGTTTTTTATGTTTTTTATCTTTCTCTATTAAAGAGTGCGTATTATCACCCTCATTTTGAGTGTGACCTTTTTCAAGAAATACATGTTTAATATCAATGTCTAACATTTTTGAAACCCATGCGTAAAAGACAAATAAACACTTATTCTTGTTTTGCCCTGGGCAGTTATCAGAGTAAAAATTAAAATATTTTATACCCTGCTGAGTTTTTTCTATATATTGATATAGGCAACTTGAAACTTCGTTTGCGCCTCTTTTGCAATGGTTTCGTCCCATACGAAACAAAACCTTGGAGACTAGCAATTTCGAAAATAGTGAAATTAAAAATGCAGAACTTTCTTTTATAATAAAATACGCTAGTCTTTTCACATGGAATGTTTAAGATTTTTTGAAAATCAAACGTCGCAATTATAACGGTGTCATCTTCAATAGCTCTTGCTTTATTTTCATCTTTTAAAATACGGGCTTTCTTCTTAGAAAATATATGCATATTGTATTCATCTTCATTATTCGATTTTTCTTCTTGCGTCATATTATTATATTTACTACATGCATTACATTGATCCTTTTTAGGAATATAGAACCCTATATTAAAACAGTTGTTAAAGACATCTCGATATTGCCTTAAAATTACAACATTCCCGGTATCGTTACGTTCCTTACACGATACTTCGTAGAGTCTGTGCATCTTTGCAATGCTTAAATCATTATCGATATATTGTCGTGTTGTTTGCATGCGCATGTAGTGAGACTCAATTGGCGCAAATGAGTTTATGTGGTCTTTAACGTTTTGTTTTCGTTTTTTATCTATTTCAGATACTTCCCTTATGTGTTTACCTCGTTTATCTCCTAGAATATTTCCACTCTCAGGCATTAATTTAGTAAATGCAGTCTCTACCATTTGACTACTTATACTCAGTGTGTTCAAGAACATTTTATTGCATACTTTCACTTTAACAATGTTATCGTTATTGAAAGATGATAAAAAGTATACATTTGTACATGAGCGGCGACTGTTACCTGACACAATTTTAGTCAGTTTTTTATCATGTTTTTCCACATGATTCAGAATATATTTCCACTGCAGGATGTTGTTTTCTAAACTATAAAACTTAGAAAAATTCTGATTTCTATCTGCTTCACTAATTCGCTCAAAACATTTTTGCCTGCAGTGAAAAAAACATGACTGCTTCATTTCTTTTGCAGAAACGGTTTTGCAGGTTATACTTGAGCTGTAACTTAATCCGCGGATTCTCGCAATTTTATTTATATTTTTTTTCCAAGTTTTAGGGTTTTTAATACGTTTTCTTGTTTTTTGTTTAGGTGAATTTTCTTTTTCCAATTGTGTATTATCATTTTCATAAAGCGTTGATTTTCTTATTTTGGGCGTGAACGGACTTCCTGTAGGTGTGCTTATGTCGCTAGAGCTAGAGTGTGATAACGGTTGATAATCACTTCCACTAACAGTAAAGTCTTCAACTTAAAAGTTAAATGTAAAAAAACCAATTCAGATTGAAATAAAATTTTGAAATTAATTTGTTTATAAAAAAAAACTTACAAGAACTAGATGATAACGAAAGTTGATCGTGCTCGGCAGGTACATCTTCTAAAATTTATTTAATAATTAAAAATACAAATAGATGTATAACTTCCACTCATAGCATTTAAATTATATAATATACCTACATACCTGTATTTGGCTGTTGAAATCCAGAAGTTGATGGTTTTGTTAAAATTAAGGAATCATTAGCACTATTATTTTCTTGATTTGAATTATCACTTGGTTCTTTTTGCAACACAATATTGTATTCAAGTTTCTTTCTTGCAGAAATTAAATTTTCTATAAAACAAATTTAGTTGTAAGTAAAGAAATTTCTGACTTATAATATAAATAATAATTATGTAAAATTTACCTTTTTTTTTTAAAACTTCATTCACCATTAAAATTCCACGATACATTATTTTTAATAAATTATTATATCACTTAATTTTTTTACTTCTATTTAACTATTATAAAAAAGTTAAAATAATGCACTTTTTACAAAAAATATGATCAATAATGACATAAGAAACCGTTATCTATTTTTTGTTAAATTATCCAAACGTACTTATTGTAAGTATCACATACAACATTGAATTTGAAGTTTTGCTACGAGATAAAATATTGGAACATACACATACAATAGCAAAAAAAAAAAAATCATACATATTGTATCGTAAGTATACATACAGAACTATGTGATTGAAGTATTTCCGATCATTTATATCGTAAATGTACATACAATTGAGTAGAGTTAGAAATATACGTTCTAATATATTGTAAGTATACTTATAATAAAAAAGAATGGAGATTTTGAAAATTAACTGAATATTGTATGTCATTTTTTTGTCATAACTTTTGAAGGACATATCGTATTGATATGAAATTTTGACAGAAGATGGCCCTTGTAATTATCTTTCAAATGGTCAAATCATTATATTATATCGTAAGTACACTTACAATATACTAGAATGCATATTGCGATATACATTATATCATCCGGTTTATTACTTTTGACAAAATTTCAAACATACAGCTTTATTAAGTGTAGTTTAATACTCATATAAAAGAAGGAGTTGTATGGCAGCTACTCGAACCCTCTGCTGTAGACCAACCAAATTTTGCTGCAACTTTGGCCATTATACTAAACTATTTTTGGAAAAATTTCAGACGCCCAGCTTCATTAGGTGGAGAGTAATGCTCCTATAAAATAAGAAGTTGTATGGCAGCTACTCGAACCCACTGCAGTAGACCAACCAAATTTTGCAGAAACTTTGGCCATAAAACTAAACTACTTTTGGCAAAATTTCAGACAGGCAGCTGCAATAGGAACAGAATAATACGCATATTAAAAAGGAAGTTGTATGGCAGCTACCTGAACCCATGGACCAAAATGGCTGGATTTATATAGCGATGACGGCTGTTGCAAAAAAAATTAATATGCAAAAATTTCAAGATCCTAATTCCTTTAGTTTTTAAGTTATCGTGCGAACGGACGGGTATACATAGCTAAATCGATTTATTTTTCGATTCTGATCCGATCCAAACACTTGAGTCTATATCTACCCCTCTCCTTCTCTGCGTCCTAACGTAATGGCAAACTTATTATACCCTTTGACTATATAGTCATACGGGTATAAAAATTTATTAAGCCACAATAATACTTTTTATTTTTGTGGCTTATATGAGCAAGTGAAACTAACTGGCGCCCGAGCACAGACCGGTGTAGTGATAATTAAATCGGTGATATTTAAAACAAACAGTTCAGGAAAAAAGCCAAGGGTTTTTAAAAAGCACATTTTCAAAAATATACACGCAGAGACCCGTTTAGTGATAATTAAATCGGAGAAATTTAAAACAAACAGTTCAGAAAAAAAACCAAGGGTTTTTAAAAATCACATTTTCAAAATTATACACGGTTTCGTACTGAGTATTTTATAATTTATTTTTTTAATATATATAAAAATAAGTGATAATATTTAGTTATTTCATTAATTTATTAATTATATGACTAATAGTGAAATACTTAGAATATAACCCATGCACTCAAGAAAACCGGTTAATAAGTGCGAAATATAATGTAAGAGCTTCAATGTTAACGTTTAATTTTGGAAAAACTTACACTGGTTAATAAAAACATAAAAGTTTCAATTTTTAAAACCCAGTAACCCTTCAATGGGGAAGGTTCCCAAATTTTTGTTTAACAAACTTATGATGGATTTGCCCACCCCCCTCCTGTCATCACTCTTCCATTTTTTTCGATTCTAGGAAATCAATTGTGAACTCCAACAAAATTTTACTTAGAATTTTATTATCTAAGCAAAAACGTTTTAAACTAAGAGACAATTTCTTTAATTTAAAGGAACCCTGTTAAATTTAAGAAAAAACCTTTAATATATGTTAAAATATAATGCTGAAGCTGTAAATTTAGTATATTATTAAAAAATAATTTGAACAAGTATTCAAGGTACAGGTCTTTGAAAATAGAAAAATTTCAATTTTCAAACCCTTATAGCTCCTAAACAGGGGGCGTGACAAAAAAATGTTGTTAACCGCCTCCTATTAATTTCGGAGGACCTCACTTCTCCCAAAATTTCAAGAGTCTAGATCGAACTGTTTAGTAAATATGTGTAGCCAAAAATTTTGCAAAAAGTATTTTGAGTATTGCATAATTGTAAATTTTAGTACCGCATGGCAACCCAAAACATTTGTCTTTTAAACGTTTATAAAACCAGCTATCGTTTGCCGTTTTCGGATTGAAAATAAACTTAACAGAACTTTAGTTATAACAATTTAAAACAAGGTCTTTTTCTAAGTTTGGGAGGCTGTAGCTCGGTAACGAGTGGGGTTACAGAAACAAATGTTTCAACGAAATTATTTTTTTTGTAAAATCTACCCGTGGTTAAAATTTTTTTATTCTATATCAAACGGTGTAAAAGTTTTGTAACCATACCAGACGGACGGACGGACGGAAGGACAGGCGGACAGAGTGAAGCTATATAAGAACATTTTTACAAAATTTTTTGAAAATGTGCTAAGAGCAATATTAAAAAAATCTAACGCAAAATAACTAAAAAAAAAATATATAAAAAGTTTTTTAATAAAAAAAAAAAAAGAAAGATCATATAAATATTAAATTAACAAAAGACTAGCACTAGTACAAAATAATTTAAGTTCAAGAAATAAAAAAACAAAAATAAAACAACATAAAAAAATCCAAAAACAAAATAAACAAGTGATGAAAAAAACCAAGGGTTTTTAAAAAAGCACATTTTCAAAATAATATAGTGTTTCATACATAGTATTTTATCGGAATATAATGTTGAAGCTTCAATGTCAACGTTTAATTTAAGAAATATATACGTTGGTGACTAAGTTACTACTTGTAGAAACAGTAAATTTTTTAATTTTTAAATCCTAATAGCTCCTCTATGGGGAAGCTTGCCCAATTTATCAAGGATCTAATCCTTACTACTCCCCTTCCCCCAATTTTTTTAGGTTCAAGGAATTAAATTGTAAATCATACCAAAATTTGGAATTTTACTTAGAATTTTACTATATAAGCAAAACTGGTTAAAACTGAGAGACACTTTCTTCAATATAAAGAACCGCTTTCAAATTTAAGAAAATCTTTTAACATATGTTAAAGTATAATGTTTGACCTTCAAATTTTGTATATTAACAAAGAAAAATTTGAACAGGTATTCAAGTTACAGGTGTTTAAAAATAGCAAAATTTCAGTTTTCGGGCCCTTATAGCTGCAATACAGGGGACGTGACAAAAAAAATTTGTTAACCGACTACCACTTACTTCTAAGGATCTAACTACTCCCAAAATTGCAAGACCGTAGCTTAGAGTTTTGCATAATGGTAAATTTTAGTACCGTATGGCAACTCTAAACATTTGTCTTTTAAAAATTTATAAAGTTCATAAAACCAGCTATCTTTTGCCGTTTTGAAATTGAAAATACACTTAATAGAACTCTTGTTATAACAATTTGAATATAGGGCTTTTCCCAACTTTTGAGGGCTGCAGCTCCGTAACAGGTGGGGCTACAGAAAAAAATTCTTCTACGAAATTATTTTTTTTGTAATACCTGCTCATGGTTAAAATTTCTTTTCTCTATTTCAAACGATGTAAAAGTTTTTGTAAACATACGGACATACAGACAGACAGACAGACAGACGGACGGACGGACGGACAGAGTGAAACTATATAGGCACATTTTTACAAAATTTTTTGAAAATGTGCTAAAAAGAAAAACCAACCTAAAAAATTAAAAGATTAAAAATTTATTAAAACAATAAAAAAAATTATAAAAAAACGAAAAACTTGATAACCAAGATAGTTACATAAAAAAAAAAAAAAACCATTAAAAAAACGACCTTTATAGTGTTTAAAATTAGATAAATAAATTAAAGTTTTAAATAAAAAACTTGATTGGTATCATTTGCTAAGAAGAAATTCAAATTAAGGTGATGGAAACGAGCCCCTTAGTAGATATTTTTCAAACAGGAGTCACCATCGCGGGAAAATAAGTATCCCAGAAGCTTTGTTGACAGCCGCCAACTCCGCTGGAAGGAATTAAGCAAATTGGTCACCTAACTGACTCAATAAGAAACTCAATAAATTTTGTTTGACAGAATTAAAATTTCAAAAAACGACCAATTTTTTTTAACGGATACATAATAAAAATAAAAAAAAAATTGTTTTTTTCTATAAAAAAAAAATTAAATAGATTTGATATTTATTATCAAGTAAATTTTTTTAAGAAAATGTTTTTTTAGAATATTTTGCGTATTTTAAAACTGAAAATAAGAAAATATAAATATAAAAGAAAATTGTTTTTGGGTCTTAAATTTTATATTAACTGATTAAATAATTTAAAATTTTTAAGTTAAATAAACTAAATTTCAAAAAAATAATTTTTTTTACAAAAATATTACAATTTAAAATATTTCAAAATTAAACAAGTATATTAAGAACAAAACGAAATTAATAAATGAATATGAAATTTTAATATTTTAGTTATTTTAGAAAAGGGGTATAAAATAAAATTTTTAAAAGACAAAAATATTAAAATTTTGTTTTGTTTTTTTTTTGTTAAAAAGCAAAAGGAAGAGAAAAATAAAGTAAAAATTAGAATAGCGTAAAAAAAAAATTAAAGTTAGGAAAATAAGTATAAAATTTTGACAAATTTTTAAAGAATTTTCTCATTTCAACAAAATAATTTTTAAGATACTATACGATAAAACAAGCTAAATATTAACAAAAATAAAGTTTTTTTTGTATATAAATTTATTTTTAAGAAACTTTTTCAAATCCTTATCTAATATTTAAAAGAGAAAATTTGTTTGTTTGTTTGTTTGTCCAGGATTTACGTGAAAACCACTGGTCCGATTGTCACAAAATTTTAAAGGAATTATTCAGAGAGCCCCAGACATAGGATATGTCACATTTTTATAAGTCAACAGGTTGCGACTCCAGAGCCGTTTTAAGCTTTTTCGTTTTTTTGATGTCGAGTCAAAACGGTTTGACCGATTGACTTGAAGTTTTGCACAAATGTTCCTCTTAGCAACCGGAATTAGTTGTAAAATTCGGTTGGATTAAATTGACTCATTTCGGCCTGGCGGATAGCTTTTTCGGCCAATGAAGCTTTTTCAATGTTTTTGATATCAAGTCAAAACGGTTTGATCGATTGAATTGAAATTGTGCACAAATGTTCCTCTTAGCAACCTTACTTAGTTGTATAAATTTGGTTGTAATGAATTAACACATTTCGTCCTGGTGGAACCCAAAATAAAATTGTGTTTCCGTTTTGTGTCCATTTTCACAGGTTGATTTTGCTGTTCAAAAGAGAGGCTGGAAAAAGTTTTAGTTAAGTTAGATTTACCCGTTTTCCACGACAACGCCAAGAAGTTTTCTATAAATTTTATCTGCTTAAACGATTAAAAGAACTTTATTGAAAATTTTGTATCAGCCTTGTAATTATAAAAACCCACAGAGTTAATTTGGTTTTGGCCTGTTACGCGTTTTGCACAAAGATTCAATGAAATTTTCAAATTTTTGGGTATTAACGCAAGTTAACCTTTATTCCAAAAGCTCACTTAATTAATAAGACTAATTTTTTTGCTCTCAAATAGTCTCAAATAGTGGAAAAGCTTAATGAGATAATATTAATAATAATAAAAATAAAGTTAATAAAGAATCCGAATAATAATATTTTTAAATTTAAATAACGTAACATTTACCTTCTCTACATTTTTTCGTAAGTTTTTGTTTTTTATCTACTTTGCAGTTGTTGGTTTTTAAAAAAAGATTTCCGTGTAAAATTGCAGTTTTCTTCAAATAAAATTTAAAAATCAAAAAATTCAATTTCGTATATATAATTTAAAATAGTTTTTGCAAAAAAGAAGCCTACATTTCTCTCATAAAATCATAAACAAACGAGGAAGAGCGTAGTAGAACTTTTAGGTAAGTACAAAACAAAATATAATTTGAAAAGCAGATTTTTAAACCTTTCTAAACAATCGACTATATTTTTTTGAAACGCATATGGCAAGTAAACAATTATTGACATAGTACAATGACATAATGCCAAATTTAGTAATACTTATATGTAAACTAGCAATTACCCGGTGCACGTTGCCCCGCCTCTCAATGGAGTTTTAATTTAAGTTGATGTTATTGAAAAAGTTAGCACAAACATTATACATACTGTACATGTTAATTTTAAAATGTAATAAAGCAATATTTTTAAAGCAATTTTTTTAGTATTCTAGCAATTTTTCAACAAATTTATCAATTTTCACTTGAAACTTTTCATAATTTATAAAATAAAAATCAAAATTCTAATTCAGTTAACATTATTCGCCGGAAGCCCATTATCCTCAACTCTATCGTCAAGGAGCACCAAATTTTCAAGAAGCAGAAGATAAACGTATAAAAAATTAGAGATAATCGTTAAAATGGTTTTGCAAACTGTTTTTTAAAGTTTTTGTTTTGCAATCGGTTAAAAGAACTCGACAAAACATTTTTTTAAGCATTCCGCTAATTCAAAGAAGTTGTACCTACTTTAAAAAATTGGACTTAATTTACTTACAAAATTTTTTTTTAACAATCTTGCGGCCGGCATGGGTTATAGATTTCCAAGTCTGTTAATAGGGTGAACTCGGAGCACGTATACAAAATTTGAAGTCAATCAGTTAAACCATTTCTAATTTATAGCAAAGTAACGAAAAAACCTATAAAAAGCTGTTGGGCCACAATGGTTTAACGGAACTCCACAAATATTTTTTTGAGGCTTTCTTTTTAACCAAAGCACCACTTCGAAAAATTGGCTGAAACTTGCTTTTTTGCAAATTGCACGCTCCCGGGAAAAACTGGGTAAATATGCTAGTTTCAATTGAAAATTCAAATTTATAAGAATTTTTCTTCTTTAATTTATTAAAAATAAATTACTAGGCAAAATAAATAAAAAATTCTAATCTGTTGCCAACATTTTCAGCCAGGAAATAACGTCTTTTATGACATTTACAACATTTGGATTTAAATATTCTTTTAGGATTTTTATTAAATTGTTATTTTGAAAATGTTTTCGTTTTATTATGTGCCTCATATAACTTTTGAAAGGATTAAGTACTCCATAAGAATCTTCGTCACTTATTTCTATAATTATTTGATTTCGAAAACCATTTATGGCCGCTTCAACCGTTTGAATGAATCTGTAAGTAGAATTTTTCTTACTAGTAAAAAGATAGTTTGTTTTTCTTACGTAACTAAATAAATTTCTTAAATTACTTAGTCGGATATTTCTGCATTCATTTATTAATTCACAATAATTTCGTTTTGGTCTGAAATGAAGTTTTAATTAGATTTGAATGGTATCCCAAGTTTTATTTTCTCCTAACCGTTGAATACATCGCTTAGCGTCGCCTTGATTTTTTTCATTATATACAATGTCCATTGTATAATTTTTTAGTTGGACATTTGTATTGCAAAGTTCAGCTGCTTTGTTGACTGACTTTATGAATTCTGGGAAGCTGTATTCAGTCTTACCATTGAATGGCGTTAATCGGCGAAAATGGTTAAGAACTTGTTCTGTTGTTAATTCGAACAAGTTGGGTTCGTTATATATGTGTTGCGGTTGTTGTTGAGGTTGTTGCACTTGAGGGTGTTGTTCGATTTGTTGTTTTTTTCGTCGTTCCGGCATAAATTCTTCAAGTTGAGTCTGTTAATGGATGATCATTTGGCGGAGAATTTCTATTTCACCTTCCATTTTTAAATTTGTTTTTCGATTTTTATCAAATATTTTTTGTCTCTGATTTTTGCTTATGCAGAGTTATATTTATTTATGTAAGCATATTTTTTTTTTGTTTTTTTTTTTTTTATAGCAATCTTATTTTATTTATTTGACAAAAGTTTATTTTAGAGTTTTTATTTAATTAATAATATTTTATTTTATTTTTAATACAAATTGGATTTTAATGTAATTTTTATACTTTTAGCTCAATTTTAACAGAATTTTATAATTTATTCTATCTGTTTTTTTTTTTTTCACCCAATTAATGTTCTAAATAATGTCACTTAATACACTTACAAAATTTTAAATAATAGTACATTATTACACTAATGCTCTTAATATTAAAAAACAAAAATTATTGTTATTATTATTACTTTTTAGCACATTTTCAAAAAATTTTGTAAAAATGTGCCTATAGCTTCACTCTGTCCGTCCCTTTTTACCTACGATTGACTAAAAAATATCAGAAATGGGTAGGTATTGCAATAAAAATAATTTAATGTTACAACTTTTTTTTCTAGCCCACCCCGTTACAGAGCTACAGTCCCAAAAAGTAGCAAAAAGCCCCATATTTAAACAGTTATAATTAGAGTTCTATAAGATATATTTCCAACCTGAAAACGATAACAAACAGCTGTTTTTATAAGCTTTACAAATTTTCAAAAACCAATTGTATAGGGTTACCATACGGTACTAAAATTTACCGTTATTCAAAACTAAGTTTTATAAAATTTTTGGTCCCTCATAACTTCGGAACGGCTAAATCTAAAAACTTGAAATTTTGGGAGAAGTTAGATCCTTAGAAATAAGTAAGAGTCAGTTAACAAAATTTTTTTGTCACGCCCCCTGTTTAGGAGCTATAAGGGCTCGAAAGTTGAAATTTTGCTATTTTCAACCACCTGTAACTTTAACACCTGTTCAAATTTTTTTTTACAAATATGCAAAATTTATAGCTGCAGCATTATATCTCAACATACGTTAAAGATTTTTCTTAAATTTGAAAGGGTCTCTTTAAATTGAAGAAATTGTTTCTTAGTCTTAACCATTTTTGGTTTGATAATAATATTCTAGGTAAAATTCCAAATTTTGTTGGAGTTCAAAATTGATTTCCTAGAACCGGAAAAAAATGGAAGAGTGAAGACAGGAGGGGGGAGAGCAGATCCATCATAAGTTTGCTAAGCAAAAATTTGGGAACGTTCCCCATTGAAGGGCTACTAGGTCTTCAAAATTAAAACTTTTATGTTCTTATAAAACAGTAAGTAGTTAGGATATGAGAGAGCTAACGTATGAAAAACGCAAAAACTTGCTACTTGCCGTTTTTTGCCAATAGATGTCGGTAATTTGCCTCTAGTGGCCTTTAGTGGCGACTAGATGTTGGTGTATTTGCCGCTAGTGCTCACTAGTTGTCGATGAGTGTATGAGAGAGCTAATGTATGAAAAACGCAAAAAGTTGTTATTTGCCACTAGTGGTCACTAGGTGTGTGTGAATGTGTTATTTGCCGTTAGTGGTCACTAGATGTCGGTGTACGTCGAATAAATTATATGAGAGAGCTAATGTATGAAAAACGCAAAAAGTTGTTATTTTCCGTTAGTGGTCGCTAATGTAGAAAAACGCAAAAAGTGGTTATTTGCCGTTAGTGGTCACCAGATGTCGGTGAATGTAAAAATTAAAGATTAGGGTTGTGTACAGGGTAAAAAGTGAAGAAAAAATGGGATCGTGTACAGATCGTGTACATTGGTGGAGACAGTGGCGGTGGCAGTGGCAGTGATTGAAAGGGCTTTGGTGATAATTTTTGTGTTATGAAGCGTTTGTTTAAGACAAGTTAATTCAATAAATAAAAAAAAAAATATTTAAATATGCTGATAAGGAAATAAAATATTTTTAAAGCATGAGCTTTTTTTTTGGATTGTTGTTGAATTGAATTATATTGATAAGAAATTTAAAATTTTCAAAAAGTGAAACATAATGTAAAAAGCAAATAAAATAAAAATCTGAAATGACGTAATTTTAAAAAGAAAAAACAAAAAAATAAAAAAGTTATCATAAATAATATATTTTGAATATTATATTTTAATAAGTATTTTAGTTTGTTTAAGACAAGGTAATAAATAACAACAAAAATATTTAAAATGGATCATAAAAAAATTAAACTAGAATTTTGTTGTGATGTTTGTAAAAAAACATTCAAACGAAAATATGATTTGGAACGACATAAAAAAATACATAAATACTGTTCTTATTGCAAAATATTTACACTAAACTGGGTTTATCATTTAAGAACAAATTTACATAAAATGAATGCAGCAGAGAAATTGAGGGGCAATGTTAGAGTGATCAATGAATCATTTGAAAGAAGACTTCAAACATTTTTAATTGATAATGATGATGAGGGGATTATTGTTCCAATCGAATTTTTAAATAAAAATAAGGATAATATTCTTACTATTCTGAGGAATTCATTATTGAAACATAAATTTTACAAAATGAACTTCGAACTGTTTGCTGAATATGTAAAACCTTATTCAGATGGTGACGGTGATGATAACGATGAATTGCAATTAAGCATTAAATCATTTCAATCAAAAATGGTTTTAATTTTAAATGAAGTTGATATCAATTCTAATTATAGCCAAATTATAGAGAGTATAATAAAAAGAAGTGAAGAATTTCAAGAAATGGACAGTGGATGGGCGTTAATTCGTATTATTGGACTCGAAATAAATATAAATAAATATGAACCAATAAAAGGATCACAGTACATTCAACTCCCCAAATCAGTAGAAAAGAAAAAGGCATGCATAAATGTGAAAAATTCTGATGAATATTGTTTTAAATGGGCATTGATATCAGCTTTAAAGCCTGCAGTAAATGAATCATGGAATCCAAGAAGTTATAATATAATTGATATAGCGGCGGTAGAAATTTTTTTGAATGGTGGAAAAGTAGAAAATTTAAAATTTGGAAATATATTATTTCCTATTAAAATAGAGGATATTTATAAATTTGAGGAACTCAACCCTGATGTAAGTGTGAATGTTTTTGGTCTTAATTTAAAATCAAAGAAAAATAATGAACACGAATTGATTGGTCCATATTTTTTAACAAAAAATGAAAAACAGCATCATATAAATTTATTGATGATTGAATCGAATGAAAGATATCATTTTGTTTATATAAAGGATTTATCGAAATTTTTAAGAAAATCTCTTACGAGACATAATGGCCGAATATACATTTGCAATAGTTGTTTGCAATATTTTGATGAATTAGAAAAATATGCGATTCATAAAAATCAATGTGGAAAGATTGTTTGCAACTTACCAGATGAAGAAAATAAAATTTTGAAGTATGCTGATTATCGACTTCAAATGAAAGCACCATTCGTAATATATGCAGACTGCGAGAGTTTATTGAAACCGATAGCAACATGTAAACCAGATGTAAATGGTCCTTCAACTACTAATATTAAGGAGCATGTTGCGATTGCATTTGCATATTTTATAAAATGTTCCTTTAATGAAAATTTGAATAAATATGTGGAATGTGTAGGAGCAGATTGTGCACAAAAATTTATTTTATCACTAATTAATGATTGTAGTGAGCTTTATAGAAATTTCAATTTGAAAATTCAAAAAATGAAACCTTTAACACTAGACGAAGAATTACAACAGTTAACGGATTCCTGTTGCAGTATTTGTGGTAAGCAATTAGATTATATTAATAGAGTAAGAGACCATTGCCACTATAGTGGTAATTATAGAGGTCCAGCACATAAAGAATGTAATTTACTTTTTAAAAAACCTACATTTTTTCCAATATTTTTCCATAATTTTTCGGGTTATGATTGTCATTTATTGTTTAGATCTTTAAATTGTGTTGAGGGAAGCATTAGTGTTTTACCGCTAAATAAAGAAAAATACATATCTTTAACTAAACGAATTTATCTTTTAGAAGAGAATGTTAGCTTTTCTTTAAGATTTCTCGACAGCTTTCGATTTATGAGTGAAAGTCTCAATAGTTTGTTTAATAATCTAGATGATAACAAAAAGCATCACATTAAAAATAATTTCGG
The DNA here is from genome assembly GCA_963082915.1 of Dolichopus griseipennis. Taxonomy (NCBI): domain Eukaryota; kingdom Metazoa; phylum Arthropoda; class Insecta; order Diptera; family Dolichopodidae; genus Dolichopus; species Dolichopus griseipennis. Next base: position 130,598,790 of record OY720441.1, read on the forward strand.
AGAGCACTATAATTTGATAACAAAGAAAGGTATATTTCCCTACGAATATTTAGATTCTTTCGAAAAATTAAATGATACTTTCCCATCTCAAGCTGCATTTTATAATGAATTAACAAAAACACCATGTTCAGATTCTGATTACAATTACGCATATACAGTCTGGAGAACTTTCAAATGTTGTAATTTGTTAGATTATATGAAAATTTATTTGAAAACGGATGTCTTAATATTGACTGATGTTTTCGAAAGTTTTCGAGAAATATGTATGAAAATTTATGATTTAGATCCTTCTAATTTTTATACTGCACCAGGGCTTTCTTGGCAAGCAATGTTGAAATATACGAAAATTGAATTAGAACTATTTACTGATGTAAATATGTACAGCTTTATTAAAAGCGGAATGCGTGGTGGAATAAGTCAATGTTCTTTACGTCATTCAACTGCAAATAACAAATATATGAAGGAAAAATTTAATAAAAATGATCCCACACAATATATTGTGTATTTAGATGCTGTAAATCTTTATGGTTATGCAATGTCACAATATCTACCGTATAAGAATTTTAAATGGATGGAAAAATCTTTAATATCAAATTTCGATATTACAAAAGTATCGGATAATTCAAATCTTGGTTATATTTTAGAAGTAGATTTAGATTATCCAGAAACTTTACATGATTTGCACAATGACTTACCGTTTTGCGCAGCAAAGGAAATTCCCCCGAATGGGAAAATTGGTAAACTATTGACTACATTGCATAATAAAACTAACTATATAATTCATTATAAAAATCTTAAGCAATGTCTTCATAACAATTTAAAATTGAAAAAAATTCATAGAATTTTGCAATTTGAGCAATCAGATTGGCTTAAAAAATACGTTGATTTGAATACTCGATATAGGCAAAATTCTAAAAATGAATTTGAAAAAAAATTCTTTAAATTGCAAGTTAATGCAGTTTTTGGTAAAACAATGGAGAACGTTGAGAAATATCGGGTCATCCAAATAGCTGATACTTGGGAAAGTAAAGGAAAACATTTAGGTGCGAAAGCTTATATAGCAAGACCTGATTTTCATAATTTATCATCTTTTACAAATAACTTAGTGGCAATAGAAATGAAAAAAACAAAAATTTGTTATAACAAACCTATATATGCAGGTTTCAGTATATTAGAGCTATCAAAAGTTTTGATGTATGATTTTCATTATGATTTCATGAAAATGAAATTTAAAAATAAAATTCAATTGAATTATATGGATACTGACAGTTTTGTCTATACTATTCAAACTGAAGATTTTTATGAAGAAATCAAACCCGATCTTCATAAATTTTTTGATACTTCAGACTATGAAGTAAATAACCCTTATGGTTATCCATCCCTAAATAAAAAAGTATTAGGGATGTTTAAAGATGAAATGAATGGAAAAATTATTTTGGAATTTGTAGGTTTACGTTCAAAAATGTATTCCATTAAAGCGGACAAAAATAATGTTATTAAAAAATCTAAAGGTATAAAAAAAATTGTTGTTGATAATTTAAGCATTGATGATTATAGAAATTGTTTAAATACTAAAAAAATATTTTATGAAAGTATGCAAATTTTTAAGTCTAAACTGCATACAATTTACACTCAAGAAATCAACAAAGTTGTTTTAAATTGTTTAGATGATAAGAAGTATGTAATGCATGATAATATTAGAACATTGTCTTGGGGACATAAAAATATTTTGTAACAAAAAAAAAAAATTATTTGAAAATAAAGTACATATATATATTTAAATTAAATAAATTCAAAAAATTTTTATTTCATCATTTTCCCATATAAAATTGACGAATTTCAACAGCCTTTTCATCATAATAGGCTGCTGAGATTATTTTACATAAATTTTTTTTTATAGGGCAGCTAATACACTCGGGTCCTTGATGAGATATAAAATATTCAGCATCTTCCTTGCAGTCAAATTCAGCAACATAATACTGTAAATGGAAAGTTGACCACCAAGATTTTTTTGATCTCTCCTCCATTTCCAAAAAGCACTTTACACAGAAAACCTGCTCTGGGGATGTATGACGTTGACAGACTTGCTTGAAATCATAATCATCCCAGAGCAGATCATAGAATCTGTATACAGCACAGCAAGGCTTTCCTGTGTTTGCAGCTTCCATAATTTGATATTCACATGGTAAACCATATGATGAATATCCCATTTTTTCAATTTCCGACTTTGTGGGCATTTTTCTTTACCGAAATAATTAAATCTTAACTAATGAAAACTTTACTAATTTATAATTAATTTTGTTTATTTGCTTCTGCTTTTATATAAAAAAGAAAACAAAATAAATTTAAAAAAAATTTTAAAAATTTAAAAAAAACTGCTTCTTATCATAGAAGTACAGCATAAACCGCAAAGATACATTCTTTAGTATATATATTCTTATACATTTCTTGTTCTTGTTCTGAATTAAAGTGTGTTTAATTTTTTTCTTATTACCAAAAATTTGAAATGATCTAATTCGATTCTTATCATAGAAAAAAAAATTATACTCAATAATAATATTGTTATGAAATAAAAAAAAAAAAATTAAGAAAACATATTGTTATCAATTTATAGAGCATAAAACCGCATACATCCTTTATTGTATTAAAAAAGCTTTCTTGTAATTATTTTTACATAAATTAACCAAGTTTTCTTTAAAATATATTAGTATTTTATTACAATTAAAACAACGCAAACCTAAAAAATGGATCCAATCGCAGATTTAGCAGATTTCACAAATTTCACAGAAGATGATGAATACGATGTCGAGATGGAAGAAGAAAATTTGTTAGCAGAATTCCTAAGTGATATCAACAGAAAAACGAAATTCGTTCCAATGGGTGAGGTTAATTTAAATGAAACCTTTCAAGTAACAAGACTGCAGGAAACAGTGTCAAAGTTCCAAAATAAGGTGGATGGGGGTCGCTGTGTGGTTTTCCACACAGAAAAGTTTTTTACTTATCTACCAAAATATTATGCTGACAAGCATAATTCCACCATCGTAAACTTGTTAAATAAAAAAATTGCCAATGGCAAAATTAAATACTTTTTTAAAATTACAGATAAAAAGAATAAATTTATTGAAATAGAATTTATTAAAAAAATGTAATTTTATTAATAAAAAAAAAATTATCAAAAGAAATTAAACAACAACAATTTTTTATTTTTTAAATTATTTATTTTTTTCCAGATTTTTTTTTTTTTTTTTATTTTCCTTATATTTTTTCAGAATTTTAGGTTTATTAATCTTTTAAAGATTGATTTTTATTTTTTCCTTTAAAACTAGCGATTGTAAATGGTAAATTAGATATGTTTCTGATCATTTCTTTTCTTCTTAAGCCCCCTTTGAATTAGCTAAATCAACAATTTTAACATGTAAACATTTTCCAAAGCACAAACACCAATATGGTTAAAAGAACATCTTTTAGAACAATGAATTTGCTGATTCTTCTTATTCTTCTTCAATATTTTTAAACATGTAGAATCGCGATTATTATTCAAATCGAAAACATTGTTATTTTTCAATATGTTAATAATCCAAGATTGTTTTTCTCCTCCTTTAACATAAATTTTTGTTTGATTGGATAAAAAAATTTTCAAAAAATTGATGATTTCACAAAAATGGGTTTTACCATCAGACCACTGCAAGCCATGATGATTTTTAGTGAGCCATTTATTGGTGGTTTTTGCTTTTGCGTCTAAATAATGCCAACTGTAAGGTGATCTTATTATAAAATGTTGAATTTCATCATTTGATGAAAGAATAGCAATTTCTTTTAAAATAAATTTATTGCTATTGTCTCGAAAACCTTGCATGTCAATGATTACATATTCCATGTTTATTAATAAGCTTTTTCTTTATAGACAAAATCATTTATTTTTTATACATAAATTTAGATAATTTTAGCAACTTCTCCTGTTAATGGTTTAAATTCCATTAAGCGGTCATGCAAAATAAGACAATAAGCTGCAGTATTGTTTGGAATTGCATTTAAAGTCTTTATTTCAATTTTAACATCAACTGATCCCATTTTAAGACAACTTTCGGTAATTAGCTTTTTTTCAAATTCATTTTTAGAATTTTGCCTATATCGAGTATTCAAATCAACGTATTTTTTAAGCCAATCTGATTGCTCAAATTGCAAAATTCTATGAATTTTTTTCAATTTTAAATTGTTGTGAAGACATTGCTTAAGATTTTTATAATGAATTATATAGTTAGTTTTATTATACAATGTAGTCAATAGTTTACCAATTTTCCCATTCGGGGGAATTTCCTTTGCTGCGCAAAACGGTAAGTCATTGTGCAAATCATGTAAAGTTTCTGGATAATCTAAATCTACTTCTAAAATATAACCAAGATTTGAATTATCCGATACTTTTGTAATATCGAAATTTGATATTAAAGATTTTTCCATCCATTTAAAATTCTTATACGGTAGATATTGTGACATTGCATAACCATAAAGATTTACAGCATCTAAATACACAATATATTGTGTGGGATCATTTTTATTAAATTTTTCCTTCATATATTTGTTATTTGCAGTTGAATGACGTAAAGAACATTGACTTATTCCACCACGCATTCCGCTTTTAATAAAGCTGTACATATTTACATCAGTAAATAGTTCTAATTCAATTTTAGTATATTTCAACATTGCTTGCCAAGAAAGCCCTGGTGCAGTATAAAAATTAGAAGGATCTAAATCATAAATTTTCATACATATTTCTCGAAAACTTTCGAAAACATCAGTCAATATTAAGACATCCGTTTTCAAATAAATTTTCATATAATCTAACAAATTACAACATTTGAAAGTTCTCCAGACTGTATATGCGTAATTGTAATCAGAATCTGAACATGGTGTTTTTGTTAATTCATTATAAAATGCAGCTTGAGATGGGAAAGTATCATTTAATTTTTCGAAAGAATCTAAATATTTGTAGGGAAATATACCTTTCTTTGTTATCAAATTATAGTGCTCTCCGAAATTATTTTTAATGTGATGCTTTTTGTTATCATCTAGATTATTAAACAAACTATTGAGACTTTCACTCATAAATCGAAAGCTGTCGAGAAATCTTAAAGAAAAGCTAACATTCTCTTCTAAAAGATAAATTCGTTTAGTTAAAGATATGTATTTTTCTTTATTTAGCGGTAAAACATTAATGCTTCCCTCAACACAATTTAAAGATCTAAACAATAAATGACAATCATAACCCGAAAAATTATGGAAAAATATTGGAAAAAATGTAGGTTTTTTAAAAAGTAAATTACATTCTTTATGTGCTGGACCTCTATAATTACCACTATAGTGGCAATGGTCTCTTACTCTATTAATATAATCTAATTGCTTACCACAAATACTGCAACAGGAATCCGTTAACTGTTGTAATTCTTCGTCTAGTGTTAAAAATTTCATTTTTTGAATTTTCAAATTGAAATTTCTATAAAGCTCACTACAATCATTAATTAGTGATAAAATAAATTTTTGTGCACAATCTGCTCCTACACATTCCACATATTTATTCAAATTTTCATTAAAGGAACATTTTATAAAATATGCAAATGCAATCGCAACATGCTCCTTAATATTAGTAGTTGAAGGACCATTTACATCTGGTTTACATGTTGCTATCGGTTTCAATAAACTCTCGCAGTCTGCATATATTACGAATGGTGCTTTCATTTGAAGTCGATAATCAGCATACTTCAAAATTTTATTTTCTTCATCTGGTAAGTTGCAAACAATCTTTCCACATTGATTTTTATGAATCGCATATTTTTCTAATTCATCAAAATATTGCAAACAACTATTGCAAATGTATATTCGGCCATTATGTCTCGTAAGAGATTTTCTTAAAAATTTCGATAAATCCTTTATATAAACAAAATGATATCTTTCATTCGATTCAATCATCAATAAATTTATATGATGCTGTTTTTCATTTTTTGTTAAAAAATATGGACCAATCAATTCGTGTTCATTATTTTTCTTTGATTTTAAATTAAGACCAAAAACATTCACACTTACATCAGGGTTGAGTTCCTCAAATTTATAAATATCCTCTATTTTAATAGGAAATAATATATTTCCAAATTTTAAATTTTCTACTTTTCCACCATTCAAAAAAATTTCTACCGCCGCTATATCAATTATATTATAACTTCTTGGATTCCATGATTCATTTACTGCAGGCTTTAAAGCTGATATCAATGCCCATTTAAAACAATATTCATCAGAATTTTTCACATTTATGCATGCCTTTTTCTTTTCTACTGATTTGGGGAGTTGAATGTACTGTGATCCTTTTATTGGTTCATATTTATTTATATTTATTTCGAGTCCAATAATACGAATTAACGCCCATCCACTGTCCATTTCTTGAAATTCTTCACTTCTTTTTATTATACTCTCTATAATTTGGCTATAATTAGAATTGATATCAACTTCATTTAAAATTAAAACCATTTTTGATTGAAATGATTTAATGCTTAATTGCAATTCATCGTTATCATCATCGTCACCATCTGAATAAGGTTTTACATATTCAGCAAACAGTTCGAAGTTCATTTTGTAAAATTTATGTTTCAATAATGAATTCCTCAGAATAGTAAGAATATTATCCTTATTTTTATTTAAAAATTCGATTGGAACAATAATCCCCTCATCATCATTATCAATTAAAAATGTTTGAAGTCTTCTTTCAAATGATTCATTGATCACTCTAACATTGCCCCTCAATTTCTCTGCTGCATTCATTTTATGTAAATTTGTTCTTAAATGATAAACCCAGTTTAGTGTAAATATTTTGCAATAAGAACAGTATTTATGTATTTTTTTATGTCGTTCCAAATCATATTTTCGTTTGAATGTTTTTTTACAAACATCACAACAAAATTCTAGTTTAATTTTTTTATGATCCATTTTAAATATTTTTGTTGTTATTTATTACCTTGTCTTAAACAAACTAAAATACTTATTAAAATATAATATTCAAAATATATTATTTATGATAACTTTTTTATTTTTTTGTTTTTTCTTTTTAAAATTACGTCATTTCAGATTTTTATTTTATTTGCTTTTTACATTATGTTTCACTTTTTGAAAATTTTAAATTTCTTATCAATATAATTCAATTCAACAACAATCCAAAAAAAAGCTCATGCTTTAAAAATATTTTATTTCCTTATCAGCATATTTAAATATGTTTTTTTTTTATTTATTGAATTAACTTGTCTTAAACAAACGCTTCATAACACAAAAATTATCACCAAAGCCCTTTCAATCACTGCCACTGCCACCGCCACTGTCTCCACCAATGTACACGATCTGTACACGATCCCATTTTTTCTTCACTTTTTACCCTGTACACAACCCTAATCTTTAATTTTTACATTCACCGACATCTGGTGACCACTAACGGCAAATAACCACTTTTTGCGTTTTTCTACATTAGCGACCACTAACGGAAAATAACAACTTTTTGCGTTTTTCATACATTAGCTCTCTCATATAATTTATTCGACGTTCACCGACATCTAGTGACCACTAACGGCAAATAACACATTCACACACACCTAGTGACCACTAGTGGCAAATAACAACTTTTTGCGTTTTTCATACATTAGCTCTCTCATACACTCATCGACAACTAGTGAGCACTAGCGGCAAATACACCAACATCTAGTCGCCACTAGCGGCCACTAGAGGCAAATTACCGACATCTAGTGGCAAAAAACGGCAAGTAGCAAGTTTTTGCGTTTTTCATACGTTAGCTCTCTCATATCCTAACTACTACAGTAACTTATTTACCAGTGTAAGTTTTTCCAAAATTAAACGTTAACATTGAAGATCCAACATTATATTTTGCACTTATTAACAGGTTTTCTTGAGTGCATTGGGGTTATATTCTAAGTAATTCACTATTAGTCATATATGTAATTATTAATGAAATAACAAAATTATAATATTATCATAATATATATTTTTATAAAAATAAATGATAAAATACTCAGTAAGAAACCGTTTATAATTTTGAAAATGTGCTTTTTAAAAACCCTTGGTTTTTTCCCTCACTTGTTTTTTTATAATTTTATCTCTTGGTAAATTTGGTTCTTTTAATTCAATCTTCGGATTGAATTTTCCACGACTTCTTCAGAAGATAAATAAAACGACTTTGTTTTTTTTTAGTGTGGTCTTAAGACTGATTTTTATTTTACAAAATTCGATTATATATATAATAATATAAATATTTAAATTAACTTAATGCTAGGATCATCAAAAATAATCGTTGTTTAAAATTTATAAATTATTAAAACAATTAAACAGAAATGCTAAATTGCATTTCCTGTTATTGTTAAAATATAAAATGTTTTATTTATAAAAGGTGAATGGGTTACTAAATTATGTCAACTTATGTATCATGCTACATTATATCAACATATGTATCATGCTACATTATATGTCAACAAAATATTATATAACTAGCCCATACAAAATTAAAGCAATTTTTAGAAAAAAAGAAATCAATCCGAAAAAATGAACTACGAGTATGAATTAATGAATGAAAAAATCATTGTTTATTTTTTCTTATTCTTATGATGTTTTTCTTTTATTTGGCATCGCATTCTTGAATCATGTTACATGGACATCCCTCGGACCAACTTTTTGGGAGTGGCAATTTTTTTTTTGTTTTTTATGGTTTTTTTTAGCAAAAATTATGGGGTAATATTATGGGGTGAGTTAAATTTTTTTAACTATTTTACTATTTTATATTTTTTTTGTAATATATGTAATAGCATAAGGGAAATAAATAACGGTTTATTTTATTTTATACATCAAAGTGGATATGCATGGGTATCTAAAAGTTGACAAGCGCAACTATAAACTTCCTCGTTTGAATGCTTTAAAAAAATTTTTGAATAAACTTAAATATAAATTAAAAGTTATAAATTCTCGAGAATGAGATCAGGAGTAAGTTCTAATCTCCCTTTTAAGATGAATATTTTTAAGTTTTACATTATTAATATAAAATTTTATTTGAAATTTAAAATACACTGGTTCGAGTTAAAATAAATTTCCTTTATTTTCTTCATGTTAAATCTTTATTGAGGTAAATTTATTTCAATAGCTACATGTTGCAACCTAGTTGCAACATTTTGCAAGGGGCCTATTTTCTTAGTGTCCTTGTAATTTGGGATCTTTCCCAAACGATAACTCAACATCCGGGAACCATCCACACAATTCCGAAGATCTTAAAGCATATAATCGAAATTAATAATAATAGAAACTTCAAATTAAGGTAGAAGGTCCGATTATGTTTATGTTTATTTTTTTTTTTTTTGCGAGGGAATGGAACGCTTGAGAGCCACCCATTGAGCCACCCATAGTGTGCGATTTTAACGCACCAAAACCACACCCTTTTTGAACCAAACTTTAGGAAGGAACCTGTGATACAAATGTACAGTTTGGTTACAGGGATGGGATATGAAAGGATTTTAGGATTGTCGGAGGATATTTGGGAATTTTGGATTATGGTGGATGGGGAAAATTTGGAGGGATATTTAGAAGAAAGATGTTAATATTCTTCTTAAATTTATTTAAGTCGTACATATACGAATTACCAACTTTAGGAAACACATGGGACGGAATGTGATTCCATAATCTCGACATGCGCATAACAAACGAATTTCCATAAACCGTGTTTCGCCATCTTAACAATTCGACGCAGTAGGGATGAGCATATGTTGCTATCCTTGTTTCACGTTGGAAAACTTTGAGTGGAGGCATTAATTCTTTTATTTCCTTAGAACAGGTGTTCGTCCCCACTAGGTATTTTTTTTTTTTTTTTTTTTTTACGAAGGAATGGAACGCTCGAAAGCCACCCATTGAAACTTTGCGGTATTTCGTTGGGTAGTGTGCGATTTTAACGCACCAAAACCAGACCCTTTTTGAACCAAACTTTAGGAAGGAACCTGTGATACAAATGTACAGTTTGGTTACAGGGATGGGATATGAAAGGATTTTAGGATTGTTGGAGGATATTTGGGAATTTTGGATTATGGTGGATGGGGAAAATTTGGAGGGATATTTAGGAGAAAGATGTTAATATTCTTCTTAAATTTATTTAAGTCGTACACATATGAATTACCAACTTTAGGGAACACATTGGACGGAATGTGGTTCCATAATCTCGACATGCGCATAACAAACGAATTTCCATAAGCCGTGTTTCGCCATCTTAACAATTCGACGCAGTAGGGATGAGCATCTGTTGCACTCCTTGTTTCATGTTGGAAAACTTTGAGTGGAGGCATTAATTGTTTTATTTCTTTAGAACAGGTGTTCGTCTCTACTAGGTATCTATAAAACAGGGTAAGTGACCAGACTGTGCGCCGATGGCTTAGTGGAGTGAGCGTTGAGGTAACACTGGGATCATTTATAAGACGAATAGCTCTGTTTTGCACTTTATCAAGATATCCCAGTGCTGATTGGGGTGCACCAGCCCAGATATGTGCATTATACTCCATTTTTGGTCTAATATATGTTTTATAGATATTGAGGAGATCTAATGGAGAGAAGAAAGTTTTACAGCGATACAAAAAACCCAAACACTTAGCTGCATCTTTAGCTATACCAAAAATGTGATTTGACCAAGTCAATTTCTGGTTTAACTCGATGCCCAAAATATTTAAATCTGTTGAGTGCTGCAAAACTTCTCCCTGAAAAATCAAGTTGGGAATGGAAGTTGCTATTTTTCGCGAGATGAGACAGCATTGGGTTTTCTTCGTGTTGAATTGAACACGATTATTTTCACCCCATTTGTGAATTTTTGCTAAATCGTTATTTAGCTCACTGACAGTGAAATTTTTTGCTGTTGTATTAACCTGATGATTAAAGTTACAGCGGCTATGGAATTCATAGGAAGCTACAAGGGTGCTGTCATCTGCGAAACTGTGAATTGGATTGGAAGTTAAAGATAGAAGATCATTAATGAATATTAAGAAGAGGGTGGGAGAAAGAACAGAACCTTGAGGGACACCAGCGTTCAGTTCAAATTTGTCAGATGATAAACCATCGACCAGAACTCGAATCGTACGATTCGAAAGGAAATCTCCAATCCATTTGAGAAAGACTCTACCTAACCCTATAGCTCTGCATTTTGCTAACAAAGCAGCATGCCATACACGGTCGAAAGCTTTAGAAATATCCAGTGCTACCACATCAGATTCACCAGAGTGGTGAAGACTGATATTGAGCTTTTCACAAAGATAAGTCATGAGATCACCAGTTGAACGACGGGCTCTGAACCCGTATTGTCGATCATGAAGCAAACCTTTATGATCCAGATATTTCAAAAGCTTTTGGTTTATAATTTTTTCCATTACTTTGGAAAGGACCGAAGTTATAGCTATAGGGCGGTAGTTAGAGGGATCGCTTTTGTTAACTTTTTTTGGAATTGGAAAAACGTGCGCAATCTTCCATTGGGCAGGATGAATACCCGAAGTAAAGGATAAATAGAAGAGGTTGCGTAGAGGTTTTGAAATGGTAGAGTAGGTTTTTTTAAGAACCATCGTTGTGATTCCATCGGGACCGGCTGATTTGTTCGTATCTAGATTCTTCAAGATTTTCATCACTGCTCGCGTCCTAAAGTAAATTCTACCAAAGGAGCAGCCAACTTCTGGAATATTTGGTGGTCTTTGAGTTGACTGTGGCAGTGTTGAGTTAAAGGAAAATTGTTTGCCAAACAAGTTTGCCTTTCTTTTGAATCTGACACAATTGAGTTGTTGGTATCTATAAAACAGGGTAAGTGACCAGACTGTACGCCGATGGCTTAGTGGAGTGAGCGTTGAGGTAACACTGGGATCATTTATAAGACGAATAGCTCTGTTTTGCACTTTATCGAGATATCCCAGCGCTAATTGGGGTGCACCAGCCCAGATATGTGCATTATACTCCATTTTTGGTCTAATATATGTTTTATAGATTTTGAGGAGATCTAATGGAGAGAAGTAAGTTTTACAGCGATACAAAAAACCCAAACACTTAGCTGCATCTTTAGCTATACCAAAAATGTGATTTGACCAAGTCAATTTCTGGTTTAACTCGATGCCCAAAACATTTAAATCTGTTGAGTGCTGCAAAGCTTCAACCTGAAAAATCAAGTTGGGAACGGAAGTTGCTATTTTTTGCGAGATGAGACAGCATTGGGTTTTCTTCGTGTTGAATTGAACACGATTATTTTCACCCCATTTGTGAATTTTTGCTAAATCGTTATTTAGCTCACAGACATTGAATTTTTTTGCTGTTGTATTAACCTGATGATTAATGTTACAGCGGCTATGAAATTCATAGGAAGCTACAAGGGTGCTGTCATCTGCGAAACTGTGAATTGGATTGTAAGTTAAAGATAGAAGATCATTAATTAATATTAAGAAGAGGGTGGGAGAAAGAACAGAATCTTGAGGGACACCAGCGTTCAGTTCAAATTTGTCAGATGATAAACCATCGACCAGAACTCGAATCGTACGATTCGAAAGGAAATCTCTAATCCATTTGAGAAAGACTCCACCTAACCCTATAGCTCTGCATTTTGCTAACAAAGCAGCATGCCATACACGGTCGAAAGCTTTAGAAGTATCCAGTGCTACCACATCAGATTCACCAGAGTGGTGAAGACTGATATTGAGCTTTTCACAAAGGTAAGTCATGAGATCACCAGTTGAACGACGGGCTCTGAACCCGTATTCTCGATCATGAAGCAAACCTTTATGATCCAGATATTTCAATAGCTTTTGGTTTATAATTTTTTCCATTACTTTGGAAAGGACCGAAGTTATAGCTATAGGGCGGTAGTTAGAGGGATCGCTTTTGTTACGTTTTTTTGGAATTGGAAAAACCTGCGCAATCTTCCATTGGGCAGGATGAATACCCAAAGTAAAGGATAAATAGAAGAGGTTGCGTAGAGGTTTTGAAATGGTAGAGAAGGTTTTTTAAAGAACCATCGTTGTGATTCCATCGGGACCGGCTGATTTGTTTGTATCTAGATTCTTCAAGATTTTCATCACTACTCGCGTCCTAAAGTAAATTCTACCAAAGGAGCAGCCAAATTCTGGAATATTTGGTGGTCTTTGAGTTGACTGTGGCAGTGTTGAGTTAAAGGAAAATTGTTTGACAAACTTTTGAATATGACACAATTGAGTTGTTTTTACCAATAAGAAGAGGTACCCACTAGTGTCCTCCTTTAGATTTATTGCAAACGTAATAAATCGTTTCAACCCTCATAATAAAAAATTTTTTTTTTAAAAATATGCGTTTCAACCCTCGGTTGAATAAGAATTTTTGCTTATTGATAACTCTCTTGCATCTGTTTCGAACCACGATATAGTTGGCCCTGTCGGACTCCAACCCGCTGTTCCGGTATTGCTTAAAAGCCTCCTCCTTTTAACGAATGGCTTCTTTGCAAGTGCGATTAAACCATGTTTTGGATTCTCGTTTAATACTTTTCATGGAGTGAGGAATATACAACCTCATTCCAAGTAAAATTTTTTCACTAATCGCATTTGCAGTGAAGTTGACATTTTTACCGCGGAAGCACAATGAACAGTCGAATGCTTTAAAAAATTGTTTAATCCCTCCCAGTTAGCACGACTATATTGCCATACTTATTTTTGGGAGGAATCCATAGGCTGGCTAATGTGCTTACCGGGAAGCTTGTGGTTACCAGGCAGTGGTCGGAGCCCTCCAGGGGACAACCAACTGAAACTACATATTTTTCAGGGTGAGTGGTTAAAAACAGATCCAAGAGGGGTTTTGGACAAGTTGAGAAAGTTGGAACAGTGTGGAAAATAATTCAACTTGTTTCCCAATTGAGTTTTGACTCAAAAAAGAGTTACTTGAAAAATTAAGCCAGTCTTTGTTGTGTACGTTGAAATCCCCTGCCAGAACAATTTCGGTTTGTGGACATGATTCCAAAATTTCATTGATCTGGTTTGAAAGATTGTCAATTTCCACAGCAGTTTCTTGTTCATTTGAATTGGGTGATCTGTATAAAAAACAGAAATGTATTACATGCTTCTCAACGATAATTTTAACCCAAATATAATGGAAGGTTGGGCTAGAAAGTTTATATTTATCTAGGGTGTTGAAAGCAATGTCATTTTTAATGTAAATCGCGATTCCTCTTTTGGGTACGATGTGTGAAACAAGTGAGTAGAGAATAATATTAAAATTATCATTTTGTCCACTGACTTGTGTTTCACCAAGGACTAAAATTGCTGGTTTTGTGAAGTTAAGATGACATTCTACGGCATGAAAATTAGCTTGTAGGCCACGAATATTACAAAAATGAACTCGAAAATTGGCAATTTTTAATAGCAATTAGTAAAAATTGAGAAAAGAGAAAAAAAAAACAAATAATAATAAAACGTATAAAATTTAATTATATTATTATTTAGGTTAAATATTGTATGTGACGATTCATACAACCCGAACAAGTTATCACCGTTTATAAAAACAAAAGTATTGCTTACAATATTTACAAAATACCATCAACAATACCCCTATTTTATTCTGCTATGAGTGAGCAATCGGTTTATAACACCATTCAACAGTTTTTAACTAGACCTTATTGAACTTAGTTACAACCAAAAAACTCACACACAGCAAAATCTACGTGCAAGTAAAAATACGCACGTATATGTAAATACTTAAATTTAAATTAAATAATTTAAGTTAGTTGAAAAGAAATGAACTGAAATTTCAGTACTTCCCTTTCTTTTATGATTAAAATAAAAAAGAAAAAAAAATGAGTAAAAATGAGTAAAATTGACATACCATCAAAAATTAAAACAATACAATTTAAAATAAAAACAATACGGTGACATACTATTGATGGTATTAATTAATGAGCGAATTTAGAATATTATCATCCGAGGGAGAGGGAATGAAATGAATATATTTTAATTGATTTGTTTACAACTAGTAGATGATAGATGAAGAGTAATCTTCAATAAAAAAAAAAGCAGTATTAAATTTAATGTAAACAAAACCAAATCACGTGCCGGTATAAAATTAAATGTAAAATTTTTAAATTAAAATTGAAAATTAAAAATAAAATTTGAAAATTAGAATAAAACTAAAAAAATTATATTTTTAACACAAAATAAAATAGATTTATAGCAAATTAAATTAAAATTAGTGCTATGAAAAAATGAATTAAGTAAAAAATTTTTAAATTATATAAAACAAAAATAAAAATAAAAAAATAGAAATTATATATATAAGTAAGAAAAAAAAATATACTTAACTTGCCGCCATTGGAGATGCGGCCATATTACCAAACTCACAACACTTTTGTTTTTTTTTTTAAAGTTAGATTTAATTTTAAAATAAAATAAAAAATTTAATCTTGTTTTTTAAGCACACAAAAAATTATAAATAAAAAAAAAAAAGAAGTGAAAATAAAAAAAAAAAGAAGTGAAAATAAAAAAAAATAAATATTCAGTGCTAAATTTTTTTTTTTTTTAAAACCGTAATAACTTGTTGAAGGTCGAAGGAAGAATGTACAAGGGTTAACTAGTATTGAAAGTATGGCCGGCACTGCATATGGACGAAATCGGACCATGGGATTGATTTATTTACCCCTTAATCCGTCTAACATATGAAGAACATATAAAAAAAAATCAGGATAACTCAACAGTTAATGACCCTATCTTCATAAAATATGTTCTGTAGGTTACATGTATTTACAATACTGCGGGGATTGCGTACGTTTTAGATCGAACCATGTTCGGATCCTAGAATTTTTAATCGGATTTAGGCCAGACGACCATAATTCCGAAAATAATTGAGATATTACCTTCAAATATGGTACCAGTGTGTCTCTTCCTATTACCTTAGTGTCCCTGAAATTTAGAATCAATTGGAGTAGGTTTAATATAGATTAGTATTAACTTGTATTGAAAGTATGACGGGCACTGCATATGGGCAAAATCGTACTATGCTTTAGGGTTCCGAAACATTTGAAAAGTTCAAGGGCTAACAAACATATATCTTCACACAGAATAACTTAAAAAATAATGCCGCTATTTTGATGAAATTTAAACTCTATTATAACTCTATATTTTCTATGTGTCCCCGAAATTTAGACTTAATTGTAGTGGTCCAGGTGCCTCCTAAGAAATTCAAAAACTTATCTTCCAAATTCATGAAGATAGAAACATTGTATTTGATACACGAGGGTTCTTTCCTGTTTCCGTCTTTATTTAACACTGTTATACTTTTAAAAGGCTAAGAATTTTACCATAACACATAATTTGTACAATATTTTACAAATTAAAAAAAATATATTTTTTAATAAACGATTAAATTCCTTTATTTTTAATTTTTTTAATAATATATCATATATCATCATATCGTTTCAGATAGGTACATATATAAGCAATTTTTATTATTTTCACTTTTTAACAATTTGAATTACCAAATTTTGTGACACAAAGCTAATAAAAGCATTAATGTTTTTAGTTTATACTTTACTTGTTATACCCTACACCTATAGAATAGGTAAAAGGGAATATTAACTTTGGTATGGTGTTTGTAACCACCTAAAGAAAGCGAGCTAGATAAGGAAAAGTATATGTATTTGTGATCAGCGTGACCTTCTGAGGCACGATAACTCAAAAAATAATGGAGCTATCTAGATGACATTTTAACTGTAGGTTATCAGGAATGAAAGTACTTCAGGGATTGCACATGGGCAAAATCGGCCCTAGAGTTCGGATTCTGGACCTTTTAATCGATCGAAGGGCTAATGAACATATATAAAAAATCACGATTACTCAACAACTAATTACGTTATCTTCATCAAATTTGTGCTGTAGGTCACTAGTAATAAAACCACGGCGGGGATCGCGTACTTTCGGGATATGACCATGGGTTCGGAACTTAAAACTTTTTGATCGAATTTAGGCCAAACGAGCATAATTCCAAAATTAATAAAAGTGGTAACTTCAAATTAAGATAGAACGTTCCAATTGTGTACAAGGGTTAACTAGTATTGAAAGTATGACGGGGACTGCACGGCGAATTCGTACCATGGTTTCGGGTCCTGGAGCCTTGAAAATTTCAAGGACTAACAAACATATATCTTTTTAACATTAACCACCGACATTTTAACATTAACCACCGTACGCAATCACCGCCGTAGTTCCATTGCCAGTACCCTACAGCACAGATTTTATGAAGATAATGTCATTAGTTGTTGAGATATCGTGATTTTTTATATATGTTCGTTACCCCTTAGACCGATTAAAAGGTCCAGAATCCGAACTTTTGGGCCGATTTCGCCCTTATACAATGCGCGCTGTACTTATAGTACTAGTTAACCCTTGTACACAATTTGAACGTTCTATCTTAATTTTAAGTTAATATTTTTAGTAATTCCGATTATAAGCTTTTAAAACTTGGTAGGTCTAAGAGGAGTACTGCACCACCACTCCAATTGATCCCAAATTAGGGGGACACGCAAGAGATAGTAAAGAACAACCTAGTGCCAAATTTGAAGCTTCTACAATTTTCAAGTTGCTATCTTGATTAATTTTAAAGATATGCTTTAAGGTCTTCGGAAATGTGTGGCTGTTCTCCGACCCACTGCTCCAACGGGGTCCAAATTTCCAAGACTTTTATAAAATAGGAAGGGACACCCTGACACCAAGTTTGGAAGTTCTATCTTCATTGGTTTCGGAATTATACTCGTTTGACCTAAATTCGATCAAAAAGTTCTAGGTTCCGAACCCATGGTCCCATCCCGAACTTACGCAATCCCCGAAATAGTTTTATTACTAGTAACGTACAGCACAAATTTGATGAAGATAGCATCATTAGTTGTCGAATTATCGTGATTTTTTATACCCTACACTTATAGAATAGGTAAAAGGGTATATTAACTTTGGTATGGTGTTTGTAACCACCTAAAAGAAGCGAGCTAGATATAGAAAAGTATATATATTTGTGATCAGCGTGACCTCCTGAGTCAATATAGCCATGTCCGTCCGTCCGTCCGTCCGTCAGTCTGTCCGTCCGTCCGTCCGTAGGCACGATAACTCAAAAAATAATAGAGCTATCTTGATGAAATTTTAACTGGAGGTTACTAGGACTGAAAGTACGGCGGGGATTGCACATGGGCGAAATCGGCCCATTGGTTCGGATTCTGGACCTTTTAATCGATCGAAGGGCTAACGATCATATATAAAAAATTCACTATAACTCAACAACTAATGATGCTTTCTTCATCAAATTTGTGCTGTAGGTTACTAGTAATGAAACTACTTCTGGGATTGCGTAAATTCGGAATTGGACCAAGGGTTCGGAACCTAGAACTTTTTGATTGAATTTAGATCAAACGAGCATAATTCCGAAACCAAAGAAGATAGAACCTCCAAATTTTGTATCAGGGTGTCCCTTCCTATTTTCCTAATGTCTTTGAAATTTGGGCCCCATTAAAGAAGTGGATCGGGGACCAGCCACACATTTCCGAAGACCTTAAAGCGTATCTATAAAATTAATAAAGATAACAACTTAAAAAAATGTAGAAGCTTCAAATTTGGCACAAGGGTGTTCTTTACTATCTCTTGCGTGTTCCCCTAATTTGTGATCAATTGAAGTGGTAGTTCAGTATCCCTCTTAGACCCTCTTAAGTTTTAAAAGCTTATAATCGAAATTATTAAAAATAGTAACTTAAAATTAAGATAGAACGTTCAAATTGTGTACAAGGGGTAACTAGTGCTTAAAGTAAAGCGTGCACTGCATAAGGGCGAAATCAGCCCAAGGGTTTGGATTCAGGACCTTTTAATCGGTTTCAGGGCTAACGAACATATGTAGATAATCACGAAAACTCAACAACTAATGAGGCTATCTTTATGAAATTTGTGCTGTAGGTTATTGGTAATGAAACTACGGCGGCGATTGCGTACGGAGAGGATTGGACAATGGGTTCGGAACTTATAACTTTTTGATCGAATTTAGGCCAAACTAGCATAATTCCTAAACCAATGAAGATAGAACCTCCAAATTTGGTTTCAGGGTGTCGCTTTCGATTTCCTTAGTGTCCTTGAAATTTGAGCCCAATTGGAGTACTGGGTGTGGACCAGCCACTCAGTTCCAAGGACCTTAAAGCATATTTTCGAAATTAATAAAGATAGTAACTTGAAACAAATGTAGAAGCTTCAAATTTGGCACATGGCTGTTTTTTCCTATTTCCTGCGTGTCCCTCTAATTTTGTACCTTTCTTAGACCCCCCAATGTGTAAAAGTTTATCATCGAAATTAATAAAACTAGTAACTTAAAATTAAGATAGAACGTTCCAATTGTGTACAAGGGTTAACTAGTATTTAAAGTATGACGGGGACTGCATATGGGCGAAATCGTACTATGGTTTCGGGTTCTGCAACCTTTGAAAAGTTCAAGGGCTAACAAACATATATCTTAAAAACACCATAACTCAAAAAATAATGCCGCTTTTTTGATGAAATTTAAACTTTAGGTTACTAGTAATGATTATCGGCTGGGTGGCACAGTGGTTAGAGTGCCGACCTTTCATGCGAAAGGCCCCGGGTTCGAATCCCAGTGAAAGTGAAAAAACTTTTATCTGGTTTTCAACTCGACTCAGCTACCATTCGCCTTTGGGTTCAAATTAATGGCTTAATTAATAATTAATAATTATATATCTTTAATAAAAAATACATAAATATAACAATATAAACAAATACAAAATGTAAACAAATAATTCAATTAAATAATATAACTCACTGACATAGAATACCATACAAATCTAATACAAAATATTACAATATAAACGAAAATAGAACTGCATTTATTGAAAATCTAAGACATTTCTACATGTTATAAGGCGTAGTACTATCTCATGTTTAAATTGTATGTGGAATTCATTTGATCAGTTCTAATATATGAATATATCTCCCCTGTTCCGACATGCACATATATAGTCAGGATGTTTAGCCTATCACAGTGAACAGTTAGCACGTAGAGGTGCGGGCAAAAAAAAAAAAAAAAAAAAAAAATGAAAGTACCACTGGAATTGGTTCTGGTCGTGTTTGGTCAATGAGTTCGGATTCTAGAAGTTTTTGATCGATTTGAGGCCGAACGAGTACAATTTCGAAGCCAAAGAATAGAAATCATATCATATGTGTTCCCGAAATTTAGACTTAATTGTAGTGGTTCAGCTTTCTTCAAAGGAACTTGCTGCATTTATTTAAAATTTATTTTTATATTTAAATGAATTGTATGAAAAGGTGTAAATTAGTAATTGTATTTTAAAAATACATTTATTGCATATTTTGCGTATAAGCTTTTCTATTAGGTATATTAACTAGCCCTTTAAAATAATTGCAATTTTGAAAAATTTGGGTTATTATATATATTATGCTTTGATCAGATTTTTATCGAAAAATTTAATAACTAGAATTTTTTCATTTTGTAATTGAAGTGGAATAAATATATTTTCATTTATAACAAGTTTTTTTGTTTTTTAATATTTTTAAATAAATAAATTAGTAAGAATTTGTAATATTTTTAAGAGATAGTATAATTAGAAAATGTTTTTAGTATTATAAAGTTAATTTGGTTAGCTATGTCTTACAATCAAATTAATAACAGCTTTTATGGCGTTAAAATGACTTATGGATATGTCATTAAATTTGAACCAAATAGGTGTAGGGTATTTCTAAGTCGGTTGCACCGACTGATTGTTTCTTTACTTGTTATATTTGTTCGTTAGCCGGTCGATCCATTAAAAGGTACACAATCTGAACCAATGGGCCGATTTCGCCCATATGCAATTCCCGCCGTACTTTCAGTCCTAGTAACCTACAGTTAAAATTTCATTAAAATAGCAAAATTTTTTTTTGAGTTATTGTGCCTACGGACCGACGGACGGACATGGCTATATCGACTCAGGAGGTCACGCTGATCACAAATATATATACTTTTCCATACCTAGCTCGCTTCCTTTAGGTGGTTACAAACACCATACCAAAGTAAATATACCTCTTTACCTATTCTATAGGTGCAGGGTATAATAAAAATTAAAAAAAGGAATTTAATCGTTTATTAAAAAAATATTTTGTTTTTAATTTATAAAATATTATACAAATCAATGTAAAATTCTTAGCCTTTTAAAAATATAAAAGTGTTAAATAAAAACGAAAATCGAAAAGAACCCTTTATGACCCGTTTTTATCTTCATGAATTTCGAAGGTAAGCTTTTTAATTTTGGGATTTCTTATGAGCCCCTTGAACCACCACTACAATTAAGTCTAATTTTCAAGGACATATAGGAAATAGGAAATATATTCTTTGGCTTCGAAATTAGACTCGTTTGGCCTCAGATCGAACAAAACCTCATTGTACGAACTCGACCAGAACCAATTCCCATGGTATTACCGTTCATTATTAGTAACCTAGAGTTTAAATTTCATCAAAATAGCGGCATTATTTTTTGAGTTATACGGCTTTTAAAATATATGTTCGTTAGCCCTTGAACTTTCAAAGGTTCTACAACGCGAAACCATGGTACGATTTCGCCCATATGCAGTCCCCGTCATACTTTTAATACTAGTTAACCCTTGTACACAATTGGAACTTTCTATCTTAATTTTAAGTTACAATTTTTATTAATTTGGATGATAAGCTTTTAAACCTTCGGGGGTCTAAGAGGGGTACTGAACCACCACTCTGATTGATCCAAAATTAAGGGAACGCGCAGGAAATAGTAAAGAGCACCCATGTACCAAATTTGAAACTTCTAAATTTGTTTGAAGTTACTATCTTGTGTGCCCCTTAATTTGGGATCGCTTGGAGTGGTGGTTCAGTACCCCTCTTAGACCTCCCATGGTTTAAAAGTTTATAAATGAAGTTACGAAAAATAGTAACTTAAAATTAATATATAACGTTTCACTTGAGTACAAGGGTTAACTCGTACTTAAAGTACAGCGCGAAATGCATATGGGCGAAATCAATCCAAGGGTTCGGATTCTGGACTTTTAATCGGTCTAAGGGCTATCGAGCATATATAAAAAATCACGATAACTCAACAACTAAAGACGCTATCTTCATAAAATTTGTGTTGTAGGGTACTGGCAATGGAACTACGGCGGTTATTGCGTACGGTGGGTAATGTACAATGGGTTCGGAAATTAGAACTTTTTGATCGTATTTAGGCCGAACTAGCATAATTCCGAAATCAATTAAGAAGGAACCTCTAAATTTGGTATCAGGGTGTTTCTTTCTATTTCTTTCTTCAAACAAATTTAGAAGTGTGTAAAGGGTTAACTAGTATTGAAAGTATGACGGGGACTGCATATGGGCGAAATCGTACCATGGTTTCGGGTTCTGGAACCTTTAAAAGTTCAAAGGCTAACAAACATATATCTTAAAAGCAGTATAACTCAAATAATAATTCCGCTATTTTGATGAAATTTTAACTCTAGATTACTAATAATGAAAGTACCATGGGAATTGGTTCTGGTCGAGTTTGGTAAATGAGTTCGGATTATAGAAGTTTTTGATCGATTTGAAAAATTTGAATTATTAAATATATTATGCTTTGATTAGCTTTTTATCACAAAATTTAATAATTCAAATTTTTTAACTTTTGTATTTGAATCGAAATAAATATATTTCATTTATTTCAAGTTTTTTTGTTTTTTAATATTTTTAAATAGATAAATTAGTATTAGTAATTATTATTTTTGATAGATATTTTTGAATAGATAAAGTAAATAGAAAATGTTTTTTAGTACTATAAAGAAAATTTGGTTAGCCATGTCTTAAGATCAAACTAATAAAATCTTTTATGGTTTCAAAATGACTTATTAACTTCCCATTAAATTTGAACCAAATAGGTGTAGGGTATTTCTAGGCGACAGACTGTTTATTTACTAGTGATATATGTTCGTTAGTCCTTAGACCGATTAAAAGGTCCAGAATCCAAACCCATGGGCTGATTTCGCCCATTTGCAATCCCCGCCGTACTTTCAGTCCTAGTAACCTACAGTTAAAATTTCATCAAGATAGCTCCATTATTTTTTGAATTATCGTGTCTACGGACGGACATGGCTATATCGACTCAGGAGGTCCCGCTGATCACAAATATATATACTTTTCCATATCTAGCTCGCTTCCTTTGAGTGGTTACAAACACCATACCAAAGTTAATATACCCTTTTACCTATTCTATAGGTAAATCAGGATCACTCTCTAAAGTAAAGTGATATTGTGAAACGTACCGTAAATCGGAAATAGAACTGTTCAATTAAATTGAACTTAACAATAACAACATATAAATAAAATAGTAGTTTCTAAAAATTATATTATTTAAAAATATAATTAAAATTTTATTAAATTATAAAAAATTCTAAATCAAAATAAATAAGAAATAAACTAAATAAAAACAAATCTAAGTGCTAATACAAAAATATAATTATATAAACAATAAGGAAACTCTATGCCAAAAGAAAAATAATGTGCAAAAGACAATAGAGTAAAAGTGTTCGAAATTCCTGTTAGAGTAAACAATATGGTTAATTAAGGCGCTAGAAATTCAAATGGTCTTACAATTAGTGTGAATGATATTACAAAGGATGCCCAATGCCCTATAAAAGGATGCCCATCCATTTCGGGAGATAAAGAATACTCTCTTAGTTCATTCCTAAATGAAGTGGATACAGTTCTTCCGCTATTGGGAAACAACACAGTGGCAAAGGGCTACATACTAAAACGAGTAATAATCAATTAAATACAAGAAGCAGCTCTCGATGTAATAAGGACTTTAGGAACAGAAAAAAAATGAACAAACATCAAAACAGCTCTAATATCAGTATTTGGAATCAAAGAAACATATCACCAACTTTTACAAGAAGCATTTTCAATAAAAAATATTTCGGTAAGTGATTATTTTTATAAATAAAGATTAATACTATCTAAACTGAACGAAAAATATGAAAAAATTATTTTAAGCACTTTTGTAAATAATATCGATATAAATTTAGCGTCCGTAATTTTAAATAAAAACTAGGAAGATTATAGTTGCCCTTGTCAACTTTTAGATACCCGTGCGTGTATTAAATATATAAGAAATTCTTATATTGCAGTTGAACTGTTTGACAGAAAATTCAAAATATTAGTTTTTTTATATTTAATTGAAAAAAAATTAATAAAAAAAAAATGAATTAAAAAAAAAAGATGAATTTAAAAAAAAATATGCTCTCAACGAGATTCGAACCCACACTTTCCAATTAAAATGTCGACGTCTTAACCACTAAGCCATCGACCTTATGTTCATCTCAATTGTTTTTTTAAATTATTATAGTTGCGATGGTATCAATTGTTTGTTTTGAATAACTGTTTTGAATTTTTTTAAAAATGTATTAAAAAAAATAAATAATTTATAAATGAGAATTTTAAGATGAATTTAAAAAAAACAAAATTTTGCCCCAGCCAGAAATCGAACCGAAACGTTTTGACCACTAGTCCCATGTCCTATCCACTATACCATAGAACAATTAATAATTTGCCTACAAAACGAGTTTTTATTTATCTCATTTTTTTTTTTTTAAATAATTCTAGTTACTATGGTATCAATTGTTTGTTTTAAATAACAGTTTTAAATAATCGTAGTTGCTATAGTATCAATTGTTTGTTTTAAATAACAGTTTTGAATTTTTTTATAGAAATATTAAAAAAAATTAATAATTTTTAATATAAATGAATCTTCTGTCTAATTTTGTATAAAATAAAATTTTTTCAAACATAAAATAAATACATATATTTTATTAAAAAAAAAATAGATAAAAAAAATGAATTTAAAAAAAAAAAAAAAATTTCCGTAGCCTGAATTCGAACCGAAACATTTTTGCTACAAGTAACATGTCCTAACCACTACACCATGAATCGATTAATAATTAAACAACAATTTGTTTGTTTTTATATTTGGTTTCTATTTTTCGTTATTAATTTTAAAAATACTCATAAAATATCGAAAAATTTGTATGGCAGCTACCCGAAGCCTTTCTCCGATTTTAACCAAAAACAATAGGGATCCTACAAATTGTCTAAAAATTACTTTGTGAAAGTTTCAGAACTCTAGCTCTTATAGTTTTTGAGTTATCGTGCTGACGGACGGACGGACGGACGGACACACATAGCTAGATCGATTCACTTTTCGATGCTGATTCGATACGTACCCTTGACACTATATCTAGCTCTTATATTTCGATGCGTTACAAACGGAGGAGTAATTTTAATATACCCGATGTTCATATATGTATGCACGGGTATAATAATTTTAATATACCCGATGTTCATATATGTATGCACGGGTATAATTATAGGAAATATTAGAGATAAAGAATACTCTCTTAGTTCATTCCTAAATGAAGTGGATACAGCTTGTAGTTTATTAGAAAACTCTGGATTAATTCGAGTAAATAAGTACAAACAAATAATGTAAATAATAAATTTGGAAGCCAAAATAATAAATTTAAAAATAATCAGTTTTTTACTAAATATAATAATTCAAATCGTTTCAATCACAAGAGTTCCAATTTTAATAATTCAAAATATGAAAATAATAATAATATTAGACAAAATGACTTTCGAAATAGACAGACTAATTCCGGAAAAAGGTTAACAAACAAGGTTAACTAATAACAATCGTCATAATAATTATTTTAACAGACCAAATAACTATATGAATCCAGAACCCATGGATGTTCATCATGTACAAGAAGAGGTAAATTTTCACTTAACCCCTCAAAAATATACTTACCAATAGTTGAATTAACAATAGGAAAAGATAAAATCAAATGTCTAATAGATACAGGATCTTCTACAACTTTATTGGACGAAAATAAACTCCCTCAATATAAGAGACAACCTTTTAATAAAACTATAGCTTTTAGTACTTTAAATAGAAAATTTTTGTTACCAAAGAAATAAGGACAGATTTACCAAGCGAATTAAATGAAGACGCTTCTATGTTATGGAAATTAACTAATTTTGGAAAAAAAATTTTGACGGGATAATAGGTCAAAATCTAGTAAATTCTAAAATATATAGATATCCCCAAGTTCATGAACGTAAAATAACAAGTCACGGACATGTTAAAACAGGAAATAATAAAAGAAAGTAATTGCCCCTACAATAGCCCTCTGTGTGGACACAGATGGGCAATTCTGTGGACACAAATGGACAATTCGGGCAAGAAAAAGTGGAGAATTGTCATTGATTATCGTCGTTAAAACAATGCGACTACAGATGACAAATATCTTATCCCTAATATTGATAATATATTCGACAAATTGGGAAGGGCATAATACTTCACAACCCTTGACCTTGCCAAAGGTTTTCACCAAATATTGGTAAAAAAAGAAGATCAAGAAAAAACCGCTCTCTCGACACCTCTAGAGCATTATGAATATGTTCAAATGCCGTTTGGACTTAAGAACGCCCCGGCAACCTTTCAGCGGTTAATGAATACCATTCTTAAGGATTTGATAAATAAAATATGTGTTGTCTATTTAGACGACATTTTCATATTTAGCAGTTCTCTTTAAGAACATATAGAAAGTATAACGAAAATATTTAATGTTCTGAGAGAAAATAATCTCAAAATTCAATTTGATAAATGTAATTTCCTAGCAAAAGAAACTGAGTACTTAGGACATGTTTTAACTCCTGAACGGTAAAACCCAATCCCAATAAAGTAAAAAATATAACAGAATGGACCATCTTTTCTGAAAATTACTGGCTACTACAGAAAATTTATTACCGATTACGCAAAGGTTGCCGAACCGATGACTAATAATTTGAAAAAAGATGTTAAAGTTAATTTTAACGATTCAAATTACATTAACGCTTTTGAGAAGTTAAAGAAAATTATTACAGAAGCCCCAGTACTAAGATATCCTGACTTCAAGAAAACATTTCAACTAGTAACTGATGCCAGCACTTATGCTATTGGTGCTGTCCTACAACAAGATAATCACCCACTCTTATTTGCTAGTAGGACATTAAATGAATATGAACGCAACTACTCGGCAACCGAAATCCACTAACCATTTTAGACTATACCTTTATGGTGTAAAATTCAACTTATTAACAGATCACCAACCTCTCAAGTGGTTATCTACAAAAACGAAAGTGAAAGATGTTAACTCTAGTCTATACCGTTGGATTTTGAAATTGGGAGAATATGATATTAATATAGATTATATAAAAAGTAGGAAACATCGGGTTGCTGATTTCCTTAGTAGAATAAATACGGATACTAATGAAATGAATATAGTAGAAATAATTGACTTAAAAAAAATACAGAAATAGATACGAATTCATTATAATTATTTGTATACTTAAAAGAATAAAATTAAAGATTTTAAAATAAAAAATATAAATAGAAAAATTTATATTGATTTTAATGACATAAGAAATAATGTAAAGGATATACTACGTAGGTATATTAAGCCTGGTAAAGAAGGTGTTTTCCCAGAATTGGAAGATAGTGAATATAATACTTTTCAACAAACAGCAATAGAAATTTTTAGCAATATTCCCCATATAAAGTTTTTTAGGTGTTCATATTACGCCAAAGAAATGAAGCAGAAGACTATCAAAATATACAAAAATATCATAAATACGAAACAAGACATACAGGTGTAAATGAGAACTATAAAGGTTTAAAAAACTTAAAGACTTTCCAAATCTTAAAACTTTAATACATAAATTTAACAACAACTGTGACGTTTGTAATCGAGTGAAATATGACCGAAACCCTATAAGAGAAAAATTGAAAATGACAAATTGACAAATTTCAAAGATACAAAGGAAATAATCCATATAGACCATATACAAATTTTAAAGGAAATTTCTTAACTTTTATTGATAGGTGTTCAAAGTTTGCGACTGCATATTACCTTACTGACAGAACAAACCAAAATATAATAGAAAAATTAAGAGAGTATAAATCACAGAGCGGTGATTTTAACAAATGAATAACTGATAAAGAGTTCAAAAGTATAAATATTAAAAAATATTTAAGAAATGAAAATATAGAACTTCATTTGGTAAAACCTAATAACCATACGGGAAACTCTGATGTTGAGAGATTACACAATACATTGGGCGAAAAAATTCGAACCTTGGAAATCGAAAATAGAAGGTTAAGTATAATGAAAAAAATGCATAAAGCTATAGAATGGTATAACAATAGTTACCATTCCACGACCAAAGAAAAACCAGTAAATATACAACAGGGTAAATGTGACAAAGCAAAAATCTATGAAAACTTGAAAAATCAAAAAGAACAATATATCACCAAATTAAATATAAAAAGAGAATTCTTCTCAGATAGTAGAGTAGAAGGCTTTATTACAAACTACAAAACTGTTAGGCACAAAGAACAACCTAAATATTTAATAAACAAATTAGAAATATCCATTCTAGTAACATTAAACGAAAAAATAAATTTTCAGGTCAACTGGATACTAAAAATATTGCTGATAATATCAATAATGACAACAACGCAATCCCATCTGGTAGTAGAAAAAATTTAATCCAATTATGGCTATTCACAAATTAAATTAAATAACGTTGATATAATAGAAAAATATGACACTATACTACACATTATTGACCCTAAAGAAATTCTAAATATGTTGAACATTTTAGAACAAAATATAAAACACTGGGTTTACAAAATGAAATTTTAACTTTAGAACATCAAGTAGAAACTATTAGAAATAAAGTAAAAACATTAATACCACATAAAAAAAAAAGAGGTCTGTTCAATTTTATAGGTACAGTGTACAAATGGTTTTGCGGAACAATGGACTACACAGAAAGAGTAGAAATAGAGAACCACCTTAGAATTTTAGACTTAAAAAATCATGATAATACAGTAACTCTAAATTCACAAATAAAAGTAAATCAGCACTTTAATGATACTTTGGTAAAACTTCAAGCTATAATAGAAAAAGGCGGAATCATCATTAACGAGAAATTAAATGATATCAGTAAAGACAATAAAATACTTTTTAGACAAACAATGTACACAGACTTCTTACTTAAGCTCAAAATTTTGCAAGACAACAAGATAACATTTCCTATTCTAGGTCAGGTATAATTCATAGTAATATATTAACTAATGACGAAATAATCGAATATAATATTGACTTATATAAATTGCAAACTATTAAACTTGGAACTGTCATTGATAATTTCGAAAAGATAATTTTTGTAATTAAAGGACTTAACAAAATAATATCTGTACAAAAATTTGCTTATTCCAATGACAAATAATAACAATAAAGAATTAATGTTTGATCAAAAATTCATTATAAATTATGAAAATAAAACTTTTAATTATATCGATAACTTAGATTTAAGAAATATAAAATTTTTAAATAATTGTGTTTCAAAATCCAATTGTAATAAAAATAATAATAATGTATCAGAAATTATCTAAATCGAAAGGGATAATATTATGTAAAACCAAAAACATGTCAATTTAATTAGTATTGTGACGAAAGAAAAATTATTTTAAATGGGAATTGGTAAATAAGATTTAATAATTAATCTATAAAAATTAATAACGATACGATAACAAATAATCAAAAAGAATTTATACAAAGTTTTGTAATCCAAAAATCAATTGAAAATAATATTCAAAATGTAAGTAATGAACTAGTATTTGACGAAATAGTATTAAAACATATCGTCGTTATGGAATTGGTTTGCCGCATACGCCAAATTGGCAATTTTGAGATAGGAGCTGTTTCTTAGGATTAGATTTTGAGATAGAGTTGTTTCAGTATGCATTGGATTGTCAAAGAATGAGGATGTCGTCGCCACCTCCGGAATTATCGGAAGAAATATTAACGTAAAACTTTAATGAAAATGCGGTTTGAAATCAATCACTAATTTGCTTTTTAAATTATTTTAGATTAATGGAGGGAGTATTTCCATGTGAAACTCAACTTCAAAGAATTGTTGATTTTTGTAACAAATTTTAATAGGAACCTTTAATTTCTAAATGCACTATTACTATTTTATTTTGGTTGTAGATAGTGACAATGACCTAAGAGATCCTAATTGGGTAGATTCTAATGAATGCAGTGCAGTACGTGGTATTCCATCGGATTATACATCAACAATTAGTGGTAAACATGGAAAAATAATATAGTGCCTATGTAATTAGGATGCAATTAAAAATATTTGTTATTTACAGCAAGTGAAACACCAAAATCAAACAAACGAAAAAAGAGAGCACCTCATCTATGGAAGCGTAATATTAGAAAAAAATTACGAGAATTAGGAAAAGAATATGTAAATATTAATAACAATCTCATGCCACAGAAGAAATTAAAACCTGCTTGCAAAGCTTCATGCTTTTTTCTTTGTACTAAAACTTTCAACGACGATGATCGTAAATCTATTTTTTCTTCATTTTGGAATCTGAATGATAATGAAAAGCAAAGCTTTTATAGTAAATTTGTAAAGCAAATTCCAGTTCGACGACATAGAAACAAAGAATCAATGGCAAAACAATACACATACAAATATTTTTTTCAAAAGCAGAAGGAGATTGTATCAGTTTGTAGAATTTTCTTTCTGCATACTTTAGATATCAATCAAAAACGAATTTATTATTATTTTAAAAATTTGCACGACTATTCTAATGGTCTTCCATTACCAAGACGAAAAGGAAAAAATTGTAAAAAAAAAGTTAGTGAAAATCAGTTACACGAAGTTCGACAACACATAGAATCTTTTCCAACAATAGATTCACATTACTGTAGGTCTTCTTCTCAGCAAAAATATTTAGATCCAAATCTTAGTGTCAGAAAAATGTTTGAGCTATATAAATCTACAACAACTAATCCTGTATCTAGCGATTATTATCGAAATGTTTTCAACTTTCAATACAATTTATCTTTTTACAAGCCTAGAAAGAACCAACGTGAACGATGTGTCAAATTCAAAAATACAAAACATCCTTCGCAGATTGAAATTATAGATAATGAAAATCATACCAAAGAACAGAAAGCTCTTAAAGTGGAAAGAGATATTGATCGTAATAACGCAGATCCTAGACACGTCGTTATTTCATTCGATTTGCAGTCAGTGTTTTCCCTACCAAAAGGATTTGCCGGGACCTTTTACTACAAAAGAAAAATAAACACATATTATTTAACAGCAAATGCATGTTTTTCTAATGGTACCCAGGGGATTTACTGCGTTTTATGGGATGAAACACAAAGCGGTCGATCGGGAAATGATTTAGCTAGTGCAGTTATAGTTTTCCTTAAAAAAATAATGACAAATCATCATGAAATTACAAAAATAACCCTATGGAGTGATTCATGCGTACCGCAAAATAAAAATCAGATATTAACAACTGCTTTGAAATGTTTCATGCATCAACATTCTCAAATTAATAAAATTATACAAAAATTTTCTGAGCCAAGCCATTCCCTAATTCAAAATGTTGATTGTATACACAGTGTAATTGGCAGATATATAAGAAATGTAGAAATATATAGTTTGATTTCACTTATCAAACTTTTGAAATCCGTTCAAATAAAAGGCGAAACATTGAAATTGGTTCAAATGACCGCTGGACAAAATCTTGCTTTTAGTAAACAGTCATGTTTATTAAACTTTCACCAAATACCATTTTCAAAACTAAAAATTTTATTATACCAGAATGACCAGGAATTTGCTTTACAGTACAAAGAATCTGCCAGTTGTATAGAATTTAAAAGCGTTAACATTTTATTGAAAGCTACTAGAAAAAGTTTAGCAACACCCAAAAATGTATTTAGCTATATCACTCCACCATAGGCTAAACCAAAAATATCCGAAGATAAAATTAAAGATATTAAAGCTTTATTTAAATTTTTAGAAAATCAAGATCGTGAATATTATAAAGTCGTTTTAAAAATTAAATAACCTTATGTACCTTTGTACCTTATAAAAATTAATACTTTGTACCTTATTAAATTAATCCTATTTTTTTAATATAGAAAAGTAAAGTTAATTTAATAAATTTTTCTGTTTCTGTTTTAGAAAAATAACTTTAATTTAATAAATTACTAATTAATTTAATTAATTTAATATTGTTATTTTGAAGCCAAGAAGGCAATTTATTTTCCTATTTTTTACTTTAAGTTAGGAGATATAATAATTGTTATTTTTTATATTGTTAATTTGTTAAAGCCAAGAAGGTCCATTTATTTTATAATAATGAAATAAAAAGTAAATTTTCAATTTTTTTATAGAAAATGTTTGTTTTAAAATTGCGATTTACATTTGAATTGAATAATATTAAATTTCAGTTATGTAAAATTTTTAATTATTTTTGATACGAACACTGCCGCATGTTGCAACAAATAAATTGGATAAAAAAATAAATCGAAATTGTTAGTTTGCTGCACGTGAAAATAGACCCCACTTTCAGCTATTTTCTTAAAAATTTATATATACGAATCTTTGACAATATATACTTTATTAAAAGAACATAAAATAACCTTCATACTGTGAAATTTAAAAAAAAATTTATCGGGCAGTTCGAGAAATAAACGTCCAAACTTCAGTTTGGTTTTACTCAAAACTAGCATTTGGTGTATGTGGCAAAACAATTCCATAGTGACGATATTGAAAATTATTAATGAAATTGTGGAACTCAAATACCAACCAGAAGCTATTATATTATAGAAACAGTCATTGTAATTATAATAATTATTTGTATAGTACTTTCTGCAATAATCTTTTGTAAGCTTAGACTGAAAAATTTAATGAAAGTTATTAAATCTTCAATTTAAGGCGGGAGAAGTTATGTCACCTCACTCTAACAACAAAAGTTGCCCAACTAATTCAAGTTTTTTTTTTTTTTTTTTTTTTATTAAACATCCCTTTTTGGATATGGTTAGTAAATCTTATAAAATATTATATAAATTATTACTATTTTTAACAAAGTACTTAGAATTACTAAGCATAACTTGTTTGAGTTTATAGAATCAATATCCTATTCTCTATACTACTTCTACAATTACATTACATTACATTACATGTATTTATTTATTTAATTAGATTATATGGTTTTAATCTTCTTAATCGTCTTGAGTTGTTGCGGTTGTTCATCAGTTGTAAAACTTCTATGTTAACATGCTGCGAAAGTCTGTTTTGATGTTTCGTGGCATATTCACCTATTACATCTTCGATTACCTTTATGTAAAGGTCATTATGAATTTCTTCATTGGTTACATAACGATACGCGTTGGTAATCGTACGAAGAAATTTATTTTGACTACGCTGAATAATTGCTCTATTTGATGATTTTGTACATCCCCACATCTGGATACCATATGTTCATATAGGCTTAATTATTGACAAATAAATGAGTCTTTTGGATGAAAGTTTGAGTTTAGAATGTTTGCCTATAATCCACCACATTTCACGTAGTTTTAAGTTAATTTGTAATGCTTTTTGTTTAACGTGATGTTTCCAGTTTAACCGTTCATCTAGATGTAACCCCAAATATTTTGCTGATTTTTCTTGTGGTATTTGAATGCCATTTAAATAAGTGCAATATTGATCGTTTTTCTTTTTTAATTTGTATGTTACTTGTACCGATTTTTGTTCATTAAGTTTAATCTTCCAATCATTTGTCCATTTGGTTACTTTATTTAAAGCACGTTGAAGTTTTCCTGTTGCATCTTGTTGTGTTTCACTGACTGCCATTATCACTGTATCATCGGCAAATGTTCCGATAATAGTTTCGCTTGACGTAGGTATATCTGCGGTATAAATTAGGTACAA
Source organism: Dolichopus griseipennis (assembly GCA_963082915.1). Lineage (NCBI taxonomy): Eukaryota > Metazoa > Arthropoda > Insecta > Diptera > Dolichopodidae > Dolichopus > Dolichopus griseipennis. Next base: position 130,632,729 of record OY720441.1, read on the forward strand.
AAATGACGCTTCCTTGTGGTACACCTGCTAGTATTGGATAAAGGTCAGAGTGAGCTTCTTCATGTGCTACTCTAAATTTACGCTCAGATATGTAAGATTTCAGGATTATTCGGTAATAATTTACTTAATTTATAAATGAGACCCTCATGCCAGACTTTATCAAATGCTTGTGAAACATCAATAAATACGGATGGACAATATTTCTTCTCTTCAAAAGCCTGTTCAATTACTGAAGTGATTCTGTGTATTTGGTCAATGGTGGAATGTTTCTTTCTAAACCCAAATTGAAAATCTGGTATCTTAATCAATGGTCTTATACGTTTCAGTACTAATTTTTCAAACAATTTTGATATAGCTGGTAACAAAGATATTGGGCGATATGATGAAATCTCATTCGGCGGTTTATCTGGTTTTTTCAGCATAATAATTTGGGCTACCTTAAAACATAATGGTACATGTTTGAGTCTAAAGCAGGCGTTAAACAAGTATGTCATCAAAATAATACCCTTTCGTGGTAATTCTCTAAGAAGACCAGGTGAAATTTCATCAATTCCAGGAGCTTTTTTTGGATTTATATTTGTATCTATTTCTTGTGCAATTTCCAGAGGTGTAATTGTTTTTAAAGTTTTTTCAGCAAGAAACATATTTGTTGTATTGATGTCTGATTGCATATCATGAGGTTTAAATACGGAAGCCAAGTGTTGAGCGAATGACTCTGCCTTCTCATCATCGCGTCTCGCCCATGTTCCTCGTAGAGTTTTTATAGGTGGTACATGCGTATCCGGTCTTTTAAAACATCGTGTTGCTTTCCATAAAGAGTAGTTTTTATCAGCTTTAGGACTTAGATTTACAAGAAAATTACCAATATCATTTTGCTTATAATTTTTGATTAATCTATTTAATTTGTTACTGGTGCTATTAAATATTGTTTTGTCAGCAGGATGTCTGGATCTATGCCAAACTCTTCTCGTTCGACGTCTCTCCTTGATTAGTTCATCAACTTTAATTCATCTTTCAACATAACAGACTATTTTCCCATATAATAAAATAACATAACTTAATGTTAATTTAAATGAAATTTGACACTTCATTTTTAGCACATTTTCAAAAAATTTTGTAAAAATGTGCCTATATAGCTTCACTCTGTCCGTCAGTCCGTATGTTTACAAAACTTTTACACCCTTTGAAATAGAGTTAAGAAATTTTAGCCACGGATAGGTGTTCCAAAAAAAATAATTTCTTAGAAGAACCTTTTTCTGTAGCCGCAACCGTTACGGAGCTACAGCCCCCCGAAGTTGGAAAAAGTCATATTTTTAAATTGTTATAACAAGAGTTCTGTTAAGGGTATTTTCAATCTGAAAACGGAAAAAGATAGCTGGTTTTATATAATTTATAAATTTTGATAAACGCAAATGCTTAGGGTTGCCATACGATACTAAAATTTACCATTATGCAAAACTAAATTTTTGCAAAATTTTTGCCCAGACATATCTTCTAAACGGCTGAAGCTAGAGTCTTGAAATTTCGGAAGACGTTAGATCCTCAAAAATTAGTAAAAGTCGGATAACAAATTTTTTTTGTCAAGCCTCCTGTTTAGGAGCTATAAGCTCGAAAATTGAAATTTTACTATTTTTAAACACCTGTAACTTGAATACCAGTTGAAAATTTTTTTTCGTAATATTCAAAATTTAAATTTAGATGAAAGTTAGATAGAAGTTGCCTCTTCTAGAAGTTAGAAGAAGCAATCTTTGCCATTGAAGGGCAATTGAAACTTTAAAACAAAATAAGCAATAACTAAGTCACCAGTGGATATATTTCCAAAATTATACTCAGTATGTAATACAATATAATTTTAAAAATGTGTGGCCGGTCCCCGACCCACTACTCCAATTGGTCCCGAATTTCAAGGACACAAAGGAAATAAAAAGGGAGGCCCTGATGCCAAATTTGGAAGGCCTATTTTAATTGGTTTCGGAATTATGCTTGTTTGGCTTAAATTCGATCAAAATGTTCTAAGTGTTCAAAATGTTCTAAGTTCTGAACCCATAGTCCAATCCTCACCGTACGCAATCGCCGCCGGAATTTTATTACCAGTAACCTACAGCACAAATTTCATGAAGATAGAGTCATAAGTTGTTGAGTTATCGTGTTTTTAGCATATTTTCAAAAAATTTTGTAAAAATGTGCCGATATAGCTTCACTCTGTCCGTCCGTATGTTTATAAAACTTGTACACCGTTCGAAATAAAGTTTAGAAATTTTAACCACGTATAGGTATTCCAAAAAAAATAATTTCGTAGAAGAACTTTTTTCTGCAGCCCCATCCGATACGGAGCTACAGCCCCCCGAAGTTGGAAAAAGTCATATTTTTAAATTGTTATAACAAGAGTTCTGTTAGGTGTATTTTCAATCTGAAAACGTCAAAAAAAATTAAAATTTATAAGTTTTTAAAAGGCAAATGTTTAGGGTTGCCGTACGATACTAAAATTTACTATTATGCAAAACTCAATTTTTGTCCACATATCTTTTAAAAGGTTCAAGCTAGGGTCTTGAAATTCTGAGAGTAGTTAGATCCTCAAAAATAAGTGGGAGTCGTTTAACAACTTTTTTTTGCCAAGTCCCCTGTTTAGGAGCTATAAGGGCTCGAAAATTGAAATTTTACTATTTTTAATCACCTGTAACTTGAATGCCAGTTGAAAATTTTTTTTAGTAATATTCAAAATTGAAAGCTCTTTAATTATATTTCAACTTGTGTTAAAGGTTTTTATTAATTTTGAAGGGTGATGAAGCTACAGCCTCCGAAAATTTCAAAAAAGCCCTATATTTAAATTGATATAACGAAAGTTTTGTTAAACGTATTTTCAATCTGAAAACGGTAAAAGATAGATACTTTATAGGCTTTACAAAAATTACGTTAAAACTTATAGGGTTGCCATACGGTACTAAAATTGACCATTATGCAAAACCCAATTTTTGCAAAATTTTTGGACCCAAATATCTTCTAAACTGCTTAAGCTAGGGTCTTGGACGTTAGATCTTTAAAAATTAGTGGGAGTCGGTTAACAAAATTTTTTTGTTAGGCCCCCTGCATAAGAGCTATAAGGCCTCGCAAATTGAAATTTTGCTATTTTTAAACACCTGTAACTAAACACCTTTTCAAATTTTTTTTACGAATATAAAAAATTTAAAGCTGCAGCATTATATTTTAAATAAAAGCTTTTTCTTAAATTTAAATGGGGTTCTTTAAATTGAAGAAACTGTCTCTTAGCTTTAGCCATTTTTGCTTAGATAAAAAAATTAGAGTTGAAATTCCAAATTTGGTGGAGTTCACAATTGATTTCCTAGAACCTAAAAAAATGGAAGAATGGGGACAGGAGGGGTATGGGCAGATCCATCATAAGTTTGCTAAGCAAAAGTTTGGGAACCTTCCCTTTTGAATGGCGAAGAAATTTTTATGTTTTTATAAAACAGTAACTTATTCACCAGTGTATGTTTTTCCAAAATTAAACGTTAACATTGAAGCTTCAACATTATATTTCGGGATTATGTTCTAAATATTGACTTCACTATTATTCATAAATCATAATTAATAAATTTATGAAATAACTAAATTATAACATTATCATTTATTTTTATATATATTTCTATAAAAATAAATGATAAAATACTCAGTAAGAAATCCTTTATAATTTTGAAAATGTGCTGTTTAAAAATTCTTAGTTTTTTTCATCACTTGTTAATCTTTCTAAACATTCTGAAAATTATTCTACTAAATAGTTAACAAATTCAAATTTAAAAAATTCTTTTATTTAAATTTTTTGATTTCTAATTATTTGGAACGATTTAGAGTGGAAGAAATTCAAAATTTGTAGATGTCAAAATATAACTCACACCGCTTGAGCATAAATTCAAAATCAAAAATCAAAATATGATTTAATTTATTATTAAAAAGAGGTATGGAGACTATTATAAACGGATAAATTACACTGCATTTAATTCTTATAAAAATTATAATTTCGGTTGCTGCTCTATATGAATAAGAGTTTTCTTTATTTTTTTAGTTTCAAAATATTTTTGTTTCTTTTTGGAGAATGTTATTTTGCACAGTTGGGAACTAAAATATGAGGTGTTATAAATCATTTTAAAGTAATTTGTTTTTCATTTCCCATATAATTTGTCGCTTCTTTGTAGCTCTTCTAAACCATATGTTCAATTGCTTAAACCATATGTTTTAATTTTTTTTTGAAAAATCAATCGAAAAAAGTATTTCGCCTGGCTGTCTGCGCACTTGCCGGACGTTACTACCAATGCAACTAAATTGTCGAAAACTTTTATATTTATAACTATTTAATAATAACTTTTTTTAGAAGCAGTTTATGCCAATTTATATGTTATCTTAGTGTTTCTAATCTAATAATTATAAACTAATAATAGCTAATAACAGGTTTGCGTTGCTGCGCCTTTCTATGGCTTTTTAATTGAAGTTTATGTCATAGAAAAAACTAACACAAAAATGACACATGGTGTAAGTGATAATTTCACATGGTGATTTGTGCCGTAATGGGTTAACTAGAACATAAAAGCTTAAAAACTTACTCCACAGCGCCTTGGCAATCCGTTAGAGAAAAATTAGTCAGTCAAAAAAACTGTGTGACCTCATAAACCTTAGTATGCAAATTTTCATGATAAACGGCTTAGAGTTTGCCTGCTACAAAAAAACAAACAATAGATAATAAATAGATAAAATAGATATATTTAGTTATTTATGAACAACTCCTACCACATACAATGTAATAATTGAGTGATTCAACCTTTCCTTTTCAGATGTGGGAGGTATATAAATTATTGAAATAAATTATAAATTACATTTTTTTATTAGATGTGATCCAAACAGGGTTTGAACCCCAGATCGATTGAATTGCCGACGTCCTAACCACTTCGCCACCGATCGGATAGGTAGATATAGTATAATGTGTAAAACCATAGAAACAAAGTATTCAAATATTAGAATTAAGGAAAATCGGATACACCGTTCAAAGATATTTTATTGATTCCTCTCATAAAATCGTTTTCATTTCGTAATTCTTGTAATTATCGTCAATTAACTAACATGCTCAAAAATATTCATTAAACCAATATGAATTTCTTAATGAAATTTTAATTTTTTAGTTTTTAGTCTTTAATTGCAACTATTACGAGTATATGTAAGTTTTCGCAAACATATGTAGTAAAATGAAAAAAATTTAAGCTAAAATTAAAGCTAAGGTAGAATTTCAAGGATGTTTTACAGTTTTTCCATACGTTTATCGTTTAATATACTAATATTTATCTTTTTTGTACCAGTCGTATCACCTAACAGAATTCTGTTAGAATTCTGTTGGGTTGAAATATATTCCAAAATTTTTTTTTCATAAATATTTTTAAAGAAATATTTTCCCTGCATTTGTGGATATTAGGTTTTAATTTAATCATTGTATTCTCCTCATGTACATTCTCTGTTAATTGACTGTAATTTCCAATTAAACTTCAGCGTGAAAATTTTTAGATAAAAGTATTATTTGTTGATATAAAACAGTTTGTATTTGAAATACTGATAGTATTGAAATATATACAATTTTATTACAATCAGTATTTGAAAAAAGGCTTTAAAATTAATATCCTAAAATTTTTTATTTTATGTATCGCAAATTTAAAAACATAATTAAAAACTAATGAATTACATGCACATTGGAATGCATTTATTTTTTAAAATATTATAATTCCAAAGAAATTAAAAAAGGGGAAAAAATTAAGTTGAAAACATAATAAATTTAATCGCTTTATTGAATTAAAATTCAGTTTCTAGAAATGCAAAATCTAAATTTCGAAACACATTATTCCAGTATAAACAAGATTTTTTCCCAAAAATTTAGTCTTCCAACTCAAAAAAATCTAAAAAATTTTTTGATATCGCAATTGAAAAATAAATTTTCGAATAGTTTCAGAAGGTAAATATAAATATTGTGAATGATAACATAAATACTTAATTTTTTTAATAGTGAGCAAACCAGGCCACTTTACGTTAGTTATGCACTAAAATAATTTATTTGAATTTAATTCCTTATAGGTATATTATAAGGGGGTATATATATGAATGTTGGTACGGTATTTGTAACCACCGAAATGGGTTAAGCTAGATATGAGAAAGTATAAATTTCTCATATGACTACGACTTAAAACAGCTGGGTGGCGCAGTGGTTGAGTGCCGACCTTTCATGCGGAAGGGCCCTGGTTCGAATTCTAGTGAAAGTGAAAAAACTTTTCGGGTTTACGACTCGACTCAGCTACCATTCGCCATTGGGTTCAAATTAATGGCATAATCAATAATTAATAATTATAAATCTTTAATAAAAAATACTTTAATATAAAAAAAAAACAAATGCAAAATATAATCAAATAATTTAATTAAATAATATAACTCGCAAATATAGAATACCATATAACTCAAATACAAAATATTACAATATAAAGAAAAAATAGAATTGTAAATATTGAAAATCTAAGAGGTTTCTACATGTTATAAGGCCTAATACTATCTCATGTTTAAATTGTATGTGAAATTCAATAAGACCAATTCTAATAACACGAATATAATATGACCCCCTGTTCCAACATATACCTATGGTATAGACAGGCTTATTAGCCTAATAGTTGAACAGTTAGCGCTTAAAAAAAAAAAAATATTTTTGATCAGCGTCACCTCCTTGGTCGACTTACCGATGTCCATTCATAAGGCCGTACGTCGATAAATAAAAAATAATGATTCTATCTTCATAAAATTTACACCATACGTTACAAACGACGAAAGTAAGACGCGGATGGATAAAATCGGAATTCAAGTTATAGGTTTTTAAAAAAAATTAATTTTGATTTTAACCCGCTACAACTTGTAAACGGTGAGTGTCACAAAAAAAATTTCTTAAATAATAATAGGGTACTTAATAAATTTTAGTACCCTATAGTCTTGTAAAATTAGCTCTCTTCTACCTTTTTCGATTAAAAACAGACTTCATTGAGCTCTTGTTATAACGGTTTATATATAAGGCTTTGGGCGCTCTAATTCCGCGACAAGTAGGACTGCAGAAAAAAGTTCCTCCATGAAATGGAAGAAAGTTCTTCCATAGCTAAAATTTCGTTTATTTATTTTTAACAGTGTAAAAATTTTTTAAACATACGAACGGGCAGATAAACAGACTCACGGACGAACGGACGGAAAAAGTTAATAAAACTATTATACGTAAAATGTATATTTTATATCTCATTCCTAAAAAACAATATAGCGGCATATTAACTTGTGTACTGTATTTATAACCACATAGATAGCCAGCTAAATATATTTTTTATTATTGTTATCTCCTGACTCGATTTCTAGATATCTATCCTTTCGAAAATTTTTACTTTTGGTTACTAATCAACATTGAAGATTAAGATTCAAAATGTATTTACCATTTTCAAAATTAGTAAAGATAATAACTTTAAATTTGGTACAAGGATGTTCTCTCCTGTTTCCAATATGTTCCTAAAATTTGGGATGAATTTGAATTATGGTTCAGGCATTTTTAACACACTTCCCAAGATTCATTTTAACACCATAAAAGCTGGTATTAATTTGATCGTAAGACATAGCTAACCAAATTAACTTTATAATACTAAAAACATTTTCTAATTACACTATCTATTAAAAAATATTAGAAATTCTTACTAATTTATCTATTTAAAAATATTAAAAAACAAAAAAACTTGAGATAAATGAAAATATATTTATTCCAATTCAATTACAAAAGTGAAAAAATTTGAATTATTAAATTTTGTGATAAAAATCTAATCAAAGCATAATATATGTAATAGTTCAAATTTTTCGAAATTGCAATTATATTAAATGGTTAGTTTATGTACCTATTAGAAAAGCTTATAAACGCAAAATGTGGAAAAAATTTATTTCTAAAATAATATTAAAAATTTAGAACTTTTCGTATAATTCATTTAAATATAAAACTAAATTTTACATAAAATATGCAGCAAGTACCTTTTAATATAGCTTAAGTATCGTACACAATGTCTTAATTATGTCCAACCTATGGTAATAATTCAATAAAATATATGATATAATAAAAATCAAAAAAAAGGAATTTAATCGTTTATTAAAAAAAGATTTTGTTTTTAAATTAAAATTTTTTATTAAATTATGGTAAAATTCTTAACTTTTCAAAAATATAAAAGTGTTAGATAAAAACTGAAATAGGAAAGAACCCTTGAGGATAAAATTTAAAGATTCTATCTTCATGAATTTCGAAGATAAGCTTTTAAACCTTGGTGGGTCTAAGAGGGGTACTGAGCCACTACTCCAATTGATCCTAAATTAGGGGGACACACAAGAGATAGTAAAGAACACCCTTGTGCCAAATTTAAAGCTTCTACAATTTTTCAAGTTGCTATCTCTATTAATTTTGATATGCTTTAAGGTCTTCGAAAATGTGTGGCTGGTCCCCGACCCACTACTCAAATGGGGCCTAAATTTCAAGGACACTAAGGATATAGGAAGAGATACCCCGATACCAAATTTGGAAGTTCTATCTTCATTGGTTTTGGAATTATGTTCGTTTGGCCTAAATTCGATCAAAAAGTTCTAAGTTCCAAACCCATTGTCCAATCTCGACCATACGCAATCCCCGCCGTAGTTTCATTACCAAAACCCTACAGCACATATTTCATGAAGATACCGTAAATAGTTGTTGAGTTATCGTGATTTTTTATCTATGTTCGTTAGCCCTTAGACCGATTAAAAGGTCCAGAATTCGAACCCACGGGCTGATTTCGCCCACATGCAGTCCACGCTGTACTTTAAATACAAGTTAACCATTGTACACAATTGGAACATTCTATCTTAATTTTAAGTTACTATTTTTAGTAATTTCGATTAAAAGCTTGTAAACCTTGGGAGGTCTAAGAGGGGAACGGAACCACAACTCCAATTGAATCCAAATTAGGGGGACACTCAAGAAATAGTTAAGAACACCCTTGTTCCAAATTTGAAGCTTCTACATTTGTTTCAAGTTGCGATCTTTATTAATTTTATAGATATGCTTTAAGGTCTTCGGAAATGTGTGGCTGGTCCCTGACCCACTACTACAATGGGGCCCAAATTACAAGGACACGAAAGAAATAGAAAGGGATACCCTGATACCAAATTTGGAGGTTCTATCTTCATTGGTTTCGGAATTATGCTTGTTTGGCCTAAATTCGATCAAAAAGTTCTAGGTTCCGAACTCATGGTCGAATCTCCCAGTATACCTACATGACTCTTACAGACCCAGTATACCTACTTTATTCTTTATTCTTAAAGAAACAAAATGAAGACTATCATAAAAAATTTTGTTTCCCGCAAGTAGTAAATCTGTTAATGCAAAAAGTAGTAGAAAGCGTAAAAGGCATTACGAATTGTGTACAGAGGTTAACCATAATTTAATAATTCAAATTTTTCAACATTGCAATTATTTTAAATTGTTAGTTTATGTACCTATTAGAAAAGCTTATAAACGCAAAATATGCTATAAATATATTTCTAAAGTACAATTACAATTTTAGAACTTTTCATATAATTCATTTAAATATAAAAATAAATTTTACATAAATGCAGCAAGTACCTTTCAATATAGCTTAAGTATTGTACACAATGTCTTAATTATATATCACCTTTGGTAATAATTCAATAAAATATATGATATGATTAACATTAAAACAAGTGATGAAAAAAAACCACATTTTCAAAATTATATTGTATTACATACTGAGTTTAACTTTGGAAATATTTACTTGGAAATAGTTACTACTGACTTATAAAATTTACTGCTAACAGTAAATTTTTTATTTAAAAGTTGTTATAGCCCTTCAATGGGGAAGGCTGCCAAATTTCTCAAGAATCTAACTTCAACTTCCCCCCCCCCCCCCTCATCCTCTAGTTTTTTAGGTTCTAGGAATTAAATTGTGAATTAAACAAAAATTTGGAATTTTACTTAGAATTTTATTATCTAAGCAAAAATGGGTAAAACTAAGAGACACTTTCTTCAATTTAAGGAACCCCTTTTAAATTTAAGAAAAACCTTCAACATATGTTAAAATTTAATGTTGGACCTTTAAATTTTGTATATTAATAAAAAAAAAATTGGACAGGTATTCAAGTTACAGGTGTTTAAAAATAGCAAAATTTCAATTTTCGAGCCCTTATAGCTCCTAAATAGGGGGCTTGACAAAAAAATTTTGTTAACCGACTCCTACTAATTTCTAGGTATCTAATTTGTCCCAAAATTTCAAGACCCTAGCTTGAACCGTTCAGAAGATATATGTGGCCAAAAATTTTGCGAAAATTGGGTTTTGCGTAATGTTAAATTTTAGTACCGTATGGCAACCCTAAATATTTGCCTTGTAAAAAGTTATATAGTTTATGAAACCAGCTATCATTTGCCGTTTTTAGATTAAAAATATATGTAACAGAACTCTTGTTATAACAATTTAAATATAGGGCTTTTTCCAACTTTGGGGGGCTGTAGCCCCGTAACAGGTGGGACTACAGAAAAAAATTATTCTACGAAATTATTTTTTTTGCAAAAACTACTCATGGTTAAAATTTCTTTTCTCTATTTCAAACGGTGTAAAAGTTTTTGTAAACATACGGACGGACGGACGGACGGACGGACGGACGGACGGACAGACGGACGGACAGAGTGAAGCTATATAGGCACATTTTTACAAAATTTTTTGAAAATGTGCTAAAAAAGGAAACCGTTTATTAAAAAAATATTTTGTTTATAATTTCTAAAATATTATACAAAATATGTTTTATTGTAAAATTAGCTTTTAAACTTTGGTTGGTCTAAGAAGGTTACTGAGCCACTACTCCAATTGATTCCAAATTTTTACTAAGCAAACTTACGATGATTCTCGAGGATTTGCCCACCCTTCAACCAAAAACAAGTAAAAAAAAGGTCAGTCGGTGCAACCGAATTAGAAATACCCTACACTTATCTGATTCAAATTTACTGAGAAGTCTATAAGTCGTTTTAAAACCATAAAAGCTTTTAATAGTTTGGTCGTAAGACATAGCTTGTGGTGGCTCATGCAAATGTAGGAGACTTTCCAAAACAAAGCAAAGGTATGCCCTTCCATGATTATATGTTATAAAGCTAATAAAAATTTTAATGTTTCTTTTAATATTAAACTAGTATCACACAATGCGCGTTCCTGCGCTGTCAATGGATTTTTACTTATTATACATAGTGTAAATGTTAAATAAAAATTATATCAATGTAAATTTTTAAAAAGATCTTTTTGACTAAGCTTAATCAAAAACAAATAAATAAACAGTCATTCTTAGAAATACCCTACACTTATTTGGTTCAAATTTAATGAGATATCCATCAGTCATTTTAACACCATAAAAGCTGTCATTAATTTGATCGTAAGACATAGCTAACCAAATTAACTTTATAATACTGAAAACATTTTCTAATTACACTATCTATTAAAAAATATTAGAAATTCTTACTAATTTATCTATTTCAAAATATTAAAAAACAAAAAAACTTGAGATATATGAAAATATATTAATTCCAATTCAATTACAAAAGTGAAAAAATTTGAATTATTAAATTTTGTGATAAAAACCTAATCAAAGCATAATATATGTAATAATTCAAATTTTTCGAAATTGCAATTATTTTAAATGGTTAGTTTATGTACCTATTAGAAAAGCTTATAAACGCAAAATGTGGAAAAAATTTATTTCTAAAATAATATTAAAAATTTAGAACTTTTCGTATAATTCATTTAAATATAAAACTAAGTTTTACATAAATGCAGCAAGTACCTTTGAACATAGCTTAAGTATCATACACCATGTCTTAATTATGTCAAACCTATGGTAATAATTCAATAAAATATATGATATAATAAAAATTAACAAAAATCGTTTATTAAAAAAAGATTTTGTTTTTAAATTAAAAATTTTTATTAAATTATGGTAAAATTCTTAGCCTTTTAAAAATATAAAAGTGTTAGATAAAAACTGAAATAGGAAAGAACCCTCGTGTATAAAATTTAAAGTTTCTATCTTCATGAATTTCGAAGAAAAGCTTTTTAATTTTGGGATTTCTTAGGAGGCACCTGAACCACCACTATAATGAAGTCTAAATTTTAGGGACACATAGGAAATAGGAAATACATTTTTTTTTTTTTTTGTCCGCACCTCTACGTGCTAAGTGTTCACTGTGATAGGCTAAACAGCCTGACTATATATGTTCATGTCGGAACAGGGGAGATATATTCAAGTTATCACAGTCTCATATTACAAAACAAAAAAGTTTAGAAAAGTAGAGCAAAAGTTTTCGCGATAAAACTAATCAGTAAAAAATTAGTGAAAAGTTAACAATATTAAAAATTAATTTTTCTAAAATATATAAAAAAATTTTCGAGTTTAAAAACGAAAATTTAAATCCGGGAAAAACAATTAAAACTATACTGTACCTAAAGAATAGTGTGGAAAATAACTAATAAGGCCCGTTGCAGAAAAGCGCATATATCGGTTATAAACGATAGTGCAATAAAAAACGAACAAAAAAGTGTTGAATAGTGACTCGATATTGTGCCATTTGTAGGGTATTGACAAGGCTAACGTCTTTACTCAAAGAGGAGTAACACAGATCATCCATCAACTAAGGAACAAAAGCTTAGCAGACTCATTGGGTATAAAAAAGGCATGCGATCCCACGCCATTGAAGCCTTCTTCTTGTAAGTTTTTAACTTCCTTATAAAATTAAGAAAATATAAAAATAACTTGGTAAATTAACAAAATTATAAGAAAAAAATCAATTTTTATAATAAAAAAAACAAAAAAAATTAATAAAAATCCAAGATTAAAATTAAAGAAACTTTTTAAATAATAAAATTATAAGAAAAAATCAATTAAACAAATTTTTATAATAATTAAAAAATAAAATTAAAAAAACCTTTTAAATAATAAAATTATAAGAAATATCAATTAAACAAAAAAATCCAAGAAAAAAATTAAAGAAACCTTTTAAATAAAAAACAAAATAAATCACAAAATTTATCAAACTAATTAGAAAAATTACTTGTAAAAAATTAACAAAGAAATAAGATTAATTCTATTAAGATCTAAGCTCTAAAAAATGTTTTCTTTGTTTTAAAGAAAAAAACATTTGAATAAATAAAAAAAAATTTTTAAACAATTGTAATAAATTTTCTTAATAAAATTTGTGAAAAAATATTTTAAAACTAATAAAAAAAACATTAAAAAATAATAAAATTAAAAATTAAGATAAAAAAAAAAAAAGAAACAAACAGAAGCGACAATAACCGATCGACTTCAAAAAACAGTGGTAGAACTAACTGGTGCATTAAACGCACAGATCGAACTCATAAGACAACTACAGGCATGCATAGAACGAATGGAAAAGTCACAACAGGCTACACCATCCACATCAAATGCAGCAACACCAACAAAGCCTAAAACCGAGCAGGACCTGAAGGATATTAGTAAGTTACCAGATTCTGTCAAAGAATTGTCAACTTTCGATAGTAACCCAATACATTATACGTCATGGGTACATAGCGTCGAAAGCATTTTAGATGACTACAAAATAATGTCCAACAAGCCAATATACCGTGCTATACTACAAAATATAAGACAGAAGATAAAAGGAAAAGCAGATGCAGCACTCGTATCATACAATATATTCGATGAAGACTGGGCAAGTATTAAAAAATGCTTATCACTATATTACGCAGATAAACGCGATATCAGAACATTGGAACATCAATTAAGCCAAACGCATCAAGGCAAGTTTAGCATAGACGAATTTTATGCTCACGTGAATCATCAGCTTTCTCTAATAATTAATAAAGTCAAGACTGAAGATTACAGCCCAGAAACAGCAGGAGTCCTATCAGAAACCTATAGAAATAGAGCTCTTGACGTGTTCATCAGAGGTTTAAAAGGAGAAATATCAAAGATGCTACTTATTCAGAAACCGCAAACGTTACCAGAAGCATATACAACGTGTTTGGAAATCCAAAATCACAACTTCAGAAACATGTCACTTCATAGACGAGATTACAACAATACAGTTACGTCACCGATCAATCAAATATTTACGCAAAAACAACCACCTTTCCAAAATTTCAAAACAACACTTTCGGAAATCCGCAAAAGAAACACAATGTATAATAGACCAGAAACAGCTCAACAATACAGATACCAGCCACATCTCATACCACCAAGGCCAATACAACCCAAACCACCTACACCAATGGAAGTGGACAACTCTATCCAAACTAGGCAAGTCAACTACATGAATCGACCATATAACAATAGCGGCGTAAAAAGGGAAAATTCAACAGAAGACCCCCAACGCAAACACCAACGTATATTCAACCTGGAAACACATAGTGACGAAATAACATATGAAGACTACTCAGCATATGGAGATTACCAGAATCACGAAGATTACGAAGAGGAAGAAAACAATTCAATAAATGATGAGGAAAATGGTGAACTAAATTTTATGATGGGAGCCTTTCAAGCATACCATACCTAGAATACACAACACCAGATGGCAAAGCTCTCAAACTATTGATTGACACAGGAGCGAACAATAAATTTCGTAAAAGAAGAACATGCGAAAAAAAATATACCAACTAACAGACCTCTTAAAATAAATTCTGCAGGTGGTAGTATAACAATTGATAAAAAAATAACTGGAAAAATTTTCAAAAGTATAGGGATAAATACAGAAATAGACTTCTTTGTCCTACCAGGACTAACATCCTTTGACGGTATTATAGGGGACGATACACTAAAACAATTAGGACCTTTAATAGATCGGAAAAATAATCTCATGATAATACCACCAAACATAAAAATACCACTAAAGGAAAAACAATCAGCTCAAGTTAATAACATAAAAATAAGGGATGAACATTTACTATATGCGACAAAAAAAAGGTAAAAAAACTGGTCAATAATTTCGAAAAACTATTTGGACCTATAGTTGACAAGGAAACTATCGAAACCAGTGTGGAAGCAGAAATTAAAACAACCACAAGTGAACCAGTGTATGTCAAAACATACCCATACCCAGTGGCTATGAGATCAGAAGTAGACAACCAAATAAAAAAACTTCTAGAAGACGGCATTATTAGACCCTCAAAGAGCACGTATAATGCACCAATTTGGATAGTGGAGAAAAAAATGGATGCATCAGGAATAAAAAAATACAGGATGGTAGTAGATTTCAAAAAACTAAATTCTATAACAGTATCAGACACCTATCCTATTCCGGACATTGCAAACACAATTGCAAACTTAAATAATTCAAAATATTTTACTACAGTCGACTTAACTTCAGGATTCCACCAAATAAGGTTGAGAAAAGCAGACATACAAAAAACAGCATTCTCAACTTTAAATGGAAAGTACGAGTTCACAAGGCTACCCTTTGGCCTAAAGAACGCCCCGGCAATTTTTCAACGAATGATCGATGATGTACTTAAAGAATTTATAGGAAAAATCTGTTACGTGTACATCGATGACATCATCATCTTTGGAGGGGAAACCGAAGATGAACATCTAAATAATATGAAAAAAGTTTTCTTAAAATTGCAATTGAATTTGAACAAAACAGAATTTCTGAAACAAGAAACCGAGTTTTTAGGATACATCATAACTCGTGAAGGTATAAAGCCAAACCCGGCTAAAGTTGCAGCTATAAAAAATATGAAAGAACCAGAGAATTTGAAGGAACTAAAAGGACTTTTAGGACTAACATCATATTATAGACGTTTCATTAAGGACTTTGCGAAAATAGCGAAGCCACTTACCAACTTGACAAGAGGAGAAAATGCCCAAATATGGATCAAAACAAGTCAACATTCTGACAGACCACCAACCACTAACATTTGCTCTGGGAAGCAAGAACAACAATGCGAAACTAAAACGCTGGAAAGCAAGATTGGAGGAGTACAATTACAAATTACTATACAAACCAGGATGCACCAATAAAGTGGCAGACGCTCTATCAAGGCTACCAACAGAAATCAATTCCTTATCATCTTCAACAGAAACAGCAAGCGAAACTATTCACAGCGCAGATGAAGATAACACTAATCTCATTCCACATGTTGAAACACCATTGAACGTATTTCGAAATCAATTAATTATCAAAGAAGGTAAAGATTGCGAAGGTTTCGAAACGCCCCATCCAACATACCATCGGCATTACATCAACATACCAAACATAAATGAAGAAAGTCTAATCAAAACCTTAAAAGAAAAATTACATCCGAACATAGTAAACGGCATAAAGATTCCAGAGAACTTCATCCAAATACTGCAGGATGTGTACAAGGAACATTTTGCAAATTATAAGATCAGAATAACCCAAAGACTAGTACAAGATATTTGTAAAGAAGAGAATACTTTTTCAATTATCAAGGAAACTCACAAAAGAGCGCACAGAAACCACCGGGAAAACAAAGAACAAATTCTCGAAAAATATTATTTCCCAAGAATGACGTCACTAATCAAAAAGTTCACCAAATCTTGTGAAGAATGCAATATTAACAAGTACGACAGACATCCTAACAAACCTCAACTACAACCTACACCAATACCAGTATATCCAACAGAAATAATTCATATAGACATTATCGAAATACAGAACGAGAAATTTATTAATTGCATAGACAAATTTTCAAAATTTTTAAAGTTATTCCACATAAAAGATAAATCCATACTTCATATAAGGGAAAAACTTATCAAAATTATTCACTACTTCACAACACCAAGAATGATAGTAATGGACAACGAAGCCAGTTTTATAAGCCCAATCGTGTTGACAATAGCTTTTTTTGCTATTTCGGCTGCTAATACGATTTCATTCAGCGTTTCTTTTATAATGCCGAGCTTGTGGAAGGTAATTTGCTCGAGTTGTTGGTCCATTCTATTCACTTGTTTGAGAATAACGTTGTATCTCCTTATTACTTCATTTGTAACTTTCATTATCTCACGGTTGATACTGTATTGTTGATTATTGTTAACGATTAGTTCGCTTTGGCTCTTTACAATGGTGTCCCAGTCGGTGGCATCTGGTATACCCGCCAGCCATTTCCATGCGGTTCCAATCCAATTGATTGATCTTTTCTTGATTATTGTCCCTCTCAGTTTCGCTAGTGATTGCATGATTTGGTTAATTTGAAACTCTAGCTGAGGTTTGATCATGTTCGTTGAATTGATTTTATCGACAAGTGGGATGATTTGTTGTAAAGCTTCGTCATATTCTTCGAGATTAATGATGTGAACCAAATTGAAATTGCCGTTCATTATTCTTCCTTGGCCTTGTTTTATGGTTGCAATCGGGCCTTTAAATTCAAATATTTCTGGCCATGCGATGGTTTTTGTAATTATAATTCTAGAAAGATAAGATTATTGTATTTGATTATCGGTAATATTTTTTATGAGGGATTTATGGATTTTTTTCCCGGATGTTGTGGTTATTGTAACTTTATTATTTTTCATAACTGTTTCTTTTTTATATATTGGCTTGTGCTTTGCTTTAATTTGCTTATCTCGCACGTAAATTATTTGGCCAATTTGGTAATCTTTGGGTGTATTTCTTTTTTCATTTTCCCTTTTTAATTTTGACTGTTGGTTTTTCTCAGTGCTCAGTTCGTTACTAATTTTTGTTCTGGCTGCTAATAAATCCTGATAGTTGAATTTACTGGATCTCCCAAAGAATATGTCACTTGGTTTCGTCTTTGTTACAGAATGTATTGTATTGTTATATCGATCGACTGCCAAGTATATAATTTCCTTTTGCGAAAGGTCTTGATACTCCTTGCTGACGCACCTTACTAGTTCTATTATTGTTGAGTGTGCTCTCTCGATACTTCCATTAACTTCGCTCTTCTGCGACGGTGTGTTATAGACTGTGATGCCAAGTGCTTTAATGTAATTTAATGTGATGGGACTCATGAAGCTTCGCTCATTGTCAATCACTATCATTTCGGGAAATGTAAAATAATGTAGGACTTTCGTTATTTTATCTCTTAAATGCAAAGCTGAGCGATCCTTGATGTGAAAAAATTTTAAGAATTTTGAAAATTTGTTTTCCATTAAATCCATGTGAAGTATTTGCGTCGGGAATTTCGGAATAGGAGTTTTTTGTAATTCCGGTTTATTTGGCCGTCTGTCGTATTTGCTGCTGTTACAAATTTCGCAAGTTTTGATAAATTTCTTGATCTTACTAGTCATATGTGGGAAATAGTACTTGTCCAGTATTTGCATCCGGTTTTCATTGGCACTTCTGTGTTCTTTTTCGATGATCGTAAATTTCCTGTCTTCTAGTGTGACATCTTCTACTATTTTTTGCGTAATTCGCATTTTATATTTGCTAAAATGATCCTTAAAAACCCTTTGTAGAATTGGAAGGAAATTCTCAGGGATCTTGATACCGTTGATTACCCCTGGATTTAGTTTCTCCTTCAATATTATTTTTAGAATATCTTGATTCATTTCTGGTACGTCCACATAGTGCCTGTGATATCTTGCATGTGGTTGCTCGTATATTATCATATCTTTTCCGAGCCTTATGATTATCTGATTTAAGAACACGTTGATTGGAGCTTCGCAATGAGGAATTAAGCTTGTACTGTCCTCGTCTGCGCTATGTACTGTGTGCGATAAATTGTCTTCATCTGGAATGCTTGCTGTTTCCGTTTCGCTATTCTCGTGTGGACTATTTGCTGTGTCCGTAGAGCTTTGGGTGAGGTTGTTTATTTCGGTTGGCAATCTAGATAGAGCATCTGCTACAACATTTGTTTTCCCTGGCTTGTAGACTAGTTCATAGTTGTACTCTTCGATTTTGGCCTTCCATCTTTTGAGTTTAGCATTATGGTTACGGTTTCCTAGTGAAAATGTTAGTGGCTGATAGTCTGTCAGAATTTTAATTTTTCCTGCACCATAAAGATAATTTCGTAGATTATCCAGTGACCAAACTATCGCCAACATCTCCTTCTCATTCGTGGCGTAATTTTCTTCCGTGCTACTCAAAGTCCTGGAGTAAAAGTTATTGGTTTATCCTTGCCGATTTCTCCCTGTGACAATACTGCTCCAATAGCTTTATACGAAGCGTCTGTAGTGAGTATGAAGGATTTTTCGAAATTCGGAAATATCAATATTTCAGAAGACGATAGTAGTTTTTTAGATTGTTAAACGCTTGAAGTTCTTCCTTGTTTAGTTGTATATCAACTTTTTTCGACATATTTGCTTTAATTTGAGCGTTTTTCCCTCTGGTTAGGTTGGTTAGTGGTTTTGCTATCTTGGCAAAATCACGAATGAATCTTCGATAATAGGATGTAAGTCCTAGAAATGATTTCAGATGCTTTAAGTTTCCTGGAGGCTTGATGTTTTGGATGCCCATTACTTTCTTTGGGTCAGGCTTGATCCCTTCGCTTGTAACTAAGTAGCCTAGGAATTCAGTTTCCGATTTTAAGAATTTGGTTTTTTCTAGGTTCACCCTTAGATTAGCTTTTTCCAATCGTGAAAATACTGTTTCGATGTTTTTGAGGTGTTCTTCTTTTGTTCTTCCAAATATAATGACGTCATCGATGTATATATAGCAGGTTTTACCTATCTGATCTTTGAGAACATCGTCTATCATACGCTGGAATATCGATGGTGCATTTCTTAGTCCGAACGGAAGTCTTAGAAATTCGTACTTGCCGTTCATTGTAGAAAAAGCTGTTTTTGGAATGTCTTCCTTCTTCATCATTATTTGATGAAATCCTGATGTAAGGTCAATCGTTGTAAAAAATTTTGCTTCTCCTAAACTTTCTAGTGTGCTGGAAATGTCCGGGATCGGATACGTGTCGGGTGTTGTTACTGCGTTTAACCTTTTAAAGTCAATGACCATCCGATATTTTTTATTTCCTGATGAATCTGGCTTTTTTCGCACGATCCAGATTGGCGAGTTGTACGGATTTTGGATGGTTGTATTATTCCGTCGTCTAGCAGTTTTTTGACTTGATCTTCGACTTCCCTACTCATGTTAGCGGGATATGGGTATGACTTTGTATATATGGGTTCTTCAGTTGTTGTTTTGATTTCTGCCTTCACCTCCGTGTCAATTATTTCTTTATCATTTATTGGTCCAAATATTTTTTTATGCCGGTTTATGATTGCTAAAATTTCTTCCCTGGTTTCGGTTGACAAATTTTCTGCTTCGATTTCGATGTCATTCACCTGAACTGACACTTTAGCCTTCAATGGTATTTGGATGTCAGGATCGATTTTCAAGATGTTGTTTTTCCTGTCGATTATAGCATGAAGATTTTTTAATGTGTCATCGCCTATTATTCCGTCAAAGGTTGTGAGTCCTGGCAAAATGAAAAATTCTAAGTAAGAGTTGTTTCCTAATTTTTCTAAAAATTTTCCCCCAATTTTCTGCGAGATTTGAATATTTCCTCCTGCAGAGCGTACAGTGAAAGGTTTATTTGCTGGTTTGGCGTTGGTGGCGATTTCAGGTTTCACGAAGTTTTTGTTTGTTCCCGTATCAACGAGAAATTTTAGGATTTTTTTATCTCGTGTGTGGTATTCTAGGTATGGAACGCTGGATAGGCGTCCGTCATAAAATTTATTTCCTGAACTTCTTCTTCGGGGTTTTCTTCAGTTTCTGCATGATCAGGATCATAAAAGGCTTCGCCTTCATATTCATCTTCATATGGAGTTTCTATTTGATATAATCTCTGGTGTTTGTTATTCGGAAGATTACTTGAACTTGGTGGTCGTTTGTATGCATCATTGTAGTTCGTAGGTCTATTCATGTAATCCACTTGACGTGTTTGCATGGATTGATCGACTTCCATTTTTTCCAAAGGTTTAGGAGGTATTGGTGGAGGTACAGATGGTCTTTGATGCTGGATGTTGTATGCGGAAACTTTTTGCTGTGGTGATAGCGGTGGTCGCTGTTGGAATTGTGGTCGTGATGTTATAAAGGGTTGGCGTATGTTGTTATTCGGGACCCTGTTCATTGTAGTTAAATTTGTATGACTGCCGTTCCTGTTATGCAAGGTGTAGCTTCTGCAGTTATAATTTTGAAGCTCTAAGCATGTTGAATATGCTTCTGGGAGTGTTTGTGGTTTTTGCAGCATTAAGTGTTGTGAGAGTTCTCCGTTAACTCCTCTCTAATAAAAACATCTAGAGCTCGATTTCTTTGTGATTCTACCAGAACCTGAATTGTTTCTCGTGAGTAATTTTCAGTTTTCACTTTGTTAATTATTAACGAGAATTGATGATTTATTTTCGCGTAAAATTCGTCGATAGTAGATCTTCCCTGAGTGAGTGTGCTCATCTGATATTCGAATGTTCGGATGTCGCGCTTATCTGCGTAGTAGAGAGATAAGCATGCTTTTATGGCCTCCCAGTCGTCGTCAAATATGTTATATGATATCAAAGCAGCGTCAGCGCTTCCTCTAACTTTCCCTCTAATTGCTTGGAGAATCGCTCTATAAATTAATTTGCCCTTCACTAAATCGTAATCAAGTAGGATGCTTTCTACGCTGTGGACCCATGAAACGTATTGAACTGCATTTCCGTCGAATATTTGCAATTCCTTGACGCTGTCGGGTAACCTTGCTATGTCTTTTAGGTCTTGCTCGTTTTTTGGCGAAGTTAATTTTACTTGACCTTGATCTTGCACCTGTTGGTTTAACTACGTTTCCAGTACTGTTAGCCTTGAGTCGAGTCTTTTCCCTTGAGCTATCTGGGCGTTTAATGCTCCGGTAATTTCCTTAAGTTGATCGATGATTGCCTCCATTTGTCCTTCCATTTTTATATTTTAATTTATTTTAATTAATTATTTAGTTTTTATTAATTAGTTTTATTATCTTCAATTTAGAAATTTTTTGATTTTATTGATAAATTATTATTTTAATTAAATTATTTTTCTGTTTTTATTATTCGTATTTTTTATATTATTCTTTCTTTTGTTTTTTTTTTTTTATTATTTTTTATTTTAATTTTAATTATTTCTAATTTAATTATATTATGTTATATTATTTAATTAATTTGAGAACCGTTAAGGTTTGTTTAAATTTTTACTCGTTGAATTCTCTCAATTTTAGTTTTTCTACGTAGGTATGTATAAAAAAAACACTTACAGGAACAAAACGGTTGTTTTCATTTTCTGAGTCTGGTCTGATCGGTTTTTACTCCAGAGGTTGTTTCGTAATATCCTTTTTAGGCGTTCTCTTTTATTTTTCGTGAACACCCTACTAATGGTACGAGATACAACACACCAAAGTTTTTTCGTTTTTTAGAGTTCTTGCTTGATTAAAGAACTTTTACGATCTGCTTTTTTTCCTTTATTTTTTTGGATTTCCACAATATTTCGTAAAGAGACTTCTTTAAAGCTGCTCGGGCGCCAGTTATCAAATCGTGATTATGATTTATAAAAAAAAATTAATTTTATTTACTTAAAATTTTTTATACAGTTACAATTTGATTTATTACCGATTATAAAATTAGATGATACAATTGATTTCGTATTCTAATTAAGACTAACTTTTATTCTAAAATACATTGACTTTATGTTGGGCCACGTGAATTTGTTCTGATGTGAATTAAGTAAACGCTAAGTAAGCGTTTTTGGTGAGAAAATAATTAATGTAGTAAAAAAGCGGTGAAAATTATGTAGACGCTGTGTAAGCCTTTTTTGGTGAGAAAATAATTTAGGCCTGTGGGAACAAAATGTAAATGTGCAATTTGGTAATTTGACATGTTGTTAACTGGTATATTATTTAATTAAATTATTTGTTTACATTTTGTATTTGTTTATATTGTTATATTTATGTATTTTTTATTAAAGATATATAATTATTAATTATTAATTAAGCCATTAATTTGAACCCAAAGGCGAATGGTAGCTGAGTCGAGTTGAAAACCAGATAAAAGTTTTTTCACTTTCACTGGGATTCGAACCCGGGGCCTTTCGCATGAAAGGTTGGCACTCTAACCACTGTGCCACCCAGCCGTTCTTTGGCTTCGAAATTATACTCGTTTGACCTCAGATCGAACAAAAACTCATTGTACGAACTCGACCAGAACCAATTCCCATGGTACTTTCATTATTAGTAACCTAGAGTTTAAATTTCATCCAGCGGCACTATTTTTTGAGTTATACGGCTTTTAAGATATATGTTCGTTAGCACTTGAACTTTCAAAGGTTCCAGAACCCGTAAGCATGGTATGATTTCGCCCATAAGCAGTCCCCGTCATACTTTTAATAGTAGTTAACCCTTGTATACAATTGGAACGTTCTATCTTAATTTTTTGTTACTATTTTTGTTAATTTCGATGACAAGCTTTTAAACCTTGGGTGGTCTAAGAGGGGTACTGAACCACCACTCTGATTGATCCAAAATTAGGGGAACACGCAGGAAATAGTAAAGAGCACCCATGTACCAAATTTGAAACTTCTAAATTTGTTTGAAGGGACTAACTTTATTAATTTCGAAAATATGCTTTAAGGTGTTTGGAACTGTCTGGCTGGTCCTCAACCAACTACTCCAATTGGTGCCAAATTTCAAGGACACTAAGG
The DNA here is from genome assembly GCA_963082915.1 of Dolichopus griseipennis. Lineage (NCBI taxonomy): Eukaryota > Metazoa > Arthropoda > Insecta > Diptera > Dolichopodidae > Dolichopus > Dolichopus griseipennis. The sequence continues at coordinate 130,656,436 of OY720441.1, forward strand.
AAATAGAAAGAGACACCCTGATACCAAATTTGGAGGTTGTATCTTAATTGGTTTCGGAATTATGCTCGTTTGGCCTAAATTCGATCAAAAAGTTCTAAGTTCCGAAACCATTGTACAATAACCACCGTACGCAATCACCGCCGTAGTTCCATTGCCAGTACCCTACAACACAAATTTTATGAAGATAGTGTCATTAGTTGTTGAGTTAACGTGATTTTTTATATATGTTCGTTACTCCTTAGACCGATTTAAAGGTCCACAATCCGAACCCCTGGGCTGATTTCGCCCATATGCCGTCCGCGCTGTAGTTTAAATACTAGTTAACCCTTGTACAAAAGTTGAACATTATATATTAATTTTAAGTTACTATTTTTAGTAATTTCGGTTATAAGCTTTTAAACCTTGGGAGGTCTAAGAGGGGAACGGAACCACAACTCCAATAGAATCCAAATTAGGGGGACACGCAAGACATAGTTAAGAACACCCTTGTGCCAAATTTGAAGCTTCTACATTGTTTCACGTTGCTATCTTTATTAATTTTAAATATATGCTTTAAGGTCTTAGGAAGTGTGTGGCTGGTCCCCGATATACTTCCTCAATGGGGCCCAAATTTCAAGGACACTAAGTACATAGGAAGGGACAACGCGATACCAAATTTGGAAGTTCTATCTTCATTGGTTTCGGAATTATGCTCGTTTGGCCTAAATTCGACCAAAAAGTTTTAAGTTCCAAACCCATGGACCAAACTCAACCATGCACAATCCCCGCCGTAGTTTCGTTACTAGTAACCTACAGTTAAAGTTTCATCAAGATAGCTCCATTATCTTTTGAGTTATCGTACCTACGGACGGATGGACGGATGGACGGACATGGCTATATCAACTCAGGAGGTCACGCTGATCACAAATATATATACTTTACCATATCTAGCTCGCTTCCTTTAGATGGTTACAAACACCATACCAAAGTTAATATACCACTTTACCTATTCTATAGGTGTAGGGATAACAAAAAATGAATCAGTCAGTCTGTGCAACGACTTAGAAATACCCTACACCTATTTGGTTCAAATAGGAAGTCCATAAGTCATTTTAAAACAATAAAAGCTGTTATTAGTTTGGTAGTAAAACATAGCTAACCAAATTAACTTTTTAATACTAAAAACATTTTCGAATTAAACTATCTATAAAAAAAAATTACAAATTCTTACTGATTTATAGATTTAAAAATATTAAAAAACAAAACAACTTGAATTAAATGAAAATATATTTATTTCAATTCAATTACAAAAGTGAAAAAATTTTGATTATTAAATTTTGTGATAAAAAGCTAATATATTTAATAATTAAAATTTTTCAAAATTGCAATTATTTAAAATATGCAATAAATGTATTTCTAAAATATAATAACAAATTTGGAACTTTTCGTATAATCCAGTTAAATATAACAATAAATTTTACATAAATGCACCAAGTACCTTTCAATATAGCTTAAGTATTGTACACAATGTCTTAATTATATATCACCTTTGGTAATAATTCAATAAAATATATGATATGATTAACATTAAAAAAAAGGAAACCGTTTATTAAAAAAATATTTTGTTTTTAATTTATAAAATATTATACAAAATATGTTTTATGGTAAAATTCTTTGCCTTTCAAAAATATAAAAGTGTTAAATATAAACGGAAATAGGAAAGAACCCTCGTGTATCAAATTTAAAGTTTCTATCTTCTTGAATTTTGAAAATAAGCTTTTTAGTTTTGGGATTTCTAAGTAGGCATCTGAACCAATACTACAGTTAAGTCTAAATTTCCGGGACACATAAGAAATAGAAAATTTATTCTTTGGCTTCGAAATTATACTCGTTTGACCTCAGATCGAACAAAAACTCATTGTCCGAACTCGAACAGAACCAATTCCCATGGTACTTTCATTATTAGTAACCTAGAGTTTAAATTTCATCTAGCGGCATTATTTTTTGAGTTATACGGCTTTTAAGATATATGTTCGTTAGCCCTTGAACTTTTAAAGGTTCCAGAACCCGAAACCATGGTACGATTTCGTCCATAAGCAGTCCCCGTAATACTTTCAATACTAGTTAACCCTTGTACACAATTGGAACATTCTATCTTAATTTTAAGTTACTAGTTTTATTTATTTCGATGATAAGTTTTTACACATTGTGGGGTCTAAGAGAGGTACTGAAACACCACTCCAATTGATCCAAAAATAGAGGGACAGGCAGAAATAGTAAAGAACACCCACGTACCAAATTTGAAGCTTCTACATTTGTTCCAAGTTACTATCTTTATTAATTTCGAAAATATTCTTTAAAGTCCTCGGAACTGAGTGGCTGAGCCCCACCCACTACTCCGAGTGGGCTCAAATTTCACGGACACTAAGGAAAAAGAAAGAGACACCCTTATACCAAATTTGTGGGTTCTATCTTCATTGGTTTCGAAATTATGCTCGTTTGGCCTAAATTCGATCAAAAAGTTCTAAGTTCCGAACCTATTGTACATTACCCACCGTATGCAATGACCGCCGGAGTTTCATTACCAGTACTCTACAACACAAATTTTATGAAGATAGCGTAATTAGTTGTTGAGTTATCGTGATTTTTCATATATGATGGTTAGCTCTCAGACCGATTAATAGGTCCAGAAACCTAACCCATGGGCTGAATTCGCCCACGTGCAGTCCGCGCTAAACTTTAAATACTAGTTAACCCTTGTACAAAACTGGAACATTCTATCTGAATTTTAAGTTACTATTTTTAGTAATTTCGATTATAAGCTTTTAAACCTTGGGAGGTCTAAGATGGTCCTATCTCGACCTACAGTTAAAATTTCATCAATATAGCTCCATTATTTTTTGATTTATCGTGCCTACGGACGGACGGACGAACATGGCTATATCGACTCAGGAGGTCACGCTGATCACAAATATATATACTTTTCCATATCTAGCTCGCTTCCTATGGGTGGTTACAAACACCATACCAAAGTTAATATACCCCTTTACCTATTCTATAGGTGTAGGGTATAAAAATATTAAAAACCAAATAAACCTAAAAAAAATGGATTCGTAAAATGCAATTACATATTTCAAACTTTTTATCCAATTCAATAAAATTTTACACACATGCTGCAATTACTTCTTTTCAGGATTTTAAGCTGTAGTGCATTTATTGTTGAATGATTTAGTACCCTTGATAAAGTATTTCAATTTTAAATAATGTTTAAATTTATTTTATATAGGTAATTAAACAAATATAAAATTTTATATATTTTGATGGTTTTTTTTTTGTTAATTAAAGCCATTAATGCTTTCAATAGCTTATTATCACAAAATTTAATAATCAAAATATGCAATAAATGAATTTGTAAAATATAATGAAAAATTTAGAACTTTTATTTAATTCATTTAAATATAAAAATAAATTTTACAACTTAAGTATCGTACACAATTTTTTAACTGTATATAACCTATGGTAATAATTCTATAAAATACAGATATGATGTAATAAAAATATAAAAATTTGTATATTAAATAAAATATTTTGTTTAAGTTTATAAAATATAATACATAATATGTTTTATAGTAAAATGTTAGCCTATTAAAAATTTAAAAGTGTTAAATAAGAATGGAAATAGGAAATAGTGTATCACATTTGAAGTTTCTATCTTTATTAATTTCAAATCTATGCTTTAAGGTCTTCAAAACTATGTGGATCGTCCACAAACCCACTACTCCAATTGGTCTTGGGAGTAGTGCCGCTGGTACGCAAACCGCCAATCCAATTTATCAAAAATTTCACGTACACAAAAAACATAAAAATAAACAGCCGAGCTCCAAATATAAAGTTCTATTTTCTTTAGAACCCGAAACCATTGTACGATTTCGCCCATATGCAGTCCGCGTCATTCTTTCAATACTAGTTAAAACTTGTACACAATTGGAACGTTCTATTTTAATTTTAAGTAACTATTTTTATTAATTTCGATGATAACCCTTTAAACCTTGGAAGGTCTAAGGTGGTCCAATCTCGACCTACAGTTAAAATTTCATCAAGATAGCTTTATTAGTTTTTGAGTTTTGGTACATACGGACGGACGGACGGACGTGGCTAAATCGACTCAGGAGGCCACGCTGATCCCAAATATATATAATTTTCCATATCTAGCTCGCTTCCTTTATGTGATTACAAAACCCAAACCAAAGTTAATATACCCTTTTCCTATTTCTAAGGTGCAGGGTATAACTGGTAAAGTCAGTCGGTGCAACCGACTTATAAAAGCCCTACACCTATTTAGTTCAAATTTAATGAAAATTGCATAAGTCACTTTAAAACCATAAAAGCTTTTATTAGTTTGATCGTAAGACATAGCTACCCAAATTAGCTTTATAATACTAAAAACATTTGGTAATTATCTTATCAATTCAAAAATATTAAAAATTCTTACTAATTTATCGATATAAAAACATTAAAAAACAAAAGGGGATTAAGGAATCCTAGAAAGAGGCACCCTGCAACTAAATTTGAAGGTTCTATCTTCTTTGGTTTCGGAATTATGCTCTTTGGCCCAAATTCGATCAAAAAGTTCTAAGATCCGAACCAATGGTCCGACCTCGACCAAATGCAATCCCCGCCGTATTTTCATGACTAGTAACATACAGCGCAAATTTTATGAAGATTGCGTTTTTAGTGTTTGAGTTATCGTGATTTTGTATATATGTTCGTCAGCCCTTAGAACGTTTAAAAGAACCAGGATCTAAACCCATTGCCCAATTTCGACCATATGCAATTCCCGACGTACTTTAAGTATTCGTAACCTACAGTTAAAATTTCTTCGAACTCCATTAGTTTTTAAGTTATCGTGCCTACGGTCGGACGGACGGACACGGCTATGTCGACTTAGGAGTTCACGCTTATCACAAATATATGTACTGTTCGATATCTAGCTTGTTTCCTTTAGTTACAAACACCATACCAAAATTAATATACCCTTTATCTATTTCATAAGTGTATGGTATAAAAAATACAAGTAACTAAACAGCAACTCGGTGCAACCGACTTAGGAATTGGATCGTATGTTAGTTATCGTATGCAAGTTTAGTAAATAGAAAAACCAAACAAGTGATGAAAAAAACCAGAGGTTTTTAAAAAAGCACATTTTCAAAATAATATAGTGTTTCATACTGAGAACTAATAAACTAATAACTCGCTAAAAACTAAACTCACCACATCAAACAAAAAATTCCACCTTAAACACCAAACAATAACTTTCCAATATTAAATTGCAGAAACAATGCTCAGCAACAACTACATCAATCGATTAATACAAGTACGTTTAGTAATAAAATTATGAATACGTATTGTGTAAATAAGAGTGTACAAATTGCAGTTCTTTCATATATGCAAATATTGCAAAAAATTGTTTATTCTCTTCGGAAGACATTAATAAACTCACCACAGTATTGTTAGACAAATTAAGTGAGTGTGAAAATAAAAATATCATGTTCTAACAGAGCTACATATTAAATATCTATGGCTAAAATAAAAAATAACAAAATGACACTCAAGAAAAATTATCTTTCTCAATTATATATCTCCTCAATTAAATATATTTTTTTTTTGAATTTAAATCTTGTCATCTTTTTCTTTTCTATTTCAAAAAAAAAATCTCTTTCACAAAATTTTATTTCTTTTTCTTATCTCTTAATTAACCTACACTACTTTAAAATTCATAAAGCTTAAATCTAGAAAATTACACTTAATTATAATAATTTACATCATTTTATATTTTAATAATTAGAATTATAAATTCAAACGCAATCAAATACCTCTCGACTAATATTCAATACTAAACAAGTAATGAAAAAAACCAAGGATTTTTAAAAAAGTTTATTTTAAAAATTTTATAGTGTTTCTTATGGAGTATTTTATTATTTATTTTTATAAAAATATATATAACGAGGAAGAGTGTAGTAGAGTAGACTGTGTCAACTCTGGGATACCCGTATGACCGTAACATATACATTATATCATCCGGTTAATTACTTTTGGCAAAATTTCAAACATTCAGCTTTATTAGGTGAAGAGTAATGCTCATATAAAAGAAGGAGTTGTATGGCAGCTACTCGAACCCTTTGCAGTAGACCAACCAAATTTTGCAGTAACTTTGGCCATTACACTAAACTATTTTTGGCAAAATTTCAGACACCCAGCTTCATTTGGTGTAGTGTAATCCTCATATAAAAAAAGGAGTTGTATGGCAGGTACTCGAACCCTCAGCAGTAGACCACCTAAATTTTGCAGTAACTTTGGCCATTACACTAAACTATTTTTTGCAAAATTTCAGACACCCAGCTTCATCAGGTGTAGTGTAAAGCTCATATAAAAGAAGGAGTTGTATGGCAGCTACTCGAACCCTCTGCAGTAGACCAACCAAATTTTGCAGTAACTTTGGCCATTATACTAAACTACTTTTGGCAAAATTGCAGACACGCAGCTTCCATAGGTATAGAGTAATGCTCATATAAAATTAGAAGTTGTATGTCAGGTACTCGAACCCGTGAACCAAAATGGCTGAATTTCAAACTCGATTCCGTTTTTTGCATAAAAACGAATTTGTGAAAATTTCATAATCCTAGCTCCTTTACTTTTTGAGTTATCGTGATGACGGACGGACGGACGGATGGACGGACGGACGGACGGACGGACGGACGGACGGACGGACGGACATACATAGCTAAATCGATTTATTTTTCGATTCTGATCCGATCCATACACTTGAGTCTATATCTACCCCCCTCCTTCTCTGCGTCACAAACGTAATGGCAAATTTATTATACCCTTGGACTATATAGTCATACGGGTTTAAAAAAAAAATATATTTTATAACTCAGTTATTTCATCAATTCATTATTAATTATGAATAATAGTGAAATCAATACTTCGAATATAATCCCAATGCACTCAAGAAAACCTGTAAACCTATAATGTTGGAGCTTCAATGTAAACGTTTAATTTTGAAAAAATATAAACTGGTAAATAAGTTACTAATTTATAAAAACATGAACAATTGAGAAGGTTCCCAAATTTTTAGTAAGCATACTTACGATGATGCTCGAGGATTACTACCCTACAACCAAAACAAGTAAAAAACAGTCAGTCGGTGCAACCGAATTAGAAATACTTTACACTTATCTGATTCAAATTTACTGAGAAGTCTATAAGTCATTTTAAAACCATAAAAGCTTTTATTAATTTGATCGTAAGACATAGCTAATCAAATTAATTTTATAATACTAAAAACATTTTCTAATTATTTTATGAATTTAAAAATATTAATTTATCTATTCCAAAATATTAAAAAACAAAAAAAAACTTGAAATGAATGTATTCATAAAATGAAATTACAAAATTACATATTTAAAACTTTTTATCCAATTCAATAAAATTTTACGCACATGCAGCAATTACTTCTTTTCAGAATTTTTTCCTGTCGTGCATTTCCTGTTGATTGATTTAGTACCCTTGTTTAATTATCTCAATTTTAAATAGTTTTTAAATTTATTCTCCTAGTTTACTTATTTTTTAATCTTATATATAAATCGATTTTTGATATTTTAATTTTAATTTTTTTAAATTTTAATGTTCCGGTTAGATTTAATTTATAGATTTTTAGGAATCCTATTTAATTTTCCTTGAAATATGACCTGTTCCAGATAACAGATATGGAACATATTAACTTCAGTTTGAAATATTGCGATTAGAATTGCTTGATTATCATCTTTTATATTTATGATAAGGAATTTTCAGCACTTCTGTTGTAAATAAGTATGACAATCATAATGCTGCTGTTATCTGTGTCTCTTATTTTCATATAAGTTAAAGTTATTCGAAAGAAATAATTATTTGTGATAATATATAAATAAAATTTGATAGAATTTGACAGTTTTTAATGTTAATTAAAATCATTGATTAATTTAAAACTTTAAATTTTCAAAATTGAAATTAATTTAAATTCTTAGTATATGTATCTATTAGAAAAGCTTATAAATGCCAAAAAAATTTTGTTAACCGACTCCTACTAATTTCTGAAGATATGACTTCCCCCAAAATTTCATGTCTCTAGATTGAACTGTTCAGAAGATATGTGGGGTCAAAAGTTTTGTAGAAGTTTTAAAAAATTATATTTATTTTAAATAAATTAAATACGTTTACCTCTTTCTAAATTCGTTCAAAAGTTCTAGGAACCGAACCTATAGTTCGACCTCAACCGTACTCAATCTCCGTCGTAGTTTAATTACTAGTAAGCTACTGCACAATTTCTCGAAGGTAGTTGTTTAGTTATCGTGACTTTTTATAAATGTTCGTTAGTCCTTAGAACGATTAAAAGGTCCAGAATCCGAAACCATGAGGCCCATTAACCCATATGCAATCCCCGCCGTACTTTAAGTACTAGTAACCAACAGTTAAAATTTTATTAAGATAGCTCCATTAGTTTTTGAGTTATCGAGCCTACGGATGGACTATATATAATTTTCTATATCTAGCTCGCTTCCTTTAGTTAATTACAAGCACTATACCAAAGTTAATATGCCCATTTCCTATTTCATAGGTGTAGGGTATAAAAACAAAATATTTAACAGTTATTTCTAACATTAATGTATTTCCAATCTGATATTTACATACATAAAGATAACCAACAAAAAAAAAACATTTTAAAATGTTAATTTATAATATGTTTAATTTTAAAATATTTATATTCGTTAATTCTTTAGTGTTTGAAAAGGTAGGAAAACAAAAATCAAAATCTTTAAAAGTTTTTTCCATCATTAGTGTATTTCTAATATAATATTTCAATTTATAAAGCTATCACAAAAAAAAAAGCATTTCTAAAATGTTAATATAAATGTTCAAGTTTTACAGATTTCCTTTTTTTTACTCTTTAGTGTATGAAGAGATAGAAAAATAACAACCAAAATGTTTAAAAGTATTCCAATGTATTCCAATGTAATATTATAACCTTAACCAAAAAAAAAAAAAAATATTAAAATGCTAACTTAATGTTCAAGTATAACAAATTTCTTTTCCTTAATTATTTAGTGTCTGAGAAGATAGGAGAAAAAATCAAAATGTTCAAAAGTTGTTACTAATATTTTTGTATTTCTTATTTAATATTTATATACATAAACTTCACCAATAAAATAAACATTATTAAAATACTAATTTAATGTTTAAGTATAACAAATTTCTTTTCGCTAATTCTATAGTTTTTGAAAAGATAGGAAAAAACGAGGAAGAATGTAGTAGTTTCATGTAAAATAAGAAGTTGTATGGCAGCTACTCGAACCCACTGCAGTAGACCAACCAAATTTTGCAGAAACTTTGGCCATTACACTAAACTATTTTTAGCAAAATTTCAGACACCCAGCTTCACTAGGTGGAGAGTAATGCTCATATAAAATAAGAAGTTGTATGGCAGCTACACGAACCCACTGCAGGAGACCAACCAAATTTTGCAGAAACTTTGGCCATAAAACTAAACGACTTTTGGCAAAATTTCAGACACGCAGCTGTAATAGGTACAGAGAAACACTCATATAAAAAAAGAAGTTGTGTGGCAGCTACCCAAGCCCATGAACCAAAATGGTTGAATTTAAATAACGATGACGGCTATTGCAAAAAACTTATTTTGCGAAAATTGCAGGATTCTAGCTCCTTTTTAGCACATTTTCAAAAAATTTTGTAAAAATGTGCCTATATAGTTTCACTCTGTCCGTCCGTCCGTCCGTCCGTCCGTCCGTCCGTCTGTCTGTCCGTCTGTCCGTATGTTTACAAAACTTTTACATCGTTTGAAATAGAGTAAAGAAATTTTAACCATGGGTAGTTTTCGCAAAAAAAAATAATTTCGTAGAATAATTTTTTTCTCTAGCCCCATCTGTTACGGGGCTACAGCCCCCTAAATTTGGAAAAAGCCCTATATTTAAATTGTTATAACAAGAGTTCTGTTAAATATATTTTCAATCTGAAAACGGCAAACGATAGCTGGTTTTATAAACTTTATAAATATTTAAAAGGCAAATATTTAGGGTTGCCATACGGTACTAAAATTTAACATTACACAAAACTCAATTTTTGCAAAATTTTTGGCCACACATATCTTCTGAACGGTTCAAGCTAGGGTCTTGAAATTTTGGGAGAAGCTAGATACTAAGAAACTAGTAGGAGTCGGTTAACAAAATTTTTTTGTCAAGCCCCCTATTTAGGAGCTATAAGGGCTCGAAAATTGAAATTTTGCTATTTTTAAACACCTGTAACTTGAATACCTGTCCAAATTTTTTTTTAGTGATATACAAAATTCAAAGCTCTATAATTATATTTCAACATGTGTCAAAGGTTTTTCTTAATTTTGATATATCAAGAGTTCTGTTAGGTTTATTTTCAATAAAAAAACGGTAGAAGAGAGCTTCTTTTATAGGCTTTACAAAAATATGTCGCCTAAATGTATAGAGTTGCCATACGGTACTAAAATTTACCATTATATAAAACTCAATTTTTGCAAAATTTTTGGTCCCATATATCTCCTAAACGGTTTAAGATAGGATCCTGAAATTTTGGGAGAAGTTAGATCCTCAAATATTAGTAGCAGCCGGTTAATAAAATTTTTTTGTCAAGCCCCCTGTTTAGGAGCTATAGGGGCTCGAAAATTGAAATTTTGCTATTTTTAAGCACCTGTAACTTGAATACCTGTCCAATTTTTTTTTTTATTAATATACAAAATATAAAGGCCCAACATTATATTTTAACATATGTTAAAGGTTTTTCTTAAATTTAAAAGCGGTTCCTTAAATTAAAGAAAGTGTCTCTCAGTTTTACCCATTTTTTCTTAGATTGCATAATTCTAAGTAAAATTCCAAATTTTTGTGGAATTCACAATTTAATTCCTAGAACCTAAAAAAAATGAGGGGACGGAGGGGGGAGTTAGATGAAGTTAGATCCTTGAGAAACTTGGCAACCTTCCCCATTGAAGGGCTATAACAACTTTAAATTAAAAACTTTACTGTTAGCAGTAAATTTTATAAGTAAGCAGTAACTATTTCCAAGTAAATATTTCCAAAGTTAAACTCAGTATGTAATACAATATAAATTTACAAATGTGCTTTTTTAAAAACCCTTGGTTTTTTTTCTTCACTTGTTTAGAGAAGTTTTTAAGTTATCGTGCGGACGAACGGACATACATAGCTAAATCGATTTATTTTTCGATTCTGATCCGATCCATACGCTTGAGTCTATATCTAACCCCCCCCTCCCTTCTCTGCGTCGCAAACGTAATGTCAAATTTATTATACCCTTTGACTATATAGTCATAAGGGTATAAAAATCAAAATGTTCAAAAGTTATTTCTAACATTATTGTATATCCAATGTAATATTTACATACAGTTTAAGAAAATCATTATTAAAATGTTCATTTAAATGTTCAGGTATAACAAATTTCTTATCGTTAGTTCTTTAGTGTTTGGAAAGATAGTAAAAAAACAAGTAAAGTAACATTCAGTCGGTCAGATTTTACCAAAATTTTTCATTTCATTAGTTCAAATGATTTTATGGTGACATTTTATCTTTTAATAATGACAGCTAAACTGAAATTGCATAGTCTACTAAGTTGCAAATTGTAGCTATTGAATTAAAATTACGTCAATAAAGATTTAACATAAAGAAAATAAAGGAAATTTATTCTAAATCGAATCAGTGTATTTAAAATTTCAAATAAAATTTTATATTAATAATGTAAAACTTAAAAATATAACATATTCACCTTAAAAGGAAGAATATAATTAATTTCAGATCTAATTCTACAGAACTTTTATTCAATTATAATTTGCAATTCATATTCGAGTTTATTCAAAAAAATTTTAAACGCATTCAAAAAAGTGACAGGTATTAATGTACATAGTATTTATAGTATTTACTCTAAAATTGTTCATGAAAAAACTAAAATGCTAATTCAATTCAAAATTATTATATACTTTTAATTGAACTTGCCTTTGTCTATGGCTTTATTTTTCATTCTGTCAGTTAGTGATACATTTATATTAGAAAACTGACCATAAATTTATAAGAATTGTATGGTTCGGTGGTTAGCAAAGTGGCTGACGGTGTAAATAGGTCTGAGTTCGATCATCCTTCAAAGATAAAAATTTTTTTGTAACCTACCTAATTCGTAACCTACAGTTAAAATTTCTTCGAACTCCATTAGTTTTTAAGTTATCGTGCCTACGGTCGGACGGACGGACACGGCTATGTCGACTTAGGAGTTCACGCTTATCACAAATATATATACTGTTCGATATCTAGCTTGTTTCCTTTAGTTACAAACACCATACCAAAATTAATATACCCTTTATCTATTTCATAGGTGTATGGTATAAAAAATACAAGTAACTAAACAGCAACTCGGTGCAACCGACTTAGGAATTGGATCGTATGTTAGTTATCGTATGCAAGTTTAGTAAATAGAAAAACCAAACAAGTGATGAAAAAAACCAGAGGTTTTTAAAAAAGCACATTTTCAAAATAATATAGTGTTTCATACTGAGAACTAATAAACTAATAACTCGCTAAAAACTAAACTCACCACATCAAACAAAAAATTCCACCTTAAACGCCAAACAATAACTTTCCAATATTAAATTGCAGAAACAATGCTCAGCAACAACTACATCAATCGATTAATACAAGTACGTTTAGTAATAAAATTATGAATACGTATTGTGTAAATAAGAGTGTACAAATTGCAGTTCTTTCATATATGCAAATATTGCAAAAAATTGTTTATTCTCTTCGGAAGACATTAATAAACTCACCACAGTATTGTTAGACAAATTAAGTGAGTGTGAAAATAAAAATATCATGTTCTAACAGAGCTACATATTAAATATCTATGGCTAAAATAAAAAATAACAAAATGACACTCAAGAAAAATTATCTTTCTCAATTATATATCTCCTCAATTAAATATATTTTTTTTTTGAATTTAAATCTTGTCATCTTTTTCTTTTCTATTTCAAAAAAAAAAATCTCTTTCACAAAATTTTATTTCTTTTTCTTATCTCTTAATTAACCTACACTACTTTAAAATTCATAAAGCTTAAATCTAGAAAATTACACTTAATTATAATAATTTACATCATTTTATATTTTAATAATTAGAATTATAAATTCAAACGCAATCAAATACCTCTCGACTAATATTCAATACTAAACAAGTAATGAAAAAAACCAAGGATTTTTAAAAAAGTTTATTTTAAAAATTTTATAGTGTTTCTTATTGAGTATTTTATTATTTATTTTTATAAAAATATATATAACGAGGAAGAGTGTAGTAGAGTAGACTGTGTCAACTCTGGGATACCCGTATGACCGTAACATATACATTATATCATCCGGTTAATTACTTTTGGCAAAATTTCAAACATTCAGCTTTATTAGGTGAAGAGTAATGCTCATATAAAAGAAGGAGTTGTATGGCAGCTACTCGAACCCTTTGCAGTAGACCAACCAAATTTTGCAGTAACTTTGGCCATTACACTAAACTATTTTTGGCAAAATTTCAGACACCCAGCTTCATTTGGTGTAGTGTAATCCTCATATAAAAAAAGGAGTTGTATGGCAGGTACTCGAACCCTCAGCAGTAGACCACCTAAATTTTGCAGTAACTTTGGCCATTACACTAAACTATTTTTTGCAAAATTTCAGACACCCAGCTTCATCAGGTGTAGTGTAAAGCTCATATAAAAGAAGGAGTTGTATGGCAGCTACTCGAACCCTCTGCAGTAGACCAACCAAATTTTGCAGTAACTTTGGCCATTATACTAAACTACTTTTGGCAAAATTGCAGACACGCAGCTTCCATAGGTATAGAGTAATGCTCATATAAAATTAGAAGTTGTATGTCAGGTACTCGAACCCGTGAACCAAAATGGCTGAATTTCAAACTCGATTCCGTTTTTTGCATAAAAACGAATTTGTGAAAATTTCATAATCCTAGCTCCTTTACTTTTTGAGTTATCGTGATGACGGACGGACGGACGGACGGACGGACATACATAGCTAAATCGATTTATTTTTCGATTCTGATCCGATCCATACACTTGAGTCTATATCTACCCCCCTCCTTCTCTGCGTCACAAACGTAATGGCAAATTTATTATACCCTTGGACTATATAGTCATACGGGTTTAAAAAAAAAATATATTTTATAACTCAGTTATTTCATCAATTCATTATTAATTATGAATAATAGTGAAATCAATACTTCGAATATAATCCCAATGCACTCAAGAAAACCTGTAAACCTATAATGTTGGAGCTTCAATGTAAACGTTTAATTTTGAAAAAATATAAACTGGTAAATAAGTTACTAATTTATAAAAACATGAACAATTGAGAAGGTTCCCAAATTTTTAGTAAGCATACTTACGATGATGCTCGAGGATTACTACCCTACAACCAAAACAAGTAAAAAACAGTCAGTCGGTGCAACCGAATTAGAAATACTTTACACTTATCTGATTCAAATTTACTGAGAAGTCTATAAGTCATTTTAAAACCATAAAAGCTTTTATTAATTTGATCGTAAGACATAGCTAACCAAATTAATTTTATAATACTAAAAACATTTTCTAATTATTTTATGAATTTAAAAATATTAATTTATCTATTCCAAAATATTAAAAAACAAAAAAAAACTTGAAATGAATGTATTCATAAAATGAAATTACAAAATTACATATTTAAAACTTTTTATCCAATTCAATAAAATTTTACGCACATGCAGCAATTACTTCTTTTCAGAATTTTTTCCTGTCGTGCATTTCCTGTTGATTGATTTAGTACCCTTGTTTAATTATCTCAATTTTAAATAGTTTTTAAATTTATTCTCCTAGTTTACTTATTTTTTAATCTTATATATAATTCGATTTTTGATATTTTAATTTTAATTTTTTTAAATTTTAATGTTCCGGTTAGATTTAATTTATAGATTTTTAGGAATCCTATTTAATTTTCCTTGAAATATGACCTGTTCCAGATAACAGATATGGAACATATTAACTTCAGTTTGAAATATTGCGATTAGAATTGCTTGATTATCATCTTTTATATTTATGATAAGGAATTTTCAGCACTTCTGTTGTAAATAAGTATGACAATCATAATGATGCTGTTATCTGTGTCTCTTATTTTCATATAAGTTAAAGTTATTCGAAAGAAATAATTATTTGTGATAATATATAAATAAAATTTGATAGAATTTGACAGTTTTTAATGTTAATTAAAATCATTGATTAATTTAAAACTTTAAATTTTCAAAATTGAAATTAATTTAAATTCTTAGTATATGTATCTATTAGAAAAGCTTATAAATGCCAAAAAAATTTTGTTAACCGACTCCTACTAATTTCTGAAGATATGACTTCCCCCAAAATTTCATGTCTCTAGATTGAACTGTTCAGAAGATATGTGGGGTCAAAAGTTTTGTAGAAGTTTTAAAAAATTATATTTATTTTAAATAAATTAAATACGTTTACCTCTTTCTAAATTCGTTCAAAAGTTCTAGGAACCGAACCTATAGTTCGACCTCAACCGTACTCAATCTCCGTCGTAGTTTAATTACTAGTAAGCTACTGCACAATTTCTCGAAGGTAGTTGTTTAGTTATCGTGACTTTTTATAAATGTTCGTTAGTCCTTAGAACGATTAAAAGGTCCAGAATCCGAAACCATGAGGCCCATTAACCCATATGCAATCCCCGCCGTACTTTAAGTACTAGTAACCAACAGTTAAAATTTTATTAAGATAGCTCCATTAGTTTTTGAGTTATCGAGCCTACGGATGGACTATATATAATTTTCTATATCTAGCTCGCTTCCTTTAGTTAATTACAAGCACTATACCAAAGTTAATATGCCCATTTCCTATTTCATAGGTGTAGGGTATAAAAACAAAATATTTAACAGTTATTTCTAACATTAATGTATTTCCAATCTGATATTTACATACATAAAGATAACCAACAAAAAAAAAACATTTTAAAATGTTAATTTATAATATGTTCAATTTTAAAATATTTATATTCGTTAATTCTTTAGTGTTTGAAAAGGTAGGAAAACAAAAATCAAAATCTTTAAAAGTTTTTTCCATCATTAGTGTATTTCTAATATAATATTTCAATTTATAAAGCTATCACAAAAAAAAAAGCATTTCTAAAATGTTAATATAAATGTTCAAGTTTTACAGATTTCCTTTTTTTTACTCTTTAGTGTATGAAGAGATAGAAAAATAACAACCAAAATGTTTAAAAGTATTCCAATGTATTCCAATGTAATATTATAACCTTAACCAAAAAAAAAAAAAAATATTAAAATGCTAACTTAATGTTCAAGTATAACAAATTTCTTTTCCTTAATTATTTAGTGTCTGAGAAGATAGGAGAAAAAATCAAAATGTTCAAAAGTTGTTACTAATATTTTTGTATTTCTTATTTAATATTTATATACATAAACTTCACCAATAAAATAAACATTATTAAAATACTAATTTAATGTTTAAGTATAACAAATTTCTTTTCGCTAATTCTATAGTTTTTGAAAAGATAGGAAAAAACGAGGAAGAATGTAGTAGTTTCATGTAAAATAAGAAGTTGTATGGCAGCTACTCGAACCCACTGCAGTAGACCAACCAAATTTTGCAGAAACTTTGGCCATTACACTAAACTATTTTTAGCAAAATTTCAGACACCCAGCTTCACTAGGTGGAGAGTAATGCTCATATAAAATAAGAAGTTGTATGGCAGCTACACGAACCCACTGCAGGAGACCAACCAAATTTTGCAGAAACTTTGGCCATAAAACTAAACGAATTTTGGCAAAATTTCAGACACGCAGCTGTAATAGGTACAGAGAAACACTCATATAAAAAAAGAAGTTGTGTGGCAGCTACCCAAGCCCATGAACCAAAATGGTTGAATTTAAATAACGATGACGGCTATTGCAAAAAACTTATTTTGCGAAAATTGCAGGATTCTAGCTCCTTTTTAGCACATTTTCAAAAAATTTTGTAAAAATGTGCCTATATAGTTTCACTCTGTCCGTCCGTCCGTCCGTCCGTCCGTCCGTCCGTCTGTCTGTCCGTCTGTCCGTATGTTTACAAAACTTTTACATCGTTTGAAATAGAGTAAAGAAATTTTAACCATGGGTAGTTTTCGCAAAAAAAAATAATTTCGTAGAATAATTTTTTTCTCTAGCCCCATCTGTTACGGGGCTACAGCCCCCTAAATTTGGAAAAAGCCCTATATTTAAATTGTTATAACAAGAGTTCTGTTAAATATATTTTCAATCTGAAAACGGCAAACGATAGCTGGTTTTATAAACTTTATAAATATTTAAAAGGCAAATATTTAGGGTTGCCATACGGTACTAAAATTTAACATTACACAAAACTCAATTTTTGCAAAATTTTTGGCCACACATATCTTCTGAACGGTTCAAGCTAGGGTCTTGAAATTTTGGGAGAAGCTAGATACTAAGAAACTAGTAGGAGTCGGTTAACAAAATTTTTTTGTCAAGTCCCCTATTTAGGAGCTATAAGGGCTCGAAAATTGAAATTTTGCTATTTTTAAACACCTGTAACTTGAATACCTGTCCAAATTTTTTTTTAGTGATATACAAAATTCAAAGCTCTATAATTATATTTCAAGATGTGTCAAAGGTTTTTCTTAATTTTGAAGGGTGACAAAGCTACAGCCCCTGCAAATTCCAAAAAAGCCCTATATTTAAATTGATATATCAAGAGTTCTGTTAGGTTTATTTTCAATAAAAAAACGGTAGAAGAGAGCTTCTTTTATAGGCTTTACAAAAATATGTCGCCTAAATGTATAGAGTTGCCATACGGTACTAAAATTTACCATTATATAAAACTCAATTTTTGCAAAATTTTTGGTCCCATATATCTCCTAAACGGTTTAAGATAGGATCCTGAAATTTTGGGAGAAGTTAGATCCTCAAATATTAGTAGCAGCCGGTTAATAAAATTTTTTTGTCAAGCCCCCTGTTTAGGAGCTATAGGGGCTCGAAAATTGAAATTTTGCTATTTTTAAGCACCTGTAACTTGAATACCTGTCCAATTTTTTTTTTTATTAATATACAAAATATAAAGGCCCAACATTATATTTTAACATATGTTAAAGGTTTTTCTTAAATTTAAAAGCGGTTCCTTAAATTAAAGAAAGTGTCTCTCAGTTTTACCCATTTTTTCTTAGATTGCATAATTCTAAGTAAAATTCCAAATTTTTGTGGAATTCACAATTTAATTCCTAGAACCTAAAAAAAATGAGGGGACGGAGGGGGGAGTTAGATGAAGTTAGATCCTTGAGAAACTTGGCAACCTTCCCCATTGAAGGGCTATAACAACTTTAAATTAAAAACTTTACTGTTAGCAGTAAATTTTATAAGTAAGCAGTAACTATTTCCAAGTAAATATTTCCAAAGTTAAACTCAGTATGTAATACAATATAAATTTACAAATGTGCTTTTTTAAAAACCCTTGGTTTTTTTTCTTCACTTGTTTAGAGAAGTTTTTAAGTTATCGTGCGGACGAACGGACATACATAGCTAAATCGATTTATTTTTCGATTCTGATCCGATCCATACGCTTGAGTCTATATCTAACCCCCCCCTCCCTTCTCTGCGTCGCAAACGTAATGTCAAATTTATTATACCCTTTGACTATATAGTCATAAGGGTATAAAAATCAAAATGTTCAAAAGTTATTTCTAACATTATTGTATATCCAATGTAATATTTACATACAGTTTAAGAAAATCATTATTAAAATGTTCATTTAAATGTTCAGGTATAACAAATTTCTTATCGTTAGTTCTTTAGTGTTTGGAAAGATAGTAAAAAAACAAGTAAAGTAACATTCAGTCGGTCAGATTTTACCAAAATTTTTCATTTCATTAGTTCAAATGATTTTATGGTGACATTTTATCTTTTAATAATGACAGCTAAACTGAAATTGCATAGTCTACTAAGTTGCAAATTGTAGCTATTGAATTAAAATTACGTCAATAAAGATTTAACATAAAGAAAATAAAGGAAATTTATTCTAAATCGAATCAGTGTATTTAAAATTTCAAATAAAATTTTATATTAATAATGTAAAACTTAAAAATATAACATATTCACCTTAAAAGGAAGAATATAATTAATTTCAGATCTAATTCTACAGAACTTTTATTCAATTATAATTTGCAATTCATATTCGAGTTTATTCAAAAAAATTTTAAACGCATTCAAAAAAGTGACAGGTATTAATGTACATAGTATTTATAGTATTTACTCTAAAATTGTTCATGAAAAAACTAAAATGCTAATTCAATTCAAAATTATTATATACTTTTAATTGAACTTGCCTTTGTCTATGGCTTTATTTTTCATTCTGTCAGTTAGTGATACATTTATATAGAAAACTGACCATAAATTTATAAGAATTGTATGGTTCGGTGGTTAGCAAAGTGGCTGACGGTGTAAATAGGTCTGAGTTCGATCATCCTTCAAAGATAAAAATTTTTTTGTAACCTACCTAATTCGTAACCTACAGTTAAAATTTCTTCGAACTCCATTAGTTTTTAAGTTATCGTGCCTACGGTCGGACGGACGGACACGGCTATGTCGACTTAGGAGTTCACGCTTATCACAAATATATGTACTGTTCGATATCTAGCTTGTTTCCTTTAGTTACAAACACCATACCAAAATTAATATACCCTTTATCTATTTCATAGGTGTATGGTATAAAAAATACAAGTAACTAAACAGCAACTCGGTGCAACCGACTTAGGAATTGGATCGTATGTTAGTTATCGTATGCAAGTTTAGTAAATAGAAAAACCAAACAAGTGATGAAAAAAACCAGAGGTTTTTAAAAAAGCACATTTTCAAAATAATATAGTGTTTCATACTGAGAACTAATAAACTAATAACTCGCTAAAAACTAAACTCACCACATCAAACAAAAAATTCCACCTTAAACGCCAAACAATAACTTTCCAATATTAAATTGCAGAAACAATGCTCAGCAACAACTACATCAATCGATTAATACAAGTACGTTTAGTAATAAAATTATGAATACGTATTGTGTAAATAAGAGTGTACAAATTGCAGTTCTTTCATATATGCAAATATTGCAAAAAATTGTTTATTCTCTTCGGAAGACATTAATAAACTCACCACAGTATTGTTAGACAAATTAAGTGAGTGTGAAAATAAAAATATCATGTTCTAACAGAGCTACATATTAAATATCTATGGCTAAAATAAAAAATAACAAAATGACACTCAAGAAAAATTATCTTTCTCAATTATATATCTCCTCAATTAAATATATTTTTTTTTTGAATTTAAATCTTGTCATCTTTTTCTTTTCTATTTCAAAAAAAAAAATCTCTTTCACAAAATTTTATTTCTTTTTCTTATCTCTTAATTAACCTACACTACTTTAAAATTCATAAAGCTTAAATCTAGAAAATTACACTTAATTATAATAATTTACATCATTTTATATTTTAATAATTAGAATTATAAATTCAAACGCAATCAAATACCTCTCGACTAATATTCAATACTAAACAAGTAATGAAAAAAACCAAGGATTTTTAAAAAAGTTTATTTTAAAAATTTTATAGTGTTTCTTATTGAGTATTTTATTATTTATTTTTATAAAAATATATATAACGAGGAAGAGTGTAGTAGAGTAGACTGTGTCAACTCTGGGATACCCGTATGACCGTAACATATACATTATATCATCCGGTTAATTACTTTTGGCAAAATTTCAAACATTCAGCTTTATTAGGTGAAGAGTAATGCTCATATAAAAGAAGGAGTTGTATGGCAGCTACTCGAACCCTTTGCAGTAGACCAACCAAATTTTGCAGTAACTTTGGCCATTACACTAAACTATTTTTGGCAAAATTTCAGACACCCAGCTTCATTTGGTGTAGTGTAATCCTCATATAAAAAAAGGAGTTGTATGGCAGGTACTCGAACCCTCAGCAGTAGACCACCTAAATTTTGCAGTAACTTTGGCCATTACACTAAACTATTTTTTGCAAAATTTCAGACACCCAGCTTCATCAGGTGTAGTGTAAAGCTCATATAAAAGAAGGAGTTGTATGGCAGCTACTCGAACCCTCTGCAGTAGACCAACCAAATTTTGCAGTAACTTTGGCCATTATACTAAACTACTTTTGGCAAAATTGCAGACACGCAGCTTCCATAGGTATAGAGTAATGCTCATATAAAATTAGAAGTTGTATGTCAGGTACTCGAACCCGTGAACCAAAATGGCTGAATTTCAAACTCGATTCCGTTTTTTGCATAAAAACGAATTTGTGAAAATTTCATAATCCTAGCTCCTTTACTTTTTGAGTTATCGTGATGACGGACGGACGGACGGACGGACATACATAGCTAAATCGATTTATTTTTCGATTCTGATCCGATCCATACACTTGAGTCTATATCTACCCCCCTCCTTCTCTGCGTCACAAACGTAATGGCAAATTTATTATACCCTTGGACTATATAGTCATACGGGTTTAAAAAAAAAATATATTTTATAACTCAGTTATTTCATCAATTCATTATTAATTATGAATAATAGTGAAATCAATACTTCGAATATAATCCCAATGCACTCAAGAAAACCTGTAAACCTATAATGTTGGAGCTTCAATGTAAACGTTTAATTTTGAAAAAATATAAACTGGTAAATAAGTTACTAATTTATAAAAACATGAACAATTGAGAAGGTTCCCAAATTTTTAGTAAGCATACTTACGATGATGCTCGAGGATTACTACCCTACAACCAAAACAAGTAAAAAACAGTCAGTCGGTGCAACCGAATTAGAAATACTTTACACTTATCTGATTCAAATTTACTGAGAAGTCTATAAGTCATTTTAAAACCATAAAAGCTTTTATTAATTTGATCGTAAGACATAGCTAACCAAATTAATTTTATAATACTAAAAACATTTTCTAATTATTTTATGAATTTAAAAATATTAATTTATCTATTCCAAAATATTAAAAAACAAAAAAAAACTTGAAATGAATGTATTCATAAAATGAAATTACAAAATTACATATTTAAAACTTTTTATCCAATTCAATAAAATTTTACGCACATGCAGCAATTACTTCTTTTCAGAATTTTTTCCTGTCGTGCATTTCCTGTTGATTGATTTAGTACCCTTGTTTAATTATCTCAATTTTAAATAGTTTTTAAATTTATTCTCCTAGTTTACTTATTTTTTAATCTTATATATAATTCGATTTTTGATATTTTAATTTTAATTTTTTTAAATTTTAATGTTCCGGTTAGATTTAATTTATAGATTTTTAGGAATCCTATTTAATTTTCCTTGAAATATGACCTGTTCCAGATAACAGATATGGAACATATTAACTTCAGTTTGAAATATTGCGATTAGAATTGCTTGATTATCATCTTTTATATTTATGATAAGGAATTTTCCGCACTTCTGTTGTAAATAAGTATGACAATCATAATGCTGCTGTTATCTGTGTCTCTTATTTTCATATAAGTTAAAGTTATTCGAAAGAAATAATTATTTGTGATAATATATAAATAAAATTTGATAGAATTTGACAGTTTTTAATGTTAATTAAAATCATTGATTAATTTAAAACTTTAAATTTTCAAAATTGAAATTAATTTAAATTCTTAGTATATGTATCTATTAGAAAAGCTTATAAATGCCAAAAAAATTTTGTTAACCGACTCCTACTAATTTCTGAAGATATGACTTCCCCCAAAATTTCATGTCTCTAGATTGAACTGTTCAGAAGATATGTGGGGTCAAAAGTTTTGTAGAAGTTTTAAAAAATTATATTTATTTTAAATAAATTAAATACGTTTACCTCTTTCTAAATTCGTTCAAAAGTTCTAGGAACCGAACCTATAGTTCGACCTCAACCGTACTCAATCTCCGTCGTAGTTTAATTACTAGTAAGCTACTGCACAATTTCTCGAAGGTAGTTGTTTAGTTATCGTGACTTTTTATAAATGTTCGTTAGTCCTTAGAACGATTAAAAGGTCCAGAATCCGAAACCATGAGGCCCATTAACCCATATGCAATCCCCGCCGTACTTTAAGTACTAGTAACCAACAGTTAAAATTTTATTAAGATAGCTCCATTAGTTTTTGAGTTATCGAGCCTACGGATGGACTATATATAATTTTCTATATCTAGCTCGCTTCCTTTAGTTAATTACAAGCACTATACCAAAGTTAATATGCCCATTTCCTATTTCATAGGTGTAGGGTATAAAAACAAAATATTTAACAGTTATTTCTAACATTAATGTATTTCCAATCTGATATTTACATACATAAAGATAACCAACAAAAAAAAAACATTTTAAAATGTTAATTTATAATATGTTCAATTTTAAAATATTTATATTCCTTAATTCTTTAGTGTTTGAAAAGGTAGGAAAACAAAAATCAAAATCTTTAAAAGTTTTTTCCATCATTAGTGTATTTCTAATATAATATTTCAATTTATAAAGCTATCACAAAAAAAAAAGCATTTCTAAAATGTTAATATAAATGTTCAAGTTTTACAGATTTCCTTTTTTTTACTCTTTAGTGTATGAAGAGATAGAAAAATAACAACCAAAATGTTTAAAAGTATTCCAATGTATTCCAATGTAATATTATAACCTTAACCAAAAAAAAAAAAAAATATTAAAATTCTAACTTAATGTTCAAGTATAACAAATTTCTTTTCCTTAATTATTTAGTGTCTGAGAAGATAGGAGAAAAAATCAAAATGTTCAAAAGTTGTTACTAATATTTTTGTATTTCTTATTTAATATTTATATACATAAACTTCACCAATAAAATAAACATTATTAAAATACTAATTTAATGTTTAAGTATAACAAATTTCTTTTCGCTAATTCTATAGTTTTTGAAAAGATAGGAAAAAACGAGGAAGAATGTAGTAGTTTCATGTAAAATAAGAAGTTGTATGGCAGCTACTCGAACCCACTGCAGTAGACCAACCAAATTTTGCAGAAACTTTGGCCATTACACTAAACTATTTTTAGCAAAATTTCAGACACCCAGCTTCACTAGGTGGAGAGTAATGCTCATATAAAATAAGAAGTTGTATGGCAGCTACACGAACCCACTGCAGGAGACCAACCAAATTTTGCAGAAACTTTGGCCATAAAACTAAACGAATTTTTGCAAAATTTCAGACACGCAGCTGTAATAGGTACAGAGAAACACTCATATAAAAAAAGAAGTTGTGTGGCAGCTACCCAAGCCCATGAACCAAAATGGTTGAATTTAAATAACGATGACGGCTATTGCAAAAAACTTATTTTGCGAAAATTGCAGGATTCTAGCTCCTTTTTAGCACATTTTCAAAAAATTTTGTAAAAATGTGCCTATATAGTTTCACTCTGTCCGTCCGTCCGTCCGTCCGTCCGTCTGTCTGTCCGTCTGTCCGTATGTTTACAAAACTTTTACATCGTTTGAAATAGAGTAAAGAAATTTTAACCATGGGTAGTTTTCGCAAAAAAAAATAATTTCGTAGAATAATTTTTTTCTCTAGCCCCATCTGTTACGGGGCTACAGCCCCCTAAATTTGGAAAAAGCCCTATATTTAAATTGTTATAACAAGAGTTCTGTTAAATATATTTTCAATCTGAAAACGGCAAACGATAGCTGGTTTTATAAACTTTATAAATATTTAAAAGGCAAATATTTAGGGTTGCCATACGGTACTAAAATTTAACATTACACAAAACTCAATTTTTGCAAAATTTTTGGCCACACATATCTTCTGAACGGTTCAAGCTAGGGTCTTGAAATTTTGGGAGAAGCTAGATACTAAGAAACTAGTAGGAGTCGGTTAACAAAATTTTTTTGTCAAGTCCCCTATTTAGGAGCTATAAGGGCTCGAAAATTGAAATTTTGCTATTTTTAAACACCTGTAACTTGAATACCTGTCCAAATTTTTTTTTAGTGATATACAAAATTCAAAGCTCTATAATTTTTGGTCCCATATATCTCCTAAACGGTTTAAGATAGGATCCTGAAATTTTGGGAGAAGTTAGATCCTCAAATATTAGTAGCAGCCGGTTAATAAAATTTTTTTGTCAAGCCCCCTGTTTAGGAGCTATAGGGGCTCGAAAATTGAAATTTTGCTATTTTTAAGCACCTGTAACTTGAATACCTGTCCAATTTTTTTTTTTATTAATATACAAAATATAAAGGCCCAACATTATATTTTAACATATGTTAAAGGTTTTTCTTAAATTTAAAAGCGGTTCCTTAAATTAAAGAAAGTGTCTCTCAGTTTTACCCATTTTTTCTTAGATTGCATAATTCTAAGTAAAATTCCAAATTTTTGTGGAATTCACAATTTAATTCTTAGAACCTAAAAAAAATGAGGGGACGGAGGGGGGAGTTAGATGAAGTTAGATCCTTGAGAAACTTGGCAACCTTCCCCATTGAAGGGCTATAACAACTTTAAATTAAAAACTTTACTGTTAGCAGTAAATTTTATAAGTAAGCAGTAACTATTTCCAAGTAAATATTTCCAAAGTTAAACTCAGTATGTAATACAATATAAATTTACAAATGTGCTTTTTTAAAAACCCTTGGTTTTTTTTCTTCACTTGTTTAGAGAAGTTTTTAAGTTATCGTGCGGACGAACGGACATACATAGCTAAATCGATTTATTTTTCGATTCTGATCCGATCCATACGCTTGAGTCTATATCTAACCCCCCCCTCCCTTCTCTGCGTCGCAAACGTAATGTCAAATTTATTATACCCTTTGACTATATAGTCATAAGGGTATAAAAATCAAAATGTTCAAAAGTTATTTCTAACATTATTGTATATCCAATGTAATATTTACATACAGTTTAAGAAAATCATTATTAAAATGTTAATTTAAATGTTCAGGTATAACAAATTTCTTATCGTTAGTTCTTTAGTGTTTGGAAAGATAGTAAAAAAACAAGTAAAGTAACATTCAGTCGGTCAGATTTTACCAAAATTTTTCATTTCATTAGTTCAAATGATTTTATGGTGACATTTTATCTTTTAATAATGACAGCTAAACTGAAAATGCATAGTCTACTAAGTTGCAAATTGTAGCTATTGAATTAAAATTACGTCAATAAAGATTTAACATAAAGAAAATAAAGGAAATTTATTCTAAATCGAATCAGTGTATTTAAAATTTCAAATAAAATTTTATATTAATAATGTAAAACTTAAAAATATAACATATTCACCTTAAAAGGAAGAATATAATTAATTTCAGATCTAATTCTACAGAACTTTTATTCAATTATAATTTGCAATTCATATTCGAGTTTATTCAAAAAAATTTTAAACGCATTCAAAAAAGTGACAGGTATTAATGTACATAGTATTTATAGTATTTACTCTAAAATTGTTCATGAAAAAACTAAAATGCTAATTCAATTCAAAATTATTATATACTTTTAATTGAACTTGCCTTTGTCTATGGCTTTATTTTTCATTCTGTCAGTTAGTGATACATTTATATAGAAAACTGACCATAAATTTATAAGAATTGTATGGTTCGGTGGTTAGCAAAGTGGCTGACGGTGTAAATAGGTCTGAGTTCGATCATCCTTCAAAGATAAAAATTTTTTTGTAACCTACCTAATTCGTAACCTACAGTTAAAATTTCTTCGAACTCCATTAGTTTTTAAGTTATCGTGCCTACGGTCGGACGGACGGACACGGCTTTGTCGACTTAGGAGTTCACGCTTATCACAAATATATGTACTGTTCGATATCTAGCTTGTTTCCTTTAGTTACAAACACCATACCAAAATTAATATACCCTTTATCTATTTCATAGGTGTATGGTATAAAAAATACAAGTAACTAAACAGCAACTCGGTGCAACCGACTTAGGAATTGGATCGTATGTTAGTTATCGTATGCAAGTTTAGTAAATAGAAAAACCAAACAAGTGATGAAAAAAACCAGAGGTTTTTAAAAAAGCACATTTTCAAAATAATATAGTGTTTCATACTGAGAACTAATAAACTAATAACTCGCTAAAAACTAAACTCACCACATCAAACAAAAAATTCCACCTTAAACGCCAAACAATAACTTTCCAATATTAAATTGCAGAAACAATGCTCAGCAACAACTACATCAATCGATTAATACAAGTACGTTTAGTAATAAAATTATGAATACGTATTGTGTAAATAAGAGTGTACAAATTGCAGTTCTTTCATATATGCAAATATTGCAAAAAATTGTTTATTCTCTTCGGAAGACATTAATAAACTCACCACAGTATTGTTAGACAAATTAAGTGAGTGTGAAAATAAAAATATCATGTTCTAACAGAGCTACATATTAAATATCTATGGCTAAAATAAAAAATAACAAAATGACACTCAAGAAAAAT
Source organism: Dolichopus griseipennis (assembly GCA_963082915.1). NCBI lineage: Eukaryota > Metazoa > Arthropoda > Insecta > Diptera > Dolichopodidae > Dolichopus > Dolichopus griseipennis. The sequence goes on from OY720441.1 coordinate 130,684,036, forward strand.
TATCTTTCTCAATTATATATCTCCTCAATTAAATATATTTTTTTTTTGAATTTAAATCTTGTCATCTTTTTCTTTTCTATTTCAAAAAAAAAAATCTCTTTCACAAAATTTTATTTCTTTTTCTTATCTCTTAATTAACCTACACTACTTTAAAATTCATAAAGCTTAAATCTAGAAAATTACACTTAATTATAATAATTTACATCATTTTATATTTTAATAATTAGAATTATAAATTCAAACGCAATCAAATACCTCTCGACTAATATTCAATACTAAACAAGTAATGAAAAAAACCAAGGATTTTTAAAAAAGTTTATTTTAAAAATTTTATAGTGTTTCTTATTGAGTATTTTATTATTTATTTTTATAAAAATATATATAACGAGGAAGAGTGTAGTAGAGTAGACTGTGTCAACTCTGGGATACCCGTATGACCGTAACATATACATTATATCATCCGGTTAATTACTTTTGGCAAAATTTCAAACATTCAGCTTTATTAGGTGAAGAGTAATGCTCATATAAAAGAAGGAGTTGTATGGCAGCTACTCGAACCCTTTGCAGTAGACCAACCAAATTTTGCAGTAACTTTGGCCATTACACTAAACTATTTTTGGCAAAATTTCAGACACCCAGCTTCATTTGGTGTAGTGTAATCCTCATATAAAAAAAGGAGTTGTATGGCAGGTACTCGAACCCTCAGCAGTAGACCACCTAAATTTTGCAGTAACTTTGGCCATTACACTAAACTATTTTTTGCAAAATTTCAGACACCCAGCTTCATCAGGTGTAGTGTAAAGCTCATATAAAAGAAGGAGTTGTATGGCAGCTACTCGAACCCTCTGCAGTAGACCAACCAAATTTTGCAGTAACTTTGGCCATTATACTAAACTACTTTTGGCAAAATTGCAGACACGCAGCTTCCATAGGTATAGAGTAATGCTCATATAAAATTAGAAGTTGTATGTCAGGTACTCGAACCCGTGAACCAAAATGGCTGAATTTCAAACTCGATTCCGTTTTTTGCATAAAAACGAATTTGTGAAAATTTCATAATCCTAGCTCCTTTACTTTTTGAGTTATCGTGATGACGGACGGACGGACGGACGGACGGACATACATAGCTAAATCGATTTATTTTTCGATTCTGATCCGATCCATACACTTGAGTCTATATCTACCCCCCTCCTTCTCTGCGTCACAAACGTAATGGCAAATTTATTATACCCTTGGACTATATAGTCATACGGGTTTAAAAAAAAAATATATTTTATAACTCAGTTATTTCATCAATTCATTATTAATTATGAATAATAGTGAAATCAATACTTCGAATATAATCCCAATGCACTCAAGAAAACCTGTAAACCTATAATGTTGGAGCTTCAATGTAAACGTTTAATTTTGAAAAAATATAAACTGGTAAATAAGTTACTAATTTATAAAAACATGAACAATTGAGAAGGTTCCCAAATTTTTAGTAAGCATACTTACGATGATGCTCGAGGATTACTACCCTACAACCAAAACAAGTAAAAAACAGTCAGTCGGTGCAACCGAATTAGAAATACTTTACACTTATCTGATTCAAATTTACTGAGAAGTCTATAAGTCATTTTAAAACCATAAAAGCTTTTATTAATTTGATCGTAAGACATAGCTAACCAAATTAATTTTATAATACTAAAAACATTTTCTAATTATTTTATGAATTTAAAAATATTAATTTATCTATTCCAAAATATTAAAAAACAAAAAAAAACTTGAAATGAATGTATTCATAAAATGAAATTACAAAATTACATATTTAAAACTTTTTATCCAATTCAATAAAATTTTACGCACATGCAGCAATTACTTCTTTTCAGAATTTTTTCCTGTCGTGCATTTCCTGTTGATTGATTTAGTACCCTTGTTTAATTATCTCAATTTTAAATAGTTTTTAAATTTATTCTCCTAGTTTACTTATTTTTTAATCTTATATATAATTCGATTTTTGATATTTTAATTTTAATTTTTTTAAATTTTAATGTTCCGGTTAGATTTAATTTATAGATTTTTAGGAATCCTATTTAATTTTCCTTGAAATATGACCTGTTCCAGATAACAGATATGGAACATATTAACTTCAGTTTGAAATATTGCGATTAGAATTGCTTGATTATCATCTTTTATATTTATGATAAGGAATTTTCAGCACTTCTGTTGTAAATAAGTATGACAATCATAATGCTGCTGTTATCTGTGTCTCTTATTTTCATATAAGTTAAAGTTATTCGAAAGAAATAATTATTTGTGATAATATATAAATAAAATTTGATAGAATTTGACAGTTTTTAATGTTAATTAAAATCATTGATTAATTTAAAACTTTAAATTTTCAAAATTGAAATTAATTTAAATTCTTAGTATATGTATCTATTAGAAAAGCTTATAAATGCCAAAAAAATTTTGTTAACCGACTCCTACTAATTTCTGAAGATATGACTTCCCCCAAAATTTCATGTCTCTAGATTGAACTGTTCAGAAGATATGTGGGGTCAAAAGTTTTGTAGAAGTTTTAAAAAATTATATTTATTTTAAATAAATTAAATACGTTTACCTCTTTCTAAATTCGTTCAAAAGTTCTAGGAACCGAACCTATAGTTCGACCTCAACCGTACTCAATCTCCGTCGTAGTTTAATTACTAGTAAGCTACTGCACAATTTCTCGAAGGTAGTTGTTTAGTTATCGTGACTTTTTATAAATGTTCGTTAGTCCTTAGAACGATTAAAAGGTCCAGAATCCGAAACCATGAGGCCCATTAACCCATATGCAATCCCCGCCGTACTTTAAGTACTAGTAACCAACAGTTAAAATTTTATTAAGATAGCTCCATTAGTTTTTGAGTTATCGAGCCTACGGATGGACTATATATAATTTTCTATATCTAGCTCGCTTCCTTTAGTTAATTACAAGCACTATACCAAAGTTAATATGCCCATTTCCTATTTCATAGGTGTAGGGTATAAAAACAAAATATTTAACAGTTATTTCTAACATTAATGTATTTCCAATCTGATATTTACATACATAAAGATAACCAACAAAAAAAAAACATTTTAAAATGTTAATTTATAATATGTTTAATTTTAAAATATTTATATTCGTTAATTCTTTAGTGTTTGAAAAGGTAGGAAAACAAAAATCAAAATCTTTAAAAGTTTTTTCCATCATTAGTGTATTTCTAATATAATATTTCAATTTATAAAGCTATCACAAAAAAAAAAGCATTTCTAAAATGTTAATATAAATGTTCAAGTTTTACAGATTTCCTTTTTTTTACTCTTTAGTGTATGAAGAGATAGAAAAATAACAACCAAAATGTTTAAAAGTATTCCAATGTATTCCAATGTAATATTATAACCTTAACCAAAAAAAAAAAAAAATATTAAAATGCTAACTTAATGTTCAAGTATAACAAATTTCTTTTCCTTAATTATTTAGTGTCTGAGAAGATAGGAGAAAAAATCAAAATGTTCAAAAGTTGTTACTAATATTTTTGTATTTCTTATTTAATATTTATATACATAAACTTCACCAATAAAATAAACATTATTAAAATACTAATTTAATGTTTAAGTATAACAAATTTCTTTTCGCTAATTCTATAGTTTTTGAAAAGATAGGAAAAAACGAGGAAGAATGTAGTAGTTTCATGTAAAATAAGAAGTTGTATGGCAGCTACTCGAACCCACTGCAGTAGACCAACCAAATTTTGCAGAAACTTTGGCCATTACACTAAACTATTTTTAGCAAAATTTCAGACACCCAGCTTCACTAGGTGGAGAGTAATGCTCATATAAAATAAGAAGTTGTATGGCAGCTACACGAACCCACTGCAGGAGACCAACCAAATTTTGCAGAAACTTTGGCCATAAAACTAAACGACTTTTGGCAAAATTTCAGACACGCAGCTGTAATAGGTACAGAGAAACACTCATATAAAAAAAGAAGTTGTGTGGCAGCTACCCAAGCCCATGAACCAAAATGGTTGAATTTAAATAACGATGACGGCTATTGCAAAAAACTTATTTTGCGAAAATTGCAGGATTCTAGCTCCTTTTTAGCACATTTTCAAAAAATTTTGTAAAAATGTGCCTATATAGTTTCACTCTGTCCGTCCGTCCGTCCGTCCGTCCGTCCGTCCGTCTGTCTGTCCGTCTGTCCGTATGTTTACAAAACTTTTACATCGTTTGAAATAGAGTAAAGAAATTTTAACCATGGGTAGTTTTCGCAAAAAAAAATAATTTCGTAGAATAATTTTTTTCTCTAGCCCCATCTGTTACGGGGCTACAGCCCCCTAAATTTGGAAAAAGCCCTATATTTAAATTGTTATAACAAGAGTTCTGTTAAATATATTTTCAATCTGAAAACGGCAAACGATAGCTGGTTTTATAAACTTTATAAATATTTAAAAGGCAAATATTTAGGGTTGCCATACGGTACTAAAATTTAACATTACACAAAACTCAATTTTTGCAAAATTTTTGGCCACACATATCTTCTGAACGGTTCAAGCTAGGGTCTTGAAATTTTGGGAGAAGCTAGATACTAAGAAACTAGTAGGAGTCGGTTAACAAAATTTTTTTGTCAAGCCCCCTATTTAGGAGCTATAAGGGCTCGAAAATTGAAATTTTGCTATTTTTAAACACCTGTAACTTGAATACCTGTCCAAATTTTTTTTTAGTGATATACAAAATTCAAAGCTCTATAATTATATTTCAAGATGTGTCAAAGGTTTTTCTTAATTTTGAAGGGTGACAAAGCTACAGCCCCTGCAAATTCCAAAAAAGCCCTATATTTAAATTGATATATCAAGAGTTCTGTTAGGTTTATTTTCAATAAAAAAACGGTAGAAGAGAGCTTCTTTTATAGGCTTTACAAAAATATGTCGCCTAAATGTATAGAGTTGCCATACGGTACTAAAATTTACCATTATATAAAACTCAATTTTTGCAAAATTTTTGGTCCCATATATCTCCTAAACGGTTTAAGATAGGATCCTGAAATTTTGGGAGAAGTTAGATCCTCAAATATTAGTAGCAGCCGGTTAATAAAATTTTTTTGTCAAGCCCCCTGTTTAGGAGCTATAGGGGCTCGAAAATTGAAATTTTGCTATTTTTAAGCACCTGTAACTTGAATACCTGTCCAATTTTTTTTTTTATTAATATACAAAATATAAAGGCCCAACATTATATTTTAACATATGTTAAAGGTTTTTCTTAAATTTAAAAGCGGTTCCTTAAATTAAAGAAAGTGTCTCTCAGTTTTACCCATTTTTTCTTAGATTGCATAATTCTAAGTAAAATTCCAAATTTTTGTGGAATTCACAATTTAATTCCTAGAACCTAAAAAAAATGAGGGGACGGAGGGGGGAGTTAGATGAAGTTAGATCCTTGAGAAACTTGGCAACCTTCCCCATTGAAGGGCTATAACAACTTTAAATTAAAAACTTTACTGTTAGCAGTAAATTTTATAAGTAAGCAGTAACTATTTCCAAGTAAATATTTCCAAAGTTAAACTCAGTATGTAATACAATATAAATTTACAAATGTGCTTTTTTAAAAACCCTTGGTTTTTTTTCTTCACTTGTTTAGAGAAGTTTTTAAGTTATCGTGCGGACGAACGGACATACATAGCTAAATCGATTTATTTTTCGATTCTGATCCGATCCATACGCTTGAGTCTATATCTAACCCCCCCCCCCTCCCTTCTCTGCGTCGCAAACGTAATGTCAAATTTATTATACCCTTTGACTATATAGTCATAAGGGTATAAAAATCAAAATGTTCAAAAGTTATTTCTAACATTATTGTATATCCAATGTAATATTTACATACAGTTTAAGAAAATCATTATTAAAATGTTAATTTAAATGTTCAGGTATAACAAATTTCTTATCGTTAGTTCTTTAGTGTTTGGAAAGATAGGAAAAAAACAAGTAAAGTAACATTCAGTCGGTCAGATTTTACCAAAATTTTTCATTTCATTAGTTCAAATGATTTTATGGTGACATTTTATCTTTTAATAATGACAGCTAAACTGAAAATGCATAGTCTACTAAGTTGCAAATTGTAGCTATTGAATTAAAATTACGTCAATAAAGATTTAACATAAAGAAAATAAAGGAAATTTATTCTAAATCGAATCAGTGTATTTAAAATTTCAAATAAAATTTTATATTAATAATGTAAAACTTAAAAATATAACATATTCACCTTAAAAGGAAGAATATAATTAATTTCAGATCTAATTCTACAGAACTTTTATTCAATTATAATTTGCAATTCATATTCGAGTTTATTCAAAAAAATTTTAAACGCATTCAAAAAAGTGACAGGTATTAATGTACATAGTATTTATAGTATTTACTCTAAAATTGTTCATGAAAAAACTAAAATGCTAATTCAATTCAAAATTATTATATACTTTTAATTGAACTTGCCTTTGTCTATGGCTTTATTTTTCATTCTGTCAGTTAGTGATACATTTATATTAGAAAACTGACCATAAATTTATAAGAATTGTATGGTTCGGTGGTTAGCAAAGTGGCTGACGGTGTAAATAGGTCTGAGTTCGATCATCCTTCAAAGATAAAAATTTTTTTGTTTTTTTTTTTAAATCAATAGAAATAATAAAAAAAATTACAAATTAAATTAATTTATTTGTATAGTTTCTTTAAAAATTTGTAACTTTAAGAACTAAAATACTTCACTTTGATAATATAAAAACATAGACCATATAATTATGTAGACGATCAGTTTCATATAAAAAATTTTTAGGGTTTTTTTTTTTTATGTCAGTCCGTACATTTTTGGTTCATTAATTTAAAATTTATACAAGTAGGTAGGGTACTTAAATAAAAAAAAAATTTAGATTAAAATTAAAAAAAAAAAATTTACCTTGAAGCGAAGTTGAACCCTAACTTATTCATCTTCAAATTTTTAAAATGCAACAAAAAAATTTATCAGTCATTTGTTTTTGTTACTTTATACTTTGAAGCATAATCTGCGTAATAAAAATGTAACGGTTGTGAAATGATTTAAAATGAATAAATGGTGACAGTTCTTCTTTCAGATAGTCTTAATGCAGCAATTTACTTTTATACTAAAACACTTTTAAATGCAAAAGATCTACCATCAATCTTTGGTTAATGAAAATTTTCAACATTTTAAGCTTAAAAGTTTTGAAACATTAAAAGAACTGTTTCTTATACCAGCAATTTACTTTTATATTAACACAGTAACAAATTCCCAAGATCTACCTTAAATTTTTTATTTTATACATTTTAGGGGGCTAGTACTACTTTAATAAAAGTATATATTGAAAAAAAGATTTTTTTTTATTTTTTTTTATTTTTATCAGACAAAAACTAAGTAGGTATGTTATAAAACATTTAAACAGAAAAACATAAAGAGACAGCTATACTAAATAAAAATATTATGTGCTAGTGCGTTCAAGTTGTAATAATATTGTTTGTACTTATATACATTTATTTGTTTGCTTCTACTTCTAGTTAGCAAAAAAACAGCAATACTAAATAATATATATAAAAGCGAAAGTTTGTTTATTTGTTTGTTTGTTTGCTTGTATATAGCGAATAGACTCCTAAACTGCCCAGCCGATTTTCATGAAAATTTGTATATAGAGGTTTTTGGGTACGGAAAGAAATCGTGGCCCAAAAATTTTGCTCTAACGGACCGCCAAGTTGGGGCTGTGGTGTAAGTATTTAAACTTCTTTGTTCTAAAATGAAAACGGTTTGACCCATTGACTTCAAATTTTGTATACGTGATGCTCTTTGAGAATTGAGTAGACACTGTTAACAGTTTTGGAATTTGTTAACCCATGTTGGGCCTACGGGTGGTCAAAAAAAATTTTGCGTCCAAATTTTTTCAGATTGTACGAAATTCTGCTTTGGCTTAAAAAAAAGCCCCAAAAAAAATTTTCTTGAGTTCCATTAACCAAATTGCGGCCCAACAGCTTTTTATAGGTTTTTTCAATACTTTACTCTAAATTCGAAACGGTTTGACCAATTGACTTCAAATTTTGTATACGTGATGCTCCTTGAGAATTGAATTGACACTATTAACAGTTTTGGAATTTGTTTACCCATGTCGGGCCGACGGGTGGTCAAAAAAAATTTTGGGTCCAAATTTTGTCCGATTTTACGAAATTGATCTTTGGCTAAAAAGAAAGCCCCATAAAAAAATTTTGTTGAGATCCATTAACCCATTGCGGCCCAACAGCTTTTTCTAGGTTTTTTCAATACTTAACTCTAAATTTAAAACAGTTTAACCGATTTCTTCAAATTTCGTATATGTGTTCCGTTTTGAGAATGAAATTAACTCTTTTAACAGACTTGCAATTAGTTAACCCATGCCGGCTCGACGATTGACAAAAAAAAGGTTTGGCGAAAAAGAAGACGTCCAATTTTGCGCAATACTGCTTTGCCCAAAGAGAAAGTGTAGTTCCGTTAACCCAATGGGGCACAGTGGCTTTTTATAGATTTTTGCGTTATTTAACTCTAAATTAGAAACGATTTGACCGGTTGACCTCAAATTTTATATGTGTGAAGCAACTTGAAAATGGAGTTGAGTCTGATAACAGTCGGTCCTACGTTTGGTCAAAAAAATTATTTTGGAAGTAAAGTACTTCAAATTTTGGAAAGTAGTTTGTACTGCTTTGAATTACAGAAAGAATAATCCTAGAAAAATCGTTTTAAAAAGATTGCTCTCATACATTTTAAAATTTACATGTGTAAACCGTGTGTAATTTATGTGTTAACTTTTTGCAGTAACATCAACTTCAATTAAACCTCCATTGAGAGGAGCAGCAACGCGTACCGGGTATTAGCTAGTTCTAAATAAAACGAGGAAGAGTGTAGTAGAGTAGACTGTGTCAACTCTGGAATACCCGTATGACCGTAACATATACATTATATCATCCGGTTAATTACTTTTGGCAAAATTTCAAACATACAGCTTTATTAAGTTTAGTGGAATACTCATATAAAAGAAGGAGTTGTATGGCAGCTACTCGAACCCTCTGCAATAGACCAATCAAATTTTGCTGTAACTTTGACCATTACACTAAACTATTTTTGGCAAAATTTCAGACACCCAGCTTCATTAGGTGGAGAGTAATGCTCACATAAAATAAGAATCTGTATGGCAGCTACTCGAACCCACTGCAGAACGCCAACCAAATTTTGAAGAAACTTTGGCCATTACACAAAACTATTTTTAGCAAAATTTCAGAGACCCAGATTTAATTGGTATAGAGTAATGCTCATATAAAATAAGAAGTCGTATGGCAGCTACTCGAACCCACTGCATTAGAGCAACCAATTTTTTCAAAAACTTTGGCCATAAATCTAAACTACTTTTGACAATATTTCAGACACGCAGCTGTTATACGTACAGAGTATTTCTCATATAAAAAAAGAAGTTGTATGGCAGCTACCCGAACCCATAGACCAAAATGGCTGGATTTAAATAGCGATGACGGCTATTGCAAAAAAATGGATTTGCGAAAATTTCAAGATCGTAGTTCCTTTAGTTTTTGAGTTATCGTGCGGACGGACGGACGGACATGCATAGCTAAATCGATTTTTATACCCGTATGACTATATAGTCAAAGGGTATAATAAATTTGCCATTACGTTTGTGACGCAGAGAAGAAGGCGGGGTAGATATAGACTCAAATGTATGGATCGGATCAGAATCGAAAAAAAAATCGATTTAGCTATGTATGTCCGTCCGTCCGTCTGTCCGTCCGTCTGTCCGTCCGTCTGTCCGTCCGTCCGCACGATAACTCAAAAACTAAAGAAGCTAGGATCTTGAAATTTTCGCAAATTCGTTTTTTTGCAATAACCGTCATCGCTATTTAAATCCAGCCATTTTGGTCCATGGGTTCGGGTAGCTGCCATACAACTTCCTTTTTTATATGAGTATTTCTCTGTACCTATTACAGCTACGTGTCTGAAATTTTGCCAAAAGTAGTTTAGTTTTATGGCCAAAGTTTCTGCAAAATTTGGTTGGTCTACTGCAAAAGGTTCGAGTAGCTGCCATACAACTTCTTATTTTATATGAGCATTACTCTATACCTATTGAAGTTGGGTGTCTGAAATTTTGCCAAAAATAGTTTAGTGTAATGGCCAAAGTTACTGTAAAATTTGGTTGCTCTACTGCCAAGAGTTCGAGTAGCTGCCATACAACTCCTTCTTTTATAAGAGCATTACACTACACCTAATAAATCTGATATGTTTGAAATTTTGCCAAAAGTAATTAATGTTTATAATAATAATGATATAATGTTTATATAACGGTCATACGGGTATCCCAGAGTTGACACAGTTTACTCTACTACACTCTTCCTCGTTTTTTTCGATTCTGATCCGATCCATACACTTGAGTTTATATCTACCCCCCCCTCCTTCTCTGCGTTACAAACGTAATGGCAAATTGATTATACCCTTTGCCAATATAGTCATACGGGTAAAAATATTATGTACTCCAGCCTTAAGATTCTAAGCAGGAACTTCCAATTTGTTTTTTTGTTACGTATATTTGGATATTATAATATTTCAATAATTTGTTTAAGTGTACGTGAATATAAAATTTTTGAGAAAAAACTCAGTTTGCATACCGAGAGTTTCGCATAAGTGATAAAATTTTCAAATAATCTAGTTATCACTATTTTTATACCCGTATGACTATATAGTCAAAGTCCATTACGTTTGTGATGCAGAGAATGAGCGGGGGGTAGATATAGACTCAAGTGTATGGATCGGATCAGAATCGAAAAAAAAAATCGATTTAGCTATGTATGTCCGTCCGTCCGTCCGCACGATAACTCAAAAACTAAAAGAGCTACGATCTTGAAATTTTCGCAAACTCGTTTTTTTACAATAGTCGTCATCGCTATTTAAATCTAGCCATTTTGGTCCATGAGATCGGGTGGCTGCCATACAACTTCTTTTTTTATATGAGTATTTCTCTGTACATATTACAGCCACGTGTCTGAAATTTTGGCAAAAGTAGTTTAGTTTTATGGCCAAAGTTTCTGCAAAATTTGGTTGGTCTGTTGCAGTGAGTTCGAGTAGCTGCCATACAACTTCTTATTTTATATGAGCATTAGTCTACCTATTGAAGTTGGGTGTCTGAAATTTTTGCCAAAAATAGTTTAGTATAATTGCCAAAGTTACTGCAAAATTTGGTTGGTCTACTGTAGAGGGTTCGAGTAGCTGCCATACAATTCCTTCTTTTATATGAGCATTACACTACACCTAATAAAGCCGGTATGTTTGAAATTTTGCTAAAAATTTAATAAATAGAATAGGTATAAGGGTATATTAACTATAGAATAGGTAAAAGGGTATATTAACTTTGGTATGGTGTTTGTAACGACCTAAAGGAAGCGAGCTAGATATGGAAAAGTATATATATTTGTGATTAGCGTGACCTCCTGAGTCGATATAGCCATGTCTGTCAGTCCGTAGGCACGATAACTCAAAAAATAATATAGCTATCTTGATGAAACTTAAACTGTAGGTTATTAGGACTGAAAGTACGGCGCCGATTGCAAATGGGCGAAATTGGCTCATAGGTTCGGATTCTGGACCTTTTAATCGGTCCAAGGGCTAATGAACATATATAAAAAAACACAATAACTCAACAACTAATAACGCTATCTTCATCAAATTTGTGCTGTAGGTTACTAGTAATGAAACTAAGGCGGGGATTGAGTACGGTCGAGATTGGATCATGGGTTCGGAACTTAGAACTTTTTGATCGAATTTAGGCCAAACGAGTATAATTCCGAAACCAATGAAGACAGAATCAAAAAATTTGGTATCACGGTGTCCCTTCCTATTTCCTTATTGTCCTTGAAATTTGGGCCCCATTGGAGTAGTGGGTCGGCGACCAGCCACTCATTTCCGAAGACCTTAAAGTATATCTTTAAAATTAATAAAGATAGCAACTTGAAAGATGTAGAAGATTCAAATCTGGTACATGGGTGTTCTTTACTATTTCTTGTGTGTCCCCCTAATTTGGGATCAATTGGAGGGGTGGTTCAGTACCCCTCTTAGACCTCCCAAGTTTTAAAAGTTTATAATTGAAATTACTAAAAATAGAAACTTAAAATTAATATAGAACGTTCCAGTTGTGTACAAGGGTTAAATATTATTCAAAGTACAGCGCGGACTGCATATGTGTGAATTCAGCCCATGGTTTCGGATTCTGAACCTTCTAATCGGTCTGAGGGCTAACGAACATATATATAAAATCACGATAACTCAACAACTACTGACGTTATCTTCATGAAATTTATGCTGTAAGGTACTGGTAATGAAACTACGATGGCGATTGCGTACGGTAAGGATTGGACAATGGGTTTGGAACTTAGAACTTTTTGATCGAATTTAGGCCAAACGAGCATAATTCCGAAACCAATGAAGAAAGAACTTCCAAATTTGGTATCAAGGTGTCTATTTCTATTTCCTTAGTGTCCTTGAATTTAGGAATCAATTGGAGTAGTAGGTCGGGCACCAGTCACACAGTTTCGAATACCTTAAAGCATATTTTCGAAATTAATAATGATAGTAACTTCAAACAAATGTAAATGCTTCAAATATGGCAAATAGGTGTTTTTTACTATTTCCGACGTGCTTCCCTAATTTTGGATCAATCGGAGTAGTGGTTCAGTACCCCTCTTAGACCCCAAGGTTTAATAGCTTATCATCGAAATTAATAAAAATAATAACTTAAAATTAAGATAGAACGTTTCAATTGTGTACAAGGGTTAACTAGAATTGAAAGTATGACGGGGAGTGCATATAGACAAAATAGTACCATGGTTTCCGTTTCTGGAACCTTTGAAAAGTTCAAGGGCTAACAAACATATTTATTAAAAATACCATAACTCAAAAAATAATGCCGCTATTTTAATGAAATCTAAACTTAGGTTGCTAGTAATGAAAGTACCATGGGAATTGGTTCTGGTCGAGTTCGGATAATGAGTTCGGATTCTAGAAGCTTTTGATCGATCTGAGGCCAAACGAGCATAATTACAAAGCCAAAGAATATATTTCCTATTTTCTATGTGTCCCCGAAATTTAGACTTAATTGTAGTCATAGTTCAGGTGCCTCCTAAGAAATCCCAAAATTAAAAAGCTTATCTTCGAAATTCATGAAGATAGAAACTTTAAATTTGATACACGAGGGTTCTTTCCTATTTTCGTTTTTATTTAACATTTTTATATTTTTAAAAGGCTAACAATTTTACCATAAAACATATTTTGCATAATATTTTATAAATTAAAAACAAAATATTTTTTTAATATAGGATAAAATACCGTTTTTTAGCATATTTGCATAAAATTTTGTAAAAATGTGCCTATTTAGCTACAATCTGTCCGTCCGTCCGTCCGTATGTTTACAAAACTTTTACACCGTTTGAAATAGAGTTAAGAAATTTTAACCACGGATAGATATTCCAAAAAAAAAATTTCGTAGAAGAACTTTTTTCTGTACCCCCACCCGTTACGGATCTACGGCCCCCCGAAGTTGGAAAAAGCCTTATTTTTAAATTGTTATAAAAAAAGTTCTGTTAGGTGTATTTTAAATCAAAAGATAGCTATTTTATAAAATTTATAAATTTTTAAAAGGCAAATGTTTAGGGTTGCCAGACGATACTAAAATTTACCATTATGCAAAACTCAATTTTTGCAAAATTTGTTCCCCGACGTATATATTAAACGGTTCAAACTAGGGTCTTGAAATTTTTATTGAAGTTAGATCCTCAAAAATTAGTAGGAGTGGGTTAACAAAGTTATTTTGTCAAGCTTCCTGTTTAGGAGCTATAAGGGCTCGAAAATTGAAATTTTACTATTTTTAAAGACCATTCAAGTTACAGGTCTTTAAAAATAGTAAAATAGTTGAAGATTTTTTTAGTAATATTTAAAATTGAAAGCTCTTCAGTTTTATTTCAACTTGTGTCAAAGATTATTTTAATTTTGAAGGGTGGTGAAGCTACATCCCCTGAAAATTTCAAAAAAGCCCTATATTTAAATTGATATTACATAAGTTCTGTTAAGTGTATTTTCACTCTAAACCTGTAAAAGATAGCTGCTTAGGAGTTAGAAAAATACCATGTCTAAACTTATAGGGTTGCCATACGGTACTAAATTTGACCATTATGCAAAACCCAAATTTTGCAAATTTTTTGGACCCAAATATCTTCTTAACGGCTGCATCTAAGGCCCTGAAATTTCGGAAGACGTTAGATCCTCAAAAATTAGTGGGAGTAGGTTAACAAAATTTTTTTGTCGAGGTCCCTGTTTAGGATCTGTAAGGGCTTGAAAATTGAAATTTTGCTATTTTTAAACTTCTGTAACTTGTTAACATTTTTTTTACAAATATGCAAAATTTAATGTTGAAGCATTATATTTCACACATGTTAAAGGTTTTTCTTAAATTTAAAAGGGGTTCTTTAAATTGAAGAAATTGTCTCTTAGTTGTAGCCATTTTTGCTTAGATAATAGATTTATAGGTGAAATTCCAAATTTGGTGGAGTTCACAATTGATTTTCTAGAACCTAAAAAGATGGAAGGGTGGGGACAGGAGAGGGATGGACAGATCTACCACAAGTTTGCTAAGCAAATATTTGGAAACCTTCCCTGTTGAAGGACTACTAGGTCTTAAGAATTAAAACTTTTATGCTTTTATAAAACAGTAAGTTGTTGACCAGTGTATGTTTTTCCAAAATTAAACGTTAACATTAAGGCTTCAACATTATATTTCGCACTTTTTAACAGGGATTGTATTCTAAATATCTACTGATTTCACTATTATTCATAATTCTTATTTTAATGATATAACTAAATTAGAATATTATCATTTATTATTATATATATTTCTATAAAAATAATTGATAAAATACTCAGTAAGAAACCCTATGTATATTTGAATTTGTGCTTTTTAAAAACACTTGGTTTTTTTCTTCACTTGTTTTTTATTCCTACTCCTACTTGATTTAAAAATTCATTTAACGTGTTTGCCCTTTCGTTTTCATCCTGTAACCTTTCCCCACTTTTTTTTGCAATGCTTGTAATATGTTCTGAAATTTCCTTATAAGTATTCCTAATGGTATTATTCAATACTTTCCGTAATTTTCTAGAGCCAATTTTAGCCTCTTTTATTTGTTAATTTTCCGGGGAATTCCAAATTGTTTGTATATGTTTTCTGTTTTTATTGTAGGTATGTGGCCTATATGCTGCAAGGTCTTTTTGTACTTCTTTATTTTAAAAATAAAAATTGATAAATATAATCTTATATAATTATATATTCTATAATCTCGTAATCTTGATAATACATAGTAATACACCATTTTCAATCGCTCGTTTAGTAAGTCTCCCCTTCTTTGTTTTGTGGATTTAGTGTTACACTTTTGTTCCAGTTGCAATTATTAGACTCTACCTTTAGTAGATTCGAATTATCCCTAGTGCTAACGTAATCATTAAAATCACCTTTATTATTACAAGACTGATTTCTTTTAAAAATAATGTTATTACTGTTGTTTATAACATTTCTATTATAATTATTATCATTATTATTATTATTATTATTATTATTATTATTACTATCATAAATATATCTTTATTACTACATTATTCTTTTATTACTATTTATTTTTATTACTATTATTCATAACATTATAGTTTTTATTATTAATGCTTTTATTTTTATTTATAGCTCTGATCAAAATTTGGGAATATAAGTAAGTTTACCTACACGACCTGTTTTATGATTCGTTTTAAATATTTTTGAGATTTTATTTTCATTTAGAACACTAGTTGGAATATTATTGATTTCTTCCTTAATATCAACTAACATTATTATTACTATTCTTATTATTATTATTATAATTATTATGATTATTTTTATTATTACTATTATTTTTTGTATCATCAGAATTATTATTATGACTAATTGCAGTGATATAACTATTCGAGTTATTATGTTTTTTTTAGAACTAATACCATTATTAAAATTATCACTGTCATTGCTTTTATTAACATTAGTGTTTATCAAATTTGAAACACTAAATTCATGTTTATTTGATATAAGGTAATCCACTTTTATATGCTTTAATTGCTAATAACCAATTACTTTTTATTTCAAATTTATTTCATTATGATACCTTTACAGGACATTGTCTACTCAAAGTTTTGTGGTTAATATATAAACCTAACTTAAATTTCTGATTATCTTTTATGCAATTATTAATTTCTTCCTTCTTACATTCACAAGTTTTATGTTGCTGATGGGACTTAAGGCACTTTTCATTGTTCGTACACTCAGTTGAAACCCTTACATTGGAAACACCTCGTGACATTTCGGCATCAAACACTTTACATCTTTCCCACGCTACGAACAATTTTTCAGCTGCCAGTATTTTGGGAAAAGATTCTTTGTCTACCTCTACAATCACATTTTACATTTTTTTGTTATATTTGTTTATAGTGTTTACTTTAGTGATTTTTAGTTCGCTTAATTCCATAAATGAATTTTGTTTCCTAAGTTTTTCTATTATTTCCACTTCACCCATTTTATTATTCATATGTACTATTTCAAATCTTGGTTTAATCTCTTTCGGTATTTTAATATCATACCTTTCTTTAAAATTTTCTTCTAACTCAGCTTTGATTTTTTCCCTCTCTTCTTTAGTTTCGGTTTAAATCACGACTACTCCATTTCTTCTATTTTCTATATTTTTAATTATTAAATTTTTTGGATCGACCTTAGTATTTAATTCTTTTTATGTTTTTGTTCATTTTTTTGTTTGCTTTTTTGCTTAACAACTAATGGTAGTTGTTTTTTTATATCTATATTTGCAACACTTGGAGTATTTTTTACGACGTCAGCAAATGATATGTTTTGATCTTTATTTGAATTCTTTTGTTATTTAATTTGTTATATGTCTCATCATTTTTTTCCACTGCCTTTAGAAAAGTTAAATTCAATTTATCACTTTAGATATTTTGTATACAATATTAATATATGAAATGTTTCGAAGAATTTATGTACAGTATAATAATGATAGAACTGTCCTGTAATGTTTGTGTTTTCTTTTTTGGTTAAGTTAATGTATTTAAATAATAGATTAGAAAAATATTAATGTTAGAAATAACTTTTAAACATATTGATTTTTATTTTTCATCTTTTCAAATACTAAATATTTATCGAAAAGAAATTTGTTATAGCTGAACATTCAAAATAACATTATAATAATGATTTTTTTTTGTTAGGCTTATAATATGTAAATATTACATTAGAAATACATCAATATAAGAAAAACCTATTAAACATTTTGATTTTCCTTTCTTTTTAAACACTAAAAAATTAACGAAAGGAAATAATTTAAAATTGAACTAAATTGTATATTAATAACAAAAAATTGGACAGTAAAATTTATAATGCTAAATTTTAGTGCCGTATGGCAACCCTATATATTTTATCCATCGATTTTGTAAAGTTTATAAAAACAGCTCTCTTATACCGTTTTTCGATTGAAAATAAACCTAACAGAACTCTTGTTACATCAATTTAAATATAGGGTCTTTTTGGAATTTGCAGGGGCTGTAGCTTCGTAACCCTTCAAAATTAAGAAAAACCTTTGAGACATGTTGAAATATATTTATAGAGCTTTGAATTTTGTACATCACGAAAAAAAAATTTGGACAGGTATTCAAGTTACAGGTGTTTAAAAATTGCAAAATTTCAATTTTCGGGCCCTTATAGCTCCTAAATAGGGGGCTTGACAAAAAAATTTTGTCAACCGACTCCTACTAATTTGAATATCTAAATTCTCCCAAAATTTCAAGAGCCTCGCTTGAACCGTTCAAAAGATATTTTTGGGCAAAAATTTTGCAAAAATTGAGTTTTGCGTATTGTTAAATTTTAGTACCGTACGGCAACCCTAAACATTTGCCTTTTAAAAATTTATAAAGTTTATAAAACCAGCTATCGTGTGCCGTTTTCAGATTCAAAATACACTTAACACAACTCTTGTTATAACAATTTAAATATAGAGCTTTTTCAAACTTTGGGGGGCTGTAGCCCCGTAACAGGTAGGGACGACGGACGGACGGACGGACAGAGTGATGCTATATAGGCACATTTTTACAAAATTTGTTGAAAATGTACTGAAAATATTATTAAAATGTTACGTTATATGTTCAAGTATAACAAATTTCTTTTCGTTAATTCTTTCGTGTTTATTTAAAATTCTATTACAATTTCTTCAATTTAAAAAACCCCTTTCAAATTTAAGAAAACCATTCATATATCTTGATCTTGATACCCTAACTTCTAACTTCTCCCAAAATTTCAAGACCCTAGCTTGAACAATTTAAAAGATATGTGGGGATAAAACTTTTTCAAAAATTGAGTTTTGCATAACGGTAAATTTTAGTACCGTATGGTAAAAAACAAAAAAACTTGAATAAGATGTATTCATAAAATACAATTACAAAATTACATATTTAAAACTTTTTATCCAATTCAATAAAATTGTAAACGCATGCAGCAATTACTTCTTTTCAGGATTTTTAGCTGTAATTTATTTACTGTTGAATGATTTAGTATTAGTACTCTTGATTAATTATTACAATTTTAAATAATGTTTAAATTTATTCCCTTAATTTACTTATTTTTTATTGTTTTATATAATTAAACTCAAAGTTATTCCAAAAAAATATTAATTTGTAATAATATGTAAATAAAAGTTTATATAATTTGATGATTTTTAATATTAATTAAAACCATTAATGCTTTCAATAGCTTATTATCACAAAATTTAATAATCAAAATATGCCATAAATAAATTTGTAAAATATAATGAAAAATTTAGAACTTTTATTTAATTCATTTAAATATAAAAATAAATTTTCCAACTTAAGTATGGTACACAATTTCTTAATTATTACATTTTATCAATAAAATGTAGGTATGATATAATATAAATTAAAAAAAAAAAAATTTTGTAGTTTATTAAAAAAAATATTTTGTTTTTAATTTATAAAATATAATACACTAGCTAATACCCGGTGCGCGTTGCTGCGCCTCTCAATGGAAGTTTAATTTAAGTTGATGTTACTGCAAAAAGTTAACATAAAAATTACACATGGAGTAAATGTTATTTGAAAATGTATTAAAGCAATTTCTGAGGCTTTCTTTTTAGCCAAAGAAGTATTTCGTAAAATCGGACAAAATTTGGACCCAAAATTTTTATATATATTTGTGATCAGCGTGACCTCCTGAAGCGATATAGCCATGTTCGTCCGTCCGTACGTAGGCACGATAACTCAAATAATGGAGCTATCTTGATGAAATTTAAACTGTAGGTTACAAGGCGGGGATTGCATAAGGGCGAAATCGGCTCTTGGGTTCGGATCCTGGACCTCTTAATCGACCCCAGGGCTAACTTACATAAATAAAGAATCAAGATAACTCAACAACTAATAACGCTATTTTCATAAAATTTGTGCTGTAGGTTACTAGTAATGAAATTACGTAGGGAATTGCGTACTGTCAAGATTAGACCATGGGTTTGGAACCTAGAACTTTTTGATCGAATTTAGGCCAATCAAGCATAATTCTGAAACCAGTGAAGATAGAATCTAAAAATTTGGTATCAGGGTGTCCCTTCCTGTTTCCTTAGTGTCTTTGAAATTTGAGCCCCTTAAAAGCAGTGGGTCGGGGACCAGCCACACATTTCCGAAGACATTAAAGCATATCTATAAAATTAATAAAGATAGCAACTTGAAAAAATTTAGAAGCTTCAAATTTGGCACAAGGGTGTTCTTTACTATTTCTTGCGTGGCCCTCTAATTTGGATTCAATTGGAGTGTTGGTTCAGTACCCTTCTTAGACCTCTCAGTTCTTAAAGCTTATAACCGAAATTGCTAAAAATAGTAACTTAAAATTAAGATAGAACGTTCCAATTGTGTACAAGGGTTACCTAGTATTTAAAGTACAGCGCGAACTGCATATGGGCCATATCAGCCCACGGGTTCGAGTTCTGGACCTTTTAACCGGTCTCAGGGCTAAAGAACATGCATGCAAAATCACGATAACTCAACAACTAATGACGCTATCTTCATGAAATTTGTGCTGTAGGTTAGTAGTAGTCTTCATGAAATTTGTGCTGGAGTAGTGGGTCGGGGACCAGCCACTCAGTTCCGAAGACCTTAGACCTCACAAGGTTTAAAAGCTTATCATCGAAATTAATAAAAATAATTACTTAAAATTAAGATACAACGTTCCAATTGTATACAAGGGATAACTAATATTGAAAGTATGACGGGGACTGCATATGGGTAAAATAGTACCATGGTTTCGGGTTCTGGAATCTTTAAAAAGTTCAAGGGCTAACAAACATATATCTTAAAAACACAATAACTAAAAAAATAATGCCGCTATTTTAATGAAATTTAAACTTAGGTTACTAGTAATGAAAGTACCATGGGAATTGGTTCTGGTCGAGTTCGGAGAATGAGTTCGGATTCTAGAAGCTTTTGATCGATTTGAGGCCGAACGGGTAGAATTTAAAAGCTAAAGAAGATATTCCCTATTTCGTATGTGACCCCGAAATTAAAGACTTAATTGTAGTGGTGGTTCAGGTGTCTCCTAAGAAATCCCAAAATTAAAAAGCTTTTCTTCGAAATTCAGAAAGATAGAAATTTTAAATTTGATGCACGAGGGTTCTTTCCTATTTCCGTTTTTATTTAACACTTTTATATTTTTAAAAGGCTAAAAATTTTACCATAATTTAAACAAAATATTTTTTTAATAAACGATTAAATTCCGTTTTTTTCAATTTTATTATATCATATATTTTATTGAATATTACCATACGTGATATATAATTAAAACATTGTGTACGATACTTAAGCTATATTCAACTTTGTGATAAATTAATTTTTATATTTAAATGAATTATATGAAAAGTTCTAAGTTTGTAATTATATTTTACAAATAAATTTATTGCATATTTTGCGTTTATAACTTTTCTAAAAGGTGCATAAACTAACAATTTAAAATAATTGCAATTTTGAAAAATTTGTATTATTAAACATATTATGCTTTTATTTATATTTTCATTTATTTCAAGTTTTTTTGTTTTTTAATATTTTTAAATAACTCCGCCGTAGCCGGTCCCAAGCCCGGTTGAGAAAGGAGGAGGGAAGAATAGTTGCAACCTGAATGGCCACATACATCGGCGTCTCAGGAAGTAGGAAAATGTTATATAATGCAGTTGAACTCGTAACATAGTTATGAGAACTTCAACGCATTATATAGCAAACTCTGAAGCAACTTTTCAAACCCAACGGCCCTCCAAAGATGGGGGTTAAGCATTGGGTTAACAGCCCAATCTTGTAAAAAAAACAACTGTTCGACAACCAGAAGATTCGCCTCGGATATCAAAACAGAATTTACGGCAACGGAAACGGCAACGAATAAGGCTTAACGATTTAAGAATATCAACTTGGAATGTACGCACAATGCTACAACCTGGCAAAATGATGGAAGTAGCTAATGAAATTTTAAAATTTAAAATGGATCTAGTAGCATTACAAGAAGTAAGATTCATGGGAAAAGGGGCCATACAAAAAAAAGACTACTCCCTATTCTTTAGTGGACCTGAGGAAACAGCTGGCCAACTAGGCACTGGCTTCATCATTAACAACAAAATAAAAAGAAGCTTAATAGGTTTTGAGCCAGTTAACAATAGACTATGCATGATTAGAATAAAAGGAAAATTTCAAAACATTACTGTAATATCTGCACACGCGCCAACTGAAGAAAAAGATGACGTTGAAAAAGAAATGTTCTATGATCAATTAGAAAAAATGTACGATAGAATACCTAAATATGACATGGTAATATTAGGAGGAGATTTCAACGCCAAGATCGGCAAAGAAAGCTTTGTAAGCTGTGTGGCTGGGCAGCACACTCTCCATGATGAAAGTAGTGAAAATGGGAGAAGACTATGCAACTTTGCAGCATCAAATAACCTGATAATTAGGAGCACCTGCTTTCCTCACAAAAAGATCCACCTAGGCACATGGACGTCACCAAGTAGAAATACAATAAATCAAATTGATCATATATTGGTATCGAAAAAACATGCATCTTCAATAATAGATGTAAGGGCTTGTCGAGGACCAAACTGTGACTTGGACCATTTCCTGGTGCAATCTACAGTAAGACAACGAATATCAAATATACTAGTAAACCGCGGTGGATAAGAGGACAAAAATGGAACGTAGGAAAATTGACAGAAAATGAAGCAAGAGAGCAATATATTGAAAATGTGTCCAGAAGATTAGATAATATCGAAGAAACTGAAGAAACTAGTGACGTTAACAGAAAATGGGAGCTAATACAAAAGGCAATTCACCAGTCCGCGCAAGAAACTATCGGCCTAAAACAAACTGTAAGAAACGAGTGGTATGACCTAGAATGTGAAGATTTAATTAGGAGAAAAAATGAGGCAAGGAAAGTAATGCTACAAAGAAAAACTAGAATCAGTGTAAAAAATTACGAAGAACTACGGCGGACAGCGAAAAAGTTGTGTAAAAAGAAGAAGAAAATAGCAATGGAAAACAAAATCAAAGAATTAGAAGAGCATAGTGTTAAAAACGAAAGCAAAAGCTTCTTCAGAGAACTAAAAGCACAAAACTCGACCTTCAAACCTAGAATAAATATTTGCAAAGATGAAAACGATGAGATAATAAGCGAAGAAAGCAAGGTACTCAGAAGATGGGCTGAATACTTCAAGGAAGTACTGAATGGAGAACAACAAAATATAGATAATGACACCTACGTAAGTTACGTAACAGCACAGCCGCTCACTGCAAAACCCTCTCGAGAGGAAGTAAAAAATGCAATAGATAAAATGCATAATGGAAAAGCCCCAGGAGAAGATTCAATAACAGCAGAACTCTTCAAATATGGTGGCTCAGAGCTACTTGAAAAAATGTATAAATTAATTACTAAAGTATGGGAAGATGAGGTAATGCCAGCATCTTGGAATGTCGGAATCATCAACCCTGTTTATAAGAAGGGCGACAAATTAGCATGTAAAAACTATAGACCAATAACGCTACTCAATATAGCCTACAAGATATTTTCAAATATGTTACATGCAAGGCTCAATGTATATGCAGAAGAAAGACTAGGGGAGTACCAATCGGGCTTTCGACCAAATCGTTCAACCTGTGATTCTATATTTGCAGTAAGACAAGCTATGGAAAAATGCTACGAATTCAAGACTGATTTATACATGATATTTATTGATTTCATGCAAGCATTTGACAAAATAAATAGAAGCACTATTTTCGAAGCATTAGAAAAATTTGGGGTACCGTACCACATAAATTAATAAGACTTGTACAACTTAGCTTAAGAAATACTAAAGCCAAAGTCAGTATAAATAATAACACCTCGGAAGAATTTATAATAAATAGTGGAGTAAGACAAGGAGACTCGTTATCAACGCTGCTTTTTAATATGACATTGGAATCAGTGATGGAACGTGTCGAGAAAAACAAAACCATCTTGACAAAATCGATACAAATAAATGCATACGCTGATGACATAGCCCTGATTGCTAAAAGAGAAGATGATTTGATAGAGAATTTCATTATCTTAGAACAGAACGCTGAAAAAGTAGGACTTAAAATCAATGAAAATAAAACTAAATTCATGACAATGTCCAGAAGGGAAACAAGTAGAAGCCGGCAAAATTTCCAAATAGGAGACTATAATTTTGAAGGGGTGAAGCAATCTTGTTACTTAGGTGCCCAGATAAGTAGCAATAACCTAACGAGCACCTGCATTCAAGAAAAAATACAAGCAGGATACAAGTGTTATTTTGCTAATGCAAAAATGTTAAGATCAAGAATTTTATCAAGGAAGGCGAAAATGACAATATATAAATCTATAATAAGGCCTGTTGTGACATATGGTTCAGAAAGCTGGACTATGACGATGCAAGATGAAAACGACTTAAGAATATTTGAAAGAAAAATATTGAGAAAAATCTATGGACCTATCAGAATAGACGAAAATAATTATAGAATTAGAACAAATGCAGAACTGAATGATATAATTAATAATGCGGACATTGTGAAATTTATAAAATCTCAAAGAATTAGATGGATAGGCCATGTACAAAGAATGGACGACAACCGTATACAAAAAAAATTATTAAATGGGCAACTGAGTGGTACAAGGGCTAGAGGGCGACCACGGAAAAGATGGTTGGACGATGTGAATGAAGACTTAAACACAATCGAAGTCAGAAATTGGAGAGATGCTGTGAGAGATAGAGTTATCTGGAGGAGAATTGTGAAGGAAGCCAAGGTCCACACAGGACTGTAGCGCTACTGATGATGATGAACATTTTTAAAGAGTTAATAATAGATAGTGTAGTTAGAAAATGTTTTTAGTATTATAAAGTTAATTTGGTTAGCTATGTGTTACGATCAAAATAATAACAGCTTTTATGGTTTTAAAATGACTTATGGACTTCCCATTAAATTTGAACCAAATAGAGGTAGGGTATTTCTAAGTTCATTGCAATATTAAATTAAAGGTGCCGTGAAATAACGCCTTACGAAATAAAGCCATATCGTCAATTTTTTGTGTATGGTTCTTTTTCGCATATAATTGCAAAATAAAGCCATATGGCTTTAAATAATAGCAATTTAATTTTACAAAAACAATTATAAATAAAAATTCGAAAAAAAATAAAAGTTCTAAAAAAAACCTCTTTTAAAACTTAATATGTAGGTATCAAATATTCTGGAAAAAGTGGAAATCCTGTTTTTAAATCCAACTCCAAAAACCCTCCTAATTGAGTATCTGACATATACACATACACAGATTCTCATATATCACGTATATATAAATAATCTGTAAAAGGCGTATTCCCTGCTTTTGAATCCAACTCTAAAATACCTCCTAATTTACAGTTTCGTATAAACATATATATATAAATATTCTTAACAAATGGAATTTCGTGGTTTTGAAACAACTCTAAAATCCCTTCTAATCATTATCCTTATATAAATGTTGTAATTGAACTGTTAAACAGTGCGGATATATTTTTATTAATAATTATTTTTGGTTAAAATTAATAAAAGAAAAAAAATAAAAAAAAAATAAAAGAAAACAAGAATAAAAAAAAAAAAAAAAAAACTTTTAAATTTAATTAAATAAAAGAACGTGCAATGGCGTCGTGCCATAAATGCAAAAGTAAAATAAAAGGTGAAACGGGTATAATATGTGCGGGAGTATGTAAAAAAACATTTCACGAACAACTAAAATGTTCTGGGTTGGATCAGTCAACCATTAATATTGTGTACACAAATATAAATGTAAAATTCATATTTGAAGATTGTGTATTATATATTCAAAACGTAGATCTAGTTCTACAAAATATGGAGAGTGCAGTAACAAAAAATAATCAACATCTAAGGGAATATAAAAACGAATTTGAAGAAGCAATAAAAAAAAATGAATCAGAAATTATTTATCTGCTAAGAGATATCGAATCAAATTATATGAAAAGATTAGAAGAAATTAAAATGGAACAACAAGAGGAATTACGTAAAATGGAAAAATTTACTGAAGCTTTTAAAAATCAAAGCGATAAGGTAAATGACACTATTTTGAGTGCAATCAAAAACAAGTGATGAAAAAAAACCAAGGGTTTTTAAAAAAGCACATTTTCATACAATTTATATTGTATTACACACAGAGTTTAACTTTGGAAATATTTACTTGGAAATAGTTACTGCTTAATTATAAAATTTACTGCTAACAGTAAAGTTTTTATTTTAAATTTGTTATAGCCCTTTAATGGGGAAGGTTTCGAAGTTTCTCAAGAATCTAACTTCATCTAACTCCCCCCCCCCCTTCGCCCCCTTCCATTTTTTTAGGTTCTAGAAATTAAATTGTGAATTCCACAAAAATTTGGAATTTTACTTAGAATTATACAATCTAAGCAAAAATGGGTAAAACTGAGAGACACTTTCTTCAATTTAAGGAACCGCTTTTAAATTTAAGAAAAACCTTTAACATATGTTAAAATATAATGTTGGGCCTTTAAATTTTGTATATTAATAAAAAAAAAATTGGACAGGTATTCAAGTTACAGGTGCTTAAAAATAGCAAAATTTAAATTTTCGAGCCCTTATAGCTCCTAAACAGGGGGCTTGACAACAAATTTTTGTTAACCGACTCCTACTAATATTTGAGGATCTAACTTCTCCCAAAATTTCAGGACCCTATCTAAAACCGTTTAGGAGATATATGGGACCAAAAATTTTGCAAAAATTGAGTTTTATATAATAGTAAATTTTAGTACCGTATGGCAACCCTATACATTTAAGCGACATATCTTTGTAAAAACTATAAAAGCAGCTCTCTTCTACCGTTTTTCGATTGAAAATAAACCTAACAGAACTCTTGTTATATCTATTGAAATATAGGGCTTTTTTGGAATTTGCAGGGGCTGTAGCTTCGTCACCCTTCAAAATTAAAAAACACCTTTGACACATATTGAAATATAATTACAGAGCTTTGAATTTTGTATATCACTAAAAAAAAATTTGGACAGGTATTCAAGTTACAGGTGTTTAAAAATTGCAAAATTTCAATTTTCGAGCCCTTATAGCTCCTAAACATGGGGCTTGACAAAAAAATTTTGTTAACCGACTCCTACTAATTTCTGAGTATCTAACTTCTCCCAAAATTTCAGGACCCTAGCTTGAACCGTTTAGAAGATATGTGTGGCCAAAAATTTTGTAAAAATTTAGTTTTGTGTAATGTTTAATTTTAGTACCGTATGGCAACCCTAAACATTTGCCTTTTAAATATTTATAAAGTTTATGAAACCAGCTATCGTTTGCCGTTTTTACATTGAAAATATATCTAACAGAACTCTTGTTATAATAAATTAAATATAGGGCTTTTTCCAACTTTGGGGGGCTGTAGCCCCGTAGCAGGTGGGGCTACAGAAAAAAATTCTTCTACGAAATTATTTTTTTTGTAATACCTACTAGTGGTTAAAACTTCTTTTCTCTATTTCAAACGATGTAAAAGTTTTTGTAATCATACGGACAGATGGACAGACGGACAGACGGACAGACGGACAGACGGACAGACGGACAGACGGACGGACAGAGTGAAGCTATATAGGCACATTTTCACAAAATTCTTTGAAAATGTGCTAAAAAATAGTTAGGCTTGCAAAACAATTAACACAGTTGTTAACGAAAAAACTAAAAATATGGGTCAAACAGTTTCATTTGCTGGCATGGTAAAAAATGTGGATTAAAAATTAAAAAAGAATTACCTTTAATTGTGAAACCGAAAAATAAACAAAAAAATTAACAAACAAAAAGTGACTTAAACACAAAGGTCGATCCAAAAAATTTCAAAATTAAAAATATAGAAGATAAAACAAAATGTTGCTATTTTAATTGAAACTGAAACAGCTGAAGATCGTGAAAAAATAAAAAGTGAGTTAGAAAAACAATTTAAAGATAAATACGAAATCAAAATACCAACGGATATAAAACCACAAATTGAGATAATTCAAATAGTTTTATGTTGTTTATTTGAGTTGTTCTTACAGACTGATTTTTAATACAAATTTAAATTTTATAATTCAATTTGTTTTATGTTTGAATGGATAAAATTACGTAAGCAAAATTCTAATATATGACAATATTTAACTTGATTAGAATCATACGATTATAATCAAGTTGGTTTTTTTTGTGTTGTTATTTTCGTAAATTAGCGTTTACGAAATTTGATAGTTAAAGTACAGTTACGCATTTTAAGGAATGCGATTAAAATTTAAAAGTACAGTTTATAAATTGACTGTTTAAATAGATGAATGCATTTTGCTTACATAACACTTCTATCCCTAAGAGATTTTGGTCTCCAAAATTTAAAATTTAAAAAGGACTTGTTTCAAGTTCCTTTGGTTTTACATCTGATTGATTTATACTTATTTTAATATTTTCATTTAACTTTGTTTTTTTATAACAGTAGCTTATTATCATAATTACAATTACTATTACAAATAGGGTTTTAACCGTTAGTAAAGTATAAAAATTAACCTTAGATTTATATTCTAAGTATTCAATAGCTTTTAAGTTTTCAATTTGGTTTACATGAATTTGCTTAAGAGTAAAGTTATTAACAGTTTTTGTTATATTTAATTCATTTACAATTGTAAATGAAAAATTTTATTAGAAAATTCATTGTTTTTAATATTCAAATTACAATTGCTAAATTTAATTAAATTATTTTCTATTATCTACTTATTGTACAATTTTTGTTCTTTCTAAGTTTAAAGTTACAATTAATTCGTCGTTAATTTTTTCTATAGATTCTATTTCATTTATTTTATAGTTACATGTACTGTTTCCTTTTAGTAAGTTTTTTATACAATCATTATTTGGATATTGTAAGATTTTCTTTAACAGTTCCTTTTTATTATTTTGTTCAAATATTTCCTTATCTTTTAAAATAATATTTATTATAGGTGTGTCTAATTGCACATGTTTATCGTTCGGGAATGGTATGACTAAAGCTTTAAAATAGGTTTCGATAGTGAAGTTTGGAAGGAATAGACGATTATTATAAGGCCGTCCTTAAATAAAATAGTACTTTTTATGTACGGCATCTCTTCGATAGTTAGGTTGTATTTTTGAATTTCGTCGTCTGTAAGAATGTCGTGAGCAAGAACTTCCAGACGACTTAGCAAGATAATATCTTTAATTTGTTGTAAATGATTATTAATTGAGGTCATTTGTGCCAAAAGTTGGAGTGTGAAAGGAGTTTGCGATATTTTTGCAATAAAGTTGTTAGTTTGGTTTTCGATTTTTGTTAGGTATTGAGTAATTTCCAGTTGCTGGTTGTTCACGTGTTCGGCTATTGAGTGGATATTTTTCTCAAAATTTTTGTTAATAATTACTTGGTCGTTAATTTTATTAGTTACTTGTCTGGTGCTAAAGTTTAAATTTTGTAATTGCTTGAATATTTGTTCTGAGTCATCGTTATCCATTGTGCTGTCAAAAATTTCATTGTTGTACCCAGGGCGTTAATTAGTCCACGTTTATTGCTAATTTTCCCGTCAAGTTTGGGTATCAGTGAGTTCAGAGTGTGTTGTAAATTTAACAATTCTAATGTTAAAATTTTGTGTTCTGTGCTTGTTTCTTTTAGATTAAGAAGATTGATATTATGGTACAAGTTTCCAATTATTTCTTGGTATTCAGTGAGGCTTACAATGTGAAAAGTTTTTGTGTAGTTATTAATAATTTTTTGTTCTTCCAATTTTATAATAGCAAAACCATTTTCATCCTTGAGTTGGCTTATTTGTATAGAGTGGAGCGACGCTTGTGGAATAGAGAGAATGAGTAGAAGTAGTAGTTCCATTTCCTAAAATTATAAAAGAAGTTTTTATTGGATTTGGAATAGAAAGAAAAACAATAATAAAAATTAACTTAAGAAGTTCCTAATTAATCGCAACATAGATATGCATAACTACAATACTAGAAATAAGGCAAACTTTTATCTTTCATTGTTTAGAACGGACAAACAAAAAATGAATTGTGTATATAACAGTTTAAGTGCTTTCAATGGTTTATCAGATGATTTGAAAAATATTAATTCTTATAGTTTATTTAAGAAAAAAATAAAAAATTTGTTTTTAACCCTAAATTAAATAACAAAATGGTAGAATGCTCATATATTATTATAAATATATCATAATGGATTATCAGATGATTTAGAAAATATAAATTCTTACATTTCGTTAAGAAAAAAAAAAAAAATTATTTTAATCATAACAAATTGTTAAAAGATATACTTAAAATTGCTTGACAATAATATTAATCTATACAACCAAATGGCTTACTTAGGCTATGGTTAGAAAAAAAACTAATTAAATAAATATATATAATAATGTAAAAAAAAAAAAAAAAAAAACTATTTATAATTATTATTATACTATTAGGCCCACAGCCAGGGTCGTATCCAAACAATTAATTTATATATAAATTGTAAATCTATTGTAAAATTTATTATTAAGATTTTAAAATAAAGAAAAAAAAAAAAAAAAAAGTCTACCTCGAAAGAGACTTCTATATTTTCAGTTGGTAAAAAAATTAATAATAAAAATAAAAATTGATGGTGATGATAAAGCATCTAATCCTTGGTTACCTGTTACCTATTTTATTACGATTTTATTGAAATTTAAACTTTCGTTTTTGTTGCTTTTTGCAATATTTAGTTTTCCTTTTATTGCTCGTATCGATTATGTATTTGCCGTCTACTTTAAAGTTTCTCAGAATTTTATACTTAGGTTTACATTTACCTACATCTCTATTAACGACAATGTTTGCATGTAAATTTTCATTTAAAGTTTTATTCTTATTTAAGTTTGCTATCCTTCTTCTTTTTTCTTCTTCAAATCTTTTTGTTAAAATTTCGATCTCCTCTTTGGAATGTTTTTATTTAAAAAGTCTATTGGTCTACGTTTCGTGGTAGAGTGAATTGTTCTATTATATGTCATGATAATTTTAAAGATTTTATCGTTTAAGTCTTCAGTTTAATTAGTTTTGTCAATTTCTAAGATTCTAATATGTTCGTTTAGTGTGCCATGTAACCGTTCAACGTCTGAGTTGCCGGTTTTATTCCCAGGTGTAGTTTGGTGAAATTTGATTTGGTTTTCTATAAGAAATTGTTCTATGGCACTGTGTATTATGCACTTTTCGTTATCTGTTATTAATTTTTTCATGTTTCCCAAATAAATTAGCCTTTCTTTTAGTGCTTTTAAAACAGAGATCCACGTTCTATCATTAAGTTTGTGGATGGTAGCATGTTTAGAGAATTTGTCTATTATAGTTAGATACATAACATTCCTGCATGGAAACCAAATGTCCATGTGGACGATGTCATTAAATTGTATAGGAGATTGTGCGATCTCAAATGGGAGTTTTAAAGGTCTCCTATCATGTTTCGCTAAGGTACACACTTCACAATTGTTTATGAATTTTTGTATTTGTAATTGCAGTTTAGGGTAATGGTACATTTCCTTAAGTTCGGAAAAAATGTCCGATATACCGCGGTGGTTATTGCGAAGGTGTTCAGCTTTTATTATTTCAAGAGTTTTATTTTTATCCGTTATATCTTGTAGTTTTTTGTTAGATTTTAATATTTTTAGACGTTGATAATTAGCAAAGAATTTAAGATAGAGGTTTTGAAAGTTGAGATAGATATCAATGTTATCGCTGTATACACATACTAATCCTTTTTCGGGTAGACAGCGTTTCATCTTTTCTAATAGGTTAGTATCTTTAGTAACATAGAGAAGATTTTGACATTTTTTATTTATAATTTTCGTGGTGAATTTTTCGTTATTACTTAAGATTAGGTAAATTTGATTTTTGAATAAGTTAACAGGTTTTTCTGTTATTTTAATATGATATAGGTCATCTTCATTTGCGCTATGTACTGTAGCTGCAGTAGACATGATTTCATCATCATTATCATTGTTCGTTGTAGAGTGCATCGTAACGTTAATGGTCATAATTTCATCATTATTGTCAATGTTTGGTGCACTATGTGTCTCTACTTCGTTTAAAAATTGTAAAATTGAGGGTTCGATTATTGATTCGCTTTTGTCGCAAGAGTTTTCATTTGTGCAAGGGAGTCGACTTAAACCATCAGCGATTTTATTGTCTTTCCCTTTAAGATAGTTTATTGTAAATTTATATTCGTTTAATTTGATCTTCCACCTTTGTAGTTTCATGTTTGGTTCTTTAAGATTGTTAAGCCATACCAAAGGTTTATGATCACATTGAACAGTAAAATTTCTACCGTAAAGGTAAGTATGAAAATGTTTGGTAGCCCAAACGATAGCGAGAAGTTCCTTCTCTATCGTCGAGTATCTTATTCCATGGTTGTTCAGTGTTCTCGAGGCATAGGCTATCGTGTGGTTATTTTGGTTTAGTACGGCGCCTAAAGCGAAGTTAGACGCGTCCGTGGTTAGTGTAAAATGTTTAGAAAAGTCTGGGTTTTTTAGAAAGGGTTCCGTTGTTAATAGAGTTTTTAGTTTTTTAAAAGCCTCCATGTATTCTTTGTCATTTTTACTAATTTTAGATTTTTTTTTTTACAACGTATAAGCTACTTTGGAGTAATCCTTTACAAATTTCCGGTAGTAGCCGGTTAATCCTAGAAAAGATTTTATCTCTTTTTGTGAAGATGGAAGAGGAATATTTTGAATAGCGCTGATTTTTGATGGATCAGGTTTTATACCTCCTTGGGTGATTACATGACCCAAGAAGTTAGTAAACAGTTGAGCAAAATTACATTTGTCTATTTGAATCGTTAAGTTTGCTTCGCGCAATTTGGTTAAGATTTTTTTAATTGAAACTAAGTGTTCTTCGAATGATGACGAGAAGATTAGGATGTCATCCAAGTAGACAACGCATATTTTATTGATAAATTCGCTTAATTCATTAATAAAGCGAATTAATTAATAAATTCATTAATCTTTGAAAGGTGGAGGGTGAGTTTTTTAAGCCGAAGGGCATACGAGTGAACTCATAATGGCCACTTCTAGTTGAGAATGCTGTTTTGCATCGATCATCTGGGTGGACTTCAATCTGATGAAACACTTTCGCCAGATCTAACGTGCTGAAATAGCGACAATTTTCCAATTTCCCAAAAAGATCTTTGATGTTGGGTATTGGAAATTTGTCATCGACTGTGTTATCATTAAGTCGACGATAATCAATAACAATTCCCAATTTTTGTTTGTTAGAATTGTCCATTTTCTTAGGAACAATCCAAATAGGTGCGTTGTATGGTGACATGCTATTAACGATTATACCTTGATGTAACATTTCTTTAATTTGACGATTGACCTCGTCTCTATGAATTTCAGGATAACGGTATCCTTTTGAATAAACTGGTATATCGTTTTTTGTTATTATTCTATGTTTAATTGCACTTGTAAATATAAGTTTTTCATTCTCTTGATGAAAAATATCCTTAAAATAATTTAAGAGCGATTTAATTTGTGCAATATTTTTGTTATTTAAGTGAGATGGAAAATTAAAGTTAAGTCCGTTATCAGAATCACACTGGTTAAAACTGAAAACATTAATAGAATCATCAACATATTTGTTTTCTTAGTACTGTTCTTCTTCATAATTTAGGAAGAACGAGATAGAAGCTTTTTGTGTTGTAAGTAACCTTTCTTTGTAGTCAATGTTAATGTTTAGTGTGGACAAAATGTTATTACCTATTAGGCCATCAAAATAGTTATGGAACGGAAATTCCAGGAAATCAATGAAGAAGTTAGGTTCATTAAAGATTTGAAAGAGAGGGAACCTACATCTAATATTTAAAGAAAGTTTCCTATTGAAAGCCGTAAGTGGGACAGGTTTAATTACGGTATTCCATTTAGGATTACAGAGGTTGGTATTAATGATACTATACTCTGCACCGGTATCGATAATGAATCTAAGTAGTCCATTTTTTTGTTTAATTATCATATAGGGTAGTTGTTTGAGGCGTTGACGCGAAAATTAGTTGAGTCAGTATTTGTCTCATTATTTGAGTTCATAGAGATGTCCATTGGTTCTAGATTTAGATTTCGGTTATAATTGTTTGAATAGTTATTTGTTCTATTAAACCTAGAAGGTTGTATGTTAGATGGACGATTAATTGATTGAGAATCATAATTATTATACCTATTCTGATTTGAATAATTATGATGAATTTGTTGTAAGTTTCGTTTGTTAAAACCATTATTGTGATAATTATTTGTAGGCAGATTTGAATTCTTGAAATTGGTTTATTGTTGATTGTTAAAATTATATGAGTTTCGTTTATTGAAACCATTGTTGCGATGGTTATTTGTAGAGAAATTTGAATTTTTAAAATTGGTTTGCTGTTGATTATTATTAGGGTTGTAATTTTTCCCTAAAAAATTATTAAATTTTTTTTGTTTATTTCCATTATTATTATTCGGATAATTATTTTTATTTTGAATACCTTTAAAGTATAAGGAGTCATTTTGTGCTATAATCTCGTAAGCGTCAAATAGCGTTGTAGGGTTTCTATTAACAATAATTCCCCTGACTGGTTCGGGTAAATTATCTTTAAATGTGTTTAGAGCAATTCTTTTATTTGCTTCTATTTTTTCTTTATTGTCTCCCCCTTGGAGCAAATACGCGTTGTTGATACGTGTTAGTTTTAAGTTAATTTCATCATAGAAATTTTTTATTGTGGACGTACACCTAACTAATATTAGGTTGTCTACAAGACGTGAAACTGGGACGGTGTCTCCATGGTTTTTTATTAGTATTGATTTTAATTCCGTTTATGTTTCGACTGGCCCGTGAGAATGTAAGATTTGTTTAGCTTTTCCTATTATTTTATCTTGGATATGTCCGAAAAGAAGTTTTTTATACTGAGACCCCGCTAGATCTTCTATAAGTGGGATAAAGGATTCTATCCTTTGTATAAAATTAGTTAAGTCGCGTTGATCGCCAGTAAAAGGTGGCAATTGGGCGATGTACTTCACAATTAGGTTGAAGTTAGGAATTTCGCTTTCATTGGCGTTAGACATTTTAAAATTGTTTAGGTTTAATAAAATAAAATAGTAGTAAAGCAAAGAAATTTTTATTCAATGCAATTTATTCTAATAATAGCTAAATAAAATAAAGAGCCTTATTATTTTTTATTTAACGATTTTGTTCAAAAAAATGCAAAGTATTTACGTAGAAGTTAAGGATATACTTGAACCTATAAACTGTAATTAAAACAAAATTATGAAAGATTCACAATTCGTTTCCTTGATGAACCAAAAAGGAAAAATAACTGTATTCGAAAACAATACATGTAACAAAATTAAAATTGTAAAATTGTCAAAAGAAGACGTTAGTAATAGCGAAATATAATAAAAAATTAATGAAGACTTATAAATTATAATTAAATTAAAGTAAGTTTAATATCCTGTTTAGTAGTAGGATAGATTTAAATTGAATTAAAATTCAACAATTGTAGAAAGAATTCACAATTAAACTTTAATTGAACTAGAGTTAAAAAATTTAAAAGATTGAACTCAAAAATATAAAAAGAATTATAATTGAATTCAAATCATAAAATTCACTATAGAACGATTTACTTTTATTTTTTGTAATTGTAATTTACTTAGAAATATTTTAAAAAAAGAGATCTTATTTATAATATTTTTTTTTTTTTGAAGTTTATTTAAGACACGAATTTTAATAATATTTATTTTCTCTATTTGAAATATTATTGGGATAAAACATTTACACTTTTATAATAAGGTTTAAAATTTTAAATAATTTTTTTTTTATAGAAATAAATAAAAAAATTTTATTAATTTAATTAGAAGAGAATTAACATTTTAATTTGTTTTTTGTTTTTTTTTTTTTTTATAATAATAAGGTTTGAGGATTTTTATTTTCCTTTTATTTGCAAATTTTAATAGTAAAAATTTTAAAATATTACTTAACTTTTGTTTGGTAAATGTTATTACAAATGTAGCTGCTACCAATGTTGTTGTTACCAATGTTGCTGTTTCTTGTCCCTGTGAACCAATTAACTAGCTATTTGTTGTATTTGTGGTTTGTTGAAATTGTTGTTGTAAATGTTTTCTTTGTTGTTGCAAATGATATTGCTGTTGTTGCTGATGTTGTCGTTGATGATGATGATAAAAATATTATCCGAAATTGGTGGATGCTGACACAGATGGATTATTTGTTATGAATGCTTTTGCTGCGGGAGATCCAATTGTTGTTGGTGATGACCAGATTTTTTTTTTTTATTTTTTTGTTTTAATTATTATTTTTTTTTTTTTATTTTATTTATAATTTTTATAATTTTGTTTTATTCTAATTGTAATCTTTTACAATTAGTTAGTTTTTTTTCATTTCACCGACTGCGCCAGTTTTATGTTGTTTATTTGAGTTGTTCTTACAGACTGATTTTTAATACAAATTTAAATTTTATAATTCAATTTGTTTTATGTTTGAATGGATAAAATAGTACGTAAGCAAAATTCTAATACATGACAATATTTAACTTGATTAGAATCATACGATTATAATCAAGTTTGGTTTTTCGTTTTGTTACTTTCGTAAATTAGCGTTTACGAAATTTGATAGTTAAAGTACAGTTATGCATTTTAAGGAATGCGATTAAAATTTAAAAGTACAGTTTATAAATTGACTGTTTAAATAGATGAATGCATTTTGCTTACGTAACAATATGAATAACAAATTTGAGGAAACTGAAATTGTTGAAAAACTTAAAAAACAAAATTGCTCTATGGAAATGAGTGAAATCAAAGTAGTAAAGGTGTACCAGGTTAAGAAATATAATAAAGAATTTTATAATGCAGTGATTGAAATGGATAAGTAAAGTTTCCCAAAAATTCTTGCGAATGAAAAAGTATGCATAGGATGGGAAAGATGTAGAGTGTTTGATGCCATAAATATACGAAGGTGCTACAAGTGCAAAGGTTTGAACCACAAATCAGCGGACTGTACAAACAAAGAAACGTGTTTAAAGTGTCACCAAGAACATAAGACCAGTGAATGTAGCAAAGACTATATCAATAAGTGTATTAATTGCATAAAATATAATGAAAAATTGAAATTAAACGTGGATGTAAATCACAAAACTTTTAGCAAGCTGTGCCCCGCGTATCAACACAAATTGAATTTGATAAAAAAAGCTATAGGATATTAGCAATTAAAGCAAATGGCAATGGATGATATTAGAAATGAAGAAAACAACCTTATTAATAAAAACAATTATCAAAAAAGTTCTACTATTCACATTGAAGTTAAAAATGATGAGTCCAGCTTACCAAAATATGCAACTAATAGTAATAATTATGATATAAATACTAAAAATGATATTGATAATGTTAATAATAATATTAATAATAATAATGATAATATTAATAATAATAATAATAATGATGATAAGAATAGTAATAATATAAATGATGATAATAATGATAATATTAATAAGAATAATAATTATACAAATAATAACAATAATAATAATAAAAAGAATAATAATAAAAGCAGTAATATTAAAAATACCCATCATGCTATTAACAAAAAAAATAGTTTATTTTCAAAATTAATGCATTTTAGTAAAAATAAACCTGGTAAAACTAATAATTTAATAGATAAAGATTCTAAAAACGATAATAAAATCTCACATCAAGAAGGGTTGCCAAATAACTATGAAGAACTTAGTCAGCTATATTTTACTTATCATGATAACACAGGAATATCCAAAAAGGAAGTACTTAAAGACTTAACATATTATAGAATATATATTGATAATAAATACAGAGAACACCTACAAAAAATTAGAGAATCTTGGCAAAATCACTTGATTAGTATACGTAACAAACACAATAATATAAATATGGTGCATTTTAATGCTAGAAGTTTAAGGAAAAATATGACTGAAATCGAACTTTTTGTTAAAGACAGGATAGATATTGATATTATTATGATTGGTGAAACTCGGTTATATACAGATGAAGAAAGATTTTTTAATATACCTGGTTTCTCAGCATTTTTTAATTCTAATAATGAATCAAGAGGAGGTGGAACCGCTATTTTTATTCAGCAGAATATTCAGTATACGGTTTTAGAAGTATTTAATCAATTTAATACTATAATTGTTTCATTAAATAATACTTCTCCATCTTTAAAAATTGCAGTTTGTTACAAAAAACCAAGTGATAACAACAGCGACTTATTAGCACATCTAGATTTAATTTTTGATAAATATAAGAATATAGTTCTGATGGGTGATATAAATATTGATTTATTAACAGACACAGAGCTCTCCAGATCATATAAATTGATGTTAGAATCTAACGGAGTAACTATAAGAAACGTACTAAGTTATGAATGTGCTACTAGAGTGACTGAAAATACTTCTACGATCATTGATCATATTCTGACAAATATAGATAAGTTTGACTTTATTAAGCTTCACGATATAGTAAATCTAGATCATAAAGCTATTAGTGTCAAATTAAATAAAGTTTTAAAACAAGTTGAGCCTATTTTTAAAAGGGAATTCTACACCACAAATTTTAAGAAATATAAAGAAAATGTAAGAAAACTACTTGAAATAAATAAATGTCAAAATGTGGATGACCTTATTAAAATATTGCAAAAAGAGAAGGTTAATTCTACAATTAAAACGCACAGAAGAGTGAGGAACAACAGTCATTGGATGACAAAGGAATTATTGAATATGATCAAAAAGAGGAATAACCTGTTTAAAAAGTTGAAAAAGCAGCCTAACAATATATATATTCAAGCAAGTTTTAAAAATGCAAAGAACAAGGTTAATTATGAAATAACTAAAGCCAAACAAAATTATTTTAATCATAAACTACAATTAGCTGGTGGTGATCAAAGGAAAATTTGGAAAGTACTAAATAATCTCATCTTGAAAAAATCAACTGAGTTAAGCAAGGTTATCAAAGAAATAAACAGTAATGGAATCAGAACATGCGATAGTTTTGAAATTGCAAATTCATTCAATTCTTACTTCAGTTCTATCGGAAACAAACTAGCTGATAAAATTGTTGATGCTGAAAAATACATAACAAAAAATAGATTCACTGAACAGTCTATTTTTCTTAAACCAACAGATGAAACGGAAATATATAACATTATCATGCAGTTAAAAAATAGTTCTCCAGGAGGTGATAATATTTCAGCTTCAGATTTAAAACATGTTGCAACTTTAATAACACCTACAATTGTATGCTTGATAAATAGGTGTCTAAATACTGGTATATATCCCGATTGTCTAAAATCAAGTATTGTTGTACCTATATTTAAATCGGGATCAACCTCAGATGTATCAAATTATAGACCGATTACTCTCTCAAGCTGTATTGGAAAAGTATTCGAAAAGGTAATTAACTCTAGAATACAGGAGTTCGTGAAAAAAGTTGCAGGATTTGATATAAATCAATTTGGTTTTCAAAAGAAAATTGGAACTGTACTCTGCAGTTCTTGAATCCACCAACTCAATTATAAATAAACTGGATCAGGGAAATTATGTATGTTCGGTATTCGTTGATCTAAAGAAAGCCTTTGATACAGTGAACCATAATATTTTACTTGACAGATTGCACGAAATCGGAATAAGGGGTACCTACTGCTAATAATTTACTTTCCTTATATCTTAATAATAGAAAAACTATGACAAAAATTAATGGAGTTTTCAGTAATGAAAATATTATAAATATTGGTGTTCCTCAAGGATCAGTACTTGGTCCGACACTGTACTTACTTTATATTCATAATATCCAGTATACGAATTTGAGGGCTGACTATAAGATCTTTGCTGATGATACTCTACTTATTTATAATGCCAGAACCTGTGAAGAACTTGAAAGTCTTGTAAATACTGATTTGGGGATATATGAAAGTTGGCTTAAAGGTAATAAATTAACTATTAATGCGGAAAAAACAAAATATATAGTATATAAAATAAAAAATAAAATTGATATAAATCCGAATCTATTGGTAAATAAATCTAAAATTGAAAGAGTTACTACTTATAAATATCTTGGGGTTGTAATAGATGAAAACTGAAGTGGGAAGATCATATTAATAGATTAGTAAAAAAAATTGTGCCTCTGCTTGGTGCCTTCAAAAGAAGTGGAATTATGTTGAATAAACAAACTGCAGATAAGCTTTATTATTCTCATATTATCTCGCACATCAGATACAATTTATGTAATTGGTCCAGCTGTTCATTACGGTTGAAAGATAAAATTTGTGTTTTAATAAACAAAGCCATAAAATGCTTACATAAGTACGATTGGCTTACCCCAACAAACGAAATTTTTAAGCGCACCGGATATCTGAAGTTACACGAACTCATCATTTTGGAAAAATCTAAACTAATTTTCAAAATAGAAAAAGGGATTTATAAAAAAACGTCATAATTACCAAAAGAAATAATATTCATAATTACAATACAAGAAGGTTGAACAATTTAAATCATGCCAAATCAAGAATAGAGTTATTACGCAATAGCTGTCACTCGTCATCAATAAGAATTTATAATAAATTGCCAATGGATTTAAAATCATCACTTGGATATTTTTGTCAAAAAACTGAAACAATTACTAAAGAATAGTCCTATATTTGTAAATGGCTTAACGCAGGAGTGAAACAATGCTTATAGCATATAATGTTATGAGCTACGATATTGAATTTATGTAATTATATATATTATATAAAAAACATGTATATATGTAAATATATTAAAATTTTAAATTTACTTTGTTAATAATATTAAGAAGTAGCTGCGATGTTTTATACCAAAACCATAAGTTTTGTTTATATCAAAGTTATAAAATAAAACAAAAAATAAAATTACAAAAATAAATGCTGCACTTTTAAGGGAAAAAAAAAATGTAAAAAAAATATGTATACCTTTAAGTAAATTTAAACAATAAATAAATAAATAAAAAATAAATATTTTTGCTACAAAGTTTTTAAGATAGCGGGGCTGCCGCCGCTAAGCCCCGTTAAACAAATGATTGAAACCCAGATTTTGAAACTAACGGATTACGCTTAAAATCCAAAAAAAAAATCCAAATTCATTACTTTTTTGTTTAGATATATATTATTTAAAAAATTTAATTTTTGGGCGTTGTTTTTACAATATTGGTTACAAATTCAGTATTTCAGTATAATATCAGTGTTTCAATATAAGCTTAGCGGGAGTTGGGAAGCGGCAGCTTGCACTATCTTAATTACTTTGTTATTAAAATAGTTAGGAAGGAGTTTTAGAGTTGGATTCAAAATAAATGTTATACGCTCTTTCCAGAATATTGAAATATATGTTTATGTGAAATTCTGAATTAGGAGTGATTTAGAATTGGGATTGCTCCCTTTTACAGAATATTTTTAACATGTGCGTGTGTGCGATACTGATTGGTATTATTTTTCGAGTAAAATAGGTATGAATGCAAAATCTGGCTTCAATAATTGAGTTAGCGGGGATTCGGCGGTGGCAGCCTTCGTAATAAAAACATATTTTTTAACATATTTTATTCCAGTTTATTAAAAAATTTTAAAACTTGTGGATTTAAAACAAATAAAAACTGAGCTCCATAACTATAGTGAAGCTCTGGATAACCTAATGGATGAAAACATCGCACTTAGGAGTGAAAATGAAACTCTCAGGCAAGACATCCATCAGGCAAAAATCTCAATAGAGCAGATCAAGCAATACAAATATAGAAAATTCCTAGAAATTTCCGGAATTCCAGAAACAAAGAATTAAACAAAAGAGTATATAGTAAAAGTTATTTCACTACAGAATGGTTTGACAATGAACGTTTAAAAATACACAGAATAAGGAACTACTGGGATAAAAAACATGCAATAGATTATAGCAATGTTTACTCTTAGCAACAATATGTTTACTGGAAAAATAAATTTACAGCAATGAAACGAAAAAAACAATTAGAAATAGATACAAGAAAGTTCGAAGGTCCACGAAAAACATGGAATGTCTTAAAACAAATATTATCAAACCAAAACTACGATAAGAATAATGAGTTCACAAGTGGGTTAAATGAACAGGAAATAAAAAAAATTTAAATAATTTTAATACAATGCAGAGTAATGTCGCTAGTGAAATGTCAAAAAAACTTAGCACAACATTTAAAAAATTGACCAAATGAAAAAATTAATAGATAATTTAAAACACTCCAAATCTTCAGGTGTATGTGAAATAAGTACAAAAACGTAGGTAACACTTCAGACATAAATAATTTTTAAACCTATTTCAATGGGTACCATATTAAATAAAATCTTCGAAACTTACGTCAACGATTTACTATTTACATATCTAAACAAACTTTAAAATAAGATACAATATGGCTTCAAAACGAACTCCAATATCAACACAGCAATATTCGATGTAATGGGTAGTAGTATGTATATGCCGTTTCAGCGGCAGGAGGAGCCTTTTCGGCAGTTCTCCTAAAGTTATGCAATCAAATTGTGATAAGTAAAAAGTTTTGTGCTTTTGAGTATTTTAAATTAAGCTTAGCGGTTAAAATATAAGTTATGTTTAAATTT
The DNA here is from genome assembly GCA_963082915.1 of Dolichopus griseipennis. Taxonomy (NCBI): domain Eukaryota; kingdom Metazoa; phylum Arthropoda; class Insecta; order Diptera; family Dolichopodidae; genus Dolichopus; species Dolichopus griseipennis. The sequence continues at coordinate 130,726,372 of OY720441.1, forward strand.
CAAATTAAAACAATAATAAGCTTTAACTAGTTTGAGTCTTTGGGTATCTAAATTAAGCTTGGTTGTTAGGTTATTAGTTATGTTTAATACAGTTCAGTTATTTAATATTTCCGCGAAAATTTAAAAAAGTTTTATAAATTAAAAAAAAAAAAGCTTTAATAGCTAAATATTTTTGATTAGATATGAAAAGTTTTTTAAATTTCAGTTATGTTTAAATTTCAAATTAAAACAATAATAAGCTTAAGATATTGTGCTTATTTTTCTTAATTAAATATGAAAAGTTTTTTAAAGTTTGGTTTAAATACAAAGTTAATATTATCAAAGCTTAAGCTTGATTTAATATTTACGTGAAAAATTTAAAAAATTTAAAGCTGATAAAGTTCGTCCGTTATGTTTGAAAATTAAGCTTCCAACTGCCATTTTAAAGTTGAAAAGCTTAAAAAATCGATGGAAATTTTTTCTTTGATTATTAACTTAACTGCAAAAGTTTTGAAAAAAATGAAAAAAATAAACGTTTGAAATTATATTGTCAATAATATAAAGGCGTGATCATGAATACAAATTGAAAACGTGATCAAGTTCAAGTTAAAAAAAAAAAAAAAATATGAAACTTGGTTTTAAAAAGTTGTTTTTAATATCAAATAACAGCATAGCATGTTTTTACTAAAAGTTAATAAATTATTATTCATTAAATAATATCTTTTTTATTTATCCATGAATCATGGTTTTTATCAAAGCCAAGCCACCTAGCCAAAACTTGATTTCCTTTTTTTCTTATTATTTTTGCTACAAGGTAAACATTAGGAAATTTAACAGATGTAAGTTCAGGTTCATAAAAACTGCCTTTTATTTGTTTTTGTGTGTAATCAAATAAATTGTATGTTATTGGATCAGTTCTTTTTATTTTCGCTATTGTATAAATTTCTGTTGACAAATTAGGTTGATAACCTTTTTCAAATATACCTTTAAATTTACTTATACGAACAAAATCTCCAACTTTGTATTTTGCTTTTCGGAATACTTTTAATTTATTGTAGACAGTTTTTAATAAAAATTTCTCATTTTTCTTTGTAACATTTTTAGGTGGAAGTTTAATTGTATGATGATATGTTGAATTATATTTTTCTATTAGCGATGGCAGAATAAGTAACCATTTATATGTGCCTTGTAAACTGAATTGTTTCCACATCATGTTTTTTAGGGTGTGATTAAAACGTTCTACCATTGATGCTTTTAGTTCTGAATGTGTATGATAATGGTTAATTTTATATTTCCTTATTAGATTTTGAAATTTTTTGTTGAAAAATTCCGTACCTTGATCAGATTGTAAATTTTTTGGTTTTTTACCAGCACGCTTAAAAATATTTTTCATTGCGATTAAAACATTATCAGAGCTTTTGTTTTTAATCGGTTCAGCATACGCAAATTTTGAAAATGTATCAATAACGGTTAATAAATATTTATATGCCTTATTAAATTTTACATATGGAATCATTTCAACCAAATCAATTTGCCAAGTATCATTTAAACCCTTTTGAATAAATTTTCTTCGTGTAAAGTTTCTTCTAGCGCCTCTATGAATTTCTGACACAACTTGTAGCCTCGACATTATTTAATTAAATTTTCTAAAGTGATCCTATAATTTTCTATTGTGCGACATTCACATGTGTCCGGTCCAGAAGTAGAATTATCATATGCCCACGGACAAAGAGTAAAATGAGTACCATAAATTGAAGTGAATTTTTTTACTCCAGAAAAGTTTTTAATGTGTTTATATAGATGTAATATTAGCTTCTTATGATCATCTAATAAGACGGAGGAATAAATATTTAAGAACTCCTCCACTTCCTTAATTCAAAATGACAGTACTAAGAATATGTTCGCTGTTTTTATATGATCTCTAAATTGTATTTTAAATTCAGTTTCTTATCAGACACAGACCAAAAATGATTAATTCAATTCATCCATTTACAATGATGATAGCGGGACCATCTGGATGTGGGAAAACAACATTTGTGTGTAATTTAATTGAAAATATTGATAGATTGATTTCTCCGAAAATTGAAACAATAAAATGGTGTAATCCAGAAATTTCTGCTATTCCAAAAAATCTAACTTTTCCTTATATAGACTTTTATACAAGTATCCCAAAAGAATTTAGTGGTAATGAAAATAAACCTACGTTAATTGTTCTAAATGACTTAATGTTAGATTCTGCAAATAAAGAGGTATGTGAGCTATTTACTAAAGGTTCACACCATAGTAATTTTTCTATTATATTGTTAACACAAAACGTTTTTCATCAGGGAAAATTTTCAAGAGATATTTCATGAAATTGTAAATATTTAGTGCTTTTCAAAAATCCTCGAGACAAATCGCAGATTTTTTCTCTTGCTAGGCAACTATATCCAGAAAATATAAAGGGTTTCTTGAGAGTATATAATGAGTCAACATCAAAACCTCATGGTTATATTGTGTTGGATTTAACACAAGACATTAACGATTTATTTCGTATTAGAACTAACATTTTTTCCAAAGAATATTGTATATGTTTCTGTGATACGGGTGATTTGAATAACAATTGTCAAAAGTATGAAACGATTGAAGAAAAACCAACATATATTACATGTACTAGGAAAGTGCAACAACAAGAAATTTATAAGAACTTTTGCTGAAATTGCAATCAATATATTAAATGGTAATAATAAAATATCATCGGCACAAAAAATTAAATTAAAAAAACATAAAAAATAATTAAGATTTCTAGCCTGTGCTAAGAAAAGTATAAAAGCCAAAAGAAAAATATTAGTTCAACATCGTGGGTTTTTACCAACGTTAATCGGAACTATATTATCTGGTGTAATAGGAAAATTACTCAGTAAGACATAATGCAGCGAATGATTGTTATGTCACCAGAAATATTTTCAAAATTTAGTAAATTATTTCAAGATGATAAAAACTTGGATTTATTAGATCAAAAAATGAAAAAAGTTTTATATGATAAAAACTTAAAACCATTGCAAAAATTGTACTTATATCGTCAAAATCTCCTCAAATATGGAATTAACAAAAGACACGCAAAAAAATTACCAGAAAAGGCTAATAATCCTACATTTGATACAGGCACTCAAACAAAATTCTTTTCTAAACGAAATGCATATACAGAAACTGAATTACCTTAATACAAATCAACATCAACACAGACTAATTTTGTACCATTAGTTACTGATGAAGTGTTTGAATATGATCCTAAAAAAGAGTATTCAGATATGGATATCGATTTAGATGATGAAAATTCAGTTAGAAAATTAGCTTAAACTGAAATGTTGAAAGACGAAAAACTAGCACAAAGACCATCTATAAGTTCTGATTATCGAATGTTTGAAACACCAAGTGGTGATTTAATTACCGTTGCTGTACCATCTCCTGAAAAAAAGAAGACACTAAGACACTAAGTGATACGCTGTATATTGTGGAACTAGCCTCTATCACGATAAAAAATGATTTGCTAACGAAGAAAAAAACGTATCCTCATCTTTATACTGAAGAATTGAATTTGCAATCAGAAAAGAGAAAACAAATTTTTCTTAGACATCGTTTCACCCCATTGCAGTCAAAACTCTATAATGAGGTAAAGCAAATTAAGTTTTCACTTAATTTTGAATTTCTTTGGGTTAAAAATAATCAAATTTTTCTTCGACGAGACAAGATTAGTAAAGTGTATAAAGTACCTTCCAGCAATGATATTTTGTTTATTAAAAAACATTTTCAAATTAATGAATAATTACAATAAAATAGGTGAAATTCCAAAACATCTATGTAATTGCACTATATCTTATCTTTATTGTCACATTCTAACAATTATTCTAATAACTATTAAACATAAACATAATCATAATATTCATAATCATTTTAAAATTCAATTTTTATTCAGTAAACAAACAATTAGCTTTTTTGCTTTCATATTAATAAATATAATCTCAAACAAATATTTATACTTTTTACAAAAATTACATATATACATCTTATATATAAGTCTAATTATTTTTTTCTATATTGTTTTAAATTATATTTGCACTTATATTGAAATTATTATATCTACATTTTAATTTTTACATAACCTCAAATATATATTTTATAACTTTATTACATTCAACTTCAATTCAATATTTTTTTACTTCAATATTTTTCTATAAATTTAAAAAAATTTATTATATGGTAGAACTTATTATATATTTTTTACAAAAACTATACATATATATCTTTTGCAAATATATTTCAAAACTAATCACAACAAATATACTATTCTATTAGCACCTATATTAATTCTTATTACAAATCTACAAACAATTAAATATATTATCATATTATCACCTGCATCTTTAAAATTTTTATACCCGTGCATACATATATGACATCGGGTATATTAGATTTGCTCCTTCGTTTGTAACGCATCGATCTAGACGAGCTAGATATAGTGTCAAGGGTACGTATCGGCTCAGAATCGAAAAATGAGTCGATCTAGCTATGTGTGTCTGTCCGTCCGTCTGTGTGTCAGCACGATAACTCAAAAACTAAAAGAGCTACAGTTTTAAAATTTTCACAAAATATTTTTCAATCAATTTCTAGGTTCCCTATTTTTTAGCACATTTTCAAAAAAATTTTGTAAAAATGTGCCTATATAGCTTCACTCTGTCCGTCCGTCCGTCCGTCCGTCCGTATGTTTACAAAAACTTTTACACCGTTTGAAATAGAGAAAAGAAATTTTAACCATGGATAGTTTTTGCAAAAAAAATAATTTCGTAGAAGAATTTTTTTCTGTAGCCCCACCTGTTACGGGGCCGCAGCCCACCAAAGTTGGAAAAAGCCCTATATTTAAATTGTTAGAACAAGAGTTCTGTTACATATATATTCAATCTGAAAACGGCAAATGATAGCTGGTTTAACAAACTTTATAAATTTTTACAAGGCAAATGTTTAGGGTTGCCATACAGTACTAAAATTTAACATTATGCAAAACTCAATTTTCGCAAAATTTTTGGTGACACATATCTTCTGAACGGTTCAAGCTAAGGTCTTGAAATTGGGGAGGAGTTAGATACTCAGAAATTAGTAGGAGTCGGTTAACAAAATTTTTTTGTCAAGCCCCCTATTTAGGAGCTATAAGGGCTCGAAAATTGAAATTTTGCTATTTTTAAACACCTGTAACTTGAATACCTGTCCAAATTTTTTTTTAGTGATAGACAAAATTCAAAGCTCCATAATTATATTTCAACATGTCTCAAAGGTTTTTCTTAATTTTGAAGGGTGACGAAGTTACAGCCCCTGAAAATTCCAAAAAAGCCCTATATTTTAATTGATATAACAAAAGTTCTGTTAGGTTTATTTTCAATCGAAAAACGGTATTAGAGAGCTGCTTTTATAGGCTTTACAAAAATATGTCGCTTAAATGTATAGGGTTGCCATACGGTACTAAAATTTACCATTATATAAAACTCAATTTTTGCAAAATTTTTGGCCCCACATATCTTCTAAACGGTTCAAGCTAGGATCTTAGATCCTCAAAAAATAGTAGGAGTCAGTGAACAAAATTTTTTTGTCAAGCCCCCTGTTTAGGAGATATAAGGGCCCGAAAATTGAAATTATGCTATATTTAAACACCTGTAACTTGAATACCTGTCCAATTTTTTTTTTATTAAAATACAAAATTTAAAGGTCCAACATTATGTTTTAACATATGTTAAAGGTTTTTCTTAAATTTAAAAGGGGTTCCTTAAATTGAAGAAAGTGTCTCTTAGTTTTACCCATTTTTGCTTAGATAATAAAATTTTAAGTAAAATTTAAAATTTTTGTGTAATTCACAATTTAATTCCTAGGACCTAAAAAACTAGCGGATGAGGGGGGGGGGGGGGGAAGTTGAAGTTAGAGACTTGAGAAATTTGGCAACCTTCCCCATTGAAGGGCTATAACAACTTTTAAATAAAAAATTTACTGTTAGCAGTAAATATTATAAGTCAGTAGTAACTATTTCCAAGTAAATATTTCCAAAGTTAAACTCAGTATGTAATACAATATAATTTTGAAAATGTGCTTTTTTAAAAACCCTTGGTTTTTTTTCATCACTTGTTTTGGTTAAGATCGGATCAAAACTTCGGGTAGCTCTCGAATTTTTGAATTTTGAAAAAAATTTGAAATTTTTCTATGCATCTTGTATTTAATTTAATAGCCCCTGGATAAGACTTAGACAATTTCGATAATTTTATAATAATTATAATAATCTATAGACAATTTCGATAATTTTGTTCAACTCACTATAATAATTAATGAAAATACCCACACTATACCATTAAAAAAAACTAGCCGCAAAAATGAATGGAAGACGAATGAAATTATCCAAAAAATAAAGTTACGTGAATTTTATTATAAACACAAGAAAAAATATCCTCTTGATTCTCATATCGTAAACTTGTATGAAAATTGTAAGAAAGAAATAAGAAACCTTATTGTTCAAGCTAAAAAGTTATATTACTCGAATGAAGTAATCCGCGATCCAACTAACAGTAAAAGGCTATGGAACTTATACAAAAAAGCTATGTTTAATACAAATTGTACAAACAATGTTTCAATTAAAGTACTCGAAAATGATAACTTTAAATTAACGAATGAACAAGAAATAGCTGAATTAATGAATAAATTTTTTACAAATGATACTGAGGAATTAAATGTACCTTCTGATCCGATTGACTACACTTACTTGAGCCAATTTCCTAGAAATATATACCATAGTTTAAACCTAATGCAAACTAAACGTGAAGAGGTAACTGCAGCTGTTAATAAGTTAAAATAATCTGCAGCTACAGGATATGATGGTATATCTACTAAATTCATAAAAAAATTTTCTTTACATCTAAGTCCAATATTAGTAAAATTTATAAATAAATCCTTTCAAAATTCAATTTTTCCAGAGTCCTTAAAGATGGCAATTATTGTTCCAGTCTTCAAAAGTGGTTCTGCAACAGCCAAATCCAATTACCGTCCTATATCAATCTTAAGTGCTCTATCAAAAATCTTTGAAATAATAATAAAAAATAGATTAGATTCTTTCCTCCAAGCAAATCCAATTTTGCATAAAGAGCAATTTGGATTCGAAAAAAACTCTAACACTACTGCTGCCTGTTTAGAACTCACTAATTTTATTACCACCAATATAGATCGAAAAAAATATGTTGTCTGTGTTTTCCTGGACCTCCAGAAAGATTTCGATTGTGTTGATCACCAAGTGCTTGTACATAAGCTTATAATGATCAAATTTCATGAAGATCAGATTAATTTCTTCAAGTCGTATTTAGAAAACAGGAAACAGAGTGTTCGAATAATAAAATATATCAGTACCGCTACAATAGTAAAAAAGGAGTTCCGCAAGGATACATCTTAGGCCCGGATTTATTTAAAATATATGTTGATGATATATCTCGTTTATTATTAATAGGGACTGTTCAACTCTATGCTGATGATGCAGTAATCAAATATGCTGCAGATAGTGAGGAATCCTTAAAATGTTCAATTAGTCATGATCTATTTATCGTTGAGGAATGACTTAATAAGAATAAACTCTTGTTAAATATTAAGAAAACAAAAATCCTAATTTTTGAGAATAAAATTTTAAGAAATTTTAATGTATCTTACAAAAATTATAATTTGGAGGTAACTAAAACGTTCAACTATTTGGGATTAATTTTAGATAGCAAAAATAATTGGGTAAAACACGTTGAACACGTTAATATGAAAATTAGCGCTTACATTTTCATCCTACGACGGCTTAGGAATTTACTCTATAAGGAAGTTCTTTATATTATATATTCTTCGTATATTTTATCTAACATCACATACCTCAATCCAATCTGGAGTAGGTCCACTCAATTTGCGTTAAACAAGCTAGACATCCTACATAAAAGAGCTGTAAAAATAATTCACCTTTATCCTATAAGATTACCAACAAGAATATTGTATACAGAGCAATATTTAAGCTTCTCAAATATTTGTAAAAAAGAACTATATATAGTGGCGTACAAAATTATTAATAATGTAATAAAACTTAATTTTATATTAAATAGGAATATTGATATACATAGTCACAACACTAGGAATAAGGCAAATTTTTAATTACAACTTTTCAAAAGTAATAAGCAAAAAAGTAATTGTTTGTACAATTGTCTAAAATCTTTTAATGAATTACCTAACGAATTAAAAATAATTGAAAATCTTACAATTTAAAAAAAAAAAATAAAAACTTTCATTTTAGTATCACAAGAATGTGAGAACAATAATAAAATTTCGTGCAAAATAAAGATAATTGAATATATATTTATATTTTTTTTTTTTAACTTCAATTATTTTAATTTTAATTATTTGATTTTAATCTCTAAACCTATAAAATACATAATGTTTCGTGTATATTGATATTGTCTGACGTTTGAACCTAATTTTAAAAAAGTACGAGACCAAAAAGCTAAGACTAGGGTCATTCAAAAAAAACAATATTTTTTTTTAGTGTATGTTATTTAAATATTACTATTACCCATACATTAATACTTATATTATTATGTTGAATTGTTATTATGTTGTGAATTGAATAAAGAAAAAAAAAAAAAAAAATCGGCCGATAGTTCAATTTCCTCGACTATACTATCACAGTTTCCTGAAACAAAAAAAACGAAAATTAAAACCTTTACTAAGAAGTCCAAAACTAAGAACTTCATCAACACCGGAATGGACAACATATAAATAGTGCAACATTTTATGTCTTAAAAGAAGTTAACAAAGATGGGTAGTCAAGATGACTTCTATGTAACATTGTTTAGTAATGATAAAAAAACTTTTTCCAGACACCACTTTAACTTCATTCGAAAATAAATTGCCAATTCACTTTGATTTAAGAAACGGAAACTGGAAAGTAGGTCTTTCAGAAGTTTATCTGAACGATTTCCTACAATCGGAAAAATTTAACAAGCAGAATTGTGCTCTTATTAATTTTGGACAGTATAATGTTTATGTAAGAAACATTGAAAAACCTCTTGAAAAAATTAAAGTAACCAAATCTATAGGTTACACATATTATTCATATGACGATTCGGAATTACATTTGGATGATTGGAAATTTAATTTTTTGCCAACATTTATTAAAAATATAACTCCTAATCCGTGATTTACCCGAAACCAAGTTTTCAAAGATATTTTTAATGAAGTTTTGACATATATCTCTAATACTAAAAATTATGATAATTTAACTTTTCAAAAAGTAGCAGATCAAAACAAAAACGGTTTAATTCGAATATCACAGACTTTTGATGAAGACAGCTTCTTTATGAAAGTTAATCATAGTTATAATATAAAAACATTGCTAAATAAATTATTTCGACAGAAACAAAATATAAAAAATTTCAAAACAAAATTACCTGAACTATTTAAATTAGCTATTGCTAATAATAAAGACGAAATGAATTGAATGGTGATGATATATTCAGATATAGTTCAATCATCTGTTTTTGGAAGTAGCAAAGTACGTGCATTAAGAGCTATTAACGTAGAAAATAGCAGAATACCTACAAGTATTGAATTTGAAAATGTCCAATACATACCTATAGAAAAAAATTGTTTTGAAACGATAGCGATTAAAATTTGCAACCAATACGGCGATGGAATAAATTTTGTTTCCAGTTACTATCCAACAAAAATTGTACTGCACTTTAAAAAGCAATGATTGCTTAAAAACAATATAAATACTACTACTCAAATATGATATCATATCAAACATGGAAAGAGCTTACGTGAGATATTATTCCTCTCAAGTAGGTGGAGGAATCAACGATATTGGACCTCTATTACAATTTTATCCAGCTATTCAAAGAGGTCGTGGTTTTGGAAATATATTCGGAAGTTTAATTCGTTACTTAAAGCCAGTTTTTACATCAGGTTGGAACTTAATTAAAACAGAGGCTATGAACACAAGTAAAAATATTTTGAATGATATAGCATCTGGTGCAAACATAAAAGAAACTGTAATTGATCAAAGTAAAGGTGGCATGAAAAATCTAAGAAAATCAGTAGTTAATCAACTGCATTCGATGTATGGTGGAAGGCGAAAAGCCATAAAAAGACGGAGCAGTATAAAACGACGAGCAGTTTCTAAAAAGACACATTTAAAGTCAAAGCGACGAAAAAAGCAAATTAAAACCTCTGATATATTCAATTAAATATGGAGTGTAAGAAATCTGAACTTGATCTTTTTGCATCATTACCAGTACAAACAAGTATTTTGCGTTCAGAAGAGGTAGCATACAATCCTTTAGCTTCTTTAGAGGCGTCACCATCAACTATTGAATTTGTCTCGCTTGGAAATGGAGATACATATCGAGATTTATTGTCAACCCACATCAAATTTAAAATTCAAATATTAAAAAAAGATGGATCAGTTTGGAGTGCAAATGATAAAGTAGGAACAGGAGCTGATGCAAAAGCAGCCCCGCAGCCCTGTGTTGTAAATAATTTATTACACTCTTTAATTAAACAATGTAATGTAACTCTAAATGGAAAAAACATCACTCCGTCAGACTTATTATACCATTATAAAGCTTAACTACTTTACTAAATTATGTTACAGATTCCAGTCAAACACATCTGGAAGCATCTGGTTGGGAATTGGATAAACCAAATGTAAATAATTTTAACAATTCTGGTTCTAAATCAAGGCAAAAATTATACAATAATTCTACAATAGTAGAATTAATGGGAAAATTACATGTAGATTTTTTCCTCCTCCTCCTCCTCCTTGGCACTACGGCCCATAGTGAGCCTTCGCCTCCCTAATTATCTGCTTCCAATTATTTCTGTCTACAGCATTCGTTCTCCAATTGTGTATTTGTAGCTCGTTTACAATTTCATGAAAATTATCTTTCCATCTAACTCTTGGTCTGCCAACTGGTCTTTTTCCAACTGGATTACCATAGAAGATTCTGGATACGGACCTGTCGTTTGGCATTCTGGAAATATTACCTGCCCATCTTAATTTTTGTATTTTAATATACGAACTTAATTGTAAATCTTTAAATTGTTGTATGCATTCTTCATTCGTTCGAAGTCGAAGCGATCCTTCTGACGTTCTGACAGGACCCAGAATTCTTCGGAGAATCTTGCGCTCAAAAATATCTAATTTTTCTTCTTCATTTTTTCTAAGGCTCCAAGTTTCACATCCATACGATACCACTGGTCTTGTCAAAGTTTTATACAGTTTTATTTTTGTTTTCCTTGTGATATAGTTTGATTTAAAGAGGTTTAGCATGGAGAAATAACATTTATTTCCAGATTTCAGTCTTTCGTCTATTTCTGCATTACTTGAGCCTTCTATGTCAACTACTGATCCTAAATATTTGAAATCTTTAACACTTTCAAATTCCATATCTCCCACAGCAATTGTTTGTGTATGTGGTTGATTTCTTGCTGTTATTTGAGTTTTAAGGTACTTTTTTTTCTCTGCATTGACTTTCAAACCAAATTGGGCAGCTTTTTCTTGTAATTTTATAAAGTTTTCTTTTACAACATTTATGTTTCTGCCTATCAGGTCGAGGTCATCAGCGTAGCCTAGAATTTGTGATGATTTACACCAAAGTGTTTGTTTTGTTTCAATCTCTGATGCACGGATAATTTTTTCAAGTGCCAGATTAAATAACATTGGCGCTAGCCGATCTCCCTGTCTCACTCCTGTTTTTGTTTCGAACGGTTCAGAGAGGTCACCTTGAATGCGGACACAATTTTTACTGTTTTCAGTGGTCATTTTAAATATTTATATTACTATTTTAAATGTAATAGATTCGATTTGCTGTAACTCTGGTCCTAATGATGAGTTAATTTTATGTGGAGATTTTAATCTCCCTAATATAACTTGGATCAATCATGACGAAGAATCTTTTTTGATTGCTGATTCTTCAGTGAATGAACCTGATTCTTAATTTATTGATGGTTTAAATACCAACGATTTACAACAGGTTTCCCACTGCCGCAATTTTAAAGATAAACAATTGGATCTAATATTTACTTCTGATTGGAATAATATTATTTTCTGTGAATCGGTGTTACTGCTTGTTGCGTTGGACCCCTATCACCCTTCAATAAATTTTAAAATCAATAAAATGTCAAATGACAATTAGGTTTTATGAAATAATGTTCGAAGGTTTTACACAATTTGTTCCTATTTCAAAAAACAGATGTTCTAACTCTGGCCCACCATGGTTCACAAAGGAGCTTAGATCTCTCAGAAATAAGAAAAACAAAGCCTGGCGTAAATATCTAAAAACAAAAGATATTAATGAATTTAATAATTTTGTCATATTGTTTGAGAATTTTAAAACTTCTTCTGAAATACTTTATAATAGTTACATTAACTTAATGGCAACTAAATTAAAGTCTGATCCGAAAAAATTTTGGAAATTCTTAAACTCTAAACGTAAATGTGATGATTACCCAACATTTATGAGATTCAATTCTCTTTCTAGTAATGATCCTTCAACTATTTCAAAATATTTTCGTGAGTTTTTCAGCACTTCATATAGTGATTCTTCTTTTACGCCAAATGAAAATTATTTCTCCTATATGAATACATATCAAAAAACTTCTCTTACTGACATTAATATTAGTGAACAAATAGTTTCCAGCTATCTAAATAAACTGGGTGATAATACTTTTCCTGGACCAGATGGTATACCAGAAATAATTTTGAGCAAGTGTTCTAACATTCTCACTACGCCTTTAACATTACTCTTTAAAAAATCATTAAATTCCGGATATTTTCCTCCTATTTGGAAAATTTCTTATATCAGGCCAATTCACAAAAAGAATGCTAAAAATGAAATCACTAACTATCGCCCAATAGCTAAATTATCTTCAATTCCTAAATTATTTGAATTAATTATAACGGATTCAATTTATAATCATTGTAGGAATCTTTTAATAGATAACCAACATGGCTTTGTAAAACAAAAATCTACGGTGACTAATCTAGTTGAAACCACATCTCTTCTTCTTAATAACATGGAAGAAGGATTTCAAACAGATGTTGTCTATACTGATTTTAGTAAAGCATTTGATCTATTGCCACATAATATTATTTTACTAAAACTTGAAAAATATGGTTTTCCACTATTTTTCCTTAAGTGGATACATTCTTATTTATGTGATCGCTCCTATAGTGTTATATTTAAAAATGTGATTTCAGAACCTTTCGTGGCAAATTCGGGAGTTCCACAAGGTAGTCACTGTAAATGATGTTTCTTCTTTAATTTCTAATTGCGAGCTTCAAGTTTACGCTGATGATATGAAACTTTTTAAAAAGATTACATCTTATAATGACGCCATCCTTATGCAGAATGATCTTCAAAATTTTAACAACTGGTGCGTTAATAACTGTTTACTACTTAATGTAAATAATTGCGCACTGATATCTTATACATGCCGATCTAGTCCTATTTGTTTCAATTATAACTTAGATGGTATTAGTTTACCTAAAGTTACCTCAATAAAGGACTTAGGGGTGTACTTCGATTCCCAACTTAGCTTTAAAATCCATTATAATAATATTATAAATAAAGCTAATTCACTATTGGGATTTGTTAAACGTTCTGCAAAGGAATTTTCAGATCCTTATGTACTTAAATCGTTGTACACTTGTCTTGTAAGACCAAACTTGGAATATGCTAGTCAAGTTTGGTCTCCGTTTTATATGGTACACATTAATAGGATTGAGGCAACACAAAAAAATTTTCTTAGATTTGCCTTACGCCATTTGCCATGGTCGAATCCCATTATTTTACCACCATATGAACAAAGGCTAAAATTAATTGACTTGTGTACTTTAAATTTTCGACGTGAAGTTTCTGATGTCATTTTTATTACAGAAATTGTCAAGGGTAACGTTAAATCTGATTTAATTTCTAGTAAAATTATTATTAGAAATCTTCAACGCCTTCGCTCTTGCAATTTATTTAAAACTAATAATCATAGGACTAACTATGGCAAATTCGAACCTATTAATAGAATGCTTATTATAGGTAATAAACATAAACATTATATTGACTTTACACTTTCAAAACACTCCCAAAAACAAAAATTATACAATCGCTATTATTAGGATTATTTTTGTTTTGTTTTTCTTGTAGTAATATAAAGTTTATAATTTTTAACTTTTAATTTTAATTTTAGTTTGAACATATTTATAATTAGTCAAATATGTAATTTTTTATATTGATTTTAATTGTATAATTTTAATTGTTTTTGTATGCTTTTTTGTAAACTGTTTGTGTTAAGCAGTATAATAAATAAATAAATAAATGTAAAAATAAATTTTTGCCAGGTTGACCAGTTTCTTTGGGATTCCCAGTTCCACCATTGCGTTCCATAGGGGACCTCTTTGTATGCAGTCGTACGCTTTCATAAAATCTACAAAGACGTGATGAGTGGGGATGGAAAATTCTCTACATTTTTCCATTATTTGTCTGAGACTAAAGATTTGATCAGTTGTAGAGCGACCAGCTACAAATCCGCTTTGATATTCGCCAATTATATCTTTATAATAGCATTCCATTTTTGTGCATAAAATGCCAGCAAGTATTTTGTATACGCTGTTTAATAGTGATATTCCCCTGTAGTTATTGCATACCATTTTATCACCCTTTTTGTGTATCGGTACTATGACGCCTACTGTCCAATCATCCGGCATCCTTTCCTGCCTCCATATCATTAATATTAAATGATGAATACGTCGGGCCATTCCCGCACCCCCACCTTTAATCATTTCTGATACAATACCATCTTTACCGGGCGTTTTATTGTTTTTCAATAAATTAATTTCTTTTTCTACTTCACCTAAAGTAGGTTCGTTAATATACGGTTCAGCCGTAAGAAAAACCTGATTGGTACATATATCGGTGTTACGCTCATTTAATAAATCGTCAAAATATGCTGCCCATCTTTTCAGAATTTCATTTTTTCCCTGTAGAATATCCCTATTTTCGCTTTTGCAACATATAAGTCTTGGTTGGAAGCCTTTCTTTACTTTGTTGACTTCCTTATAAAATTTCCTGCATGCGTTGAGCTCATTTGATTGTTCGATTTGTTGCATTTTTCTATCAAAGCATTCTCTTTTTTTTTTCTATTTATCTTTGTAGATATTTGTCTTTTTTGCTTGTATATTCTATTGTTCGTTCTTGTATTGCATTGTAGCATTTTTTTCCTAGCGGCATTTTTTTCTTGTAGAGTGGCTTCACATTCGTTGTCCCACCAGTCATCACTACTTCTTGTTGCTCTACGTGCTTGTCCGAGAATTGTTCGACCAGCACTAGACAAAGTTTCCTTGATAGTACTCCACTCTTCTTCTATGTTTTCTACCGCTCTTATTTCATTTAATTTATTACTTACGTGACTTTCGAAATTTTCCTTAGTAGTAATGTTATTCAATTTTTCAACATTCCATTTTAACGTTCTATTACCTCTTTCATTTTTGTTATTGGCAATACGCGCTCTGTACTTTGCCTTTACCAGAAAGTGATCTGAGTCCGATGCTGCACCCTTAAACGTTCTGACGTCCAGCATATTACCAAAGTGCCTACCATCAATTGGAATATGGTCTATTTGGGATGTATATCTTCCACCCGGAGCTAGCCAAGTAGCTGTATGTATATTTTTGTGCTCAAAGTACGTACTGCTCACTACCATATTTCTCGCTTGTGCAAAATCTATAACTCTGCATCCGTTATTGTTACTAATATCATGTAGGCTGTGTTTCCCAATTGTTGGTTTATATACTTCTTCCCTGCCAATCTGAGCGTTAAGGTCACCTAGTATAATTTTAATGTAATTTTTAGGTAATTTGTCTATTACATTATTTATTTGATTGTAGAATATATCCTTTTCTTCATCATTCTTCTCCTCTGTTGGGGCGTGTACACATACAAAGGGTATATTAAAAAATTTCCCCCTGATTCTGATGCTACATAATTTCATGCTTATTAGTTCATATTAGATAACATCTACTTTTTTGTTAACTATAAATGCAGTTCCGAATAACCGCTTTCCGTCTTGATTACCGCTAGAGTATATCGTAAATGATTCTGAGTTAAATACTTCATTACCATTCCATTTTGTATCTTGAACACCTGAAATATCGATTTGGTATTTAGAGCACTCTTGTATCCAACTTTTTAGGGCACCTGCTTTGTATAATGTGCGCTGATTCCAAGTTCCGATGTTCAGATCATAGTCCTTATTTCTTGCTTTAGGTCGTTTACCATAGTTTCCATCTTTAATCCGAGGCATTTTGTAGGGTTTCGTAACAAACTTGTCTTTTGCGGGATGGGGATGTTAACCCCAAGCCCAACCCCCATCTTTGGAGGGCCATGATGATACATCTGGGTATTTAGTCCACTGTGTTGTTCTCTATGGTTATACCGCCAATACTCGGTCGCCATTGCCTCATTTGTTTTAAACGGGTTCCACCGCGTGAAGGTTGAGGTTGACACTTGGCTGAGCTAGGCTATATATTCGCATCTCAAGCCCATGGAACGCCTGTAGATTTTTTCAACACTTCCAAATTACTTTTAAATAATGTTGACATTCGAGGTGCTTTGACATTAGAAAAACAAGATTTTTTTCTATTTTTCAATGATTCAGATGAAAGCTATTTAAAAATTCTTGAAGCTACATTATACATGAAACATTTAACAATTAATCCAAGCATATTAATAGCACATAATACTGTTTTGGAAAAGGCTAACGCAAAATATTTTTATACGAGAAGTGAAATCAAAACATTCACAATTCCAGCTAACACATCCAACATATCATTGGATAATATATTTATAGGGCAAATACCAAAAGCTCTTTTATTTTGTATGGTTAATAATGAAAATTTTAATGGTAAAAGATCAAAAAATCCATGCCATTTCGATCATCAAAATCTCACACAATTTCAATTATATGTGAATGGAGTGCCTTCACCAAACTCTGCAATTGAAACCAGTTTTACGTCGAATAACAATTGCAATTCTCGTGCATATTTAACATCATTTAGCGGAACAGGTATACATCATTCTGATAAAGGCCATCAAATTTCAAAAGAACTATTTTCAAAAGGTTATACAATACTAGCTTTTTATGTATCACCAGACGGTTCTGGAACTGATACATATCAAAGTTTATTAAACCCGGGAGTAGTAAAGATTGAAGCAAGACTCAGTTCTCCATTAACTTCAACATTAACATGTATTGTGTTTGCAGAATTCGATGCCAGTATCGAAATTGATAAAAATCGCAACGTCTACGTAAACATATAAAAGGAAGCTTAGTGGAGCATCTCTATTCATTTGAAAATGGCATACGCTCTAGTAGATTTATCATTCTGTACGGACGATAACAATACAATATTTGTTAAAATCCTTGCTGTGGCTGGAATAAAAGAAACATGTTAAACTATTGTAAAGGAATTAAAGTATAAATTCCCAACCAAAGATTTAACAAGTAAAGAAACAGTCAGTCGGTGCAACCGACTTAGAAATACCCTACACCTATTTGGTTCAAATTTAAGGACATATCCATAAGTCATTTTAACACCATAAAAGCTGTTATTAATTTGATCGTAAGACATAGCTAATCAAATTAACTTTATAATACTAAAAACATTTTCTAATTACACTATCTATTAAAAAATATTACAAAATCTTACTAATTTATCTACTTAAAAATATTAAAAAACAAACAAACTTGAAATAAATGAAAATATATTTATTCCAATTCAATTACAAAATGAAAAAATTCTATTTATTAAATTTTGTGATAAAAAGATAATCAAAGCATAATATTTAATAATCCAAATTTTTAAAAATTGCAATTATTTTAAATGGTTAGTTTATATACCTAATAGAAAAGCTTATAAACGCAAAACATGCAATAAATGTACTTCTAAAATACAATTACAAATTTTGAATTTTCATATAATTCATTTAAATATTCAAATAAATTTTACATAAATGCAGGAAGTATCTTTGAACATAGCTGAACCACTACAATTTAGTCTAGATTTCGGAGACACATAGGACATAGGAAATATATTCTTTGGCTTTGAAATTAAACTCGACCAGAACCAATTCGCATGGCACTTTCATTACTAGTAACCTAGAGTTTAAATTTCATCAAAATACCGGCATTAGTTTTTGAGTTATGGTGTTTTTAAGATATATGTTTTTTAGTCCTTGAACTTGTCAAGGGTTCCAGAACCCGAAACCATGGTACGATTTCGCCCATATGCAGTCCCGTCATACTTTCAATACTAGTTAACCCTTGTATACAATTGGAACGTTCTATCTTAATTTTAAGTTACTAGTTTTATTAATTTCGATGACAAGCTTTTACACATTTGGGGGTCTAAGAGAGGTTCTGAACCACCACTCCAAATGATCCCAAATTAGGGGGGCACGGAAGAAATAGTAAAGAACACCCTGGGCCAAATTTGAAGCTTCTACATTTGTTTCAAGTTACTATTTTCATTCATTTCGAAAATATGCTTTAAGGTCCTCGGAACTGAGTGGCTGGTCCCCGACCCACTAGTCCAATGGGGCCCAAATTTCAAAGACACTTACGCAATAGGAAGGGACACCCTGATACCAAATTTGGAGGTTCTATCTTCATTGGTTTCGGAATTATTCTAGTTTGGCCTAAATTCGATCAAAAAGTTCTCAGTTCCGAACCCATTGTCCAATCCTCACCGTACGTAATCACCGCCGTAGTTTTATTACCAATAACCTACAGCACAAATTTCATGAAGATAGACTAATTAGTTGTTGAGTTATCGTGATTTTTAATATATGTTCGTTATCCCTGACACCGACTAAAAGGTCCAGAATCCGAACCTATAGGCTGATTTCGCCCTTATACAGCCCCCGCTTTACTTATAGTACTAGTTAACCCTTGTACACAATTTGAACGGTCTATCTTAACTTTAAGTAACTATTTTTAGTAATTTCGATTATAAGCTTTTAAAACTTGGGAGGTCTGAGAGGGGTACTGAACCACCTCTCCAATTGATCCCAAATTAAGGGAACACGCAAGAGATAGTAAAGAACGCTCTTGTGGCGGCAAATTGGAAGCTTCTACATTTTTTCAAGTTGTTATCTTTATTAGTTTTAAAGATATGCTTTAAGGTCTTCGGAAATGTGTGGCTGGTCCCCGACCCACTACTCCAATGGGGCCCAAATTCCCAAGACACTTAGGAAATAGGAAGGGACATCCTGATACCAAATTTGGGGGTTCCATCTTCATTGGTTTCGGAATTATGCCCGTTTGGCCTAAATTCGATCAAAAAGTTCTAGGTTCCGAACCCATGGTCCAATCCCGACCTTACGCAATCCCCGAAGTATTTTCATTACTAGTAACCTACAGCACAAATTTGATGAAGATAGCGTCATTAGTTGTTGAGTTATCGTGATTTTTTATATATGTTCGTTAGCCCTTCGATCGATTAAAAGGTCCAAAATCCGAACCCATGGGCCGATTTTGCCCATATGCAATCCCCGTTGTACTTTCAGTCCTAGTAACCTACAGTTAAAATTTCATCAAGATAGCTCCATTATTTTTTGAGTTATCGTGCCTACGGACGGACGGACGGACATGGCTATATCGACTAAGGCGGTCACGCTGATAACAAATATATATACTTTTCCATATCTAGCTCGCTTCCATTAGGTGGTTACAAACACCATACCAAAGTTAATATACCCCTTTACCTATTCTATAGGTGTAGGGTATAAAAAGAACGGACATCAAGAATTACTCTTTTGGACATATGGACAACTTGAAAACAACTTGAAAGTTGAAGTTGAAAAAACAACTAATAATTTAATAAATGTGCTTGAAAAATTCGATATAGTGTTCACAAATGGTAAATTTAAAGTTGAATTTTTAACAGCATACATAAGTGGAAATACTGAGCTAATTGATATTTCTCGTTTACAAAAAAATTAATTCACTTCAGATAACGAAAGCGCTGAAATGTAATAGTGTCACAAGTAAATTGTTTAAAGGTGTTTTTGCTCTTGATCAAATACCGAAAAATATTTCAAAACCTGGTATTTTAGTAATAAACGCTGACACTTCTACCGAAAAAGGAACAGCAATTTTCGTGCCAGTTCAAGGCTGTATAGAATATTTTGATTCCATTCCACCATTCCACATTGAAAATCCACCATTCCACAATGAGATTCCGAAATTTTTACAAAATCAGTCAAAATGTTTTGTTTTCAACAATAAGCGTTTACAAAGTGACCTTACATCAGTCTGTGGACCATATTGTTGTGTATTTTTATGGATGCGATGTAAATGCAAGAGCATGAAAAATTTTATTAATTTATTCAACACAATGTCATCCCCACCCAAAAATGATAAAAAAATACAAATAATGTTTCGGAAAATTTTCAAAAAATGTATACGATAAAAACTATAAATACAAAACTTTCGAGTTATAAGACTTTAACAGTTTAAAAAAAACATGGAGCCAACATCAAATGCTGAAGTATTTATCGAAAAACAAATAAACAACGATGTCAACAACGATAACGACGAAGCACAACAAAAAAATCTTTTATTAAGCTATATTTACTATTTGGATAAAAAACAAACAATAAAAATACAAATTGGATTTAATATTGAAAATATAACATTAAAATAACATAAATAAACTGAACTTGGAACAAGAAGATTTTTATATTCCTATGAATTTACATATAGCTCAGTAAAATTATTGTAGACTATTTTATGAAATACCATTGTTTATGTGTGAAAAAATATATTGTGCAACAATAAATCAAACAAATATTTTGTAAAACCAATTATTATTATCTTTTATTAAATACATGTACAAGTTTATACAATTTTTTACAGCACATCTTTGCAACAAATTTTCTGTATTATGATGGTGAGGGCACCATCATTCTTTATTATGATGGTGAGAAATGGTAATGTAATTTCTTAGTTTCTGTAGAGAAGGAATTTTGTTATCTAAATTGAAAACTTTAACTGAATTTGAAAAAAAAGTGTCTAAAAATAGCTTTTTTTTAAGACCTTTTACATAAACAACATCAAATATAGTTGTCAAATGTTCCTCAAAGACATTTTTAACTTTTAAATACTCTATAAAGCCATCATTCCAATCCATGTTATTAATGTTCTTTTTGTTGTACTCATTTTGTCGTTTAATATCACTATTTAACTCTTCAAATAAGTACGGTGCTTTAAATATAAAAAACACTGGTATTAGAGAACCATCAGCTATCAAAGAAAATTCTTTCAAAAAATATTGTTTGTTATTTCCAATTACAAATTGTAAATCAACTATAGCTTTTCTGCTACCACTGTTGTTGTTGTTGTTGTTGTTGCTATTCATTTTGCTCTTTATTATAATAAAAACAAGTAAAGAAACAGTCAGTCGGTGCAACCGACTTAGAAATACCCTACACCTATTTGGTTCAAATTTAATGGGAAGTTAATAAGTCATTTTAAAACCATAAAAGACTTTATTAGTTTGTTCTTAAGACATGGCTAACCAAATTAATCTTATAGTACAAAAAACATTTTCTAATTACTTTATCTATTCAAAAATATTCCAAATTCTTACTAATTTATCTATTTAAAAATATTAAAAAACAGAAAAACTTGAAATAAATGAAAATATATTTATTTCGATTCAATTACAAAAGTTAAAAAATTTGAATTATTAAATTTTGTGATAAAAAGCTAATCAAAGCATAATATATTTAATAATTCAAATTTTTCAATTCGATCAAAAGCTTCTATAATCCGAACTCATTAACCAAACTCGACCAGAACCAATTCTCATGATACTTTCAATACTAGTAACCTACAGTTTAAATTTCTTCAAAATAGCGGCATCATTTTTTGAGTTATGCTATTTTTAAGATATATGTTTGTTAGCCCTTGAACTTTTCAAAGGTTCCAGAAACCGAAACCATGGTACGATTTCGCCCATATGCAGTACGCAATGTATTTTAAATACTAGTGAACCCTTGTACACAATTGGAACGTTCTATCTTAATTTTAAATTACTATTTTAAATAATTTCGATTATAAGTTTTTAAGAGGAGTACTGAACCACCACTCCAATTGATCCCAATTTAGGGGGCCACACAAATAGTAAAGAACATCCTTGTGCCAAATTTGAAGCTTCTACATTTGTTTCAAGTTGCTATCTTTATTAATTTTATAGATATACTTTAAGGTCTTCAGAAATGTGATGAAAGACCCACTACTCCAAAAATCAAGAACACTAAAGAAATCGGAATGGACACCTTGATACCAAATTTGGAGGTTCTACCTTCATTGGTTTCGGAATTATGCTCGTTTGGCCTAAATTCGATCAAAAAGTTCTAGGTTCCGAACCCATGGTCGAATCTCCCAGTATACCTACGTGACCCTTACCGACCCAGTATACCTACTTTATTCTTTATTCTTAATTAAACAAAATGAAGATCATAAAAATTTTTATTTACAGCAAGTAGTAAATCTGTTAATGCAAAAAGTAGTAGAAAGCGTAAAAGGCATTCCGAATTGTGTACAAAGGTTAACTATATATTTAATAATTCAAATCTTTCAAAATTGCAATTATTTTAAATTGTTAGTTTATGTACCTATTTAGAAAAGCTTCTAAACGCAAAATATGCTATAAATATATTTCTAAAGTACAATTACAATTTTAGAACTTTTCATATAATTCATTTAAATATATAAATAAATTTTACATAAATGCAGCAAGTATCTTTAAATATAGCTTAACTATTGTACAAAATGTCTTAATTATATATCACCTTTGTTAATAATTCAATAAAATATATGATATGATTAACATTAAAAAAAAGGAATTTAACCGTTTATTAAAAAAATATTTTGTTTTTAATTTATAAAATATTATACAAAATATGTTTTATGGTAAAATTCTTAGCCTTTCAAAAATATGAAGGTGTTAAATATAAACGGAAATAGGAAAGAACCCTCGTGTATCAAATTTAAAGTTTCTATCTTCTTGAATTTTGAAAATAAGCTTTTTAGTTTTGGCATTTCTTAGGAGGCATCTGAACCAATACTACAGTTAAGTCTAAATTTCGGGGACACATAAGAAATAGGAAATATATTTTTTGGCTTCGAAATTATACTCGTTTGGCCTTCGATCGTTCAGAAGCTTCTAGAATGCGAACTCATTATCCGAACTCGACCAGAACCAATTCCCATGGTACTTTCATTATTAGTAACCTAGAGTATACATTTTATCAAAATAGGGGATTTATTTTTTGAGTTATGCTGCTTTGAAGATATATGTTCGTTAGCCTTTGACCATTTAAAGGTTTCAGAATCCGAAACCATGGTATGATTTCGCCCATATGCAATCCCCGGCATGCTTTCAATACTAGTTAACCCTTGTACACAATTGGAACGTTCTATTTTAATTTTAAGTTAATATTCTTATTAATTTCGACGATGCTTTTAAACCTTGGGGGTGTAAGAGGGGTTCTAAACCACCACCCTGATTGATCCAAAATTAGAGGAACGCGCAGGAAATAGTAAAGAGCACCCATGTACCAAATTTGAAACGTCTAAATTTGTTTGAAGTTACTATCTTTATTAATTTCGAAAATATGCTTTAAGGTCTTTGGAACTGTGTGGCTGATCCCCAACTCACTACTCCAATTGGTGCCAAATTTCAAGGACACTAAAGAAATAGAAAGAGACACCCCGATACCAAGTTTGCAGGTTCTATCTTTATTGGTTTCGGAATTATGTGCGTTTGGCCTAACTTCGTTCAAAAAGTTCTAAGTACCGAACCCGTTGTACATTACCCACCGTACGCAATCACGGCCGTAGTTTCATTACCAGTACCCTACACCACAAATTTTATGAAGATAGCGTCATTAGTTGATGATTTATCGTGATTTATTATATATGTTCGTTAGCCCTTAGACTGGTTAAAAGGTCCAGAATCCGAACCGTTGGGGTGATTTCGCCCATATGCAGTCCGCGCTGCATTTTAAATACCGGTTAACCCTTGTACACAAGTGGAATGTTATACATTTATTTTAAGTTACTATTTTTAGTAATTTCATTTATAAGCTTTTAAGCCTTGAGTAGTCTTAGAGGGGTACTGAACCACCACTCCAATCGATACCAAATTAGGGGGACACACAAGAAATAGTAAAGAACACCCTTGTGCCAAATTTAAAGCTTCTACATTTTTTCAAGCTGCTATGTTTATTAATTTTAAAGATATTCTTAAAGGTCTTCAGAAATGTGTGGCGGGTCCCCGACGCACTACTTCAATATATGTTCGTTAGCCTTATTTCAAGCCCAAATTTCAAGTAAACCAAGGAAAAAGAAACAGACACTCTGATACCAAATTTGGAAGTTCTATCTTCATTGGTTTCGAAGTTATGCTCGTTTGGCCTAAATTCGATTAAAAAGTTCTAAGTTCCGAACCCATTGTACAATACCCTCCGTACGCAATTATCGCCGTGGTTTCATTACCAGTACTGTACGACACATATTTTATGAAGATAGCGTCATTAGTTGTTGAGTTAGCGAGATTTTTTACATATGTTCGTTAACCCTTAGACCGATTAAAATGTCCAGAATCCGAACCCATGGGCCGATTTCACCCATTTGCAATCCCCGCCGTACTTTCAGCCCTAGTAACCTACAGTTAAAATTTCATCAACATAGCTCCATTATTTTTTGAGTTATCGTGCCTACGGACGGACGGACGGACATGGCTATATCGACTAAGGAGGTCACGCTGATTACAAATATATATACTTTTCCATATCTAGCTCGCTTCCTTTAGGTGGTTACAAACACCATACCAAAGTTAATATAACCCTCTACCTATCCTATAGGTGTAGGATATAAAAAACTAATAACCTAGCCTTTTATTTATAATTCTGATTTCATAAACAAAAGTGGGGATACCTAGATATACTATAGAGTAGTAAATTTTTAAAACTATTAACGGACCTGCATAGACCGTTTCGGACCTTCACAGACCGTTTCGGACCTTCACAGATTGTTTCGGACCTTCACAGATTGTTTCGGACCTTCACAGATTGTTTCGGACCTTCACAGACCGTTTTCGGACCTTCCCAGACCGCTTCGGACTTTCACAGACCGTTTCGGACTTTCACAGACCGTTTGCGGACCTTCACAGACCGAAACTCGTCTTGAATACAGGTCTCTCGCGCCAAGGTGCCCCCTTAGCACTGTCATAAATATCTGAAAAACAAGTAAAGAAACAGTCAGTCGGTGCAACCGACTTAGAAATACCCTACACCTATTTGGTTCAAATTTAAGGACATATCCATAAGTCATTTTAACACCATAAAAGCTGTTATTAATTTGATCGTAAGACATAGCTAACCAAATTAACTTTATAATACTAAAAACATTTTCTAATTACACTATCTATTAAAAAATATTACAAGATCTTACTATTTATCTATTTAAAAATATTAAAAAACAAACAAACTTGAAATAAATGAAAATATATTTATTCCAATTCAATTACAAAATGAAAAACTTCTATTTATTAAATTTTGTGATAAAAAGATAATCAAAGCATAATATATTTAATAATCCAAATTTTTAAAAATTGCAATTATTTTAAATGGTTAATTTATATACCTAATAGAAAAGCTTATAAACGCAAAATATGCAATAAATGTACTTCTAAAATACAATTACAAATTTTGAACTCTTCATATAATTCATTTAAATATTCAAATAAATTTTACATAAATGCAGGAAGTACCTTTGAACATAGCTGAACCACTACAATTTAGTCTAGATTTCGGAGACACATAGGACATAGGAAATATATTCTTTGGCTTTGAAATTAAACTCGACCAGAACCAATTCGCATGGTACTTTCATTACTAGTAACCTAGAGTTTAAATTTCATCAAAATACCGGCATTAGTTTTTGAGTTATGGTGTTTTTAAGATATATGTTTTTTAGTCCTTGAACTTGTCAAGGGTTCCAGAACCCGAAACCATGGTACGATTTCGCCCATATGCAGACCCGTCATACTTTCAATACTAGTTAACCCTTGTATACAATTGGAACGTTCTATCTTAATTTTAAGTTACTAGTTTTATTAATTTCGATGATAAGCTTTTACACATTTGGGGGTCTAAGAGAGGTCCTGAACCACCGCTCCAAATGATCCCAAATTAGGATGGCACGGAAGAAATAGTAAAGAACACCTTTGGCCAAATTTGAAGCTTCTACATTTGTTTCAAGTTACTATTTTCATTAATTTCGAAAATATGCTTTAAGGTCCTCGGAACTGAGTGGCTGGTCCCCGACCCACTAGTCCAATGGGGCCCAAATTTCAAAGACACTTACGCAATAGGAAGGGACACCCTGATACCAAATTTGGAGGTTATATCTTCATTGGTTTCGGAATTACGCTAGTTTGGCCTAAATTCAATCAAAAAGTTCTCAGTTCCGAACCCATTTTCCAATCCTCACCGTACGTAATCACCACCGTAGTTTCAAAACCAATAACCTACAGCACAAATTTCATGAAGATAGACTCATTAGTTGTTTAGTTATCGTGATTTTTAATATATGTTCGTTATCCCTGACACCGACTAAAAGGTCCAGAATCCGAACACATGGGCTGATTTCGCCCTTATACAGCCCCCGCTTTACTTATAGTACTAGTTAACCCTTGTACACAATTTGAACGGTCTATCTTAATTTTAAGTAACTATTTTTAGTAATTTCGATTATAAGCTTTTAAAACTTGGCAGGTCTGAGAGGGGTACTGAACCACCTCTCCAATTGATCCCAAATTAAGGGAACACGCAAGAGATAGTAAAGAACGCTCTTGTGGCGGCAAATTGGAAGCTTCTACATTTTTTCAAGTTGTTATCTTTATTAATTTTAAAGATATGCTTTAAGGTCTTCGGAAATGTGTGGCTGGTCCTCGACCGCTACTCCAATGGGGCCCAAATTCCCAAGACACTTAGGAAATAGGAAGGGACACCCTGATACCAAATTTGGGGGTTCCATCTTCATTGGTTTCGGAATTATGCTCGTTTGGCCTAAATTCGATCAAAAAGTTCTAGGTTCCGAACCCATGGTCCAATCCCGACCTTACGCAATCCCCGAAGTAGTTTCATTACTAGTAACCTACAGCACAAATTTGATGAAGATAGCGTCATTAGTTGTTGAGTTATCGTGATTTTTTATATATGTTCGTTAGCCCTTCGATAGATTAAAAGGTCCAAAATCCGAACCCATGGGCCGATTTCGCCCATATGCAATCCCCGTTGTTCTTTCAGTCCTTGTAACCTACAGTTAAAATTTCATCAACATAGCTCCATTATTTTTTGAGTTATCGTGCCTACGGACGGACGGACGGACGGACATGGCTATATCGACTAAGGCGGTCACGCTGATAACAAATATATATACTTTTCCATATCTAGCTCGCTTCCTTTAGGTGGTTACAAACACCATACCAAAGTTAATATACCCCTTTACCTATTCTATAGGTGTAGGGTATAAAAAAAAATTTGCTTTTCTTTCAAAATAAATGAAAAAAAAAAATAAATAAATTCTTTAATATTAAACGTTATTTATTTCAAAAATTTTTCCTGCGATTCTATATCAATCGATGGAATTAATTGAAATAATGCCATATTTCGTTTGTCTTTTTCCCGTCTCAAAAATTTGAAATTAAACTGCGCTCTATTCAATTCCTCTCATTCCGGTTCGTTTCTTACTTTTTTTGAAAACCTGCCCGGCATGAAAAATATAATTTTTTTCATTGGTTATCGGATCTTCTACCTCACAAAGCACCACCGTTTGATTTCTTTTCGTCTCTAGAAAGCGCCAGGAAAGCACCTCGTATATTTTATTTTGGTGTAAAATATCAATATTATGATATTTTTCACTCGAACCCACTCCCAATTCCATTAAACTTTTTAAAAAACCAGCCTAAATAAAAATATAAAACAAAAAAACAAAAAAACAGATGTCTTACCATATTGTTTGTTTTATTTTGTAATATTATGTACTCTTAATAAAGTAAATAATTTTTAAATAATTTTTATGAAAAACTTTTTATATGACTTCCCTACTCATATAAAAATAAAATAAAAACCAACTAACTCGTTATGCAATTATGCAATTTTTTTTTTTCTCTTGTTTTTTAAAGTTAAAATTTTAATACGATACAACATTGTTGCAGTATTTGAAAAATATCATATAAATTAAAAAGTTGTGAAGGCTGCTGCAACTGCGCGGTGCCAAAAACATATTTTTATAGATTTATTTGATTTTGTGATTAGAATAGTAATGCGGGCGGCGCGCCTTTCTAAAAAAGTTAATATGCTAATAAGATGCAACATTGTTGCAGTATTTGAAAAATATATAGTATAAATTAAAAAGTTGTCAAGGGTAAAAAGTTGGATTTATGCAATTTTTTTTTTCTTTTGTTTTTTAAAGTTAAAATTCTAATACGATACAACATTGTTGCAATATTTTGAAAAATATCATATAAATTAAAAAGTTGTGAAGGCTGCTGCAGCTGTGCGGTGCCAAAAAATAAGTAAATACCCGGTGGTTTTTAAAAGTATATATATATGATCTTATGTTAAAATCCATTTTAGTTACCAAATAATTTTTACTTAAATTAAAACAAACAAAAAAAAAAAAAAAAACTAAAAATGAGTTCAGCAAATAAAAAATTTAATTGGAATGCAATGAGTGCAAACAAGTTTTCACAAGGCCAGACAATGTAAAAAGACATAAATGTAGAACAGAATTAAAACATAAATGTGATTTATGTCAGAAAGCATTTGGTAGAAAAAAAGATCTATTAGAACATATAAAAAACCACAGAGAAAGTTATGAAAATACCAAATTTTGTAAGAAGTGTAAACTAATTCATTAATACACCTAACATTAAAACTAATGTTAGGTGTATTAATGAATGTTTTCAAAATAGACTAGAAACATTTATTAGAGATAATGATGATGAGGCATATTAAGGCCGACACACTTTTTAGAAAAGGCTTAAACCGATATCATTGAATTGTTGAGACAAGCACTAAAAAAGCACAATGTCATTAAGGCAAATCTTGAACTTTTCGGTGAATATATAAAACCAACAGAAGAAGAGTTTGAAAATATATCAATCAAATCTTTTCAAACTCGAATTTTAAGCATTACACAGGCAGACGATCTTAAGGATTTTTTTGAAAATGCTAAAAACGTTATTCAACAACAAGCAGAAGACTTCCAAGAAAAGGATAGTGGCTGGGCGTTAATTAGAATTTTACACGTGGAAATAAATATTAATAAATATGAACCAATCCAAGTTTCTAGTTATATTAAGTTACCAAAAAACATAGAAGATAAAAAAGCCTGGATTAATATCCACAATAATGATAACTTCTGTTTTGAGTGGAGTTTAGTATCAGCCTTACAAACTTGCGCTGAAAGTGCAAAACGAACATCTTCATACAAAATTAGTGACATTTCTCAACCCATAGTCAAGCTTGAGTTTGGCGATGTTTTACAACTCAATTTTGGCAATATGCAATTTCCAACTAAATTGTCTGAACTAAATTTATTCGAACAACTTAATAATGACATAAGCATAAATTTGTTTGGATTGGAAGTCATTAATAAGAAATATGAGGTTGTAGGGCCAGTTTATTTGACAAAATGTGAAAAAAAGTTTCATGTCAATTTATTGCTTTTGGAACAGGATGAAAAATTTAATTTTGTTTACATAAAACATTTATCAAGATTGATAAGTCGGTCTGTAACAAGGAATACTCATCAAATTTATATTTGTAATATGTGCTTGCAACATTTTCATACATTACAACAACGTGACTTACACAAACGCGCATGCAATAAAGTAGTTACAAAGCTTCCGCCTGTTGAAAAAAATACACTGGAGTTTAAGAATTATCAACAACAATTGAAATCACCTTTGGTTATTTATGCCGATGCTGAGAGTATTTTACAACTTATTGCAACATGCAATTCTGTTTCCACGATGTCTGCCAGAACAAACATTCATCAACATGTTCCAGTAGCTTTCTCTTACTACATTAAATGTTCTTTTGATGATGGTCTAAGCTGTTTCAAAGAATTTGTTGGAGCTAACTGTGCTAAGAAATTTGTCCAATCATTGACAGATACATGCAGTGAATTATATTCAACCTTCTTTATGAGTTCAAAACCGATGAATCCGCTAACACTGGATGAGCAGCTACAACAATTGGTTCAAGAAACGTGTCACATATGTGGTAAGCATTTAGATTTTAGAAATAGAGACCATTGCCACTTTACTGGCAATTATAGAGGTCCTGCTCATTATTTAAAGAACTAAACGAAGTGAATGAACATATTGATGTCATTCCTTTGAATAAAGAACGTTATATTTCATTATCTAAAAAAATTACAATAGATGATAATCATTCATTTTATTTACGTTTTCTCGATAGCTTCAGATTTATGGCTTCTAGCCTTGATTCATTGTGTAAAAATTTAAATGAAAACGATTTGATTCATATAAAAAAAGAATTGAATAATAATGAAAAATTTAAACTTATGACTTGAAAGGGAGTTTTTCCCTATGAGTATTTAAATTCCATTGAACGACTTGACGAAACAAGTTTACCGTCTCAAGACAATTTTACCAATCAAATGACAAACACACCATGTTCCGATGAAAACTATATTCATGCAGTTAATGTATGGAATACGTTTAAATGTCAAAATTTATGGGACTATCTTAAACTTTACCTTAAAACAGATGTACTTATTTTGACTGATGTTTTTGAAAATTTTCGAAAAATATGCACCAAAATCTATTCTTTAGATCCTGCAAATTTTTACACTACACCAGGTTAGTCATGGGCGGCTATGTTAAAATACACTGATATAAAAATTAGAGTTGTTAACTGATGTTGATATGTATAATGTTTTTAAAAAAGGGGTACGTGGTGGAATTAGTCAGTGCTCACTTAGACATTCAGTGGCAAATAATAAATTTATGGGGGAATCTTATAAAAAAAACGAACCTTCCAAATATATAGTATATGAAGATGCCAACAATTTATATAGATGGGCAATGATCTGTTGATTTATATGGATGGGCAATGGCAATGACCTCATAAAGATTTTCAGTGGGTTATTACTCCTGAAAATATTGATGTGCTTTCAGTTGCCGATGATTCGCAAACTGGTTACGTTTTAGAAGTGGATTTAGATTACCCTCAACATTTACACGATTTGCACAATAACTTTCCTTTTTGTACTGAAAACAAAGTTACACCGAAAGGTAAAATTCCTAAACTGTTAGTTGACTTAACAAACAAACGCAAATATATTATCCTTTATCGAAACTTAAAACAGTGTCTTCGAAACGGCTTGATTCTCAAAAAAATTTATAGAGTACTAAAATTCACACAAAGCAATTGGTTAAAAAAATATATTGATTTAAATAACGCACCCAGGTCAATGGCTAAATATGCTTTTGAAAAAGATTATTTTAAATTAATGAATAATGCTGTTTTTGGTAAAACAATGGAAAATGTAGATAAAAGAAAAATTGTCAAAATAGCTACCTCTTGGGAAAGTCAAGGAAGACATTTAGGTGCTGGAGCGTTAATAGCAAAACCAAATTAACATAGTCACTCTAGATTTACTGAAAACTTGATAGCTATTCAGCTTAATCATACAAATATATATTCTGACAAATCTATATATTTGGGATTTACGGTACTCGAACAATCTAAAATTCTTATGTATGATTTTCATTATGATTATATTAAACCTAAATATGGTAGTAAGGTTTTTTTAAATTATACAGACACTGACAGTTTCATTTATACTATACAGACAGATGATTTTTACGCTGACATATTTAATGAAATACCAAAACGTTTTGATACATCAGATTATCCATCTGACAATTTATTTAATTTTCCTCTAATGAATAAAAAAGTTCTAGGTCTTTTTAAAGACGAATTTAATGGAAAAATTGTTTCTAAATTTGTTGGATTAAAATCTAAAATGTATTTCCTCCAAACATATGAAAAAAATACTATTAAAAAAGCTAAAGGAATAAAAAAATATGTTGTTAATTCTTTAACATTAGATAATTATAAAAATTGTTTGTTAAAAAATGAAACTTGTTTAAAAGAAATGAAAATATTTAGATCATATTTACATGCAATTAATATACAAAATTTAAATAAAGTAGCTTTAAGTTCATTAGATAATAAAAGATATGTAACGGAAAATAATATAAAAACATATGCTTGGGGGCATTATACCATTGAGCAATAGTTGTAAAAAAAACAAAATAAAAAAAAAAAAATCAAATTTTTGTTAGCTTAATAAAAAATCACAATTTAAAGATGTTTAAATAAAATACAAAATATTATACACACATTAAAAGTGTCTTTCAATTTTAATTTTAACATTGATGTTAGTTTTGTATATTAACTTTGTATTTAAACCAAACTTTTCATATCTAATCAAGAATATACAACTCAAAACCTATAAAATTTTTTTTTATTTTTATTTTCACAGAAATATTTAATCAAGCTTAAATTTATTGAAACACTGATCAAGTTCAAGTTAAAAAAAAAGAATTAACAATATAATTTCAAACGTTTATTTGTTTCATTTTTTTCAAAATTTTGCAGTTAATAATCAAGCAAAAAATTTCCATCGATTTTTTAAGCTTTTCACCTTTAAAGTGGCAGTTGGAAGCTTAATTTTCAAACATAACGGACGAGCTTTATCAGCTTTGAATTTTTTAAATTTTTCACGTAAACATTAAATCAAGCTTAAACTTTGATAATATTAATTTTGTATTTAAACCAAACTTTAAAAAACTTTTCATATTTAATTAAGAACAGTTAGCACAATATCTTAAGCTTATTACTGTTTTAATTTGAAATTTAAACATAACTGATATTTAAAAAACTTTTCATATCTAATTAAAAATATTTAGCTTAAGCTTTTTTTTTTTTTTATTTTCTAAAACTTTTTTTTAATTTTCGCGGAAATATTAAATCAAGCTTAAACTTTGGTAATATTAACTTTGTACTTAAACCAAACTTTAAAAACTTTTCATATTTAATTAAGATATTGAAATTTAAACATAACTGATATCCTAACAACCAAGCTTAATTAATACTCAAAAGCACAAAACTTTTTACTTATCACAATTTTATTGCATAACTTTAGGAGAACTGCCGAAAAAAGCTCCTCCTGCCGCTGAAACGGCATATACATACTACTGGCAGTATTCAAGCTAATCTTGGATTGAGAAAAAAGGTTGCAATAGTATTTTTTGATCTTTCAAAGGCATTCCATACAGTAGACAGGATTTGTCTAATAAGAAAACTTTAAAAATATGGCGCAAGTGGAACCGAACTAAAATGGTTTAAAAGCTCTTTCAAAAAAGTAAACAATATGCGAGTCTAAACAACCTCAAAAGTGATCTAGAATATACATATTATGGCGTAATACAAGAGAGTGCCCTAGGTCCAACATTGTTCAACCGTTACATAAACAGGTTCTCCGAACTAGACTTAACAAGGCAAGCATTCCTATACGCAGTTGATCTTATAATAGTGTATGCTGAAAATAACTCCAATAACTTAACAAATCCCAATATATGACATGTCATTAACAAACAATTAATATTAGCAAAACGAAATATATGTATCTCATGTCAAAAACAACTGAAATATTAAATATAAATTACAATAAACACGTTATAAGCAAAACAAGCGAATACAAATATTTAGGCGTGATACTAGACTCTAATCTAAACTGGCATAACCAAATTGAGCCACAAATGAAAAAAGGACAAAAAATAGCAGGTTTATTCAGAAGAACATCATATGGAAATCCGCATGAGTGAAAAAACTACTTTTCTACAGTTTATTCCATAGTTCTTTCGTCTATGCTATCGCTTTTTGGGGTAATAATATAAGCAAAACGAAACTACAAGAATTACAAAGAAATCAAAACAAAGTAATAAAAAATCTGTTCCGATTAAATCCTAGAAAGTCAACAAGAGAAATACACCAGGCACATGGCATCATAAATACTAACACAAATCTAACAACTAGAAATAAAATACATCAATAAAATACAAGATCAGCTGATCTAATACAAACCAAGCGAACAATACCTAAAATGAGACATAACTCTATATACAACAATGCTATAAACGCATATAACAAGATCCCGCAACATCTTAAAAATGCCGACAACATATCTTTTAAGAAAGAAAAACCTAAATATTATTTAGAATTAATATAATTATTATATAGTTAAAATTGCTACAATTTTATATTTTAATTATGTTTAAATTTTATCTTTTTACTTTTAACATATACATTTATATTAACTCTGTATGAGCAGAATTGCTCTTTTTTGAGACTGACATAAATAAATAAAAATATAAAATATTGACTATATTCCAGATAATATTACTTATTTTTAAAAGTAAATTTTTGAAAAATTTCGTATGAGAAAATATTTCACATAATCCCAATGTTTCTTTTTCGAAACATTGAAAATATCCTTTTCAGGATGCAATTTAAAAAAGCTCTCAGCTACAAAAACTCCAGTTTTTTTTTTTTTAATTAGGGTAAAAATAGAGTATGCAGAAAATTTTATTAATATAAGTTAACTGGATTATGGTGCCGGTTTATATGGGTTTCGATGATAAGCCTCTAAACCTTGGGAGGTCTAAGAGGGTTACCTGAACCGCCACTCCAATTTATCATAAATTAAGGAAACACGTAGGAAATAGTAAAGAACACCCTTGAGCCAAATTTTAAGGTTCAACATTTGTTTCAAGTTACTATCTTTATTATTTTCGAAGATATGCTCAAAGGTCTCCGACGCACTACTCCAATGGGTTGCAATTTTCGAGGATACTAAGAGAATAGGAAGAGACACCCTGATACCAAATTTGGAGGTTCTATCTTCTTTGGGTTCGGAATTATGCTCGTTTGGCCTAAATTCGATGAAAAAGTTCCAGGATCTGAACCCATAGTCGGATTACGCCAACATGCAATTAGCGCCGTTCTTTCAATACTAGTTAATCCTTGTACACAATTGCAACGTTCTACCATAATTTTAAGCTACTTTTTTTATTAATTTCAATGATATGATTTAAGGTCTTCAGAACTGTGTTGGTGGTCCCCGACTCTAAATACATAGGATGAGGCATACTGATACCAAATTTGAAGGTTCTATCTTCATTGTTTTCAGAATTATGCTTGTTTGGCCTAAATGCGACCAAAAAGTTCTAGGATCCGAGCCCAAAGTCCGATCTCGATTGCACGCAATCCCCGTTTTAGCTTTTTATTAGTAACCTACAGAAAAAGTTGTTGAGCTATCGTGATTTTTCTTATGTGTTCGTTGGCCCTTAGAACGATTTAAAGGTCCAGAATACCAACCTATTGCTCTATTTCGCCCATATCCAATCCCCGCCGTGCTTTAAGTTCTAGTAACTTATAGTCAAAATTTCATCAAGATAGCTCCATTAGTTTTTGAGTTTTCGTGCATACGGACGGACGGACGGACATAGTTATATCGACTTAGGAGCTCACACTGATCACAAATATATATACTTTTCCATATTTATTATTTATTTATTTGTAGTACCAGATAATAGTAAATAAATATTGCCTGATAATAATAATGCATTGCAGATTTGACGTTTGGGATTAATAATTAATTAAATTATTGTAAAATATGCACACTATATTTTTTTACTAGATATGATCCGACCTGGGTTTGAACCCGAGACATTTCGAATGAAAACCGCCACTTTACCACTGAGCTATCGGTCAGATAACATTATTAAAATGTTAATTTAAAGGTTCAAGTATAACAAATTTGTGTTCGTTAATTCTTTAGTGTACCAAGGGTTTTTAAAAAGCACATTTTCAAAACGATATACGGTTTCTAACTGAACATTTCATCATATATTATACCCTACACCTATAGAATAGGTAAAAGGGTATATAAACTTTGGTATGGTGTTTGTAACCACCTAAAGGAAACGAGTTAGATCTGGAAAAGTATATATATTTGTGATCAGCGTGACCTCCTGAGTCGATATAACCATGTCCGTCCGACCGTCCGTCCGCAGGCACAATAACTCAAAAAATATTGGAGCTATCTTGATGAATTATTAACTGTAGGTTACTAGGACTAAAAGTACGGCGGGAATTGCATATGGGCGAAATCGGCCCTTGGGTTCGGATTTTGGACCTTTTAATCGATCGAAGGGCTAACGAACATATATAAAAAATCACGATACCTCAACAACTACTGACGCTATCTTCATCAAATTTGTGCTGTATGTTACCAGTAACGAAACTACTTCGAGGTTTGCGTAACTTCGGTGCTGGACCATGAGTTCGGAACCTTTTGATCGAATTTAGGCCAAACGAGCATAATTCCGAAACCAATGAAGATAGAACCTCCACATTTGGTATCAGGGTGTCCCTTCCTATTTCCTTAGTGTCTTTGAAATTTAGGCCCCATTGGAGTAGTGGGTCGGGAACCCGCCACACATTTCCGAAGACCTTAAAGCATATCTTTAAAATTAATAAAGATAACAATTTGAAAAAATGTAGAAGCTTCAAACTTGACACAAGGGTGTTCTTTACTTTATCTCTTGTGCATCTTCCTAATTTGGGATCAATTGGTGTGGTGGTTCAGTACCCCTCTTAGACCACCCAAGTTTTAAAAGCTTATAATCGAAATTACTAAAAATAGTAACTTAAAATTAAGATAGAATATTCAAATTGTGTACAAGGGTTAACTAGTACTTAAATACAGCGCGGACTGCATGAGGGCGAAATCAGCCCAGGGTTCGGATTCTAGACCTTTTTATCGGTCTAAGGGCTAACGAACATATGTAAAAAATCACGATAACTCAACAACTAATGACGCTATCTTCATGAAATTAGAGCTGCAAGTTATTGGTAATGAAACTACGGCGGCGATTGCGTATGGTGAGGATTGGACAATGGGTTCGGAACTTAGAACTTTCTGAACGAATTTAGGCCAAACGAGCATAATTCCGAAACCAATGAAGACAGAACCTATAAAATTTGGTATCAGTGTGTCGCCTTCGATTTCCTTAGTGTCCTTGAAATTTGGGACCAATTGGAGTATTGGGTGGGGACCAGCCACTCAGTTCCGAGGACGTTAAAGCATATTTTCGAAATTAATAAAGAAGTAACTTGAAACAAATGTAGAAGCTTCAAATTTGGCACATGGGTGTACTTTACTATTTCCTGCGTGTCCCTCTAATTGTGGACCAATTCGAGTGGTGGTTCAGTACCTCTCTTAGACCTCCCAATGTGTAAAAGCTTATCATCGAAATTAATAAAACTAGTAACATAAAATTAAGATAGAACGTTCCAATTGCGTACAAGGGTTAACTAGTATTGAAAGTATGACGGGGACTGCATCTGGGCGAAATCGTACCATGGTTTCAAGTTCTGGAACCGTTAAAAAGTTGAAGGGCTAACAAACATATATCTTAAACACACCATAACTCAAAAAATAATGCCGCTATTTTGATGAAATTTAAACTCTAGGTTACTAGTAATGAAAGTACCATGGGAATTGGTTCTGGTCGAATTTGGTCAATGAGTTCGGATTCTAGAAGCTTTTGATCGTTTTGAGGCCGAACAAGTATAATTTCGAAGCCAAAGAATATATTTCCTATTTCCTATGTGTCCCCGAAATTTAGACTTAATTGTAGTGGTTCAGCTATGTTCAAAGGTACTTGCTGCATTTATGTAAAATTTATTTTTATATTTAAATGAATTATATGGAAAGGTCGAGATTTGTTTTTGTATTTTAGAGATACATTTATTGCATATTTTGTGTTTATAAGCTTTTCTATTAGGTATATAAACTAACCATTTAAAATAATTCCAATTTTGAAAAATTTGGATTATTAAGTATATTATGCTTTGATTAGCTTTTTATCACAAAATTTAATAATTAGAATTTTTTCATTTTGTAATTGAACTGGAATAAATATATTTTCATTTGTTTCAAGTTTTTTTGTTTTTTAATATTTTTAAATAGATAAATTAGTAAGAATTTGTTTTGGTATTATAAAGTTAATTTGGTTAGCTATGTCTTGCGATCAAATTAATAACAGCTTTTATGGTGTTAAAATGACTTATAGATATCTCATTAATTTGAACCAAAAAGGTGAAGGGTATTTCTAAGTCGGTTGCACGACTGGTTGCTTCTTTACTTGTTTTTATTAAAATATATATAAAAATAAATGATAATATTATTTTAGTTATTACATTAATTTATTAATTATATGACTAATAGGGAAATACTTAGAATATAATCCCAATGCACTCAAGCAAACCAGTTATTAAGTGCGGAAAATAATGTTGCGGCTTTAATGTTAACGTGTAATTTTGGAAAAAACTTACACTGGTGAACAAGTTACTGTTTTATATAAACATAAAAGTTTAAATTTTTAAGACCTAGTAGCCTTTCAATGGGGAAGGCTTCCAAATTTTTGCTTAGCAAACTTATGATGGATCTGCCCATCCCCCTCCTGTCGTCACCCTTCAATTTTTTTCGGGGAAATCAATTGTGAACTCCACCAAATAGGGAATTTCACCCCCAAATTTATTATCTAAGCAAAAATGACTACACCTAAGAGACAATTTCTTCAATTTAAAAAAACCCTTTCAAATTTAAGAAAAACCTCTAACATATGTTGAAACATATTGCTGCACCTGTAAATTTTGTATATTTGTTAAAAAAAATTTGAACAGGTTTTCAAGTTACAGGTGTTTAAAAATAGAAAAATTTAAATTTTCGAGCCATTATAGGTCCTAAACAGGGGACGTAACAAAAAAATTTTTGTTAACTGACTCCGACTAATTTCTAAGGGTCTAACTTCCCAAAATTTCAAGACTCTAGCTTGAACCGTCTAGAAGATATGTGGGGCCAGAAATTTTTCAAAAATTGAGTTTTGCATAATATTAAATTTTGGTACCGAATGGCAACCCTATACATTTTAATTTTATATTTTTGTAAAG
Organism: Dolichopus griseipennis; assembly: GCA_963082915.1. Lineage (NCBI taxonomy): Eukaryota > Metazoa > Arthropoda > Insecta > Diptera > Dolichopodidae > Dolichopus > Dolichopus griseipennis. Next base: position 130,765,629 of record OY720441.1, read on the forward strand.
CCCATAAAACAGCTCTCTTCTCCCGTATTTGGATTGAAAAAACATTTAGCAAAACTCTTGTTATACTAATTTAAATATAGGGCTTTTTTTAAATTTTTGGGGGCTGTAACTTCGGCACTTTTCAATATTAAGTAAAACCTTTGACACACATTAAAATATATTCCACTTCATTATAATTCAACACAGCAATTTTGATCGTACTGAAATTGACCTTTTGCGATGCTGAGTAATTAAGTGTTATTCCCTTTACTTTACATACAATTTTTTCTGTATTATCTCTAGTAAAATGTACTTTAAAAGCATAATTTTTTGGGCCACCACTTACAAATTCTTATATGTAACTTTTAATTCCGTAGTAGTCTAACTCATCGGTCATGTCTCCGATAAATTCTCCTGTCGGCGGGTCATATTCACCTTCTCTGGATACATATATAATCGAATCCGTGTCATAGTATAACACTTTGTTGCTTAAACCTTCTAGATAATTATATAATTTCAAGCGAGTCTGAGTTGTTGTATATGCCGCGATACAAACGTTTACAGAAGAAAGGCTGTCTGTCGCTTCTTCCTTATATTGCCAGCTCAAAATAAGATTTTCTTCGTTAACGGGCAATATATGACATATTTCTAGAGTTGGATTCGTAAGCATAGTATATAACTCTGAGGGCTCATTTATAATTTTTATTTTTTGTTGATTTTCTCTCTAACCAAATTTACCCCAAAATGAATTCAACATCAATTTTGCGAAGGATCTTAAACCATCATTTTTAATAATTTTAAAAAATTCTAATTAAATGTTTTCATTTTGGTAGAAATCTTCTATATATTTATTTTTGTTTGCTTTTGTAATATATTTAGAAGGCCACCCTGATGCCTACGTCTTCATTTTTAAAAATTTGTCCATCATATTAGTGAATAAACCATCATAATTGGTTAGTTTGTCATATTGAACAACATTGTATTCCCATATTTCATAAATTTCCAGTATTACATAGTTTATCTCCAGGGCTTTTAAAACTTCATCTATAACCCATGTTCCGATTAAAGCTCGTTCTTCATTAGAGTGTGTATAAAAATCATTTTGGCTTTTTTCTTCTCCGCATTTGTGACACAAAGAAAACATTAACTTGTTGTTTTGTTTAATTGGTAACACTGGATGTAATAGTTTTTCAGGTGGAAGTATTTTACATTTAATGAGACCGTTCATACCCACGTAAATTTTTAGGTGGCCTATGGGAAATTTTCCATATTTACATACATATGGATACAACGAGCATGCATCAATATATATAATTTTTTCTGCTTCTTTGCATTTGAATATTTATACACATTTCCGGTGCAACCTCCTTAAAAAGAATCTCTGGGATTTAGATTGTGTATTAACGGATGATTTTTTAAATGTGAAAGTTCTTCTCCTAACAAGTGCTTTTTAAATTCAAAACTCCACATTTAAATTACTGCATATCTATGGGACAAAAGAAAATTTATATTATATGAAAGCAGTTTTAATTTTATATTTTTAAAAATATGAAATAAAATATTGTAATACATGTGGGAATTATAATAAAACACATGTATTATAATTCAATTTAATATTATTTAATATAATTTTCAAAAAAGTTAAGTTAAGGTTATTTATTTAATATGATTCTGTTTTTAATATAATTTTATATAATTTTAAAATGTTACAGCCTTTAAGTATCTCCTTCGTCTTCGTCCACGTCCACGGTTTTTCAAAAAGAGACCGGAAATTTTTTCCTTAAAGTTGTAGTAGGTTAAATGTAGTTTTAAGTTGTAGTAGATTAAATGAAGTTTTAAGTTGCACTAGATTAAATGCAGTTTTAAATTTATAACAATTAGTGTTGACATCCATGTTTATTATCCCACACGGCCTTTCCTGATAATTTCTTCAACCCCTGAAGACTTGCTGCTACTGGTATGTTTCTTCTTCATGTTATTCACTTGATGCTAATCTTTCATAATCGCTATATTCATCACACCATGGCTTCATCTTATCAGCAGCACTATCTCTTATTACGGGCCCTTCGTTGTCACCTTCTTTTTTAACTTTATACCTGTCGAACTCTTTTGTTGCAATAACAATGTACGGTCCGATGAATTTTGGACGTATTTTAAGCCCTGTGTCAAATTGTACTCTTTCAATTGCTACTTTGTCTCCAATTTGATATTTGACCGCTGGTTTTCTTTTAATGTTGAAGCTGACCTTGTTTTCTTCTTGCATTAATTCGATTTCTTTCCTAACTTGGTCTCTCATGTTATCCCGTTCCTCTTCAAAATTCTTTACGTATTCGTCCTCAATGATTTCAATTATTTTTACGTCTTTTTCTGTCTTCATTTCACAACCTGTGAGTACTTAAAACGGTGTTGTTTTAATTGTTCTTTGATACGTCTAGTTCATTACTCGTTGAACTGGCTTAACAAAATTGTACCATCTATCTGAGTTTACCATTGAAAATTTGGTGAGAACTGCGATGACAATTGAATGCGCCTTTTCAATTTGTCCATTTCCGCGGGGTAGTCCGACAGTGATGTAGTGCAACGTTATATCGCGATCTTTGCAAAATTGCTGAAACTTATTTCAAATAAATGCTTCTCCTTTGTCTGTAATGATTCTTCTGGGGTAGCCAAATGTATCTGCAATCACTTCAAGTTTTTGGATTACTTCGTCACTGTTTAAGGTTTTTGTTGGAAGATGCCATATAAATTTTGAGATGGAATCCATCACAGAAAAATATATTTGTAATACTTCTTGGTCATTTGCATTGGACCAAGATGATCGATGTGGAAGGTTTTCAGTGGTTTGTCACCTTTAGGTATCGGGTTTAATAGGCATTCGTTTTTCCCAGTTTTTCTTTCTGCTAGAATGCAACGCATACAATGAGAAATATGCTGCGAAATTCTTCTGCGAAGATCGGGTATAAAAAAATCTTTTTCTATAATATCCTGCATCTTCTTATGGTGAAAATGACCTCTGTCATGGACTTCTTTGATTATCTGACTTCTCATTTTTTCTGGAACGGAAAATAAGTTATTATTGTTTATATTTTTATAAAGAATATTATCTTCTAAAACAAAATCTTTCTACGGTTTTTCTCGTAATATTTCACTGATGGCACGTAAGTGTTGGTCTTCCTGTTGGGCTTCTACTAACTTTGCTAAGAATTCGCTTTTTTGGAACATGCAAATGACGATTACATTTCTGCTCAGGGCATCAACGTGTCGCATTTTACTAGCAGCTCGATGTTCTAGCTGATAATCAAATTCCTCCAGTAACAGAGCCCATCAAGCAACCCTAGTTGTGAGATTTCTTTTCTTCATGGTACCTTCGAACGCTTTACAATCCGTAACTAGCTTAAATTTTTGGCCAAGTAAATAAACCCGGAATTTTTTTAAAGGTTCAACTATAGCGAGCACTTCCAACCTTTTGAAGCAAAATTGCGCCGTATCCGTCTTGAGATGCATCGGTGTGCAGCTCTATATGTGCTCCATATCTAAAAATGTTCAAAATTGGTTTACTTGATAAAGCTTGTTTTATCTCATTGATGACTGTCATTTCTACCGGTCCGATTCTAAAATAAATGTTTTTTTTTAAAAGTTCATGTAATGAGCGTGCCTTTGTAGCAAAGTTTGGTATAAACTTTCTAAAATAATTTGCTAATCTTAAAATTAATTTGCTCTTCGATATTGGGCAGAGCGTACCTGTCTTTAATCATCTTTTTATTTATCCCTCGATAGTCAATACATAAACGATAAGAATTGTCCTTCTTCTTAACTATTTGACTTGTGTAGTCGGATGCGCTCTCCCTTATAATTTAACCACTGACTGATTTGTTGTTCGATAACTTTGAGTTCGTTTGGCGGAAATCTCCTGGGAGGCCTATAAACTGGATCATCGTCAACCGTAATAGTCTTCATTCGAACTGCTGATTCTTTTGGAAATTTTGGGGAATAGTCTTTATTAAAACAATTTCTCTATTTTGCCCGTTCTTTTCGAGGTGTGTTAGTCCGAAAATTTCTTTAGGCACCTCCAAGTTGTGGTCCAAACTAATTTTAGTTCAATAGCACGAACGGTCTTTGTCTTCATTACCTCCGTTTATACTCCTTCCTTCAGGCATGTTCTTTTGAATAACAATTTTGCCATTGCTTATATTGACGGTGGCTTGACTCAGTAAATTCATTCTATATTGTTGCTTTACATGATCGCTTAGTTTTGATGTTTGAACCTAAGCCATTAATTACTATTGGTAAATTCCTAAAATTATAATTTGGATTAATTAAGTTAAAATAGCATTCTTTTAACACGCATATGTCGCTTCCAGTATCCATGAGACATTCGAAACCAATATTATTGATTTTGTTACGTCTAAAACACTTCGGGCCGTTAACTTTTCGGGGACAATTATGGGCTTCATGTTCACCTGAGCCGCAATTAAAGAAATAACTTTAACGAATTTTTCCTCTTCCTTCTATTTTACTTACAGTTATATTTCTCTTATCCACTGTTGGTTTTGAACTTTCACTTTTCGTCATTTTTTCGTAAATCAGTAATTTTTCCTTCAATTCAGACATGTTTTTGGCATCAAAAAGAATCATTTTAATACTAGGTATGTTCTTTATCCCGTCTATAACGTAATTTATTAATGAAGTTTCATCTATTTCGATCTGAGAGGCGATTTCGAGCATGCAATACAAATATTCGCGAAGAGATTCCTCATACTTTTTCTTTCTTTGCCGTAACTTAGCGTGAACATCGGCACTGGTGGCCCTTGCTTCAAATTCTTTAAGTAGTTCATTCTTCAGGAAGGTTTTGCAGAAAGGTTTTGCTTCACACTCCACATATAATTTAGCAGCACCTGTTAATGACTTTTTGCAAAAGACGAATTTCTGTAATTCATTCCATTGAAATACGCTCACATACTGATCGAACTCGTCTATCCATTTGCTAACACTAATGTTTTCATCCCCATTAAACTTTCGAATCACACTTTCAGCTTCACTAAAATTCATTTTTGTAGTCTGGTTGTTTTGGGAAGGAAGTGTTGGCTCGAAGTCAACAATCGAATCGCTGCGCTGTAATGTTGGACGCCTGCGCCCACTCATTCTGAATTAATTAATAACCTCTGTTTACATGATAATTAAATTTAAAAATTTGTTTTTATTAATTTATTTTTCCCTTTTGTGTTTGTTTTTTTCTTTATTATTTTATTTTTATTTTTTTTTTTTCAAATTACGTGTTGGTCCATATAAATTCAATTAAACAAATAAAATATTCAAATAATAAAATATATAAAAAAAAATCCAATTTGTATAAATTTTATTTTAACAATTCAAATTATACTTTTGAACCTGCTTTCGTAAATTAAGATTAATTTTTGATTCGTATACTTATACTATTATTTTTTTTTTTTTCTTTTTGTTATTTGAATACCGGTTTATTGTTTGTAAGGTAATAGTTTATTGTCGAAATATTTACATATGCACATAACTTAATGTAACAAATGTGTAGCAAATAAATTATTAAATTTTGACAACTGTTTTTAAAACAAAAAAAATTTTTCAATACTATAATTAAAATGTTTCAAAATTTAGAATAGTAGAGTAATCATAAAATGTTTTTGCTGATATAAAATATTTATTTTTTTTTTTTTTTAATCTAAATAAATTATATAATTCATGTTTTAATATTTTAGTGTAAAAATTATTATTTTTCTTTCAATTTAAATAAAGTATGTAATTCATGTTTTAATGTTCATAATGTAAAAGTTATTATTTAATTCAATAAAATATTTTGAATGTTGATTATTTCATATTTGCAATGCCAACACAGAATCTTCTATTTAAAATTTAAAATTTTGTTTATTAAAACTTGTTTTTTTTTTATTATTTAAATTTGTTGATTTAATTAGTTGGGTTGTTTTTTGCTTATTTACTATAAAAATTAAATGTTTATTTTTTAAAATATTAATTCATACAAAATATTTTATATAATATTTTTTCAAACATATGTGTATATAATTGTTTATATCATAATATTTAATCGGCTTATTTTTTCCCATACAAATAAAAAAATCCCTTTTTAGAACAAACTATTTGACCAATTTTAATGAAACAATAACCAAAAGAAAGGTTTTTTTGTTTTTATAGGACAATGATATTTTTTTTTTCAGGTGAAAATCCGTCTTTAATTTAACGTAAATTTGAATTTAAACGGTCACGCTGTAAAAACTTAAGGCTTATGACTCTAATATTATGAGCCGACTTTCTGGGTAAAAGTAATTCATTTTCGGTTGTAACTCGCAGCTCAATCAAACTATTATATGCGCCGACTTATGTCTTTTTTTTTTTTGATTAGTTCAAATGTTCAATGAACAAGAAGATTGAAACTTTTTTAAAATTTTTTTTTGTTTTTGTTTTTTTTTTCTTTTATCTCTCTAAAATTCCAGTGAAAAAAAATGAGTTCTGTTCGAAATGAAAGCAATACATTTGGTTTATACAGTAGTTTTCATTTATAACGAACTCTGTTCAATTTAAATTATAATAAACGTTACACTTTTTGCCAAAGAATTAAATTTTACCTAAAAATGTATTTAAACTTATTATATCTAATAATGTTGCTTGATGATTAATTTAGTAATTTTATATTTATTTTTGATAAAAAAAAAATCTTAATAACGCATTAAAAATACAATCAAATTTTCATTAGAAGAAAATCAGTATACATAGGCTTGAGGCTGACACATCAAATAAAATTCTAGCAAATGACTTTAAAGTGTCCATTCTATCATTAGCACATTCTACAATGTTCAAGTCTTATACTAATTTTTCAAAATTCACAGCATTCTTTTAAAACGACATTCTTTTATTACGACGAATATTTTCTGTCTCTTCATGGTCGTTATAAGCGAGCTCTACTGTATGTATTTTTTTTGCTTTTAAAAATTATTTTGCTACTTCGTAAATTTTTGTCAATTTCTATATATCTTATAACAATAAAATAACCGACTTTTGAAATATAACCTGTAGTTGCCATTACGTTTGAGAGCTGTATAACAAAAGTTGTAATCAAATATGTTTGCAAAAAAAATAATAACAAAAAATCTTTCTTAAAAAAATAATTTGTAATTTAAATGATTTGTTCGTTAGTAAAAAGTTTTAAATTAGTAGTTAAGTACATGGTATTACATGAGAATAACTTACTGTACTTCGAATTTTTGAAATTTAAACATTGACAAAGAATATAAAAATTTTATTGATTTTTCTTATGTTGTTATTGTTCTAAAAATAAAATATTTTAAAATAATATTGTTTTTAAATATACCTATATTTTTTTAAAAAATACATTCCATATATTCAAAATAATTGAAATACCTATAATATGTTTGCAGAAACAAAAAATTACATTTCTTAAGAAAAATTATGTGTTCTTTAGGGATCAACCAGAATAAATGCGTACGGCGTGCAGTTTCTGTCAAAAAATTTTGAAATAAGTAGGTATGTTATGTACTGTGTACTTCGGAATTTAAAATTTTAAAATTTGACAAAACGTATAAAAATATTATAATTGTTTTTTCTGATGTTGCTACGATTAAGTTTTCAAAATAAAATATTTTAAGATTTTTTTTTTTTTAAAAAACATACATTCAAAATAATTGAAAATACCTATAATATGTTCGCAAAAAAAAACTAAAAAATAATCGTCAACTTAAATAAAAGTTGACGTATAATTTCTGTCAAAAAATTTACAAATAAATAGGTACATGAATTTACATTAGAGCAACCAAAATACGCGCAACGCGATGTACTGTAATCGGATTTTTAAAATTTACAAATTGACAAATGGTTTTTGATTTTTCTTATATTTCTAAGATTATGTTTCAAAAAATATCTTATATTGAAAAAAATTCAAAATATACCCATTATATGAAATTAATAAAACTTTTGGTACTAAATTAAAACATTCAAATAAATATTTTTGTGTGTACGCGCGTATCAATTTACTGATATATAGATAGACATATTGACGTACTGCCGTTTAAAAATTGTACGTCGTATGCTTTAATTTAGATAAAATATATATTATATTATCTACACCTATCATCTACTCTTTTTTAAGAGGCCGTGTGGGTAGCTGTAAAAAGAGTAGTTTACTCCTAGACAAATAAGTATAATATAAAGTAAAGAATTCAGAACCATTTTTTGTATATGTACATACATTTGTAGTAAAAATTTCAGATTTTATGATTGAAATGTAGTGCTTATTTGCCTATGTAGCTACTAAATTTAAAAATGGAATAAGGGGAGGAAAAATTTATGAATTTTTTAAATGATTAGTTATTTTTTTTTAATATCTTTGTAGATATGTTATAAATCTTAAAACTATGATTTTAAAAAAAATCTCGACTTATGTCAAATTAACTATTATTTTGTGTATTAGCAGCTTCAATATAATATAATACTAAGTACCTACTTAACTTATTTACTTATGAATTATGATAGGTATGTTAAATTTTGTTGTACATATTATGCTCTATGAATAAACATTTTAATTAGAGTACAGAATACATACAACCATTGATTAAGAATTATATATAGATAAACATTTTCATGTTAAAAATTTGTATGAAACTTTTTTCGCATATTTTTTAAAATTCACTCAAAATCGTTGGCACGAATTTAAATGTATTGGTAACTATTTCTATTTTATAGTATACCCTTTATTTTTATTCTCTCAAAAATTTTTCACTCTACATAGTACATGTAACATGATTCAAGAATATGAATACTATGACACTAAAAAAAAGAAAAAAATCGAATAAGAAAAAAAACGAGGAAGTGTGTAGTAGAGTAGATTGTGTCAACTCTGGGATACCCGTATGACCGTAGTATAAACATTATAATATCATCCGATTAATTACTTTTGGCAAAATTTCAAACACACAGCTTTATTAGGTGTAGTGTAATGTTCATATAAAAGAAGGAGTTGTATGGCACTTACTCGAACCCTCTGCAGTAGACCAACCAACTTTTCCAGTAACTTTGGCCATTACACTTAACTACTTTTGGCAAAATTTCAGATACCCAGCTTTAATAAGTACAGAGTAATGTTCATATAAAACAAGAAGTTATATGGCAGCTACCCGAGCCCGTTGTGCAAACTGGCTGAATTTCAATGGCGATGAAGGTTTTTTTTAAAAATCCGATTTGTTGAAAGTTCCAGAATCCTAGTTCCTTTAATTTTTGAGTTATCGTGATTACGGATGGACAGACGTACGGACATACATAGCCAAATCGATTTATTTTTCAATTCTGATCCGATCCATACACTTGAGTCTATATCTACCCCCCTACTTCTCTGCGTCATAAACGTAATTGCAAATTTAGTATACCCTTTTGACAAATAGTCATACTAGTATAAACAATGATTTTTTCATTCATAAATTCATAGTTCATTTTTTCGAATTGATTTCGTTTTTTTCTAAAAAATTATTTAATTTTGTATGTACTTGCATACATACCTATATAGATATGTATGCATATAAAGGTTCTAAAATAATTATTTTAAAATCTAACTTTATAGATCTCAATAACAAATAACCTTTATGAATATTTGAAAGTGACCAAATATTTTATTTTCAATTTCTTATGAGGTTTAAATTGTAACGGGAAACTTTTTGTTTTGATTTTTTTCATTTTTGTTTAGATAAATAAATTTTTCTAAAACTTGCAAAGTGCATAGTTGTGAATGGAATCTATGAAATTTTATAAAGTGTTTATGTATAGATGTATGTATGTATTCAAATTTCTATTTCTAAATTCTTTAATCTTTAGAGGTTTTTTGTTGAATTGAGATCAATTGTAATTTTGTTTTAACTGAAAATTTCTAAATTATCTAAATTTTCAAAATCTTATTATGCATAAAATGTTCTAAAATAATTATTTTAAAATCTAAATTTATAGATTTCAATAACATATTGATATCATTTTTTTTATGATTTATTAGGTATATAATTTTTCTCTGAATTTATTTTTTTTAATACCTACTTATAAGAAGTTATTTTTTTTTTACGCACCACCTCACCATTCAGGTTAAGTATTTTTATACTTTTTTGTTA